>CM055895.1:82485623-83685623 GCA_029582155.1 Panopea generosa
AAAGCAGTAAAAGTAATAATAGTAGTGATAGAAAAAGATGTAGTAGTAACAGTAGTAGTAGTAAATGTAGTTGCAGTATTAGTGGTTATAGTAGTATTAATAGTAATTAAAGTAATAGTAGTAGTAGCAGTAGTAGTAGTAGTAGTAGTTGTTGTTGTAGTAGTTGTTTTAGTAGTATTAATAGTAGTAGTATGTTTGATAATAGTAGTAGTAGTATTAGTAGTAGTAGTAGTAGGAGAAGCAGTAGTAGTTTTAGTAGTAGTAGTAGTAGTAGTAGTAGTAGCAGTAGCAGTAGCAGTAGAAGTAGTAGTAGCAGCAGCAGCAGCAGTAGTAGTAGTAGTAGCAGCAGAAGCAGTAGCAGTAGTAGTACTAGTAGTAGTAGAAAAAATAGTTGTAGTAGTAGTAGTGGTAGTAGTAATAATGATAATAATATTGGTAGTAGTAGTAGTAGTAGTAGTAGTAGTAATAGTAGTAGTAGTAGAAGTTGTAGTAGTTGTAATAGTAGTAGTAATAATAATAACAGTAGTAATAGTAGTAGTAGTCAGAATAGTAGATGTAGTAGTAGTAGTAGTAGTAGTAATTGTAGTAACAGAAACAAAATTGTAATAGTAGTAGTAGTAGTAAAATCAGTAGAAGTAATAGTAGTAGTGATAGTAGCAGTAGAAATAAAAGAAGTTGTAGTAATGGTAGTAATAATAGAAGTAGTACTTGTAGTAGTAGAAGAACACGAAGTAGTTGTAGAAGTAGCAGTAGTAATAGAGGCAGCAATAAGATTTATAGTACCTTTAGTGGTAGTACGTGCGGTGTTGGTTTGAACAATTGTGGTATACTCGTATATCAATTATGAAAATCGTTATAAAAAGTTTAATTATTTGTTTGCCAAGACAGCACACACAATATGGGAAATAATATATTTTTTCACAATTTAAAGATGGTGGATTAATCAAGTTCACATTATGCCTGTTAATGAAAACTATTTTTTTTATCAAACAGTTTGCATTTCAAAAAATATTCTGTACACTGTATATTCATTTCAATAAATGAAAATAGAATAATCTTAAAAGCATGATTCGCCTTCAAAAAATCATTTGATTACATATAAATATCACAAGGACATTGATTTGATTTGTAAATATGAAAAAATGCATTTAGTTTTTATTGTTATCAAGATATAATTTGTTATATTTGTAACTTTCAGTTCAACAGAGTGATTATTTGCTTAAATGCGAGGCAATTCAAACTTTTAAACGTCTCATTAAAGACAGAAAAGTATGTCTTATGCATTTGTCCTTAGCTTGCGATTCCAAAAAAAGCGAGTTCGAAGAAAGGAGAGGGAGAGTAAATAGAACTGTTATTGGAACTTCAGTGGCCGGTGCAGTAGGGAGCATACTAGGAATAACCGGTCTGATATTGATACCATTTACGCTTGGAGGCTCCCTTGCTCTGACCATTACTGGAGCCGTTATAGGAGTACCGGCCGCCACAACAAGTGGAGTGTTCAGAGCGCATGAAGCTGTAAAACAAAACAAAGGTATAAACGAAGTAAATGCTATGTTAAAGGAACTTCTTGAAATAGACCGTAAGGTCGACGAACGCAACACAGAGATACTAAGGCTGTTCCAAAGTACAATATCAACCAATAATGATAGCTCAATAGATGGACCGGGAATCAGCATGAGAGGCTTTATGGCAATCGGTAATTTCGTAAGAGTAGCAAAAGTAGGTGCAGATATTGCTATTGCAGCCGTTAAGGTTGGAGCGCCGGGTGCAGCAGCAGCTGCAGCAGTGTTGGGTCCGGTTTCATTGGCGCTAGATGTCGGATTTCTAGTTGAGGCAATCCATGATAAAATAAAGGGTGACAAAACTAACGCAGGAGAGCTTTTGAAAAAGATGATACAATCCGTCGAAATTAAACAAAAGATCTTCAACAACGTACTATTTGGGGATTGTAATGATTTGAAATGAATTCTTCAGTAAAAAAAAGTTGAATAGAATAGCCCGATTGACACTGATCATTTACTGTAGGAAAGGATTGAGAAAATCGCATCAAAATATTAAATTAAATTATACGAAAATAAGAGTTTCTATCAGCAGACGTGACATCTCCATATTACCCTGCGATTATATTCAACTGAAATAATAGTGTGAGAAATCGCAACAAACAAAAGCATCGCAAGCGGGTGCAGACGCTTGTCCAAATCTATTACTTAGGTCAAAGTCAGTGATGTAAACATTTTTAAAGTTGATGGCGATTTGTTTAAACAATCAATGCTATTACTAAAAAAATAAAATAGATTTAAAAAAATTACAAAAAAAAAAAAAGATGTGGAACTCGACTACTTGTCGATCACAGAACATTATAATATAATGTACCATCAGGAAAAACAGATATATCTGTATGAATGAAACCATCTTTTTACATTAGCTTAATAGTAGATACATGTATGTGCAAGTAGGACTATTAGGGTAGAATATACAATATGTGTATGTCTGGCTAATGCTAGCTAGCCAGTACTTAAGCTGAAATGTAAAATTTAATTTAAAAATCTGGGTGTGGATGTTGGGGTGTATGTGCCAAAGTTTAATAAACAGGACTGTTTAGTTTAATAAAATAAAAAAAAAGTTGGAGGAAGAGTGTAATTAAAAAGTTGAAATGGGGCAGAAATTTGATTTAATACAAAACAAAACTTTTAAAAAAAAAAGTCGGAGGGGATGAGGATGGGTGGGGGATAAGGGTGAGGGTCTTTGGGTAGGTTACAAAGTTGAAATGGGGCAGATTATTTGATTTAATACAATACAAAAATGTTAAAAAAAAATGAGGGGATGAGGATGGGTGGGGGATACGGTCGAGGGTCTTTGGGTAGGTAACAAAGTTGAAATGGAGCAGATTATTTGATTTAATACAAAAGAAAATATGGGCGAGGATGGATGTGGGGGTATGGGTGAGGGTCTTTAGGTAAGTTACAAAGTTGAAATGGTATTTGATTTAATACAAAAAAAAAAGAAAAAGTTTTTGATTTAATACAAAAAAAAATAAATAAAAATGGGCGGGGATGGGGTGTGTGGGGGAGTGGGGAATAGAGGTGAGGGTCTTTGGGTCAGTTACAAAGTTGAAGTTGGGCGGAGTATTTGATTTAATACAAAACAATTTTTTTAAAAAAAGAGAAAAAAATGGCAGCAGAGTGGGGGTCTTGGTTGGGCTCGGAAAGGAAAGTCCATTAAATAGGTCAAGGTCAGTGATGTAAACTTTTTTTTCAGTTGATGGTCATCAGCTTACAGAATTTATAGTATTACTGAAAAATAAAATTGATTTATTAAAAAATCCAAGCCCGAGTTAAACAAAAAACTTTAACCAAAGGTTTTAAAGCCCAAAGTATGGAAATTTATGTAAGTTAGCTATATACATTGTTTGTATAACATGATATGAATGTGTTTATGAAGTTTAGTCACAATAACATGAGTCGTTTGTTCAGAAACATAAAAAAGCTGAGCTAAACATAAAACTTTAACCACAGGACGACGACGACGACGACGCCAGGGTCATGACAATAGCTCTTTTTTTTCAAAAAGACGAGTTAAAAAGTAAAATAATGTAATTATATAACTATTTCTTCCGCTCAACTCTGCGGGGTAAAATAATACAAAACAACCTGGTCGCTATCTAATGGAAACACTTAAGCAAATATAGCGTTTTTTCTCGACATTTCCGTATATGAGAGCATAAACAAAAAAACTAGTGAGGATACCATAATAGTTGGAGCTAAATATAGAAGATTAGGAATTACAGCAAATGAAAATAAAACAAACGTTGGTTAACAATGAAAATGATTGTGGTTTTATTTATGAAGGTGAACATCCGAATGCCGCGACGATACAACCCACGTTTGGTATAAAGATTGTGATGTGTTTTGTTTTATTCATGAAAATGAACATTTGAATGCCGCAACGATACAACACAAGTTGAATATAAAGATTGTGATGTGTTTTGTTTCATTCAGGAAGGTGAACATTTGAATGCCGCGACGATACAACACACGTTGAATATAAAGATTGTGATGTATTTTGTTTTATTCATGAAGGTGAACATTTGAATGCCGCGACGATACAACACAAGTTGAATATAAAGATTGTGATATGTTTTGTTTTATTCATGAAGGTGAACATTTGAATGCCGCGACGATACAAAACAAGTTGAATATAAAGATTGTGATGTATTTTGTTTTATTCAGGTGTGTGTGTGTGTGTGTGTGTGTGTGTGTGTGTGTGTGTGAGAGAGAGAGAGAGAGAGAGAGAGAGAGAGAGAGAGAGAGTTGGTATACCTAACGTTGCTAGGTATTTTAGGGGTGCGAAAATAGGTGACAATTTTTTGGGTTAGGATTAGGGTCCAAATTAGGATTATTTAGGGTAAGGGTTAGGGTTCATTCCGTTTTAGGTTAGGATTATGGTTGTCGGAGGGTTTTAAAATACCGAGGTATACCGAGGTAATTTTGCAGGTGTTACTGCATACAAAGTGAGGTAAAGTTTATACAGGAAAACCTCGGTAAGATAGATATAGCAACATAACAACACAGAATAGATACGTACAATATAATTGCAATGTTTTGTAATAAACAAATATTTTGACCCACATTTAATGACTTGTTCTTGTGTACGAATCAGATCATTAGCTAAACTGTCACAGTTCTCATCTCCTGTCTGCTACATGTCCTCAGTATTTGGGAGGTATCCGGCATCTCTGGACGAAAGGGATAAGATCTGGTCTTAAACTGGAAATATGTGCCCATAAGCATCGATCCGTGGTAAACTATAGTAATCTGGTTAGTTCATAACTCATAGGTTACTTAAAATAGGTCACATTCAAATTCACGTTCACAGATCACTTAAAAATTTATTTTTCTGGTTGTCTGTTTGTTCACTGATCACTTGAATATGTTATCTGTCTGGTTGTTCACAGATCAACTAGATATGTTATCTTTCTGGTTGTCTGGTTGTTCACAGTTCACTTAAATATGTTATCTGTCCGGTTGTCTGGTTGTTCACAGATCACCTAGATATGTTATCTTTCTGGTTGTTTGGTTGTTCACAGTTCACTTAAATATGTTATCTGTCCGGTTGTCTGGTTGTTCACAGGTCACTTAAATGTGTTATCTGTCAGGTTGCCTGGTTGTTCACAGATCACTAAAATATGTTATCTGTGGTTGTCTGGTTGTTCACAGATCACCTAAATATGTTATCTGCCTGGTTGTCTGGTTGTTCACAGATCACTTAAATATGTTATCTGTCTGGTTGTTTGGTTGTTCACAGGTCACTTAAATGTGTTATCTGTCTGGTTGTTCACAGATCACTTAAATATGTTATCTGTCTGGATTGTCTGGTTGTTCACCAATCACTTAAATATGTTATCTGTGGTTGTCTAGTTGTTCACAGATCACCTAAATATGTTATCTGTCTGGTTGTCTGGTTATTCACATATCACTTAAATATTTCATCTGTCTGGTTGTTCACAGATCACTTTAATGTTTTATCTGTCTGGTTGTCTGGTTGTTCACAGATCACTAAAATATGTTATCTGTCTGGTTCTCTAGTTGTTCACAGATCACTTAAATATGTTATCTGTCTGGTTCTCTAGTTGTTCACAGATCACTTAAATATGTTATCTGTCTGGTTGTCTACTGTGTTTCCACTGACTGCCCTTTTATACATTTTATATACTGTTTGTATGTTATATTCGGTGCGTACGCTAATATCACGTTACTGGGAAGTTACATTGAAACTTGGCCCTCCAGCATAACTTGGTTAAATGTTGAGGGGAGCAGCTAAGTATCAATAGAGTAATCATCAAGAAACATCACTCAGAACGTATACAATACAAATAATCACTTGTCGCTCGTGCAAATACAATATAATATATGCTACATAAAATACATTGTTATACTTATTTGACTTACTTACCGGTTTAAGGAAACGGGTCCTTTTTTACGATCTCATTTGTCAATTTAGACATCAGTCAATATGTAATCAATTAATAAAACAAGCGTGACAGATAGAAATGATTGTGCATATGTTATGAAAATTATTAAAGAAGAATTAGAATTGTCATATAGGAAAATTAATTTTTAATAACCATTTTTTATAAACCACTCTGAATAATCAATTCTTATTTATACATCAATTGATAAATATATTGTACTCTTATAATATAATAAAATATAAAAACCTGAAGTAAACAATAAATTGATATTACCTTGTTTCGTTACCAATCCGAATACATAGTCTATAGAAACCTTCAAATTATAACATGTGTTACCAGTGGTCTAAGTTAGATAACCCACTGTAACTATATGCTATTTATATCATTTAAAACAACAAGAGTTCCCTTTCTTGGGAACATTCAATCCAGTTATATATGTAATAACATCTACACAATAACATACAAATAGGGCCTTTAACTTAATCAAATATAATGGTTTCTACTGACGCCTTGGGTACATTAACTAACTGCTGGAGAATATTACAATATAAGGCTGATGATGTTAATCACAAAGAGTTCAAGATCATATCTGGTGCCAAATACAGTTGTTTATCACCAATAACATGTATTGATATTTGAGTTAAATGATTTAGGACATATAATCTCAGCCACATGCATAAACGATCGGAAATTTCCGGGAATAATCGATTAAACCAGAGTAAGAGGTTAGGTTTGAGCTTATATTTATTCAGCCGATCTTGTAAATTCCTACATAACATAGTGGTCATATCTATGGATTATGACACGGGCTATCCGGGTTCGTATCCCGTGACAATAATTAAGGGTTAATTTCCGTAGCAACACTATTATTTTCCTACAATGCTCTATAAACTGCTTCTCATATCCAAAAAGAAATCTGTTCCAACAAATTGGAAAATTATTTGCCATTATGTGCTTTTGTATCTTGGCACATATCTAGCGACCGTCTTTAATAGTGAAATATGACAGAATTGTATGAGTATATACGATTGAATCGGAAATTTTACGACAGTTTCTGTCAGTGGAGCATCTTATTTACTGATCAGTAAATATAGATGTAAAATACGATTTATCTTCCACGTTTAACCCTTTACTTCATATAAACGCCTTTGGACACCTCTAGTATAAAAAGCATTAATTCACCACATATCAGCAATGGGTGAATTATGTTTATATTAACTGACAGAGTGGAAAACAGTGCAGGAAGTGTTCAGATTGCTCGTTACGAGCAATTTGAACTCTTCCTGCACTGTTTTCAAAGGCCTTCTGTGATTGGTGTGGGAAAATGTGTATCTATGGAGTAAAGGGTTAAGAGATCTATCGACCGTTATAAATGCATTAAAGGTCGCGTGAATTCACGAAAATATTTGTCAATCTTCAGCTACTGGTTTATACCGATTTAAAGATACCGGGGTTCTAAGAACCACAGCAAAATGCTGATCATACAAGGGTTCTTATAACTCCTAGCATAAGGGCTCTAACAACAGATTAAACATATAACATATCAAGGATCTTTAATACCATATAGAGACTATAAGCATATACATTTCCAAAAACACCAACATTACAAAACAGTCGACGTCGTTAACAAATATCAAATCCCGGAAGATTTGAATCTCGTATATTTATACATTGCGTCATGTTCCAATTTATTTTTGAACTTGTATTACAATTTTGAGGGACTATGTCATGTCAATATCTCAATATATTGAATTTAATAAGGTATTGAAATTTCAATTAAAAAGTGCGCGCTACTTTAATTGGACTTTTTTTTGTGTTAAACTACTGCAGAAACATGAGCAGGTACTTCGGTGAATCCACGTTTCTTCGTTCTCGTGGGTCCCGACCGATAGGGCTCAAACAACAGCTATATGATACTAAATATTATGTCACAGGATGGTGGAGAGGGGGGCAGATTGACAATTTATGTGTTCACTTTTACAAATTTTAATATGCATAAGATAAAACAATATGAATATGTATTCAAATAATTAAATAAATCATAAATGACACACAATTACATTTAATTAATCACAACTTTCAGTCCAGTTCTCGTGTATGTTGTATTTTATCACTTAAGTACATATCACGTTTAGTTCAAAATTAAGTGGACTATCACTCTCTTCGCGGCTCCCTTACTTTACACTTATAGGAAGTTTATTATATATATCACCGCATCACTCCTTTGCTATATGTTTTAAACATAACTTCGTATAAATTAGTACTTTTAATTCTAAGATGACTTCATAACAATTTATAAAACACAGCACTCCTCCGTCAGAGTCTGAGCATCGTAATCGAATATACTTCCCGATATCAACTTCCACCAACTGTAAGACTGTCCCATCATCTCTACGTTCCACCAACCGACTAAGCCATCTCGCAAGTTGGTTTGAATGTCGCTCCATACTCTGGCCTCCACTGTTATTATCTAGTTGATTCCACGAAACCAACCCATAATAAGGTATGCAATCAAACGTGAAACTAATATGGTAATTTCAATTCTTGATCATCGGCATATAACTTGAATTCGTACACACAGCAAGAATTAATTAAGAACTCCATTTATTTATCTTTACATAAATGATACAATGATTTACCTTTGCAACACCGAGCGTTAACACAGTTATTTGTACGCTCAAGTAACAACCACAACCCATTTATGCATATTCACCATAAACTTGAATAGTTCACCAAACATTGACATAGTCACCGGCTACGTTTAGTATACCAAGAAATATCAACTCCTTTCAAATAATTCACCATAAACTCACACTGGACACACAGTCAATGACTATATTTTAGTATACCCAGAATTATCAACTCCGTTCGAATAAATTCACCATAAACTCACATTGGATACACAGTCAACGATTACTTTTAGTATACCAAGAAATATTAACTCCTTTCAAATTAATTCACCCTAAACCCTCATTGGACACAGTCAACGACTATATTTAGTATACCCAGAAATATCAACTCCGTTCAAATAAATTCAACATAAACTCACATTCGATACACAGACAACGACTATATTTTATTTACGTAGAAATATCCAACTCCATTCATGTAAACGTAACATCAACGATAAAAATGACGCATATTATCCACCATACTATACACAATTGATCACTCATTTTATCAGTTAGAATTTTCACTTTATATCTATAATGCTCAAGGAATGAATAAGCAAAATTTAAAACGGTAGAAAAAAACAAGTGTAACTAGCCGTTCAGAATGCAGAGATTTAAAAACCTTACCCTAAATATCTTCTACATCTCGCTTGTGTGACCGGGAAAGTAATAATGAACTCAAGTCTCCATATAAGATAAGTCTATACTCTTTTGTACTTGATTCACAAGAGAGTAAGAACTCAGTGCTCAGCAAAGTTACATGGAGCGGTTCCGTTCCAAGTACCACACTCCTTTATAAACAAATCTTTCTGGAGAACGCAAGTTTCTTCAACGTGGGATATTGAAAATTTCAAAACAAAACGCATTACCCTTAATTTTATAAGAACAAATATGGTTGTAAGTAATTGCATTGCAATTAGCTGTATTTGAGATAATGCAGTGTTCATAGAAAGTGGAACTGCAGTTTAGAGATTAACAACAAGTGCTTAATTTAGACCCTTATTTCTAACTTCAAAAGCTCATCTGAACACTATACTTTAAAGTCAAATTTCACCCTATTACACACTTTCCTGTTTAAAAGTGTATGTCCTCATAAACTTTCATCAAACTCAAAAGAATATAGAACATATAACTTCACGTCAAACTCATCTTTCTCCATAATAATAGACTAGTGAAACAATAAAATATAAACTTTTCGCAACTATTGTGCTCCAAAGCACAACTCCTAATCCAGATAACGGACACTCCAAAGTACACACCCTGTTATTGTATTGAAACAACCATAAACATTGGAAAATTGAATAAAATGCATTTGTGCTTTCTATCTGAATGTGTTTTATAATAAAGCGTCGCAAAATAAAAATGGTAAGAAATAATAACTGTATATATAATGACTTTGTCATTATGACTAGAATCATTATTAGAGAAAGTACAATACAGTCTGGACCAGAGCACAAAACTAAAAAGTGCATTGTTTACATAGAATATCACATTTATTCTGCTGAAAGAATAAAGACTTCTGTTTTGTTTAGCATTGTGACGAAGTCAATCCCCACTTACGTGGTCAACCAACAATACACAAACCTATTTGTTTTAACCCTTATAATTATTTTACAAATTATGCTATGCATCATGGTCCAGACACCACTGATAGATGAAATAACAGAATATTGTTTTGTTTGACATTGTTTGACATAGTGACGAAGTCAATCCCCACCTACGTTGTAAAACAACATACAAACCTATTTGTTTTAACCTTCTAATTATTTTACAAAGTATGCTATGTATCATTGTCCATACACGACTGATAGATGAAATAACAGAATATTGTTTTGTTTGACATTGTTTGACATAGTGACGAAGTCAATCCCCACTCACGTTGTAAAACAACATACAAACTTATTTGTTTTAGCCCTTTTAATATTTTACAAAGCATGCTATGCATCATGGTCAAGTCAGCTTTGATAGATGAAATAACAGAATGGTCTACAAAACAAATCACATAACAATTCATCTAATATGTCTCTGGACTTCGTGACAGGGTCTGTTCCTGCCTACGTAATCTAAAGACAAATACAACACCATCTATTTCTCATTATTATGTGTTGATTCTACCCAATTAACAATGTCTTTGCTGAATACTTTAAATTTTTTGTCCTATTCAATAACATCGGTTGCGTAATGTCCTCATTATTCGCAATTTTGTTTGCTGTTGTGGCAGATAAACTGGATTCGAACGTTAACCTTTCTTCCTCCTTCTCACATTCGACTCCTCCTCCTTGCCAGTTTCTTTTTCATCAGATTCCTGGTCAACAACTTTTTCATTAAACGTCCCTGAAAGACGATTCTTTGGTTTAAGTTTTTTCTCTATATCCTCAGTTGTTTTATCTTCTGCTTCTGTTTCATTTTGTTTATCAAACTTACTTGTACCGAATGCTATTTTATAGTCACTCTTTGAACCACTATCTGCTACTCTATTGTAATCTACATTTGGCTCTACAAAACTCTCATCTCCTATTTTCGATTGCATGCTGTCCTCATTACTCTCTCTTCAAAGCAACGTACAATGACTTGCAAGATCTAAAATTTCCATACGCGTAAAATATTTTGTTGGCCCTGTGCCGTAAGCCAATTTGATACATATACTCCATCATGCAATTTATCAACTACTTGATAAGGCATTGTGTTCAATGGTTTTGGATTTTGTTGCGTCCTAGAGGATGATTCCCGAGCAAAGCTTTATTCCCACAGAATCAGTCTTTGCAGTAGCGTTTGGCCGCTAATTTTTTTTCTTACTCGACACTTCTAAATTAAATTTAGTTATTTCATACGCTTCACTTAACCTACGCTGATGTAATTCAATCCATTTTTCTGATGTCGACTCACTTGATTGTGTAACTAAATCTGAATCTATTGTCAGATGTGCATCTCCGCTATCATATAAAATAACACCCGAACTAGCATGCGACATTATAAGAGTAAACCAACACCTGAAGGCCATTTTCGCCTTTTTTCTTGCAGAAGTGACCATAACAAATTGTGCATAGTATGATTAAACCTTTCACGATGTCATACATATTAAGTTCCTTGACAACGTTGCTTTCAGAATTGCGACCTTTGTTGATATTTATTCAGTTAGATATACCAAATCTGAAGAACCATTCCTCAACCAAAGCATGTGCAACCAATGTCGCTTCTCGATTTCTTGTAGAAAGAGCAAATGAGTAAAAACATCAGTTATTTTTCAAGCTGCGTAAAATCCATTGCTACTGCTCTAAAGGTTACATGCTAAGAGGCTTTTGACTTTAGACATGTACATGTTGTTTATTAATCGTTAATTTTCCATACATTTTTATCCTGTTTCTTATATCGGTCCTACATGGCCGAGTGGTCTAAGGCGAGTGGTCTCAAGATCACTTACCTCTCACCGCTTAGGTCGTAGGTTTGTAATTTTATACTATCTGATTTAACAAACAACATAATGGCATTTAAATATGTTGACCTATACCAGAGAAGCCTACATGTCCCATTTCTTCAACACCACTTTTCTTGTGGAAGATTCAGTCTGTTTTTTGTCTGTATGTTGGTCTATGAACAGGTTTTACCCATTTAATAGCTTGAACAATATAATGATCAGTAGACTGCTTGGCCATCAATTAATTCATCATTTGACATTGTTGGGAAAGTTGAAACTGTTGTAATTTCAGAGTCCATGCATTCAACCGTAACAGTTTTATATTCAGCCAGCAGATCCTTCCCTAGCATGTTTAACCTTACGAAGTAGAAGCTATTATAGTTTGTAACAACATCTTGATATCAAAATCATCATAGATTATAGATAGCTCTTCCTCAATCAAACTTCAAGGTAAAACATTTCTATATTTACTTAGCGCGTCGACATTTATATTAGTCTTGTCTGACCTATATTTGACGGTGAACTCAAGCTGAGTCAATTGGAATACCCAGCTCACTTCTGTTGCATCTAATTTGGCTGCCTTCAGATGGGTTTATGTGTTATCTATGTATATATTATACGCATCTAACTTAATTGCAAAGGAGAGGCAATTTGTGCAAACCTGTGGTAATAGTATGTGAGACTGAAGAAACTACGTAACTCCCTCTCTGTCTTCGGTTGATCCCACTCCTTTATAATATTCTGTTTATCTGGGTCTGTAGTTACCACCTTTCCAGAAACCTCATATTCCAAAAACATAACCTTCTTTTGAAAAAAAATCATATTTCTTAAGTTTCATTAAATTTTGTAACCCATGCACCTTAAAACGGCTAAATACATACATATACTTTGACAACGCAGCACTTAGATACAGGTCAATTAAGTGCAGAAAATGTCTTCCGATTTCAAAGAACGTTTGTATACGTTAAGAGTACTATCTCTAAGAGTGCTGTCTTATACTTTCAAAATGTCATGACTGAGACTTGTTTTTTATGCATTAATTTCCGTGTTTTTTAAGCAGTCCCAAAAATGTAAATTCATTCGACTGGATACATGCAATTTATCTCCGTCGCATGAAGAGAACTATCAGGGACTTTGGAAACGCATCACTTTCTTTAACAGTATTACTTTTTTTTATCTCACGGAGTTTTATTTCTGCTCTATACTAGATTTTAACTTGACAGCATACCTACAAATTACGGTATATTTTTACAGAATACGCGTGTGGAATTATACTATTGGGGGTAGAATCTAAATGAAAAACAACAAAAATAAATCAACACAATAATTAACTATAGGAAAGTTCCATAATAAGAAATTCACCTGTAAATGCTTCAAACCTTGACAAACACTATGCCAACGTATTAACTATAGAAAAGGTTCCATAATAAGAAATTCACCTGTAATGGCTTCATACCTCGACACACATTATGTCAACATATTAACTGTAGGAAAGGTTCCATAATAAACCAAGCACTACACTCTTTCATGACAAAAATAATTGAAAATCTTAAAATATTTTCTGAAAACGCATGTTTCCTCCACGTCGGATATTGAAAGTCTCGAAACCAAAACATGATGCCCTTATTTCTTATAAAAAAAAATGGTTGTAAGTAATCACTTTTTTATTGCAATAAACTGTCTTTGAAATTAGATACTATTACCATAATATTGAAATTAAGTGCTAAGATAATGGAGCGTTCATAGAATATGGTACTGCAGTTCGGAGATTAATGACAAGTGCTAAATTTAGACACTTATTGCTCACTTTAACAAGCTCATCTGAACAATACACTTTAGCGTCAAGTTTTACCCCATTACACTTAAAGAATTATCAGCAATTAAATTATTCTCTACAGCAAGTTTCCTATCGTCAATGTACAAGTAAAGCACGTCTTACGATCATTACCTGTCAGCCGCGATTGACCACTTTCTTTTCTACACAGCGGACAAAGCTCCTTTTTAGGAGTGAATGCCTGACTGCTCTTGCCCAGTGATTCTTTCAAAGCTGTTCAATCAATACACAAATATAAGTAATATTAGTTATATATGTAATATAAGTTAATTCATAGGAAGAGAATACGAGGTAAATACAGTAAGTTTAAAGCACGAGAATTCATACGTCACAAACAATTTATGCCCTCTAAAATAAAAGTATACATGAAAATTGAAATGTGACACATAAAGGGGCTCTAACAACAACTATATAATATCAAACATAAAGAACTGTAACTGCTAAATGATATTGACAATAAGAGTGCTCTAACAACAGTAACATAATGTTAGCCAAAACGTGGCTCTTACAACGTATTATTATACATTAAAGTAGTTTAACAACAGCAACATATTTATATTAAATATTAAGGGATTTTAGGAAAAACTCCATAATATTAAACATAAAAATCTAACAACAGCCACATAGTATTAACCAGAAAAGCGGCTCTAATAACAGCTATATGATATTAAACATAACTGGGCTCTAACAACAGCTACATAATATTAAACATAAAGCGGCTCTAAAAACAGCTATATGGTATTAAAATAACGGGGCTCTAACAACAGCTATATAATATTAAACATAAGGGGCTCTAACAAAAGCTGCATGATATTTAACATAAAAGGAATCGAACAACAACCTAATATTAACGAAAAAGGGGCTCTAACAACAGCTATTAATATCAACCAAAAAGGGGTAATAATAGCAGCTATATTTTATTGAATGTAAAAGGGACTCTAACGACAGCTATATAATATTAAACATCAACGTAATCTAACAACAGCTACATAATATAAAACATACAAGTACTCTAACGATAGCTACACAATATCAACTAAAAAGGGAATCTAACAACAGCTATATTATATTAAACTTAAAAATACTCGAACGACAGCTATATAATATTAGATATAAAAGTACTCTAACGACAGCTATATAATAATAAATATCCAGATACTCTAACGATAGCTACATAAAATTAACTAAAAAGGGAATCTATCAACAAAATATTAATTATAAAGGTACTCTAACAGCAGCTTTATAATATTAAACATAAAGGTACTCTAACAGCAGCTTTATAATATTAAACAGAAAGGAACTCTAACAACAGCTACATGTATATAATATCAAATATAAAGGTACTCTAACGACAGCTATATAATATCAAACATTATGGAACTCTTACAACAGGTTTATAATATGAAACATTAAGATACTCTAAAACAGCTACATAATATCAAACATATAAATACTTTAACCCTTTACTTCATATAGACTCCTTTGGAGACCTTATATAGAAGGCTTTTGAATTATTGGGTGAATTATGTTTATATTAAATGACAGAGTGGAAAACAGTGCATGAAGTGTTCAGATTGCTCTCGTTACGAGCAATCTGAACTCTTCCTGCACTGTTTTCAAAGGCCTTCTGTGATTTGTGCGGGAAAAACGCGTATCTATGGAGTAAAGGGTTGAAGATAGCTCAATAATATTAACTAAAAAGGAAATCTTACAACAGCTACATAATATCAAATATAAAAGTACTCTTATAATAGCTGTATAATAATAAACATAAACGTATTCTAACAACAGCTATATAATATCAAACATACAAATACTCAAACGATAGCCCAATAATATAAACTAAAAGGGAATCTAACAACAGCAGTATAATATTAAATATAAAATACTGTAACAACAGCTTTATAATATTAAACATAAAGATACTCTAACAACAGCTATATAATATCAAATATAAAATACTGTAACAACAGCTTTATAATATTAAACCTAAAGATACTCTAACAACAGCTATATAATATTAAATATAAAATACTCTAACAACAGCTTTATAATATTAAATATTAAGGTACTCTTACAACAGCTATATAATATTAAATATAAGATACTCTAACTACAGCTTTATAATATTAAACATTAAGGTACTCTAACAACAGCTTTATAATATTAGACACACAGGTAAACTAACAACAGCTTTATAATATTAAACATCAATAATGCCATTCAAATAAAAAAAATGAGCATTAAAATAAGGAAAATGCATTTTAAAGAAGAAAAAATGAGAATTATTTATAACCGCTATCATGCGACTACCCCACGGAAGCACTTCCTTTTTGCAATGGTGGTACTATGCCTTTATAATATTGAACAGAAATGTACTCTAACAACAGCTATATAATATCAAACATAAAGGTACTCTCACAACAGCTTTATAATGTTAAACATAAAGGTACTCTAACAACAGCTATATAATATCAAACATAAAGGTACTCTCACAACAGCTTTATAATACTAAACATAAAGGTACTCTTACAACAGTTTTATAATATCAAACATAAAGGTACTCTAACAACAGCTATATAATATCAAACATAAAGGTACTCTCAAAACAGCTATATAATATCAAACATATAAATATTTTAAAGATAGCTCAATTATATTAACTAAAAAGGATATCTAACAACAGCTATATAATATCAAACATGAAGGGGCTCTGCCAACAATCACATAGTATTACTAACAATCACATAGTATTACTATTCGCCATAAACTTACTCTAACAACCATGAAGTACAACATCCAGAAAATATTAAACATACCGTAGCTTTATGAACAGCTATATACATTTATTATATAGGGATTCTACGAACAGCTAGAGAATACTTTATATGCGTTACCGGTCAATCTAATAATTGATTGAATATTTACTGTCATTTTTATGTTATGGAGGGTTAACAGACGATCAGTTAACCTAACCACTGTTTCCTGGGATCCTGAATTGTTAACCAATACTTAGCACACCCCATCTCCGCAAGAAACTGATAACTTTCCCACTTAAATCAGCGGTGAGAGACGAATTATAATGAGACACAATGCCGTATCTCAATTATCACGGAGACTGTTGCCGGGCGGAGATTCGAACTCACGACCCCTGGATTGATAGTCAGACGCGCTACCGACTGAGCTTTTAGGATTCGGCTCGGTCTATCGGAGCTAGTTGATATAATGTATAGGGCTGGAATATATCACACATAGATGAGCACTTCAACAGTTCGAAGTCACACCCTATGTAAGTCATCTTTAGACGACACTTTGAACCACTCGACCAAACCTTTAGCAAATTAATTACTTGTTCTTGTGTACTGGCCCTAGGTCAAATGACTCATTTATAAATGTTTTAGTCCGTTATTAAATTTGAACTCAGCTTTATATGATTAAATGTTGTCAGTTACTTGCAAAGGACTGTTTCTACTTATCATATTCATTTAAAGGTCTTTCCGAACCGATTAAAGCGACACAACCAGTATGTAATAGCCTTTTGATGCAATAAAAAAGCTGATATAATTGTAAAATTAAACATAAATTGTGAGTATCTGGATCCTGTCTGGTGCAAACACACATGGTCAAGGCGGAAAATCGAATCCACGACCATCCGTTTCTGAGATCCACAATAACGTTGATGGGTTAGTCCTGTCTCACCAACATCTGTAAACATTAGGAATTTTCCAGTTATGGGTTAAAATGCAATTTAAAGATATGTTTATCAACTTAATTATACGTTTGGCCATGTAATATTTCTATATCGTAGAGGACAGAGCTGCGAATTGTCGCACATCAATCGTTCCGGATTCAATTTCCGTTGCAAGTTTTTTGGTTCATTTCGACAGTAACACTGTTTTTCCCTGCAGCACTCCATAAACAGCTATAAAATAAATAGGTTCTAACAAAACAACAGTGGCTCCCTTGCACATATCTAGCGACTGTTCTTTGTTATCTACATATAACTATATTAGGCTATCAACCAGGCCTAATACCGAAGGACGACGGAATTGGCCGAGTATGTACGATTGTGAAAGACGTATACGCAAATATCATCGGCAATTTTACGGTTATTTCTGTCTGCGGAGCAGTTAATTTGCATATTAGAATTATTGATCATTAAATATACATTTAAAACACGATTTATTACGCAAAAGAAATGTATCTTCAAAACACCTTAAGATACTTGATATGCCGTTTAAAACAAGACAACGTTTGTAACCGGTTTTGATTTAAAAACCGCTGTTATTTATTTTATAATTCTAATTTCTTTATTCATTATTACGTTTTCTTTCTATAATACGGTGGGATTTCTTTGAGTTATATTATTTCAAAGTGAAAGTGGTTTTGTATATAAGATTTAGTAGGCACAGCGCCATTGAGCTACTTTGAATCGTTAACATTTTGAACCGTACTTTCTCTTTATCACACCCACCGTTATACTCGACTTTTGTTTATTTACCTTTGCGCTTCAAACGAATAGTTTTGTCATGTATTTACAGATTGGGGTGAGTGATATACAGTACAGGTAATTATCTATCAACTTTAGCATTTTTGTATATTTTAAGATCATTGCATGTTAAGAAGTTTGTATTTCAATTTAACATTTCTTGGTCAAATACTATTTAAGTAATTAGTTAATTTAATTCGTTCATTTTTCTTAGGCAAGTCATTGAAATAATAAGGTCAAAATAGTATCTGCATTTTTAGAGGGAAGAATCAACGTTCGTCTCTTTTTATATACCATAATTTATCGTTTCTAGGCACCCTAACTCCAGCTAAGTATGTTGTTACGTTAAGATCATTGTGTTATCACATTGTCAACTCTACGACAGCACTATGGTGAATGTACAATAGCACAGTGGTGATTGAGCAATAAATCCCATACGACAGCACGGTGATGATACGACAACACGATGATGATACGATAACACGGTGATATGGAGCAATGCCAGGATGAACGATGATGAAGATGCAATATAACAAGGTGTCTAAGTGCTGTCGTTACATATCATCACTGCTCTGTTATCACCCTTTAGTACTGCAGAACTTCATATGCTTGATATCAAAGTAAAAATATACCTATCTTTAGTACCCCAGACCTACATACGCTTGAGATCATAGTAGAACCATAGTTATCTTTAGAACTCCAGACCTATATAAGCCTGAGATCATAGTAGAACCATAGCTTTATTTAGTACTCCAGACTTACATATGCTTGAGATCAAGTAGAACCATAGCTATCTTTAGTACCCCAGACCTACATGTGCTAGGAATTGTAGAACTATAGCTATCGTAAGTACTCCAGAACTACATGTGCTTGGGGTCATAGTAGAACTATAGCTATCTTTAGTACCCCAGACCTACATATCCTTGAGATCATAGTAGAACCATAGCTATCTTTAATATATCCAGACCTAAATATGCTTGGAACCATAGTAGAACTATAGCTAGCTTCAGTACCCCAGACATAAATATGCTTGGGATCATAGTAGAACTATAGCTATCTTTAGTACTCTAGACCTACATATGCTTGAGATCATATAAAAAACATAACTATCTTTAGTACCCCAGACCTACATATGCCTTGGATCATAGTAGAACTATAGCTATCTTTAGTACTCCAGACCTATATATGCTTGAGATCATAGTAGAACCATAGCTATCTTTAGTACCCCAGACCTACATATGCTTGAGATAATAGTAGAACCATAGCTATCTTTAGTACTCCAGACCTACAAATACTTGAGATCATAGTTGAATTATAGCTATCGTTAGTACTCCAGATCTACATATGCTTGGGATCAAAGTAGAACCATAGCTTTATCTAGTATACAAGACCTATATATGCTTGAGATCATAGTAGAACCATAGCTATCTTTAGTAGTTCATGCCTATATTTGCTTGAGATCATATAAGAAATATAGCTTACTTTAGTACTCCAGACCTACATATGCTTGATATCATAGTAGAACCATAGCTATCTTTAGTAGTTCATATCTTCATTTACTTGAGATCATATATTAACCATAGCTTACTTTAATACTCCAGACCTATATATGCTTGAGATCATAATAGAACCTTAGCTAGATTTATTACTCCAGACCTATATATGCTTCATATCATAGTAGAACCATAGCTATCTTTAGTACCCAGACCTACATATGCTTGAGATCAAAGTAGAACCATAGCTATCGTTGGTACCCCAGACCAAATATGCTTGTGATCATAGTAGAACTACAGCTAACTTTAGTACCCCAGACCTAAATATGCTTGTGATCATAGTAAAACTACTGCTATCTTTAGTACCCATGAACTAAATATGCTTGGGATCATAGTAGAACTATAGCTGCCTTTAGTACTCCAGACCTACATATGCTTGAGATCATAGTAGAACGATAGCTATCATTGGAACCTCAGACCTACATATGGACTGGATCATAGTAGAACCAAAGCTATCTTTAGTACCCAGACCTACATATGCTTAAGATCATAGTAGAACATAGCTATCTTTAGTACTCCAGATCTACATATCCTTGGGATCATAGTAGAACCATAACTATCGTAAGTACTCCAGATCTACATATGTTTGGGATCATAGTAGAACCATAGCTATCTTAAGTACTCCAAATCTACATATGCTTGGGATCATAGTAGAACCATAGCTATCGTTAATACTCTAGATCTACATATGCTTGGGATCATAGTAGAACATAGCTATCTTTAGTACTCTAGATCTACATATGCTTGGGATCATAGTAGAACCATAGATATTGTTAGAACTCCAGCTCTACATATGCTTGGGATCATAGTAGAACCATAGCTATATTTAGTACTCCAGAACTACATATGCTTGAGATCATAGTAGAACCATAGCTATCTTAAGTACTCTAGATCTAAATATGCTTGGGATCATAGTAGAACCATAACTATCGTTAGTACTCCAGACCTACATATACTTGAGATCATAGTAGAACCATAGCTATCGTTAGAACTCCAGATCTACATATGCTTGGGATCATAGTAGAACCATAGCTTTATCTAGTACACCAGACCTACATATGCTTCAGATCATAGTAGAACCATAGCTATCTTAAGAACCTGAGACCTACATATGGCCTGGATCATAGTTGAACCAAAGCTATCTTTAGTACCCAGACCTACATATGCTTGAGATCATA
This sequence comes from Panopea generosa, assembly GCA_029582155.1. Classification (NCBI taxonomy): domain Eukaryota; kingdom Metazoa; phylum Mollusca; class Bivalvia; order Adapedonta; family Hiatellidae; genus Panopea; species Panopea generosa. Next base: position 82,506,736 of record CM055895.1, read on the forward strand.
GTAGAACCATAGCTATCTTTAGTACTCCAGATCTACATATGCTTGGGATCATAGTAGAACCTTAACTATCGTAAGTACTCCAGATCTACCTATGCTTGGGATCATAGTAGAACCATAGTTATCTTTAGTACTCCAGACCTACATATACTTGAGATCATAGTAGAACCATAGATATTGTTAGAACTCCAGATCTACATATGCTTGGGATCATAGTAGAACCATAGCTTTATCTAGTACACCAAATCTATATATGCTTGAGATCATAGTAGGACCATAGCTATCTTTAGTAGTTGATGCCTACAATTGCTTGAGATCATATAAGAACCATAACTTACTTTAGTACTCCAGTCCTACATATGCTTGAGATCATAGTAAACCCATAGCTATCTTTAATAGTTCGGACCTACATTTGCTTGAGATCATAGTAGAACCATAGCTATCTTTAGTAGTTCAGACCTAAATATGCTTGGGATCATAGTTGAACTACAGCTATCTTTAGTACCCCAGACCTAAATATGCTTGTGGTCATAGTAGAACTACATTATCTTTAGTACTCCAGACCTTCATATGCTTGGGATCATAGTATAACCATAGCTATCTTTAGTACCCCAGACCTACATGTATTTGAGATCATAGTAGAACTACAGCTATGTTTAGTACTCCAGACCTACATATGCTTGAGATCATAGTAGAACTATAGTTATCTTTAGCACTCCAGACCTACATATGCTTGAGATCATAATAGAACCATGGCTTTATTTAGTACTCCAGACCTACATACGCTTTAGATTAGAATAGAACTATAGCTGTCTTTATTACCCCAGACCTACATGTACTTCAAATTATTGTAGAACTATAGCTGTCTTTAGTACCCCAGACCTACATGTGCTTCAACTCATAGAAGAACTACAGCTATCTTTAGTACTCCAGACCTACATATGCTTGAGATCATAGTAGAACTATAGTTATCTTTAGTACCCAAGACCTACATGTGCTTCAGATCATAGTAAAACTATAGCTATCTTTAGTTTATCAATCCGATATACGCTTGATATTATAGAAGAACAATAGCTGTCTTTAGTACCCAAGACCTACATGTGCTTCAGATCATAATAGAACCATAGTTATTATTAGTACCCCAGACCTACATGTGCTTCAGATCATTGTAGAACTACAGCTGTCTTTAGTACCCCAGATCAACATGTGCTTCAGATCATAAGGGAACTATAGCTATCTCTAGTAGCCCAGACCTACATGTGCATCACATCATAGTAGAACTACAGCTATCTTTAGTAACCTAGACCTACATGTGCTTCATATCATAGTAGAACTACAGCTATCTTTAGTACCCAGATCTACATGTGCTTCAGATCATTGTATAACTATAGCTGTCTTTAGTACCCCTGACCTACATGTGCTTCAGATCAAAAAGGAACTTTAGCTATATTTAGTACTCCAGACCTACATATGCTTCAGATCATAGTAGATCTAAAGCTATATTTAGTACTCCAGACCTACATGTGCTTCAGATCATAGTAGAACTATAGCTATCTTTAGTACCCCAGACCTGCAATGCTTCAGATCATAGTAAAACCATAGCTATATTTAGTACTCCAGACCTACATGTGCTTCAGATCATAGTATAACTATAGCTATCTTAAGTACTCCAGACCTACATGTGCTTCATATCATAGTAGAACTATAGCTATCGTTAGTATTCCAGACCTAGATATGCTTGAGATTATGTTAAGACTATAGCTATCTTTAGTACTCCAGACCTATATACGCTTGATATCATAGCAGAACCATAGCTACCTTTCTGTGCTTGAGATCATAGTATAACCATAGCTACTTTTATATGCTTGAGATCAAAGTATAACCATAGCTCTCTTTTCCTTCCCTATACTGAAGTGATATAGTATCTTTCATTTGAGGTGAAGTCTACATTAATATTTTTGTCCCTAGGGAAAATTGTCTCGAGGGACGGAATTTTCAATCCGCACCGAAAAACCCCAAGATTTTGTTTGTATACTAACCTAACTGTGTGATTTTTTAAAGATTTTTATTGCAGTTTATTTCTTTTATAGTAGTGCAAGGACACATTAGTATTTACGAATGGATATATCATAGCGCTAGGAATTTATCATAGCGCGAGGAGTGCATGAATGGCACTACGTTACAGCGCGAGGCGGGTAGTACAGCACGTGCAGGGGGTGCAGGATGATCCTCACACTGGTAGGCCTGTAACTGCTTTACATAACTCCTTCAAAGAAGATGATAAATAAACCATGCAAAATCTTTCTCATATAGGTGGCATCCCATCGGCAGCTGTTCACAAAATTCAGACTTAACATCTTAAGATTAAAATAATTGATGGTAGACGGGCACCTCATCTTTTAACTGAGTCAAATACAGTACAGAACGCCAAATAATACTGCTTCAGAAGCGAAACACTTATTACTTACTAGTGACGAAACATTAGTGTTTTAATTCGAACCCAAACGGCGGGTTGATAATAAACAAAGTTTAAGGGGTCCAAAAAGGTACACTACTCGATACACTCTATTTCAAGCGGTCCTGTCATTCAAAATATTATCCCACAACGGTCGATAATTACTGAAAATCTATTTTGGGAAAGGTCAAACAGGTATATGAAAAAATAAACCAAGCAACTGGTTTGCGAGGTATGTGCCTCTTGTATGGCAATGCAGCTGCCCACAAGAGCCAAGTTGTTTAGCAATTTCTGAAAGAAAAAATTGTCGTTCAGTTACCACACCCACCATATTTCCCGTTTCCATGACTGAAAAAACAAATGTAATCTGGCAGACATGATATACCACCAAAAGTTATTTGTTCTGCCATGTTACAGTGTCTGTAGAGAATACCAGTTACATACTATGCTGCGGTTTTCCGACAACGGAATTTTTGTAAGGAAAAGAGCGTTTCAATTGACAGTACATTGGCAGGATGCACTAATCAAAATTAAACTGAAAACTAAATCTTAAAAGTATGAACTTTATCTAAAATATTTCCGGTTGCCCCTCGTACTGTGAATGTTGCAATCTCAGGTTAAAATCGACACGCAAAAACGATTTATAGAACGTAACGATTACGTTGCAGTAAATTGCTTAGAGACCACTGCTTATCGTAAACTTTTGTATAACTAACTATCTTCTTTAACAATATTGAGTGAATTTATTTGAACGTAGACCTCGACAAACGTTATCTTTGTAATGGAAAAATACTACACATCGACATCGATGTGCTAAATATAATTTATATCGTGTTTTTCAGTAACGCGTGTGTTATTTAAATAGCCTGAGAAAGGGTAAAATGTGAAGAGAGCTTTATAAGTTCGCTGAATGATTCATAAGTGGGATTGTACTGACATGCACATGTTCGACTCAACTATGATAAACAAATACTGTGATGCTTGGTATGTTATAATTTTAAAACAGAACATAAAGTGAACGCGGGGTTAAGTTTGCGAAGGTAACTTTATCCAATCTGTAAACCGGATATTAAGAGGACATTATACAGAAGCCTTTTGTAAACTGTGATATGGATACAGTAGCTGCTAGTTTTGACATTAGTGGCAATAAAACAAGGATATATTGAAGAACTGACAATTAAAATTTAACAATCTGCAAAACAATATTTACAATATCAAAATGGATAACGGTTTACTTTGTTCACAAATAGTTATGGCTGTGTTCATTCATTTAGTATTATGTCTTTCGCTATCTAGTACAGGAGTATCTGTCAACACTAACAGTACGATGTGTTCATGTGACTATCATATTAACACGTCAACATTGACTGTTAAATGTGAGAGAAATTTTAAAAAATCGGAAGTTAATCGATGTTTTCGTGACCATAATACTACTACAAGTTTGATATTTAGAAATAGTAATCTAAACATGATACCAGAGGCTACAAAGGTCTTACACGAACTGCAATTTGCTGACTTTTCAAATAACGAAATAGAGGAAATAGACTTTAGAAAAATTGAAAATATTTGCAAAATGTTAAAGGAATTGACATTAAATTTTAACAGAATACGGAGTCTTCAACAAGGACAACTTGATTGTTTTATGTCACTTGAGAAATTGTACTTAGCAAACAACACGCTTATAAAAATTGTCGATGGAACATTCAATAACAAATTGAAAATGTTAGATTATGTCTATTTAATCAATAATGAACTGACGGTAATTGATTCAAGCTGGGCGTTTTTACCACGGGTAAAACAACTTACACGCGTTACTGTGAATGCCTCGTGGAACAAAATAACAACTTTCACGAATTCTATAAATCTGACAATTGAAGACATATCTCCCAATTATAACATCGGTATATCGGCTTTACATAATAATATCACAAATATAGACCTATCTCGTTATTTTGAATTATTCAACGTGACAAATCCCTTACAGTTATACCGATTAAAAAACTCGGCATTTGATTTACGGTTTAATCCGTTTATATGCGACTGCATGCTATATCCTCTTGCTAAAGCCTTTCGAGAGTTTCATAGCATGGATCCAAATAATCCATTGTTCTCGTTGACATGTTATAAACCCATTTCTTTAAGAGGAATGTTGCTTTACAAAGTGCCACTATATCAGTTTAACTGTACAGTGAAGAAGGACTGCCCCAGTAGTTGTACGTGTACAAACACTATCGCAGTCGGCATGATAACTGTTAGATGTGGTAATAGATACGAAATGGATTTATTGCCAGCCATCTTACCAAAGTCAAAACAAATTCAAATAAATATGAAATGTGATAATCTTTTAACTCTCTCCGAAAGGCCATATCTAAGAAATGTAACAAGCCTCGATGTTTCTCAGTGTGGAATAACGACCATTGATTCCAACATTTTGGATAAGCTAGGCTACATAAACACCGTTTTCTTGCACGAAAATGCATTGCAGTACCTACCGTCGGACATTGTACATATTAACTTTACAAAACTAGAGGTGCTCACACTTCATGGAAACCCATTCACATGTGATTGCCATACGCTATGGGTAAAAAAGTGGCTCCTCGCATATGTCAAATTCATACCGCATCAAGACAAAATATTGTGTGGAAGCGGAAAAGGAAAAGGAAGAGTTCTGGTCAAAGTGAAAGACTCAGATTTTGTATGTGCAGTAGATCTTAATCTTAAACAGATCATTTTAATTTCGGTTGGGTCTGTATTGACGATTATCATCTTGTTTGTGATTATCGGTTATAACAAAAATCACATCCAATTGTTACTTATCGCACATTTTAACATACTCTGTTGCAGAAAGAGAGTTAAATCTGATTTACGATATGATGTCTTCATATCCCACAGCAGTAAAGATGACGATATCGTGGTAAACAATTTAATACCGAGTCTTGAAGGTTGTGAACCTCCGTTTGAACTCTGCATAGACGAGCGAGATTTTACTGCAGGCAAAACAATCGTGCAAAATATCATAACGTCAATTGAATCAAGTTTGACAACTCTGTTGATTCTCTCAAACAATTTCCTGCGCAGTAATTGGTGCATGATGGAATTCCGTGAAGCGCACATGAGGTTATTGAAGGATCAGACCGCTAATGTATTAATTATCGTTCTTGAAGAGCTGGATACAGCTCTAGTGGATACTGAGCTAAAAAGTTACATGAAATCACATGTTTACCTCAAACTAACCGAAAAATATTTCTGGCCAAAATTACTTCAGGTGTTGCCAATCAGAGATCGTGCAAAGATGAATGCAAGGAATTTGGAACAACACAATGAGACTCATTTAGAAACCACATTACTATTGCCAAAAACTAATTAGTAATGAAGAGGTAAACCCCTGATTATATTTGGAAAATGTGTTTGCTGGCCATCTTTAAAAAAACTTATAAAAAAAGACAAAAAGTTGGAGGTTCTAGGCGTACTATGTCGCTGGGATATTTCCCTCTGGGAAGAGATAGCTCCTGTCCAGAAAGAAGAAGAAGATGATTATGATGAAAAAAAAGAAGAAGAAGAAGAATATTATGATGATGATAATGATTATGATGATGATTTGGAATATTTAATACAACGATACAACATTTTCGCCAGATTATACTATATTCTCACCTCTGATCTTTTATCATGTTTGATAAAGTACTTGTATATATTATTTAAAGTAAACAATATTGACTTTTAATGTGTGTAATATATTTCCCTGATACTGAAATTCATGCAGACTGATGACAGACTACGAATGTACTAGATTGATAGGGTGACCTATATCAGTAACTATGTCAGATCACCTTAGCTAATCGTATATATTCTTGAGAGGGGATGCAGGTAATCTGGTAACCATATCAAGCTTGTTATGCAATAAACCTTTTATATCATATAAATTATCTTTGTGTTTTGTATAATAACTTTGTGCAACAAAACAAAGAGCAACGATGCCATTAGAAATTAGGCTGTGTTCAAATTTTTTATTGAAATTAATACTTTCAGCGCTTTGTATATTTTATAATTAAACATTCATTACATCAGGTTCTTATGCCCTAGGTACTTATGTCGAATAGTCGATAATGAATATTTACACAAAACCTTTGTCGACCTCGGAAATACGACGGTTGAAAGCTCGACACAGCGTAACGTTATGTATATTTATGAACAGACAAAACACGGAAACAAAACACGTTATTATATACGGAACATCGTAAAACACTTTAGAGTTGCTTGGTAAGAAGAAAAAGAAGAAGAAGAAGAAGAAGAAGAAGAAGAAGAAGAAGAAAAAGAAGAAGATGATGAAGAAGGAGGAGGAGGATAAGGATGAGGAGACTAGGGTTAGTTTAAGGCGAATAAGAAGATCACTTCAGTTTGCCGCGTATAAATGCGACAAAACTAAAACATTATACAATATATTACCACGTAGGATTAAAATGTAACCACTACCAAAGCGGTATATAAACAAATTCGATATACAAAATAAATATCATAAATACAATACATACATACATACATACAGAAGAGGGCCATCGCCTTGACAATCACATTTTAAGTTAAAAACGATGCTAGATTATACGTTCGCCTTGTAAGAAGATATGGGTTGTCATGAAGCTCATGTTCATGTTTGCCATGTAACGAGAGTTTTCATTAATTTAAAAGTATAACATTTATATTTTGTTTTCTACGTTTTATTTCTCCCCGGTATAATAAATAAATATTTTTGTCCAGATGTATCACGTAAACATACAGATACATGTTTACGCAATAAGAAATATTGAACAATTTTCGTTATTCAAAACTTGATTAAAAAGAAAATTCTATACATCAAACAAAACTAAAATAAATTCGTTTTGGTGCCGTTCGCACGTTGTAAACCGAAAGTCTATACTACAGCAACAAATACATCAAGTTTATACCAAAACAGGCACACCAACCCTTCAGAAATTGTTAAATTTATATTTGATAGTTCCTATTTAACTTTCTATCTTTAAAAGTGAATTACCACGTGATCCGATTTTAAAGCTATTTCATCATTTGGTAAACCAATCAAATGCAACCATAACGGAGGTTATTGAAATGTTCGGTCGTTTAACGGCTTAATTTCACTGTAAACGCAACTTTAGAAAAACCTAAAATACCGTTTTGTTCTTAAAAAAGACAAAGTACGACGCTGATTATGTTAACACAATCAGTGAGGACGCGACACAAGTATAGGCAAATAACCTGCATATGTTGTGATAAGAAGCAATCTAGGTTAAAATCTTACTTTGTGTTTTTTTATCGATTTATTTTCACACCGCCGACAGTATTCTTAGATGTCCAATGAGAGATTTTCTGATTGTCTCCGTCGTCCGTCCGTCGTCGGTCCGACGTCATTTGTCGCCAACTTATTCTCTGAAACTACAAATGCCATTGTTTTGGACATCTTTGCTCTAATAATGACCCTATAGCCATGGCTGATCGCGTTCTGCAGCATAAGATAGTTTGTAATGTTTTGTAAAAGTTTTAGGCGTGGATAGACAGCTCTTTTATTATGAAAATATCCGATCTGCTGTCATTACGCAAACTATGTCGCACAAGGCCAAATATAACTTACATGGTCAATATTTAAACGAGCGTGGTAGTAGTGGGCCGTAAATTTGTGTTATAACAAAACACGACAACAAGAGCAGCTGTAATATCAGAGAAGACTATGTATAAAGTCTATATCATGACCCTGTGGTTATATTTGTCCCCTCCCCGAGAGTTCAAACTTTTATATGAACAGGGAAACGAAAAATATTTCTCTGAAAAAATAAGTGCTAGGTTGTGTAGGAAACATATTTGAGTAAATATAGATAATAGGTTTGTTCAAACCATGAATTTTAGATAATAATACATCTTTTCATTAGAAACTGTAATTGCAACGGTTTTGATATATAACCTTATTTCATTTTTTGACTTAAATGATCTAATTCGTTCATTTTAGCAGCTCGAAGTGATTGTTGCTCCATAAGGGAAATTCAATTTCAACATAAAAATTGAATGTGTTTTTTATTGGAAATTTGAAAAATGATAATCGGATGATAATCTTATGTCCAATGGATTTCGATATCGTTTAGTTACCGTTCTTTGTCTACTGTTTTGTAACTTGATCGGCAGCACATGTCTTACTCATAATACTAATGTTACTAAAATATTTCTAATATTTTAGATTTCCTTCTTAAAGCTGAGATAATTTTTTTTTTAATTTATTTCAGATTTTTTATATTTACATGTATCTATAATATTTTTATAACACATAAATCATACACAGTATTACTTTAAATACAAATAATACATCAAGGCATTAACAATTTTGTTCTAAATAGTTATAAATGCTTGAAACTAATTTTTTTAACAAATATAAAATAGTAGTATTTTCTATATGTTTTCCATTACAACCCTCAAAACATTTTTCTATTGTAAATATTTTATATGAGGTGTTTTGATGTCTTTCATTTTGATGAAATAGTTTTATCTTTATTTATTTTTACAAAAAGGGAGAGACAAAAATTATGTGGAGAGAAAAGACAAACAATATTGATTCTGAAAGAAAGGGAAGAGAATATTTATATATTAAATAATAATGCTCATTTTCAATTTTAATAGTTAAACATTTATTGTGCTGAAAGGGTTAGTCACTCTGACCAAAATTGTTTAACATGCATGTATTTTCCATTTACCATTATTGTCTGTTTGAAATATACGATTAATCCAGTTTGTTTTCAACGAATTGAGAAGCATATTCATGTCAGTTATTTTGATACCTCAATTTTCATAGTCTTGAAAAAATCCTTTTTTCTTTTTTATTTCATCGAGTTTGTTATCCCATAAAAATAAGGACATAATAATATCGTTCATTCATATATTTTCTTTTGCTGGATTTTGAAATACCGACAGCGGGCAAGTTAACATTGGAAATGCAAAGTATTTTAAAACAATAATGTTCTAGTGATGTGAGATTTCTATGTTGCCATTTTTTTTTAGAAAAGTCCAAATTTGGATTTTAATTTAGTTCGAGATTTTTTGCTTTGTTTTTATGAAAATACATTCCCAAGGTTTTTGTTTGATCTGAGCACCAATAAAATGTTTTGTTGTGACAAAAATGAATAGTTGTAGATTTAAAAGAAACAGCTTTTAATGCCGTATTCATTGTAAAATAAACAAGTATAATCATAAACCACTAAATACAGTAACATATAATATCCTCTACTATCACTACCAATCTAAAATTATAATAATCTGCCTAAAACAATTCCCATGAGCAGAACATTATCACTACACAGAAGACATTTAGACTTGACAATGTTAATAATCCTAAGTTTGATAACATACCTTGTCAAAAATCTTAAGACATAGGGAAAAAAGTGCGCACGTGAAAATAATTCGTCAAATCAAAAAATGGCAGAACATGTCTTGGCTTCCATTGCTTCCATATCAAATAACACCTAGAATCATGTGTAGATAATAAAACACCTAGAATCATGTGTAGATAATAAAACATCTAGAATCATATGTAGAAACGTCTGTCTAAAAGAAATGAGAGAGTTACATAAGAGATTTCATTATTATTTATGAAAGTGTGAGAAAAGTAACGTTGGACGATTAAAGTATTGAAAATGAATTTCGTTTGATAGATTGGCGACGAATTGATTCACGAAACATCAAAGAAATTCTGGCAAAAGGAGGCTTACGAGGTAATTGTTCTTGGTGTAACAAAGACAAAATGAAGAAAAGAATCAGTCACGCCTAGAAAATATAAAGCAGTTACCACAGATACTTAGAAAACAAAAAAAAACCGCCAGTTGCACTGTTATTCCAGTTAAAATCTGCCATTTGCGCTGCTTGTCCAGTAAAAACCCGTCATTTGTGCTGTTATTCCAGTTAAAACACGCTATTTGCGCTGCTTGTCCAGTTTAAACCCGTCATTTGTTCTATAATCCAGTTAAAACCCGCTATTTGCGCTGCTTGTCCAGTTAAAACCCGTCATTTGCGCTGTTATTTCAGTTAAAACCCACTATTTGCGCTGTTTGTCCAGTTTAAACCCGCCAGTTGCGCTATTATTCTAGTTAAAACCCGCCATTTGCGCTGTTGTCTAGTAAATACCCGTCAGTTGCGCTTTTTTTTCAGTTAAAACCCACCATGTTTGCAGTTGTTTAATGAACAGTAATACGTGTATACCGGACTTTATTTCAACGAAACTGTTTTTTATGTGTGTACAATTATGTTTATCACTGTCTACCACAGTTGCATATTTATTAATATTATTTCAGTGATCACTACAGAATCAGAAAACACAATTTAAATGCATTTAAGCTTCCTTCAAGCATCGATCAAACTTGAAGGGCCCAGCTAGTCTGTAGCGCCTCTGATTATCCGTCTAGGGGTCGTTATTTCGAATACTCGCCGGACAAAGTCTCCGGGATTGATATACAATATAGCGTCTCAGTGGTATCGCTTATTCAAGTGAGGAACTTAACAATACTTGCGGAGATTGGTGTGAAGAGTTCTGATAATATTTAGGATCACAGGGGAGGTGAGTGTGTGTGTGTGTGTGTGTGTGTGTGTGTGTGTGTGTGTGTGTGTGTTTTCACGTGAAATGATCTAAAGATATTTGTTAACAAATGTATAGTTATGACGATATCAAATGAAATATATGCTCTGTTCTGTTCTGTTCTTAAAGTGCAGATTTCATAAAGCCCTTCTTAAAAACTATTTGTTTGCTTTGCTTCTGCCGGCTCACTCAAAATTGCAGCTACCCAAACTTTTTTTAATGATTTTTTTCATGGAATTTTTGTTTTCATGATTTCTGTATATTTTTGTTTGAAAGGACTATGCAGATTTTTTAATGAGTTTTAACACTATTTACAACATATTTCAGGTTATATATGGCATATCCACAGGAGCGTAGCTTGGTTGGCACAGTTGTAGTGGGGTTCGGAGCATGTTCCCCCGGAAAGTAATTTCAGCTAGACTGTTGTAGATGGGTTTTGGCGTATATTTCTAATGTCTTTAGGGGCCTGGTTATCATTAATATCAACCATGGATTTATTGTTTTATATCCATATATATGCAAGGTATTTTCACTTTAATAAAGGGTAAAATGAAGTATCTTAGGGTCCGATTTTTATTGCATTTTTCGCATTTTTATTTTTTTTATTTCTCAGAACAAAGGTGTATACACGTGCCTACAGTGCCTATAGGAATCTACGCTCCTGATCCAGTGTAGACACGTGCCTACAGTGCCTATATGAAGCTACGCTCCTGATCCAGTGTAGACAGTTGCCTACAGTGCCTATAGGAAGCTACGCTCCTGATCCAGTGTAGACACGTACCTACAGTGCCTATAGGAAGCTACGCTCCTGATCCAGTGTAGACACTATTGCTTACAGTGCCTTTAGGAAGCTACTCTCCTGATCCAGTGCAGACACGTGCCTACAGTGCCTATAGGAAGCTACGCTCCTGATCCAGTGTAGACGAGTGCTTACAGTGCCTATAGGAAGCTACGCTCCTGATCCAGTGTAGACACTATTGCTTACAGTGCCTATAGGAAGCTACGCTCCTGATCCAGTGCAGACACGTGCCTATACACATGCCTACAGTGCCTATAGGGAGCTACGCTCTTGATCCAGCGCAGACACGTGGCTACAGTGCTTAAAGGAAGCTACGCTCCTGATCCAGTGTAGACACGTGCCTACAGTGCCTATAGGAAGCTAAGCTCCTGATCCAGTGTAGACACGCGTGCTTACAGTGCCTATAGGAAGCTACGCTCCTGATCCAGTGTAGACACGTGCCTACAGTGCCTATAGGAAGCTACGCTCCTGATCCAGTGTAGACACGTGCCTACAGTGCCCATAGGAAGCTACGCTCCTGATCCAGTGTAGACACGTGCCTACAGTGCCCATAGGAATCTACGCTCCTGATCCAGTGTAGACACGAGCCTACAGTGCCTATAGGAAGCTACGCTCCTGATCCAGTGTAGACACGTGCCTACAGTGCCAATAGGAATCTACGCTCCTGATCCAGTGTAGACACGTGCCTACTGTGCCTATAGGAATCTACGCTCCTGATCCAGGGTAGACACGAGCCTACAGTGCCTATAGGAAGCTACGCTCCTGATCCAGTGTAGACACGTGCCTACATTGCCTATAGGAAGCTACGCTCCTGATCCAGTGTAGACACATGCCTACAGAGCCTATAGGAAGCTACGTTCCTGATCCAGTGTAGACACGTGCCTACAGTGCCAATAGGAACTACGTTCCTGATCCAGTGTAGACACGTGCCTACAGTGCCCATAGGAAGCTACGCTCCTGATCCAGTGTAGACACGTGCCTACAGTGCCCATAGGAATCTACGCTCCTGATCCAGTGTAGACACGTGCCTACAGTGCCCATAGGAAGCTACGCTCCTGATCCAGTGTAGACACGTGCCTACAGTGCCCATAGGAATCTACGCTCCTCATCCAGTGTAGACACGAGCCTACAGTGCCTAAAGGAAGCTACGCTCCTGATCCAGTGTAGACACGTGCCTACAGTGCATATAGGAATTTACGCTCCTGATCCAGTGTAGACACGTGCCTACAGTGCTTATAGGAATCTACGCTCCTGATCCAGTGTAGACACGAGCCTACAGTGCCTATAGGAAACTACGTCCCTGATCCAGTGTAGACACGTGCCTACAGTGCCTATAGGAAGCTACGCTCCTGATCCAGTGTAGACACGTGCCTACAGTGCCTATAGGAAGCTACGCTCCTGATCCAGTGTAGACACGTGCCTACAGTGCCTATAGGAACTACGTTCCTGATCCAGTGTAGACACGTGCCTACAGTGCCTATAGGAAGTTACGTTCCTGATCCAGTGTAGACACGTGCCTACAGTGCCTATAGGAAGCTACGCTCCTGATCCAGTGTAGACACGTGCCTACAGTGCCTATAGGAAGCTACGCTCCTGATCCAGTGTAGACACGTGCCTATAGTGCCTATAGGAAGCTACGCTCCTGATCCATTGCAGACACGTGCCTACAGTGCCTATAGGAAGCTACGCTCCTGATCCAGTGCAGACACGAGCCTACAGTTCCTACAAGAAGCTACGCTCCTGATCCAGTGTAGACACGTGCCTACAGTGCCTACAGGAAGCTACGCTCCTGATCCAGTGTAGACACGTGCCTACAGTGCCTACAGGAAGCTACGCTCCTGATCCAGTGTAGACACGTGCCTACAGTGCCTACAGGAAGCTACGCTCCTGATCCAGTGTAGACACGTGCCTACAGTGCCTACAGGAAGCTACGCTCCTGATCCAGTGTAGACACGTGCCTACTGTGCCTATAGGAAGCTACGCTCCTGATCCAGTGTAGACACACGTGCCTACAGTGCCTATAGGAAGCTACGCTCCTGATCCAGTGTAGACACGCGTGCCTACAGTGCCTATAGGAAGCTACGCTTCTGTTCCAGTGTAGACACGTACCTACAGTGCCTATAGGAAGCTACGTTCCTGATCCAGTGTAGACACGTGCCTACAGTGGCTATAGGAAGCTACGCTCCTGATCCAGTATAGACACGTGCCTACAGTGGCTATAGGAAGCTACGCTCCTGATCCAGTGTAGACACACGTGCCTACAGTGGCTATAGGAAGCTACGTTCCTGATCTAGTGTAGACACGTGCCTATAGTGCCTATAAGAAGCTACGCTCCTGATCCAGTGTAGACACGTGCTTACAGTGCCTATAGGAAGCTACGCTCCTGATCCAGTGTAGACACGTACCTACAGTGCCTATAGGAAGCTACGCTCCTGATCCAGTGTAGACACGTGCCTACAGTGCCTATAGGAAGCTACGTTCCTGATCCAGTGTAGACACGTGCCTACAGTGCCTATAGGAAGCTACGCTCCTGATCCAGTGCAGACACGTGGCTACGGTGCCTATAGGAAGCTACGCTCCTGATCCAGTGCAGACACGTGCCTACAGTGCCTTTAGGAAGTTACGCTCCTGATCCAGTGCAGACACGTGCCTACAGTGCCTATAGGAAGCTACGCTCCTGATCCAGTGCAGACACGTGCCTACAGTGCCTATAGGAAGCTACGCTCCTGATCCAGTACAGACACGTTGCTACAGTGCCTATAGGAAGCTACGCTCATGATCCAGTGTAGACACGTACCTACAGTGCCTATAGGAAGCTACACTCCTGATCCAGTGTAGACACGTGCCTACAGTGCCTATATGAAGTTACGCTCCTGATCCAGTGTAGACACGTGCCTACATTGCCTATAGGAAGCTACGCTCCTAATCCAGTTTGTTTGGTGAAGGAAGATGTCAGAATACATATGATTCGAACCACTGTCCTTCCACAAGTCACTGGCAAACTTTCTCACTAAAGTTTTGGACATAGCAGGACTTGAACCTACGATCTTAGCGGTGAGAAGTAAGTGATCTTGAGATGACGCCTCATATCACTCAGCCAGTTATTCGGTTAAGCCAAACCAACACATTTTAGTAGGGAGATTACTCCTCCTGTTCTCTTTTGGTTGCCGTCCTTTACCATTTAAGCAGACGTTTGATCCAGCGATTTAAGTTGTAAGTGTGACATTTCTTGATTAACCAGTCCTTAAATCGGAAGTTCAACAGAAAAAAAATGCATCTCTTGTAATGTAGCAGACTCGCGTATAATGCCGTTTCGGTGATTTCGTTGGCGCAATTCCCATGTGATGCACTGTAGTAAATGTGTTTTGATTTTATTATGAATCTACAATATAACATCTTTAGGACAAGATTACTTGCTAGGTCGAGTATTTATTTTTGTTAGTACATATTTATACATGTCCATTTTCATATTGTCAATGTCAGTCTGTATAAGCTATTATTACATAAGTCCAAAAGAAACATAAAACCACAGTATAGCAGCATACAGACACAATATACGGTCGCCTGATTATTTAAAATCTTCAATGTTCCAATCAAATTGTCTTACATTTGCAAATTCTGAATATATGATATATAAAACATTAATTTCGCAGACATGGTGTGATGGTAACTTGTTCAACATTCCTATCATTATTTGAGCCTTTACATTAAACTGTACAATAAAAACTTAATTAAAAATAAACGTATCTGAAATTTTGACTGCTTTATCACGAACATACCTTATGTTCCTCTTAATGGATAAAAAACCCGTTCTTTAACTTAATTTTATAAAATAAATTAATAAAAGTTCTTTAACAAAGGCAATTCAAATATATGTCTTGTTTATACAATTTAAAGTGACTGGAAAACAACACAACATACATGTACATGTATATATAAACTCGTTTAGATAAAAATTATACAAAATAACATTATTAAAAAATGATGTCACCGTAAAATATAATAATACAAACATTAAACATTAGATAGATCATTTATATATCTCTTACAACACAATTGTATTCTGAGTTGTATAATTTAGAATGTGATTACACGAGGTTGAAAATGAGGATATCAAATTAAGAATTATTGGAAACAATGGCAGAACAAAGTCATTTACTTGACAGAATACTAGTTTATAAAAAGTGAGGCATTATATTTCATGTAAAGTGTGTTAGTTAGAGAGAATGGAACTTAAAATGTTTCATATTTAGGAAATATTGTTCTGTGCAAGAATACAATACATAAACACATGTAATATACATATTAAAAAGATTTTGTGGGAGCAAACACATTTATGTAATAGTTGATTGTAATTAATGACTATATTATCTCATGTAATGCACCGACTGGCCGTTTGCATCGTTTTCATGTCCAAATTTCTGTTGCAGTTAGCTTTTGTTATTTAACGATTATGAATATAAAGTATTAGTAGGCTTAACAGTGACTTATTTCTTGTCATTGACAGTGGCGTACCTTCCTATAGGCACTGTGGGCACGTGCCTACATATTTTATGAGTCGAAAAAATAAAAATGCAACACAAATGTAATAAAATCTGACCCTTATGCTACTTCACGTTTACATTTATTAAAGTGAACAAACCTTAAAACATTGCAATTATTTGGTAATAAAACAGTGAATTCAATTGATTGATTGGTAGAATATTAAGCGTCACTTTTATGCCATCGAGGGTTAACAGACGACCAGTAAACCTAACCACTGTTTCCTGGGATTAACCAGTACTCAAGCACATCCCATTTCCGCAAGTAACTGATAACTTTCCCACTTGAATCAGTGGTGAAAGACGAATGATAATGAGACACAATGTCGAATATCAATCATCACGGAGACTGTTGCCGGGCGGGGGATTCGAACTCACGACCCCTGGATTGATAGTCAGACGCGTAACCGACTGAGCTAATCGGGCCCGGCAAAATTCAAGATTAATATTAAGGATAACCAGGCCTTTAAAAACGATATATACGTCAAAACACACATGTGACAGTCTAGCTGAATTTATTTTTCGGAGAAGCATGCATGCTCCCGGACCCCCTAAAACTGTGCTTACACATAGTTTTCAGCCAAGCTACGAATGGTTGATTCCTTTCACATCTAAATGTTTCAGACTCAAAATAATATGTTTAGTAGTACATTGTTCTTGTTTTCGATTTCTCATTTTTAAATGTGTGTTCTGTGGTCGAACCTCTACCGCTATGCTACCAAAAATCTCTTAATTAAAAGCGATTTATCTGGCTCGCATTCTATTAGAACTTAGTTGCATTTAAAAGAATAATTTCACGAGTGGCCCCAGAAATCACAAGTACTGACTTGTTAATCAGTGGTATTTTGTGCATTTGAAGAAGCCATAACTAGCGTATGCGGTTTCATTAGCCATGCTTCTCAACCACCAAGATCAACAATGCTCTGAATGCCAAGCAAACATACTATATCATGAAGCAGAATAACGTACCAGGTTCCCCATATTACTACATTGATGTAAATAATTCCTGACCAGACAAAGATGCACAAACAACCGGCTGGTAGCATGATTATAACGATGTGTGTAATATTAGCCCGTAACCCACGGCGGTTTCCAAGGAAGTCAGTAAAGAACATAAATGACGTATGTATAAAGTATTTAAAGTATAAAATGTAATCAATGAAATGAATGGCGTTAAATATGATAAATGGGAAAAATGAGATAAATTATGTAAAGTAATGAAGAAAATCAAGACAGGGACTACCCGAAATCCCGACATGGTTGAAATTCAAAACAAAAAATGCAAGTTGTACCGTAGGCATTAAAACTCCTATGTCACTCCAACGTCATTCCTACGTCACTCAACTATCGGGACTCCTCCAAATTGTTTTTAATTTCCGTATGAAAATACGCCAGTTTAATGAACTACATTGTACGGTTTGATTAAAATATATTATACGGATAAGTCTTAATCATATTGTTAACGGACAAAGATTGATTCCCCAAATATAAGATTATTTTTATTTAGTGGTCGGAATTATATTTTGTCCAATGACATTGCAGTGTTTTCAAATTGTAACGGAAATTTATTTTGGTAAATCAGCATTACTTCTTTTTGGCGAACCGCAACTTTCTTATGACAATAATGTTAAAATATTTGAAGCAGTCCACAAATACATTTTAACTACTAATCGCTTCTCCTAAAATATGTAAGTCTGAAGAACAAACAAGGCTGTTCCAATTTACGTGGTGAGATCAGTCCGTCTTTCATTTGTCCATGCCGTTCAGAACATGTCCATAAAGGCTAATAAGTATAATTATGTGAATTTATATAACATATACATAACTACAACTACTCTACTCTTTTTCAATTACCCGCTTCACTTCTATTTTTCTTAAACATATTATAAATATTATTCTAACAATATGTAAAGATATTTTTACTAAGTATATTTTGAACTAGGTTATATTCATAAAGTTAAGAGCATACATAAAATTGTTAATGATCTGCCAAATCTGTTTACATTTAATATATGTCATGGAGAAGAACTTTATAAGATTTTATCTTCCGTTCTAATCCATATTTATACTTTTGTACTGATTTGTATGTATGTAAATTTGAATGAATAAATATGTTTAAACCAAATCAGCATTAACCTACCATTTATTATTAACCCGAACAATTGGTCCAATTGTAACTAGTCTTTTGCGCATGCGTCATATGGGGCGTGTTCGGAGGTGTGACTTGCGCACCGGTTAGTGTTTTTCAATGCGCATGTACAACGTTCAGCAAGGTGGAACAAAAGTAGGACATACTGTAACGCTTTCTGATTTTTTATTTTTAACCTATAAACAATACTCACAGTTTTGAGAAACCTTAACAAAAACTACTCGCCTAATAAAACAGAATCTCAAATACAAAGGATATACTTCCTATCAACCAAAATCGTAAATACTACAAACAACAGAAACTTGAAAACTCATTTAAATGTCAATAATAATTTTTTTGCCATCTGTTTTAACAATAACTAGATTTTTTTACAGAGTTAAGCACATTAATCACTAATGCATTATCCATACAATTATGATCACTGCGTGGCATAATAGGATATTCCATTTCTTGCTCCTGCAGGACTTCATGTTCAACCTTCACGACCGGGATTTCGTCACTGCTTGCACTTGTAACGGTCGCTGACGCGGTTGCTGCTGCTTTAACTTTTGCTGTTGTTTTTTTCAACTCCGGCTCAAGTGCACCGCTTATATCGTTCATAATATCAAACTGTTCTCTCTGATAAGCCTGAACAGCGTTGCTCCTGTGTTTACTGCGGCTTATTACGGCCTTGTCGACAAATTTTTTGTTATATAATGTTGTACAGAGGATTACTCGTGCAGAGTGGTTTGTTATCTTACGGTCATTAGTGTCTGCCGGCTTCGGTGAAAAAACGTTTCATCATGGATTTAATTCCATTGTGAGAGATCGTGCCAGAACTAAATTTTGGATTGTTGTTTGCATCCACACCCTCCAGTGGCTTCCTGTACATAGGCCCGGCTCTAGGAATAAACGATAGGTACCGTTCGTATAAGTAAACAAGATTATGTTGCCTGCCTGGTTGTTCATAGTGTCGCACTGGCTCTTGGATGAATTTTCGGCCCTTGATCCCACCTTGCGAGTTTTTACGTTTACCAGGAGTGAACAATATATAACGCACTTCCCGTTTTTTGTCCTCTAGAATCTCAAACTGGCTAGCTTGACATTTTACGTGTTCAGTAAATCCCCTAAATCCGAACAGTTTTCCGTTATAATAAAATATAGCGTTACTAAGTCCCGTGGCAGTATTACTGTTAAACACTCCACTTTCCCACAACTGAATTTCAGCGTCCATAGTCACAGGATCGCTTGAAGATATTTTACTACCAACTCCTGCTGCGTATAACTCTTTCATTCTAGTGTCCAAACTCTTACGGAAGTCGTTAAACTGGGTAATGAAATTCACAAACGTTTTGCCACAATCGTTCCGCAGCTACCGTTGTAAACCGCAAACTATCTGATGCAGTGTGTTAGGTGGATAATCAGCACCATCCTGTCTCTTAATTTCCATTATAAAACGCTGTCCCCAGTAGTTCAACATAATATCGTCTAACATACCGATGTCCTCCGGTATGGGGAACCCCGGCTCCATTACTGTCACCGGCTGGGAATTGCGATGCCTTGCCCATTCCGACCAGACCTTAACTGACCATGCGTTAACAGTTCTGGTTTTCTTTGGAACAGCGCCGACATTCTTTTCTCGTATCTGCTGTCCAGACACGGAGTTTCCGAACCGAGGGGCGCCTAAAATAAACAAAAACGATTAATTACTTGATAAACTATTTCTATGGAATAATATAGTCCTGCACAATCTTCCTGTAATTTAGAATAATTCATTTTACATCGATTGCGAAAGTTATTACTATTTATATAAATCATGCTAGATTGCTTTCTTGGTTTCTAACCAATACTCTGCCTCCTGATTGTGGAGATTGATCCTGGAGTTTGGTGCTGGTCCACTGACCACGTAGACTACCAGTTGCACAGGTTGTAGTATGTCTTTTATTATTGTTTTAATGTTAATACAAATTACAAACTTACCCTTCGGAAGAATGACGACTGCTGCTGCTGCTTGAAAATTGTCACTGATGATTGAAAGTGGTTTCCTGTCTAACACAGCTCGAATGGTTGGCTACGATGATAACAAAAGTGTGGTCGGTGGAAGAATTGATATACCGCAAAACACATGAAATTGCATTATTTTTTGTATACAGCGGCCCGCTTTGCAACAAATCTGGGGGCCTTGTCTGGTTCTATTTTTTATTGTTACAAATACATTTGTAGGCCAGATTTACATTGCAACTGTTCAACTAACGATAATTGTGTATTGCACATGTGCTAATTCCATGAAATGCAATATGAATATGTAAATATGTATATTTAAACATACAAAATGTTAACAGCCTAGACAAATACATTGATTTTATTGATTGAATATTTAGCGTCACTGTTATGCCATCGAGGGCTTACAGACGATCAGTTAACCAAACCACTGTTACCTGGGATTAACCAGTACTTGAGCACACCCCATCTCCGCAAGTAACTGATAACTTTCCGACTTGAATCAGTGGTGAGAGACGTATGATAATGAGACACAATGTCGTATACCAATCATCATGGACACTGTTGCCGGGCGGGGGATTCAAACTCTGGATTGATAGTCAGACGCGTAACCGACTGAGAAATCGGGCCCGGCCTTACAAATACATGGAAATATGAATATCACTGAATTCATACAAATACATGGAAATATGAATATCACTGTATTCATACAAATACTAATATGAATACAGTGATAACCAGGGGGGTTTGCTACTGAAATAAAGGCGGTGTCCAGTTTTATGTTTTATAATGTTTGTTTGCAAAGAAACTGGTTCAATTTAATTTAATTAAATATTTGAACAAAATCTAGCATGTGTTTGTCGACATAAAGTTCATAAATTGCTCTTTATTGCACTTTCAATGTCAATTCTAGCCGGAGACAAAATTTCGGCCACGTCTTATAGGAGTACCTCGGCTTTAGCCCTAACCAGGAAATACTCAAAAATTCTATTTCGGCTCTTCGTTTGTTCGTGTGCGGAATTTATATGACACTTTACTTGACCGAACAGCAATAAGCGATGCTTTTTTTTATCGGATATATACAAAATGCTATGTTCTGCTTCTTGTAAAATGCCGATTGCAATTCAGTAATGCTGAAAGAACACCATGTTTATGTTCGCTTCTCAACCTTTTGCAACCTCAACAAGTTGTTGTAGTTGTATGGTGTTAAGCGTCGCTTTCAACAATTTTTCAGTCATATCGCGACGGTGCCAACTTGAGACAGTATTCTAAGCACTGTCACACTGGAGTATCATGCCGCAGACACATGGTATGATACCCCACCCAGTCACATTATTCTGACACCGGGCCAACCGTACCTAGAACTCTCCTCTAAATGCTGAGCGTCAAGCAAGGAAGCTTCTAGTACCATTTTTAATGTCTTTGGTATGACCCGGCCGGGGATTGAACCTATGACCTTCCGCATGCGAGACGGACGCTCTACCACTAGACCATGCCACGGTCAGGGTCCATTTGAAGAAATATTGACAATTTAATGAATATTTGTTGTTTTATGTTTACTGTAAACATGCAAGTGCTGGTTTATGTGTATTGAACTGTATTTATTTGTTACTACTGTATTTATTTGTTACTACTGTATATTTTGTTTTTTTGTGAAACTCATTCTTTATCCCAAATTCTTATTATGACACTTCCAACGTGAATTTATTTTTTAAGTAAACTGATTATTTTTTCAGATTGTAGAGCTGTTCATGCAACAAAACTAAATTACACAGTAATACAACATGTAAATCATGATGTACGACCACCTTAAATAAGCAGGAAAGAGTTTCATTTTAATATTGATGTATATATATGTGACACGCATGCTGCAGTTTGAGTGGAAACTGGCTTTTTTATGTACTGGTTTTGCAACTACATGTACTTTTGGGTTGCGTTCAGTTCCATTGACTTTTGGCAGTGTTATTGTCCTTTAATTATTTATAAATTTCTCAACAATTATTGTAGCAGCCAGTGAAATGCGATTATATTTATAATTAGTGTGCAGTGCTGTAATATTGCTTCAAAACGCATCCTTATAGTACAATGAAGTACATCTGTCTTTAAGATGGAAGATGTTGGTTCAATCCCAACTAAGGATATCTGCAGGAGGCTTCTTACTTAGCAATGCAACTCTGTTATGAATTAGTACAAATGTTGCGATCTGTGAGTTGGGGCGTGTTTATTTTAGGAATGAGAACAATTTGGAGTTTTCATTACAGTTGATAAAAAACATCAGACTAGTTCATTGCCTGTGAAATATGTAGTATACAACAATAGCATTCACGTTATATATTCACGCTGACATAATTAATTGTTATGTACAATGGTTGTTAGTGTTGAGGTCTTCACCAGGACTTGAACCTGAATCTCTTTTCATGTAGAAAAGTGTGCTACATTACACTATAAAGATGTACTCAACACTAGCAACCATATATATATTTATATATATATATACATATGTATGTTAATAATTAGTTATTATTTTACCTGAATATATAAAGAAACGATCCAAACTGTAAAATGAATGCAAGTGTATTACATCACAGTTGATTTAATATAACGATGATGACCTGCCTGGGGAACTTTTGTTTGGGAGAAAAATATTATAATGTGTATGTATTTCTTTCATGGCATTTGATCTCCGCAAAAAAGATTTTTTTCCCACTTGAATCAGCGGTCATCAAAGAGACTGTTCCAGGGAGATCACTGATGTATGGGGTCTATCTGCTTTCAACAATGTTTCAGACAGTATTCTGAGCCACAAAAGAGTATCATGCAAGACACAAACACTGGGACGACCAGACCTAGAACTATCCCCTAAATGCTGAGTGCCAAGCGAGGAAGTTTTTTGTAGCATTTTCCAAGTATTTGATATGACCCCACCGCGGATCAAACCAAAGACGAACCCCCATGCATTACTTTCTCCCACAAAACCAGTATATTTTCACCATAAATGTTCACAATCGGTAAAAATAACTCTAACAAAGGCTAATTGAAAGATTTTCCTACATGCCAGGAAACTTTCCATTAGATTTTGATAAAGATTCATGACTAAAAGGCCGATTGCCAACCTGTACATTTTCCAAATTCGTCAGCTGAAGTGACCAGAAACAAAACATCCACCTTAATCCACGAGACAAACTATCCCAAACATGGTTTTTGCAATACCGAAACAAATTGTTTAGACTTAAACGTAATTACACTATTATATATCTTAAATTATACGCGTATGGATTATAGTAAAACACTATCAACTTCTACGTTACCACTGCTCATGAAACATACAAACTGTTCAAAAACTCTAAACGGTTATATAAACACAGTACCAAGAGATAAATTTTAAAAACCAAGTTAGAAAATTTAGGACATGCAAGTAACAAATTACACGTCTTTATATGATATCCATAGTAATATTACGTAAAATAATTCGAAATGACCAACATTCGAATAACGGTGTTGTTAAAAAAGCTCCGGCTAACGGACATCCATATAATGCTGGTCTGTTTTAATTTAAAAATTATATGTTGTATGTACTAAAAGATGTGTGTTTACAAAAGTATACATTTGCTACCTACTGAACAATATATTCTTGCAGTCTTTATTATTATTTATTGATTTGAAATAAGTTAAGAACTTTATTATTAATTATTTATTCGAAATATTTTGGCAGAACTTTATTATTTATTATTTATTTCGAAATAAAGAGATAACTTCCTTATTATTTATTGGTTTGAAATATTTTGGCAAAACTTTATTATTATTTATTTCGAAAACTTATTTAGAAAGTATTAAAGTCTTTGAAAATAATACAATAACAATAAAGTTTTGCCAAAATATTTCGAATAAATAGATAATAACAAAGTTCTTAACTTAATTTGAAATAAATCAATAATAACAAAGTTCTGCCAAAATACTTTGAAACAAATAATTAAGTATCAAGTTCTACAATTTAGATAGTAAGTATTAAAGTCTTTGAAAAAAATACAATAAGAATAAAATTCTGCCAAAATATTCCGAATCAATCAATGATAATAAAGTTCTAAATTCATTTCGAAATAAATAAATAATCATAAAATTCTGCCAAAATATTTTGAAATAAATAAATAATAAAGAAGTTCTAAAACTTATTTAGAAATTATTAAAGACTTTGAAAATAATACAATCAGAAAAATGTTTTGCCAAAATATTTTGAATAAATAAATAATAATAAAGCTCAAAACGTATTTCGAAATAAATAAATAATAATAAAGATTTGCCAAAGTATTTAGAAATAAATAAATAATAATAAAATTCTTAAGTTTATTTAGAAAGTATTACAGTCATTTAAAATAATACAATAATAATAAAATTCTGCCAGAATATTTCGTAAAATTAAATTATAATAAAGTTCTAAACTTATTTAGATAAATAAATATTAATATAGTTCTACTAAAATATATCGAAATTAATAAATAATAATGAAGTTTTGAACCTTATTTAGAATGTAATAAAGTCTTTGAAAATAATAGAATGAGAATAAAGATCTGCCAAGTATTTCGAAAAAAAGTTCTACACTTATTTCGAAATAAATAAATAATAATAAAACTCTGCCAAAATATTTTGTAAAAATAAACAATAATTAAATGCTAAACTTTTTTCGAATCAATAAATAATAATAAAGTTCTAAATTTAGTTTGAAATAAATAAATAAGTATAAAATTCTGCAAAAATATTTCGATATAAATCAATAATAAAGAAGTTCT
This sequence comes from Panopea generosa, assembly GCA_029582155.1. NCBI lineage: Eukaryota > Metazoa > Mollusca > Bivalvia > Adapedonta > Hiatellidae > Panopea > Panopea generosa. Next base: position 82,532,043 of record CM055895.1, read on the forward strand.
AAAACTTTTTCAGAAAGTAATAAAGTCATTGAAAAAAATAAAATCAGAAAAATGTTTTGTCAAAATATTTCAAATAAATAAATAATAATACAGTTTAAAACATATTTCGAAATCAATAAATAAGAAAAAAATCAATTATAATATAATTCTAGACTTATTTCATAATATTTCGAAAAAATAAATAACGATAAAGTTCTGCCAAAATTTTCCAATAAATAAATAATTATAAAATTCTAAAACTTATTTACAAAGTATGACAGTCATTTAAAATAATACAATAATAATAGAATTCTGCCAGAATATTTCGTAAAATTAAATAACACTAAAATTCTAAACTTATTTCGAATAAATAACTATTGATATAGTTCTACCAAAATATATCAAAATTAATAAATAATAATGAAGTTTTAAACCTTATTTAGAATGTAATAAAGTCTTTGAAAATAATAGAATAAGAATAAAGATCTGCCAAAATATTTTGAAAAAAAGTTCTAAACTTATTTCGAAATAAATAAATAATAATAAAATTCTGCCAAAATATTTCGTAAAAATAAACAATAATTAAATTCTAAACTTATTTCTAAAACTTTTTCAGAAAGTATTAAAGTCATTGAAAAAAAATAAAATCAGAAAAATGTTTTGCCAAAATATTTCGAATATATAAATAATAACACAGTTCAAAACATATTTCGAAATCAATAAATAAGAAAAAAATTCTGACAAAATATATCGCAATAAATCGATACTGCAGGACTGAGTATTTTGGTACTGCAGGACTGAGCATTTTGGTATTGCAGGACTGAGCATTTTGGTACTGCAGGACTGAGTAGTTTGGTACTGCAGGACTGAGTATTTTGGAACTGAGGAAGGAACATTTTGGTACTGCAGGACTGATCATTTTGATAGAGCAGGACTGAGCATTTTGGTACTGAGGACTGAGTATTTTGATAGTGCAGGACTGAAGATTTTGGTACTGAGGACTGATCATTTTAATAGTGCAGGACTGAAGATTTTGGTAGTGCGGGACTGAACATTTTGATAGTGCAGGACTGAGCATTTTGATAGTGTAGGACTGGAGATTTTGGTAGTGCAGGACTGAACATTTTGATAGTGCAGGAATGAAGATTTTGGTACTGCAGGACTGAACATTTTGATAGTGCAGGACTGAAGATTTTGGTACTGAAGACTTATCATTTTGATAGTGCAGGACTGAAGATTTTGGTACTGAGGACTGATCATTTTGATAGTGCAGGACTGAAGATTTTGGTACTGCAGGACTGATCATTTTTATAGTGCAGGACTGAAGATTTTGGTACTGAGGACTGAGCATTTTGGTACTGCAGGACTGAGTATTTTAGTACTGAGAACTGAGCATTTTGGTACTGAGAACTGAGTATTTTGGACATCTCAAGACCTCTCATTGTTGTAGTAGTGGGTTTGAGGCCAGCTTGGTTCAGAAACTTTATATGAGAACAAGAAATGTCACTGGTAAGTGTCGCATGCCCCACAAATGGTCGTTGAAAAATAACAATATAATTATGTTATAATAGGTAGCGATGTATCCATGAATACAAAGAGTAATGGACTGATGTTTCAGATTAGACATGCAATTTCATGTTTTTTACAAGCATGACCTTGACCTTTGTGTAACCTTGACCTTGACATCTGATGTAATGGTCCGGGTATTTCAACAGCTAAATGCTGCTGAAACATCATCATGACATGCTGGTCACTTGTGTCAATCTATTTTAAAATCCCTATATGTAAGACAAAGTTACATATCAATTGTTGATAAATTGAGCCAAGCGTTTTTGAAATCCTTCCATGTATGATAAAGTTAAAGGACGGACTTGAAATCTCAAATAGATTCATACTTAAAGTGTGACCTTGCCCTTTGAGATACAGGTCTAGGTCTTACTTATGATACGTCGTCATGTCATCTTGATAAATTGAGCCAAGTTTAAGACAAAGTCACAGACCAGACACGCAATATCAAACAAACAGAAAACCTTATATCTTCCCGTTTTATATTAATATTTAATTCTTTTTTTTTTTTTTAATTAATTTAATATATTGTTTGCCTTGCATAACTCTATATTGAATGCTGATGACACTAATAACGTCATATGGCATTCCCTACCACCATTATTCAGTAGTATTTACTGATATTGGTAAACCATATAGCCCTATACTTAAGTATATTGCTATTTATATACTATATGTGTATATAATTATAGTACACCATTATATATGATAAAATTAAAAAAATACAAAGATGGAGGGGTGAACTATTTACTTCTCTTGAAGTTTAACTTTTAAGTATATGGATTCTAAGGAGTATCAATAGATAGTCACTAATGGACTAGTATGTGTATCCTTTTCTCCCACTCCGATATGGAGATTGATTTATGCCAGTATCTATTTAGCACTATTATTCTATTATAAATTTTTATATGTTTGGTTATTAATTAGTGTAATTTATGACTACTCTTGCGTAACTCTATATTGAATGTTAATGACTCTAGTAACGTCATTTGACATTCCCTAATACCATTATTCAGCAGTTTTTACTGATATTGGTAAACCATATAGCCCTATACTAGGTATATTGCTATTTATATACAGTATTTGTATACATTTATATATTTATCGGCAGGTACTAGGGTTTGTCTAAAAATGATCTCCCGTGGACTATTTATCAAGTCATTTTCCACGATCCGATATATAAATTGAGTTACGCCAGTGTAATAAGTGGCGATAGTGTGTAATTTACCATATCCTGATTCAGCCTTGTAATATTATATTTAGTACACCGCACGTTTAAGACTTGACCAACCACTGTTAATCTCCCAGGGTGTGTCACATGGTGGTACACAATGGTTTAAAATTAAATTAAAATATTATATATTTAAACTGTGAAATTTGTAAATAAGCACCTGGCAGATTGCTCATACCTAAAAAGCGCCATCTTTAAAAAATGTTTTAAAAGATCCGGTATCTCCTCAGATCAGATCTGTTGAGAACTGATTAACAAAGGTTGGTCACTAATAATAATAAAATAGTCTTCTGTAATTCTATATTGAATATCTTGTTATTTTATAAACACAATATTCCCTAGAACCATATACAATGTTTAACCTTGTATACGGATTTTTCTAATATTCAGTTTAAACTACAGTATCCAGTAATATGTGGAATTCCATATTATATTAATTATATCAATTGAAACTTGTGTTTAAAAACAAACACACACACAAAAAAAAAACAACAACAATAAAGACAACAACGTTTAACTATTACGCAGTTGTCTTTTATTCATTATTCTGTTCAATCTTTCCCCAGCTCAGCACATTATGATCCAGGACCGGGTAATAAGCCGGTTTCCTATTGGCTCTACCTTAATTGTAACGTGCAATCTCATTGGCTGGATTTCAATCCGTTTTTCGATTCAAGCTCGAGTGTTTTGTTTTTTTTTCCTCTTGAGGCGCGGACCACAGTGTGGACATGTAGACTGAAATCCAGCCAACCAGAGGAGAATGACCTTATATGACCTTTAATGGAATGTCGAGCTGGGGAAATGTAAACAAAGACATGTACTTTTAAGATCAGTAGGAATTACATAGACTAGTGATTATTTATGCGGTGCAAGGCAAATATCAGTCTCCCTGGTGCAATGGTATTAAATTAAGAATATGTATATAGTTATAACATGTTATTAGCAAAGTATTTATCTAAAATCCTGTTTCCTATATACACAAACGGCCCAGTTTAGGGTTATTAAAAGGACATACAGTGATATAAAAGAAAATTGTACAGAGTACAATATATTTACAATAAAATATTGTGTATCATTGCACCAAAAAGAGAGCATTTGACTGCTTATGCTTAATTAGGCATAAGCCTAAATAATATTGCTAATCATATACTCTGTGTCTAGGTCCCGCAACTTTTATTTCTTCATCACCCGCGTTGTAGGCACTGGGTCATGCCCCATAGGTCAGCCAAGTTATTTTTCAGTATAACTTATAAAATGGTTTATATTATTATGACTAAGAATAAGTAATCAAGGACAAACAATTATTCCTTACATCATAATATTTATCAAGTAAATACCTATCTCTGGTATTTGTAATAACCTGTTATTAATTACCTTATAACTTATATACTGGATTTAATTAAAATTATGAATTTAGGTGTCAGATTGATCCCAAGTGACTCCTACTGATTCACTTGTGTTCTTTCATTTTTTTTTTTTCCTTTCTTTAATTTTTTTTTTATTTTAGAACAATTATTATTTAAAACAACTTTCCTGTAAACAGATACTAGTTCACAGGTTGAGTCTCATATTTTATTATGAGAATATCAAAAGGCTGATATTTTATTATTTAGTATGAAAGTTTTGGCTGACCCTTGAGAGTTTCATGTTGTTATTCGGGGCCCGTGAGCATACTCTAGATTTTGTCAGACATATGACAATCCCTGTTGATCAACTGAGCCAAGTGTTTTTAAAATTCATCCATAGATGACAAAGTTACAGACCAGACAAGAAATCTCACAAAGACTGAAAGTGTTGTCAAACAAACTCTAAGTGTGACCTTGACCTTTGAGGTAATCATGTGGGTCTTACACATGACACGTTGTAATGTCATGCTGATGAATTGAGCCAAGTGTTTGTGAAATTTATCCATAAGTGACAAAGTTCAGACCGTATACCAAATTTCAATCATACTGAAAGTGTGACCTTGACCTTTGAGGTATGGGTGTGGGTCTTACTTGCAACATGTCGCTATGTTATGCTGATCATTTGTAGCAAGTATCATTAAAATTCATGTATGCATGACAAAGTTACAGGCCGGACACAAAATCTCACACAAACTGAAAGTGTTGTCAAACAAACACAAATTGTGTCCTTGACCTTTGGGGCACGGATGTGGGTCTTACTCGCGAATATTCATCAAGTTATGTTGATCTTTTGTAGCAAGTATTATTAAAATTCATCTATGCATGACAAAGCTACAGGCTGGACACGAAATCTCACACAAACTCAAAGTGTTGTCAAACAAACGCAAATTGTGACCTTGACCTTTGAGGTACGGGTGTGGGTCTTACACGCAACATGTCGTTATGTTGATCATTTGTGGCAAGTATCATTAAAATTCATCTATGCATGACAAAGTTACTGGCCGGACACAAAATCTCACACAAACTGAAAGTGTTGTCAAACAAACTCAAATTGTGACCTTGACCTTTGAGGCATGGGTGGGTGTCTTACTCGTGAATATTTGTCATGTTATGTTGATCTTTTGTAGCAAGTATTATTAAAATTCATCTATGCATGACAAAGTTACAGGCTGGACACGAAATCTCACACAAACGCAAAGTGTTGTCAAACAAACGCAAATTGTGACCTTGACCTTTGAGGTACGGGTGTGGGTCTTACACGCAACATGTCGTTATGCTATGTTGATCATTTGTGGCAAGTATAAACAAAATCCATCTATGCATGACAAAGTTACTGGCCGGACACAAAATACCGGATGGAAGGACGGACAGGTCAGACAGACGGATGCTGAGATTACTATATGCCACCCAAAATATTTTTGGGGGCACATAATAAAGCTGTATTTTTGACTAGGAAGTGAAGTTTGTACATGGCACACAGTTGGGTACTCGTGTTATAGGTTGTACTTAGTACACGGCTACATGGTGGTAATACAGCTTGAGAAATTTTTTTACAACAGTACTTAAAATTTATTCGCTATTTGGTAGCAGATACAATTTACTAAGGTAGATTTCATGAATGTGGCACTTGCTACAGGGTAGCAGATACAAGTTGCTATGATATTATCCATGAGTGTGTGGCACTTGCTAGAGGGTAGCAGATACAAGTTGCTATGATTATTCATGAATGTGGCACTTGCTACAGGGTATCAGATACAAGTTACTATGATATGTTTCATGAATGTGGCACTTGCTACAGGGTAGCAGAAACAAGTTGCTATTATATTTTTCATGAATGTGACACTTGCTACAGGGTAGCATATACAAGTTGCTATGATATTATTCATGAGTGTGGCACCTGCTACAGGGTAGCAGATACAAGTTGCTATGATAATATTCATGAATGTTGAACTTGCTACAGGGTATCAGATACAAGTTGCTATGATAAATTCATGAATGTGGCACATGCTACAGGGTATCAGATACAAGTTACTATGATATTTTTTATGAATGTGACACTTGCTACAGGGTAGCATATACAAGTTGCTATGATATTATTCATGAGTGTGGCACCTGCTACAGGGTAGCAGATACAAGTTGCTATGATAATATTCATGAATGTGAAACTTGCCACAGGAGTACATGTAGATACAATTTACTAAGGTAGATTTCATGAACGTGGCACTTACTACAGGGTAGGAGATACAAGTTGCTATGATAATATTCATTAGTGTGTGGCACTTGCTAGAGGGTAGCAGATACAAGTTGCTATGATATTATTCATGAATGTGGCACTTGCTACAGGGTAGCATATACAAGTTGCTATGATATTATTCATGAGTGTGGCACCTGCTACAGGGTAGCAGATACAAATTGCTATGATAATATTCATGAATGTTGAACTTGCTACAGGGTATCAGATACAAGTTGCTATGATATTATTCATGAATGTGGCACATGCTACAGAGTATCAGATACAAGTTACTATGATATTTTTCATGAATGTGACACTTGCTACAGGGTAGCATATACAAGTTGCTATGATATTATTCATGAGTGTGGCACCTGCTACAGGGTAGCAGATACAAGTTGCTATGATAATATTCATGAATGTGACACTTGCCACAGGAGTATATGTAGATACAATTTACTAAGGTAGATTTCATGAACGTGGCACTTACTACAGGGTAGGAGATACAAGTTGCTATGATAATATTCATTAGTGTGTGGCACTTGCTAGAGGGTAGCAGATACAAGTTGCTATGATATTATTCATGAATGTGGCACTTGCTACAGGGTAGCAGATACAAGTTGCTATGATATTATTCATGAGTGTGGCACTGCTACAGGGTAGGAGATACAAGTTGCTATGATATTTTTCATGAGTGTGGCACTTGCTACAGGGTAGGAGATACAAGTTGCTATGATATTATTCATGAGTGTGGCACCTGCTACATGGTAGGATATACAAGTTGCTATGATATAATTCATGAGTGTGGCACTTGCTACAGGGTAGCAGATACAAGTTGCTATGATATTATTCATGAATATGGCACTTGCTACAGGATATCTGATACAAGTTGCAATAATATTTTTCAAGAATGTGGCACTTGCTACAGGATAGCAGATACAAGTTGCTATGATATTATTCATGAGTGTGGCACTTGCCACAGGGTAGCAGATACAAGTTGCTATGATATTATTCAAGAGTGTGGCACTTGCCACAGGGTAGCAGATACAAGTTGCTATGATATTATTCATGAGTGTGGCACTTGCCAGAGGGTAGCAGATACAAGTTGCTATGATATTGTTGAATGTGGCAGTTGCTACAGGGTATCAGATACAAGTTGCTATGATATTTTTCATGAATGTGGCACTTGCTACAGGGTATCAGATACAAGTTGCTATGATATTTTTCATGAATGTGGCACTTGCCATAGGGTAGCAGATACAAGTTGCTATGATATTATTCATGAGTGTGGCTCTTGCTACAGGGTAGGAGATACAAGTTGCTATGATATTATTTATGAGTGTGGCACTTGCTATAGGGTAGCAGATACAAGTTGCTATGATATTATTCATGAGTGTTGCACTTGCTACTGGGTAGGAGATACAATTTGCTATGATATTATTCATGAATGTGGCACTTGCTACAGGGTAGCATATTCAAGTTGCTATGATATTATTCATGAGTGTGGCACCTGCTACAGGGTAGCAGATACAAGTTGCTATGATAATATTCATGAATGTTGAACTTGCTACAGGGTATCAGATACAAGTTGCTTTGATATTATTCATGAATGTGGCACATGCTACAGGGTATCAGATACAAGTTACTATGATATTTTTCATGAATGTGACACTTGCTACAGGGTAGCATATACAAGTTGCTATGATATTATTCATGAGTGTGGCACCTGCTACAGGGTAGCAGATACAAGTTGCTATGATAATATTCATGAATGTGACAATTGCCACAGGAGTACATGTAGATACAATTTACTAAGGTAGATTTCATGAACGTGGCACTTACTACAGGGTAGGAGATACAAGTTGCTATGATAATATTCATTAGTGTGTGGCACTTGCTAGAGGGTAGCAGATACAAGTTGCTATGATATTATTCATGAATGTGGCACTTGCTACAGGGTAGCAGATACAAGTTGCTATGATATTATTCATGAGTGTGGCACTTGCTACAGGGTAGGAGATACAAGTTGCTATGATATTTTTCATGAGTGTGGCACCTGCTACAGGGTAGCAGATACAAGTTGCTATGATATTATTCATGAGTGTGGCACCTGCTACAGGGTAGGATATACAAGTTGCTATGATATAATTCATGAGTGTGGCACTTGCTACAGGGTAGCAGATACAAGTTGCTATGATATTATTCATGAATATGGCACTTGCTACAGGATATCAGATACAAGTTGCAATGATATTTTTCAAGAATGTGGCACTTGCTACAGGGTAGCAGATACAAGTTGCTATGATATTATTCATGAGTGTGGCACTTGCCACAGGGTAGCAGATACAAGTTGCTATGATATTATTCAAGAGTGTGGCACTTGCCACAGGGTAGCAGATACAAGTTGCTATGATATTATTCATTAGTGTGGCACTTGCCAGAGGGTAGCAGATACAAGTTGCTATGATATTGTTGAATGTGGCAGTTGCTACAGGGTATCAGATACAAGTTGCTATGATATTTTTCATGAATGTGGCACTTGCTACAGGGTATCAGATACAAGTTGCTATGATATTTTTCATGAATGTGGCACTTGCCATAGGGTAGCAGATACAAGTTGCTATGATATTATTCATGAGTGTGGCTCTTGCTACCGGGTAGGAGATACAAGTTGCTATGATATTATTTATGAGTGTGGCACTTGCTATAGGGTAGCAGATACAAGTTGCTATGATATTATTCATGAGTGTTGCACTTGCTACTGGGTAGGAGATACAATTTGCTATGATATTATTCATGAGTTTTGCACTTGCTACTGGGTAGGAGATACAATTTGCTATGATATTATTCATGAATGTGGCACTTGCTACAGGGTAGCATATACAAGTTGCTATGATATAATTCATGAGTGTGACACCTGCTACAGGGTAGCAGATACAAGTTGCTATGATAATATTCATGAATGTTGAACTTGCTACAGGGTATCAGATACAAGTTGCTATGATATTATTCATGAATGTGGCACATGCTACAGGGTATCAGATACAAGTTACTATGATATTATTCATGAATGTGACACTTGCTACAGGGTAGCATATACAAGTTGCTATGATATTATTCATGAGTGTGGCACCTGCTACAGGGTAGCAGATACAAGTTGCTATGATATTATTCATGAGTGTTGCACTTGCTACTGGGTAGGAGATACAATTTGCTATGATATTATTCATGAATGTGGCACTTGCTACAGGGTAGCATATACAAGTTGCTATGATATAATTCATGAGTGTGACACCTGCTACAGGGTAGCAGATACAAGTTGCTATGATAATATTCATGAATGTTGAACTTGCTACAGGGTATCAGATACAAGTTGCTATGATATTATTCATGAATGTGGCACATGCTACAGGGTATCAGATACAAGTTACTATGATATTTTTCATGAATGTGACACTTGCTACAGGGTAGCATATACAAGTTGCTATGATATTATTCATGAGTGTGGCACCTGCTACAGGGTAGCAGATACAAGTTGCTATGATAATATTCATGAATGTGACACTTGCCACAGGAGTACATGTAGATACAATTAACTAAGGTAGATTTCATGAATGTGGCACTTACTACAGGGTAGGAGATACAAGTTGCTATGATAATATTCATTAGTGTGTGGCACTTGCTAGAGGGTAGCAGATACAAGTTGCTATGATATTATTCATGAATGTGGCACTTGCTACAGGGTAGCAGATACAAGTTTCTATGATATTATTCATGAGTGTTGCACTTGCTACAGGGTAGGAGATACAAGTTGCTATGATATTTTTCATGAGTGTGGCACTTGCTACAGGGTAGGAGATACAAGTTGCTATGATATTATTCATGAGTGTGGCACTTGCTACCGGGTAGGAGATACATGTTGCTATGATATTATTCATGAATGTGGCACTTGCTAGAGGTTAGCAGATACAAGTTGCTATGATATATTATGAATGTGGCATGTGCTACAGGGTAGCAGATACAAGTTGCTTAGATAATATTCATGAATGTGGCTCTTGCTACAAAGTAGCAGATACAATTTTCTTTAGACTCCTGTTATCATCTTTACAATAACTAAACACACATGCAACAAAGAAGAAAACCACAACTGGAACTGACTGTTTAAATATAAATTTCAATCCAAAAACTCATACTGTATAATTTGGTAAATACTTTAGTGCCCACTTGAATATAAGCATACACTAAAAGTAAGCGCATGGGGCCTTACCGTCATTCTGTATGTGATAAAAGGTGCATGTTAAATTCTTACTGAAATTTTGTCTTAAACTTAGGCGCATATCTGAATAAAGGCATATAAACAAAGTCACAAGCTAAAATTTCAGTAACTACTATTTATCAATACCATGATAATTGATAAATGTGAATAAAGGTGACAAGTGTTCTTATCTGTTGATAGTAGCCTGTGATCGTTGAATGTTATTTTTAAGGATGGCAACGAATGGCAATATTAATATTCGAATATTCAGTCATTCTTTCGAACGAATATTCGAATATATTCGGTCAAAATCTTAAAAATAAATAATTATCAACTTTCTATCCCGAACGTTTTTACTCGCCATATTTGTTACTTTCTCTTTCAGCGGAAACGGTGCTGATGTATAAATACTAAAAAGCAAACAACTGGAATATCATTGTCGTCAAGATTCAACATGACCTGGAACTCGATGATGCATAATAATAATAAATTAATACATGCTATGTTATATTAGCTTTAATAAGTTAAATATTCGTATGTTTGTGTAGTTTATAAGTAATTAACTATTAATAAATAAAATTGAAAAACAAACATAAAATATATATATAGTAAATTCGTCTACTACTTGACGCATTTATTATTCACAAGTACATAAACGGCCTTCAAATCAAAGAAGTGTGCTCTTTAATTAGGTATAAGATTGGTAAATAAACAAACTTGCTCTCACCTTTTCAAAACAGGGTGATTTACAACAGACCGTAAAGGCAGATCGATGATTAAAATTGCCTAAGGCAATCAATTAAAGGATTACCGACCAGGACTCCTTATCACCTTGACAAACTCCAATTGACACCTGTCTTAGGAGGAAATCGATAATTATCGTGTCTTAACCTGGTTGATATAACACCTTTCAAAACCATTTGTGGCAAAAATATTGAAACTGAAAATAAATAAAGAAAACATTTTGAATTTACTATATAACTATTTACTAAATAACTTATTTTACACATTTGGTGAAAAGCAATCCTTTTCTGGTTACCATGATGTTTGAATAGATTTTACTAACTATAAATAAAAATGTGGTACTGGTATACCACTTGAGTTATAATAACAGTTTCTGCATGTAACAAACATGTTATACTAAAATTGTAATTTGTATAGTGATGCTGATGCTGTTCATATAAATGTACATGTAAGTGTAAATAAAGAATTTGAATTTAAGAAATCTCCTTTATAAAAAGAAATCCTACTCGAGAGAGAAAAAAATCAGTTATACAATAAATGGAGGTTAGCCAGTCATGTTGGTATTTTACTTTCATTTTCTTGACCAATGTAAGCATTGTCCAAATTGTCAAAAAATATGTGCATATAAGAGCTAATGTTTAAGCGTATATAAAATATAAGAGCATAGTTTGTATGTATAAGCACTTATGGAAAATAGGTCATAGAAATTTTCCTAAAATTAATATACGACCATACGTTTATTTATCATATTCTACTGTATGTTTAATTCTTTAATCAGGACATCCTGGTCTGCCCCTACATATTGGTAATAAAGTCCTTACCAGAGTTGTGCTTTCTTCTTCATTTTTACAAAATACTATCTTCCCGCAAAGCAGTGTGTGCTTCCCTTTAAGATGTACATTGAAAATAGAGACAAGGCTTCATGGCTCTAACATTTTAATATTCCAATTTTGATAATTCCACATCTTCTTCATCTCATTTCGATAAAACAACATTTTCATTCTCTATTTTGGTAAGTCCAAGTTTCATTGTCTTCACCCAATTTTGATAATTCTTACACCATCATCCAATGTCTATAATTCAAAATTGATGTTAGTCCCTTTGAGAAATAGTGTTTGGTGAAAATTTATCAGAACTGAAATAATCCCCTTTAATGTATTGACTATCACTCCCTGCACATCCTTCATCATCAAGCAATGGTGACTCACTCGATCCCACTGCCCCCCTTAGGCTATAAACAATATATAAATGGATCTGATGGATGCTTCCCAAACAAGAGCGGTATGTCTGTGAAAAATTATCCAACCAAAACACTAAGACACTTGTGCGTCTCCACTTGGTAGGGTCCTATATCCCAGCAAGATCATAAAACTCCAACCAGAGGTAATAGAGAACTAGCACGAATACGTTTTGGGGATGCAAGCACGGATGGTCGGACAGACGCAAGGAGAAAGCGACGATTAATTTTTTTCGGGAAAGGGGAACTTAAGCTATTCTAACCAAATCTCTATTTTCAATGTTATACTGTTTTGCTTTTTATTTAGAAATTTGTTTAAACTGTTCATTTATATCGATTACATTTTGAAAATAAGAATTCCATACAAATTAAAGAAAATAAAAACCTCATTTCATGAAAAGGTCATCTGGAGCTCTCCCATAGGTGTGTTTTGGTTAATATATTATTCAACCTTTGATATCGGAAATAACTCACGGTAAGTGGGGTGATGACAAGACGAGGCGAGGCACCCAGTGCTCGTAGGCGAATAGGTACACAGAGTTGGACATCTTTACCACGCAGTTATCGAGCTCAACGTCCCAGTAATATCTCAGCTGTTTCTGCCATTCAAAATTGTTCACCGAGTCGCACTGTAACAAGATGGTTATGGTAGAAAATTAATATAAAACAAAAGTTTCATTTACTTGTCACGTGTATAATTTGTTAAAGGGGCACACGGCAATGTTGAGATAGAATTTGCTCATATTCACGTGTCAAAACCAATCGTTACATTGCGACTACGAACCAAATACAAGGATATTATTCAACAATGACTATCAAAAACTAGAAATGTGTCTGTTGACCTGAATGCCTCTGCTACATTATTGATCAGAAACCATTTTTTTACCAAAAATTAAGTCGAAAAAGGGGTATAACTCCTGTGAAATTTAAACGACGATGATAAGGTTTTTTTTGTTTTATTTAATAGGTTTCATGCCATTTTAAATAATTTACTTTTTATCTTATTGTTTATTATATACTCCTGAGCAAGTTTTAATCAGAGCAGCAAATAAACCTTGTGTTTCTGTATATCCTGTAAAATTAATAACAAATTGTAAATAAAGTAAGAATAAAGAATACTGAAACAAAGAATGAGAAAAAGTTTAATTCCCAACAATTATGAAATGTATTCAGTCATATACTCACATTTTTCGTTTGGATATGTGCATTCATTTTGACATTGAATGTCATGTCTCTAAATAAACAGCATTTAACCTAAATTTGTTAACACATGGTATTACATAAAAGGGTAAAGTTTTGATTGCACATTATTATGAGGGTAGATAAACAATAGGAAAACACAGGGTGTAATTATATTATATTGTACATATTCTAGAAAAATTATTACAGGCTAAAACTAGTAGGACTACCATAAAAGTTCAATGTAATAATTGCCCAGGCTGTTTGTAATATCCCCACCCTGTGTAATTTTTCATACTAACAAAATACCCATAATCTCCTAATGTGAGAAAATTAAATAAAATTAACTAAAAATTGTGCAATTCAATTTTATTTTTTTGAAAATCATAAAATTCTCCAACCCCTTCCTATCTATGTAATTTTTACACTACACTGAACTGTTGTTGGACAGCACTTAATATGTAACCCAACCAATTTACATATAACTTTATATACTTGAATGAAGCTAAATATGAATGTGAATCATTTCTACAGTAGGTAGTCTAGCATTTGGTTTATAACAGAAATTGTATACACTGTTTGTAACAAAAGTTATTGTGCTACATAATATAATTTATATACTTCCTCCCCCCCACCCCCCCATCCCCACCCCCCTAAAACTCTACAAATTCTATTACTACAACTTATTAAGTATCACATGTTTCACAGGAAATATATATTTAGTAATAGGTGTTCATTTAGTAAAAATTTAACAATTAAGAAACCCAAAGGGAGTGACCGAAGGGAGTGACTGGAGTTCCTTAATTGTTATGTCTTTACTAAATGAACGCTACATGGCTGAGTGTTAAACGTCATTTGACTGACAGTTTGATGTCATCTGACTGACTCCAGGTGGAGCTACCATGAAAGTTGAGATGACTGACGTTTTAAAGCTGATGTTTGCTAAGGCCGTTTCTAAGCATAGCTTGCGTGATTAGTTTGTAAATAACTCATTCAGAATTAAATCAAGCATGTGCAGTGATGATGAACTTCTTAATAATTAAGAACAAACTTAATAGTTAAGTTATTTTGTAGGCTGTTTTAACAAATAAGAGGGACATAATTTTGAAAATTGAAGTGATTCCATTGGTTGTCAAATGAGGTTAAACACTAATTAATATTATAATGGTAATTTCTTTAGGCCTAACTCTCAAACACAAAAGATGAATTTCAAAGTATATGTATATTAAGTTTGATAAAATTTGTTTTGTGTCCCTTTAAAATTAAGATGAAAGTACATGTAAACAGGGTTTGGTAAAAAATTGTTGTGTGTCCCTTTAATCTGAGGATGGAAGGATATGTGTACAGAGTTTGGTAAAAATTGTCAGGTGTCCCTTTAATATGAAGATCGAAGGATATGTGTACAGAGTTTGGTAAAAAATGTTTTGTGTCCCTTTTCAATTAAGATCAAAGGATATGTAAACAGGGCTTGGTAAAAAATTGTTTTGTGTCCCTTTAATTTGAGGATGAAAGGCTATGTCTACAGAGTTTGGTAAAAATTGTTTTGTGTCTCTTTTAAATTAAGATGAAAGGATATGTGTACAGAGTTTGGTAAAAATTGTTGTGTGTCCCTTTAATTTGAGGATGAAAGGATATGTGTACAGAGTTTGGTAAAAATTGTTTTGTGTCCCTTTAATTTGAGGATGAAAGGATATGTGTGCAGAGTTTGGTAAAAAATTAATTTGAGGATGAAAGGATATGTGTACAGAGTTTGGTAAAAATTGTTTTGTGTCCCTTTAATTTGAGGATGAAAGGATATGTGTACAGAGTTTGGTAAAAATTGTTTTGTGTCCCTTTAGTTTGAGGATGAAAGGATATGTGTAAAGAGTTTAGTAAAAATTGCTTTGTGTCCCTTTAGTTTGCGGATGAAAGGATATGTGTACACAGTTTGGTAAAAATTGTTGTGAGTCCCTTTAATTTGAGGACGGATATGTGTACAGAGTTTGGTAAAAATTGTTGTGTGTCCCCTTAATTTGAGGATGAAAGGATATGTGTACAGAGTTTGGTAAAAATTGTTTTGTGTCCCTTTAATTTGAGGATGAAAGGATATGTGTACAGAGTTTGGTAAAATTGTTGTGAGTTCCTTTAATTTGAGGATGAAGGGATATGTGTACAGAGTTTGGTAAAAATTGTTGTGAATTCCTTTAATTTGAGGATGAAAGGATATGTGTACAGAGTCTGGTCAAAATTGTTGTGTGTCCCTTTAATTTGAGGATGAAAGGATATGTGTACAGAGTTTGGTCAAAATTGTTGTGTATCCTTTTAATTTGAGGATGAACGGATATGTGTACAGAGTTTGGTAAAAAATGTTGTGAGTCCCTTTAATTTGAGGATGAAAGGATATGTGTACAGAGTTCGGTAAAAATTGTTGTGTGTCCCTTTAATATGACGATGAAAGGATATGTGTACAGTGTTTGGTAAAAATTGTTGTGAGTTCCTTTAATTTGAGGATGAAAGGATATGTGTACAGAGTTTGGTAAAAATTGTTGTGTGTCCCTTTAATTTGAGAATGAAAGGATATGTGTACAGAGTTTGGTAAAAACTGTTTTGAGTCCCTTTAATTTGAGGACGAAAGGATATGTGTACAGTTTTTGGTAAAAATAATTGTGAGTCCCTTTAATTTGAGGATGAAAGGATATGTGTACAGAGTTTGGTAAAAATTGTTTTGTGTTCCTTTAATTTGAGGATGAAAGGATATGTATACAGAGTTTGGTAAAAATTGTTGTGAGTTCCTTTAATTTGAGGATGAAAGGATATGTGTACAAATTTGGTAAAAATTGTTGCTTTCCTTTAATTTGAGGATGAAAGGATATGTGTACAGAGTTTGGTCAAAATTGTTGTGTGTCCCTTTAATTTGAGGATGAAAGGATATGTCCACAGAGTTTGGTAAAAATTGGTTTGAGTCCCTTTAATTTAAGGATGAAAGGATATGTGTACAGAGTTTGGTAAAAATTGTTTTGTGTCCCTTTAATTTGAGGATGAAAGGATATGTGAACAGAGTTTGGTAAAAATTGTTGTGAGTTCCTTTAATTTGAGGATGAAGGGATATGTGTACAGAGTTTGGTAAAAATTGTTGTTTTCCTTTAATTTGAGGATGAAAGGATATGTGTACAGAGTTTGGTCAAAATTGTTGTGTGTCCCTTTAATTTGAGGATGAAAGGATATGTGTACAGAGTTTGGTACAAATTGTTTTGAGTCCCTTTAATTTGAGGATGAAAGGATATGTGTACAGAGTTTGGTAAAAATTGTTGTGTGTCCTTTTAATTTGAGGATGAAAGGATATGTGTACAGAGTTTGGTAAAAATTGTTGTTTTCCTTTAATTTGAGGATGAAAGGATATGTGTACAGAGTTTGGTCAAAATTGTTGTGTGTCCCTTTAATTTGAGGATGAAAGGATATGTGAACAGAGTTTGGTAAAAATTGTTGTGAGTTCCTTTAATTTGAGGATGAAGGGATATGTGTACAGAGTTTGGTAAAAATTGTTGTTTTCCTTTAATTTGAGGATGAAAGGATATGTGTACAGAGTTTGGTCAAAATTGTTGTGTGTCCCTTTAATTTGAGGATGAAAGGATATGTGTACAGAGTTTGGTACAAATTGTTTTGAGTCCCTTTAATTTGAGGATTAAAGGATATGTGTACAGAGTTTGGTCAAAATTGTTGTGTGTCCTTTTAATTTGAGGATGAAAGGATATGTGTACAGAGTTTGGTAAAAATTGTTGTTTTCCTTTAATTTGAGGATGAAAGGATATGTGTACAGAGTTTGGTCAAAATTGTTGTGTGTCCCTTTAATTTGAGGATGAAAGGATATGTGTACAGAGTTTGGTAAAAATTGGTTTGAGTCCCTTTAATTTGAGGATGAAAGGATATGTGTACAGAGTTTGGTAAAAATTGTTGTTTTCCTTTAATTTGAGGATGAAAGGATATGTGTACAGAGTTTGGTCAAAATTGTTGTGTGTCCCTTTAATTTGAGGATGAAAGGATATGTGAACAGAGTTTGGTAAAAATTGTTGTGAGTTCCTTTAATTTGAGGATGAAGGGATATGTGTACAGAGTTTGGTAAAAATTGTTGTTTTCCTTTAATTTGAGGATGAAAGGATATGTGTACAGAGTTTGGTCAAAATTGTTGTGTGTCCCTTTAATTTGAGGATGAAAGGATATGTGTGCAGAGTTTGGTAAAAAAATAATTTGAGGATGAAAGGATATGTGTACAGAGTTTGGTAAAAATTGTTTGTGTCCCTTTTATTTGATGATGAAAGGATATGTGTACAGAGTTTGGTAAAAATTGTTTTGTGTCCCTTTAATTTGAGAATGAAAGGATATGTGTACAGAGTTTGGTAAAAATTGTTGTGAGTTCCTTTAATTTGAGGATGAAAGGATATGTGTACAGAGTTTGGTAAAAATTGTTGTTTTCCTTTAATTTGAGGATGAAAGGATATGTGTACAGAGTTTGGTAAAAATTGTTTTGTGTCCCTTTAATTTGAGGATGAAAGGCTATGTGTACAGAGTTTGGTAAAAACTGTTTTGAGTCCCTTTTATTTGAGGATGAAAGGATATGTGTACAGAGTTTGGTAAAAATTGACAAATGGTGGATTACAGGGAGGATCTAATAACCATAAAAAGTAGTGTTCGCTGGATATAAATATGGGAACTTTATGCAAGTACATTATGCCATTATTATTACTAAACATATATACAATCATCATCGGATGCCAACGCATAATCCATTTTGATACTCTCCATTAATCACAGTCCTGTAGGATATAACACTAGCTTTGCGTCGTTTCTACCAAGCCACAATGCAACTTTATGATTGGTTCCTTCACGATTTCATGAAGGGAACATTATATAATTGCTACACTAGTTTCATGCAAACGACATTTTAATAATGTATTTTGTTCTGTTCTGTTCAAATAAAATGATGCAGAGTAAGCGTAACTTCAGACGGGTGATGGATGGAGAGTATCAGAATTGTCACCCGTGGGTATCTGACGATGGTATACAATATGGAATGACAAATCAAGGAGATTACGCTTTGTTGGACTGACTGTTGTTCTAGAGGATATCCTAAAACATTTATATCTCAAGAGGATATCTTAAAACATATATCTCAAGATGATGTCCTAAAACAAATATCTCAAGATGATTTCCTAAAACATATATCTGAAGATGGTGTCTTAAACATATCTCTCAAGATGGTGTCCTAAAATAAATATATCTCAAGATGATGTCCTAAAACATATATTGCAAGATGATGTCCTAAACATATATCTTAAGATGATGTCCTAAACATATATCTCAAGATGATGTCCTGAAACATTTATCTCAAGATGGTGTCCTAAACATATATCTCAAGATGGTGTCCTAAACATATATCTCAAGATGTTGTCCTAAACATAAATATACTTCAACATTGTGTGCTAAAACATATATCTCAAGATGGTGTTCTAAACATATACCTGAAGATGATGTCCTAAAACAAATCTCAAGATGATGTCCTAAACATTTATCTCAAGATGGTGTCCTAAAACATACATCCCAAGATTTTATCCTAAAACAAATATCTCAAGATGGGTCCTAAACATATATCAAGATGATGTCCTAAAACAAATATTTCTCAAGATGATGTCCTAAAACAAATATATCTCAAGATGATGTCCTAAAACAAATATATCTCAAGATGATGTCCTAAAACAAATATCTCAAGATGATGTCCTGAAACATATATCTCAAGATGGTGTCCTAAAACACATATATCTCAAGATGGCGCCTAAAACAAATATATCTCACGATGGTGTCCTTAAATATATATATCTCAAGATGGTGTTCTAAAACATATATATTTTAAAAGAATATCCTAAAACATATATCTCACGATGATGTCCTTAAACATATAATTCAAGGTGTTGTCCTTACACAAATATCTCAAGATGATGTCCTAAAACATTTATCTCAAGATGATGTCCTACAACATTAACCTCAATGTATTGATCTCAAGATGACAGATATATCAAAACATTTGTTAAGAGTACAAATAAAAACAAGAAATGTCACTGGAAAATGTTGCATGCCCCTCAAATGGTCGTTGAAAAATAACAATATAATTATGTAATAATAGGTAGCGATGTATCTATGAATATAAAAAGTAATGGACTAAACATGCAATTTCTTGCAAGGGGGAGGAGTGGGAACAGGAATTTTTTTTGTATGAAAATAACTAGGATCTGGGCAGCATAAAAATGAGGGAGCAAGCAGGGATGATAATATAGCAATTAATTTATCATGGCCTTATAGACAGGTTGTGTTAGAGCAAGTGAGTGTCTCAATATGTTACAATATAAACAGATCAATAAAAAGTCACAGGTTAAATCCAATGCACTGATAAAATAGCAAAAATTCAACAAGATGGCCCTATATCGCTCACCTGACTGACCTTGAGTCACCCAACTTAAGAAGATTATATAATACATGTACACTTAAAATTCCAGAAAAAACGAGATGGGCAAGAATTTTGATTTGTTTTGAAGATGTAATAGATGCGTAGAAGAGTTCAAACTTGGTAGAGGTTCACTCATGGTAAATGTCAGTGAAATTACATTGAAATCAGGTCAGTAGATTCTGACAAGAAGGCTTTTGAATTTTTACTTTAGCTGCCTATATAGTAAACTAGCACCTCACTGTGGCGGTCATGTTTTTAACAAATCACAATGGCTCAAACAAACTTGGTAAAGGGTTACCCAAAGAACATCTGCGAAATTGTTTTAAAATTGATCCGGTGGTTTCTGACAAGAAGTTTTTAATATAGCTTATATAGTAAACTAACCACATCTCTTGACCGCCATGTTTTTTGAGGAATCACTACCGTTTTAACAAACTTGGTAGAGGATTCCTCCAAAGAAAATTTCTGTGAAATTATTTTAAAATCGATCCAGTAGTTTCTAACAGGAAGATATTTTAAGTTTTTACTAATTAAACTTGCCCCGCCCCTGGCGGTCATGTTTTTTGACAAATCAAGATTTAAAATCGAGTCAGTAGTTTCTGGCAAGAAGATTTTTTAAGTTTTTACTAAAGCTTATATAGTAAACTAACCCCACCCCCTGGCCGCCATGTTTTTTGATGAATCAAGATGGCTTAAACAAACATGGTAGAGAGTCACTCAAAGACCATTTCTGTGAAATTATTTTAAAATCGAGCTAGTAGTTTCTGACAAGAAAATTTTTAAGTTTTTACTAATTAAACATGCCCTGCCCCCTGGTGGCCATTTTTTTTGACGAATCAAGATGGCTTGAATAAACTTGGTAGAGGGCCACCCAAGGAACATTTCTGTAAAGTTATATCAAAATTGGCCAAGTGGTTTCAGAGGAGAAATTGTTAGAAGCTAAAAGTTAACGACGGAAGACAGACACCATGCGATCACAAAAGCTCACCTGTCAGCCTTCGGCTTAGGTGAGGTAAAAAGTAATAAAATTCATGTATAACAAAATAACACTTACT
This sequence comes from Panopea generosa, assembly GCA_029582155.1. NCBI lineage: Eukaryota > Metazoa > Mollusca > Bivalvia > Adapedonta > Hiatellidae > Panopea > Panopea generosa. The sequence goes on from CM055895.1 coordinate 82,553,400, forward strand.
CTGCTGAGACTGACGTTTTCGTTTTCTTGAGAAATCATAGCCAGGATGTCATTGTTGTACTGGATCTCCTGGAGTTCACCTGCAATATCAATACAATTATTCTGTTAATAGAACCAAATGTTAATTGCCTTGGACTACATGGGTACACATATTCAACTGTACATGTATGCATACATGATATTTAACGCAGGTGTATTTATTTGGGGATCATGACTGTGTCTCTCTACTTTTCTTTGAAAAGACTTGATACAAAGACTAGAACTTAGAAAAAGTACAATTTGAATGATAATGGCAAATATCCAACTTGACCTGTATTTTTTTTTAAATTATACAGCTAAAGTATTTAAATACATAGACCATTACAAAGTTTATTGATCGGAAACCATTACTTTATGGAAAATTAAGTCGAAAAGGAACTTCACTAAAAATTTACCCAATGTGTAATTATCAAACTTTGGCCTATTGGAGTAACCAGACAACAACCTACTCCCTAAATAAATGTCTAACTGTATGTCATTTATTTTTTTATTGATTTCCTACCATCTGGTGTAGATTTACCATCAGAAGCTTGAATGCCAAACTCCAGTTTCGCATCATCAAAGCATTTCCTCAAATAAGGTTGCATGGCCAATGGATTTCTGGTCTAGTCAAGAATCTCCAGCAACTCATCGTTGGATAAGAAATAGTACCTGTAAGTGGAAAAATGGAGATAGAAATCGTCACATCACCAAGGAAAAGCTTGTTTTTGATTGGTTAAACAGGTGAGAATATGAATATAAGTGTTGTTCCGATTAATCTGTTAAATAGGTTAAATCCTGATTGGATGAAAACTGAATCAAAATCTGAGCAGAACCACTGTCCTTCAGCAAGTAACTGGCAAAACTTTCATACAAAATATATTTTGGACCGAGCTCAAATATCGAATAAGAATGCTTGCCAATAAAGGGGGACAACTCTTACATACCATGGGAAGATAACTCTCAAGACTCAAGGTAAGCCTTCAGACAGTTCTGTATCTGATCCAACAGAGCGTTGTTGTTCTGGAAGGTCTCGAGTAATCTAGGCTGGGTACCGGCTCTGATTGCAGCTGGTACCCTGTTCACCTTCCTCATGATATCCTTGTATGACTTGTCTACCTGCATAAACATTCAAGCTTCTGTGGGAAGCTGGTGCTGGATGTCCGGTGCTGAGAAGATGCTCTCCAGGTACAACCACGACCTCTGACAGTCCAGCCACTCATCCTGAAATGTACAGCGAAGTACATCAGTGTTTTGTTCAGGAATTCAGGAATATTTTGTCTATCCGATTAAATAATAGCTGTCTAAGAATTATTATAAGTGCACTAAGAATTTTTGAAGCTAATCTCAAAATGGCATTTTAATATATATAAAAAAAAAGAACACCTAGAATGCTGGATGATGTAGCACTGGACAATTATTTTACACCCATCTTGAAAATCATAGGGCACTTGTGGCTACTGAGATGAAAAATGTATTAAAAAAAAGTATAAAAGGGGCAATTATTCTGCTTAAAACAAAAGTTATCTCGCCTTGTCCACTTGAGTGCCCTTAATGGTTCTTCTTTGAATGGCAGTGACACTGAATAAATGTTGGGCCTAAAGTCGGGGGCAATAAGAAAGTATACCACATGTGAAGCAATGACATAATCTGAGTCTTACAAGAGTCTTGCCGAACATGTCGAGTATTCTGAGCCAATCTTTAAAACACAGTTTGATTGGTCCGACGTGACGAGAGCTGGCAATGGTTGCTATTTTGATGTTGCTGTCATCTAGCTGTTGCTGGATTTCATCCATGCCACCAAGGATGGACACGTCCTTGGAATCCCTGTGAGGCAGTACAACAAACTCAGTAGCCTTCCAGGCATCATCAACCTGTCACAGGAAATAAAACAAAATTATCACATAAAAAAGAGTAAAAAATCCATGACACATCTTTGATATAATCTAGTACAAGTTAGTTTCAATTCACCGCTCAGTGTTTTCTCTATGACTCAGCTCTTGAAGAAGTTTCCGCATATTTAAATCATGTTTACTTGTCATGGTCAAATATGTTATTTTGAGACGTTACATCATACAATGACTGACAGAAGTTAATGTACCCAATTTATTTCATTCCTAGAGGTGATATGTTAAATAAATGGTAAAAATACCATCTTCCATTCATGCATATTTATGATTGAAATTAAAAAAAAAAAAATCATTTAATAAATTCAATTATAAATGCATTAGCACCTATGGATGCAAGATCCATGCTTTATATATATTTATATATCTTAAATATATCCTCATTGCAACATTTTCCCAAAGAATGGACTTTAAAACCATGTTCAATACATTATAGGTTACACAAGGCATCCAATTTGGTTTGGTGGAGAAAGACCTCAGAATAAAGTCAAGAAGAACCACTGTCTTTCTGCAGTAACTGGCAAAGAGTAAGAACAAAGCCGGGCATGTGCTGATAAAGTTTCTAGCTTAAGGAAAACACACACAGCCTTGGTGGAGGATCAAACCCATGACCCCTCGATTATTAGTCTGATGCTCTTCAACTGAACTACACAAAGAATACTTAATATCCTTTAGAAGAAAGATGCTAATACAATGAAGTGTTTTTGTATTAATTTCAGAATTCTACAGCTTTTCTTTACATTTTCCAATTCCCCCCGCCCCCCACCGCTCTACCCGTTTCCCTTTTGACTTCTTCCTGGTATGCTTACAGTTGAGATCTACTAAAATATAAATATTAAGCTTCTTTTAAATAGAAGATTAGTGTATTTTAGTTTTTTTATTAAATAAATCACCTACTAGTGCAGAGACAATACACCAATTGACAGTTCAGAAGTGCGATAATTGTAACCATTGGACACACCTTAAGTACTGTACCAAAGTCAAGGCTGTAAGGTGCGGTTCACAGTTTTTTTGCCCCCACTGTGATCCAGCAACAAGTATATAACTATGCAGATACTTGTGACACTAACTGTTGTTTTGTTAAAAAAAAGGTTATAATACAATGAAAAGTTTTAATTTTTCGTCTTATGACATTCAAAATGACATTTTTTACTTTGTTTGTTGCAAATACTTGTTGTTTATTTTCTACCAAATTACACTCAAAATGTATTTGACTGAAGTAATCACCTTCCAGGACAATGTTTACAAGAGGATATTTTTCTAGAGGAGAATTTTATATATGCATGGGTAACTGGTACCAAAATGGCCATCGATCTCTTTTGTGTACATGAAGCTGGACCACCATTAATTTCACATAGACCGTAATATTAGCACACTAGACTGTCACACTTACAGTTGTACTCCAAACTCATTGAGAATTTCCAGAATTCATATTCAATTCAAGTAGAACACAAAAAAACAGTTAAAAACATGGGCATTAACTGCTTCCAATTTCACAATTTTGCTCAAAGCGAAAGTAGGTGTCCCTATTTCACATACAAAGGTCAAATCAGCCAAATTATGCAAAATTCTTACCGTCTAAGAAATAGTCCCATCTGTATGTTATAGCTACCAGTCCACTCAATTTTGCACCATTCTCTGGGAAAATATATTCCCTTCACAAATTCACATTGCAATAGTACCTGTCAAGTGCATTTTCACACTCACACCATCTTGAATGACCACTGTCAATTTTCTATGGAACTACTTTCGGGTACTACCATTTTGAACCCCTGGTTCCTGGTCTAAGTCCTATATGAAACTGTTCCATTAATTCTGACTTTTAAAAACATATGGCTGTGCTCTCCTACCTTAAGGTTAGTGGTAAGAGTAGATTCCATGGCTGTATCTCAAAAACTGTCCTTCATATTCATGTGCCAGTTGAACCTATGATATTGCGTCAAATTCAGGGGAAAATCCAAAGATCTGGCAATCCGCACAAACTGAAAACAGTAATACACCTATTTTAGGCTAGATAACATACCACTACCGGCAAAAATTTATCCGTATACATTTACTTTGTCTGAAAATTATAAAATTAAGGAATGCCAAATGAAGATATAAAAAAAATTTTTTTTTTTAGATGACTGTATAGAAATTGGCGCCATTTTTCAGAGATTTCTAAAGAAAACAAGTTCCCAGAAGAAAATCTGGATTTGAAAATTGTCAAATTAATATGCACAAAAATTTCCCATATATAACTAATGTAACCATGGTAAAACATCTTGAAAAAAAGATAAGATTTTTTTTTACAGCCTTTCAACTTTTGCTGGTATTTTGACAAATTGACCAAAATGGCCAAATTCTGGAACATTTCAGAAATTCTAAAAATTTAATAACTTTTTTATTCATGATTCAAATTGATGAAACTTGCTATGTACTAAGTCAATAGTATTTGTAATCTGAAAGTGAAACTAGTTTCTCTGTCATACATGTAAGAGAAAATTTGTAAAAAAAATTAGATGTCGGCTGACGACCAAAACATTGCAATTCTGACTAGTTAATTTATTTTACATAATTATTTTTTAACTCTAAATAAAATGTATATTTTACTATTTATTTATTGTTCTAATGTTATAAAATCATTTTGAATAAAATAAGTTCAACAGAAAGAAGCAGGCTTCCATTCCAGGCAAGTTGCATGTACTACAATTTTGACCCCCTGGTTCCTGGACTAAGTCCACATGTTCAACCGAGCCAAATAACATGATTGATGGAGTTTTGAGCTATTTTGATGGGTGCATGTTGTATTTTGAATGACAATCTATCAAATAAAAAAAGGTAAACGAGAAAAATGATTTTGCTATTTATTAACAGTTATTTTACGGTAAATACACTGGTAATTCGGTCAAGGAGCATATAAACACATGGAAACCAGACGTTTCACCCCCAAACTGTTTCCTCCCTGTAGATGTTTCCTCCCAAGATATTTCCCCCCCAAAGTTATATACCTATAGACGGTTCCCTCCCAAAATGAATTTGACACCAAATATGTGACATAGTGTTAAAATGATGATGAATTTCATCTAAAATAGATACTTTATTTTCATTAATTTTTGTTACATGTAACAGTTTATTAAATGAATTATTTGATAGTTTCATTACAATTATTTAATATGAGGTAAATTTTAAATTGTAATGAAAGAATAAAATAATTCCTATGTTTGTGATTAAAATTAACTTTTCAATCAGATAAAACATGAAATATTGTGAGTTTGTAAGTATTTTATGTCTTCAGTGAATACTTGTAATGTGAGAAAATTATCCTAGAATAAGATTACTAAGTAAAAAATAGTAAACAAAAGTTATCAAATAACTTCAATTCAGTTAAATGTAAATGTTCTGACAATATATAAATATTAAACTGAAATGAAAGAATTTGCAAAGTATTCTGCCTTATTATGTTTAAAGGTGGTACTACTCTCCATTTCCAGGTATTAATCCAATCAACACTTATTTTCATAATTGTTCTGTCTTCCACACCTTTAATTATATAATTGATTGATACAGTAAGCAATCAAGGATGTGGCCTCAGAAATTCACGTTTGAAATAGGGAATAGGTTTCTGTTGTATCACTATTTCTAGATTTTATTGACCTGCTGAAGCTGAGTTTCCAGGCCATATTGCACAATTTTCTTTTAGGTACCTACTATTTCATTCACATAGCAAAAAAGTACAAAATAAGGAACATTTTATTATTTAGTTTAAAATAAAAATAAAACATGAATTTTTTATATATTTATTATACAATATATACATATTAACAGCAAAAATAAATCCTTAGGTCAAGTTTGAAAATGTCATAATATGTTACCAAAGAAGAAAAATGAATTTAATTTCTGTCCACTGTTGTTGTTAAAATCCAAGTTTAAAATGTCTATCTTGAAACTTTAATTTAAAAGATGGCAATATTACAAAAGTTGAAACTTAAAAATGCATCTGCTTTTAAATATATACAATAAATACATATTTACAGAGAGAAAAATCTGATGTATTTTAAGGAAGATTAAAAATATCATCTATCTTAATATGACAAAAATATCTAAAATAATATAAAAAAATATCTTACCTGTTCCACAGGTTCTATGTTACCAAAGTTGGCAAGAATCACACATGATTCCATGTTGCCTTGGACGTTTGTCCTCAGCACACACAATACACTGATCTGGCATTTATAAATAGTATATCTAAATAGTATATCTAAATAGTATATCTAAATAGTATATCCAAATAGTATATCCAAATAGTATATCCAAATAGTATATCCAAATAATCACAAATGAACAACAAAGTCAATATAATCCAGCCAAAATGTTTATGAAATTTATGAAACTCTATTTTAACAGCAATTAATTCATGAAAGCATAGAATGAAACTGCATTAATTTCTTTGGTTTATATACTTTATTACATATTACTCAAAACAACTATTATCCCAATTAAAATATTTATATCTAAATGAAAACAAAACAACAAAGTTACAGACTACAATTATTAATTAGCAGTCCCCAGTTCAGAGAACATCAAAGAAAATCAAAGAAAATATTGAACCTTCAAACAACACAATGTTATTCACTGATTGTCAAACATTTAAGCAACACCTAATTATATTTAACAATGAAATCAAGATAAAAAAATTTAATTAATTAATAAATTTAAAAAAAACAACAAACATCAAACACATACTTTAAATGCAAACATACTAATTACCTTTATATATGATTTAGCAACATTTAAGTAACATCATTAAAGAAAATTATTTTTTTATTCAAAACCCTTAACAAAGTGTAATTACATTTAAACTGAATATATAAAACTATTCATACTTGTTTATCTAGACTACTATAAGGTGTAGTGACCCCTCTCACTTTCTATATATATAATGCTACTGCAGACGTTTTGGGGGAGGGAAACGTCTTGGGAGGAAACGGTTTGGGGGAGAAACGTCTGTCATTATAAACACATTACCTTTGGTGACCATAATGCAGTTTGACCATTTTCCTACTCAAAATTAGAGATATACATACAATTAGTGCATATCAAAGCACGTTTTCGAACGATTTTTATATTTTTTTATTTGATCGTCCTCTACGTGCATACTCCATTCGCTTTTTTATGGGTGGATTTTCCGCACCGATTTCAGTGCGGAAGCCAAAACACTCATATTGATTAAAATATGTAATATCATTAGCAAAAACTCTTACCGGTTGTTAAATAAACACTTTATATATGTCCATAACGTAAAAAATATCCACAAAACAGCACATTAAACACTTAAATAACTTAGTTCTACATACAATCCTACTTTCGAATCGTTTTTGACAGTTATCACGTGACGCGCACCTTTCAAGCGTCACAGCGATTTGAATAGAACACTGTAATGGAAGCTCTACGCGGTAAATTGGAAAGGCAATATTTATTATGTTCCGAGAAAGTAACATTTCCTGTCACAGTGTGTATTCAAATTAGACAAACCAATACTTGTGTTTGTGTTTTGCCAAAAAAAAAAATATATATATATATATTCATCACTTTTAAAGTTTAATAAATATTATGTGTGTAGCAGAAGTGTTACTTGTACTTTATAAGTAGAAAACGGATAACAAGATAGTATAGCGTTCTTAAGGATCTTTTTCACTTGTAATTGAATGTATGACTAACATGTTTACTGTGAACAAAATAGTGTTTAAACTAAATGCTTCCTGTACACTTCCTTTGGCAAATAATGCAGCCACACACATGCCATTGTCTTTCTCCGCATTGCTTCGACTTTGGAATATCCGTTATTTTCATAATTTTTTTAATCGTCTGCTACCTTTTTACATAATTGATATTTTGTAAGTGTATTAAGAGATCGACATAATGTTGTCCAGTACGGTCACCCATTCCTACCTCCTGCCAATATATCCTAAAACACTTTAATGAGCTCATCAGTTAATGATGGTTTATATACTTCCATGCCGAAAGCGTATGTTCATAAATCTCTGGTAATCTTCTATCATAACCGTTGAACGTTATAGTAAAAAAGCAAAACTTAATTTTCAAAAGATAACTACATGCGCCAATAGTACACAATGATAATGTTTTTACCATATTAAATTATGCACAACGTTAAGCCGATGTCAAATCCTTGATGCATACGTGGCTATTGAAAATAATCTTGTAGTACTAATGAATTATGGTCAACGATACACTTATTAGCTCTAAATTGGTATCAATCCATATTGCAACTGAAAATAATATTGCTATAGCTTCGTCAGGGATCTGTGGAATTAGTAATGCAATGCTTAAAGCACGGTTCTATGGTTAGAAATGGAATGATACATACGTTATTCATTATTTAAAATCATTATTAGACATTCACAATATAAGAAACTTGTTTTACTGTTAGCTTATGACAATTCCCATTTCAACAACAATTTAATATACTGTCAATAAGTAGTTGGAATCATTAAAAGTTGTGTGGCCAATACATACGATATCAATTAGTAGAAAACTTAGCAATAAATACCCAAAAAGTCGTAGCTTGTCCCCAGTGTTGTTCAGACGGACATTATTTAAAATAATGAAAGCTGCTGAATATTATTGTATTTAATCACAACCCAATATAAATGGCAGATATATCTGGATATTCGTGTACAGACTTTAGTGTCAACAGTTTACAAGAACACTAAATGTTGTATGCATTCACATGTCTTTTCCACCAATATACGCGGTGTTGAATACACGCACATCCGTTATAGTCTAAAGAGAAACAGAATACTTGGATAGGTAACGTTTATATTCTTATTTTTTGACGCCCATACTTTAATTGACTTGTGAGTGTTTACTTTTGCAATATTTCACTAATCCCAGCTCTGTGCTCATATATATAAGAGAAACATGCGTTTGAAAGCAAACATTTAAACAAGTTGATTTAATCAAATTTATTCTGTTTATGTGGGGTAGGGTGCGGGTAATAAAATATTACAAATTACAAAATATATATCATAAGACAGAAGAATGTTTTCTTTTCTTATTTGTCTATAACCCATAGAGATATGGAGCACGTGGTCAAGCGGTAGAGCACCGAACCCATGATCGGAGGGTCGTGAGTTCGATCCTCCGCTACGGCTATGTGTGGTGTCCTTGAGCAAGACATTTTTCCGCAATTGCTTTGTACTGGTTCTACCCAGGAAGACTTCGAGCGTGATTTGTCTAAGTTGTAAGAACTTGTTTCACAATCAAAGTAAAATAAATAAGTTTAAACTAAAATAGAGATATACAAGTCCTTGCTATAACCCATATGTATATTTCTCTCTGTAAATTTTTCAATAAAGATCTTATTTTTTTATTTATTCTTCAGCAGTAACAAATCACTTAATCATAATAATATTCATTAAAATAATCATAGGTTTGAAACTAAAAACGTGACGAAATATCGGACAGAAGAAAACGTTCTCATTCCTCTATAACCCATATCGCTCAATCCGCCGAAGTTCTGATTTCTCATGTACATGTTTCCACCCAGTAGCTCGGATCTAGCTCGCATCTAACTCCACTTATGTAAAATGGCTGCTAAATGACAGCAAAACAAGGTAAATTCGAATGTCTTGGTCATATTCACTGTCTATCATACTACAGAGGACAGTTTTTTTTGCATACCACGCATTTATTATTCAGTATTTTATCAATATAAATCACCGTTTTAAGGAATTAACGATTGTTTACGCAGTAATTGCCTTCGAAAAAGACGTATGTATGTGGTCTAATTTTCCACTTGGTTTTGTTCGGATGGAAATGAAACGTAAAGGGGCTTATCTCACCCCTATTACGGCGATTAAATGAGACTACCCGCAAACAGACTATCTATCTTTATATTTTGCCACACGCCTTTACAGGCATAATCGGGCAGCTGCACGTCGTGTCTTATATTAATAGAACAAGAAAAAGTAAAGCATAATAAGGATAAAGGTAAAAATAGTGTAAAGGTGTTAAAACAGTGCGACAAGATAAAAGAAGATTAAAAACCCTCTCTGATGAATTGTAATGGACAAAGCGTTATTCGTGAGAAATATTTTCAAAACAAAATATTATTGAGCTATCAACTGATTCGTGATTTCATTGCTCTATCTCATTATTGCATCTGACATATTTCAACAGTTATCATTTTAAATTAATGTTTGTTTACATTTGTTTCCGAAAGTGATCGCCATTTTGTCAGTTCAGCCGAAGTATTTTTATAAACTTTGTTTTGATTGGTCAATACGGACACCTCAGAACCAATCGGAACATCGCTTGGTAATTTCCCAATCTGATCACCTCGGCCTTTATGTATTATACGGAGGATACGGAAATACCCGATGTTTCACGATTGGGTAATTTCCGTAAACCGTTCGAACGTTCCGATTGGGCCAAATTTGGCGGCATCTATTCACGATTTTCACTAAGGAACAAGACAAAATGGCCGATGGTTGGAAACTTCAGAAAGTTTTATGTTTTTATATTATTTTGCAATTACACCTGACAATTTTCGACGCTTTATCCTTTGGGAAGAAGAAGGACATTCCAGCAACTGAGAGGAAAATTGCCTTGGAAACAAGGGGCCGCATACAAATCTGTTCTGCTGTTCCAGGTATGTTCTAAGTATGATTTTGTTACCGGTTTTCGATGGATTCGGGTCACCTCGTCAACCTGCCATCTCGTCAAACTGATAATATATAGTAAAAAATAAGTCACCTCGTCAAACTGATGTTTGGGCATAGAGTCGTCAAAACAATGGCGGGATGGGCTATGCGTGAAACAGTTTATCACACCTTGACGACTGTCGCCTTTAAGTTAACCCTTTGCCTGCTGGTCGCAACTTTACTCCATGTGCAAACAGTTTGGATCCAGAATAGACGCCGAGTAACTCGGCATCTCATCTGAGATCCAAACTGTTTGCCACTCGGACTCTCTGGTCCAAAATATACAGTTTTCAATACTTTGAATAGCAGACGACAATATTTGAAGCGTATTTAAATTATCTGGAATTTTGTGGAATCAGACGGATCAAATTCTGGATCTATACTGTTTTCGATTCAAATCAGGTAGAATTATGGGTCTAACAACTACATCCAAATTAAATTACATTTTCGTCCACAGGAAACCTGAAAAGAAATAGTTTTATATATTTATATATAGTTTAAAAAAAATCCCAAATGATTGGCATCCAAACAATTATATTATAAGCCTAATTTATCTAATCGTAAACATCAACCGTTATTTAAATAAGTAATGACGACAATTATCGTCAATTATCACCCCATCAAGTGTGATCTATACACAATTGCCAGGTTGACGACCTGACTACCCCCTTTGTGCACAATCTCCATGTTGACGAGATGGCAGGTTGACGAAGTGACCAACACCCTTTTCGATCACTTAAACCCCAAACTTTTCTATAAAAAGAAATGGGAGGAGCCTAATTTCAAATGGTGGCTCTTTTTTGCAACAATGTTGAATTGGGAGATGTTTTTCTATAAAACATAGTAACATATATGTCATTATTTTACAGTTCTTATGTCACAGCATTCAATTAAAAACACTTAGTGAAATATAGGTGGCCTTGGATGTTTGTGTATGAACCATGTACTAAGTTCAAAACACAACTTGGCATAATTTAGATCTTGGTTGGTTTAATATTCTTTGCTTTTTTTCTTACATAATGAAGTAGGAACTCCTACATTTGAAAACATATTCCAATATTGTCTGTATCTACGTTTTGGTAAATGACTGTTTCTTTTGATTAAGAAATGAAAATTCACCTAGCCAAAACTGATGTTGAAATAAACGGACATGAAAATAATGATTTACAGACGTTTCGGTAAATAGCCAGTTCGGTAAATTGGATTAATATAGTAAACCAATTGGACGTTTCGGTAAAAAAGCAATTATAGAGTAATTATTTGGTAATTGTATGGTAAAGTATATCACACCTTTCACGAATACAATAAATGATAAAATTTGCTTTGTTTGTTTGTTTTTATCACTCGCTCCACTGTGTATTATATTGGGTATGGTCTAAACTGGTAGGGGATGGGGATAAATTACGAGTAAAGTTTACGTACGTCGAACAAACAAACATCGGGTCAACCAAAACAAATCAAGGACATTAAAACATGATATGTTTAATAAATTACGAGTAAAAAACAAACATTTTTAGTTCTTATAGTTTCTATTACAAAGTAAAAAGTACATAGCACAATACAAACGTTAAATCATACACGAAAAATAGCACATAATAATCATAAAAAATGAAACATATTGTACATTATGGCCTAATTTTTGGCAATGATTCTTCGGCAGATCAAAGTAAAAAGTACATAGCACAGGCCATAATGCACAGTATGTTTCATTGTGGAGAATCATGTTTATTTATTCATGACAAAACGGGTCCGATTAGCTCAGTCGGTTACGCGTCTGACTATCAATCCAGGGGTCGTGAGTTTGAATCCCCCGCCTGGCAACAGTCTCCGTGATGATTGATATACGACATTGTGTCTCATTATCATACGTCTCTCACCACTGATTCAAGTGGGAAAGTTGTCAGCTACTTGCGGAGATGGGGTGTGCTCTAGTACTGGTTAATACCAGGAAACAGTGGTTAGGTTAACTGATCGTCTGTTAGCCCTCGATGGCATAAAAATGACACTATATATTCAATCAATAAATCATGACAAAACAAAAAACCAGTGACAATTATCCAATTGACTGAAAAATTACCTGGAAAACTTCGAGTAAAATGCTTTACTGACCTTGGTAAAGAGTTTTCACCAAGTAAAAATCAGCAGAAAAGAAATGCTGTCATTATTCTATATTTCTTTTATAAATTTTAAAGGCAATGTGGAACCCTCAGTCACAGAAAAGCAAAACTTCCATCAGCTATGTCATTAAACAAGAAAGAAAGAAAATATGTAAAGTTAAGGAATCCATGAAACAAATCAATGGGGTAACTTTTATTTATTTGTTATTTGTTGTCTTCAACCACTAGCTCCAAGAAATATTCATCTCTGAAAAAGAAACACACTACACAAACCTGCACTTAAAGTTCTATGTAAATACGGTTATAACAGCATATTGAACAGCACTCCTGCACTTAAATGACACAACATTAAGTTAACAAAAGAAAAAAAAGAAGAAAACGAATGCATGGAAATCCCTGTTATAAATATAGATTATTATTTTTATACGCTTTTTGATTGGCCAAGAAAAAGTCTTACATTCACCAATATAAATGACCTTGAAATGGACGGTATTGAAAAGTAATCTGAAAATACAAGCAACATATTACATTATTTAAAAAAACAGTTTATAACTCAAACAAACTTTGTAACAAATTATTACCATCTTCATTTAGTTCTTGTGTTGTGTCATTTTTTGTTTTTTTAACACAAAGTCGAACAACATCTTTTGGCACTTCATCGCATTAGATGTCATGTTCGAGCGGCATAAATCAAGTGTCACATTGGAATGATAACTACACTACTCCGTAATGAGGTAGTCGTAAAACAGCATACAGACATCACATAACATGAGTAAATGCTACCGAGTCTTACTTGCCCATTAATTGTGTATTACCCGGCTTCGTAAATAAGTACAAAGCGTAACAGGAACACATACCCTACACTAGAAATATTTTCAATTTATCGGAATATATTTGGGTTCTTAAATGTGGAACTTTATTTGATAAAATGATTGTATTAATAAATCCATGGGTTATTTACTGATTTTATCGTTCTGATAGATGAAATCCTGATGATAAAAATGAACTTTGGACTTTACGGCCAGCTCAATATTTAAAACAGACAGAGAATATTACTGCATTAGTGTCAAACACTGGTATCATATGTGACATTGAAACCACACTGCAAGATGCATTATTTGACATATTATATCATGCAAAATCTTTACTTTACTATTTGTTTCAGTAATAGTATGTGCAGTGTACATTATTTTAATGTATATTTATGTTTTGAACAGGAAACTGTTGGGCAATACTAAATTGAAATTCACTACCCCACCCACTTCTTACTCCATTTCAGGCATTGATATATCCTTAAGAAGGAATACAAGGGATGTGTAACTGAAAGGCTGCAAAAACTGGAGCTCCAACAGCAACATGAATTCAACAGGCTGTCTAAGATCATGTGGAAATGGTACCGGCAGTGAACGTCTGTGATTTCTTAGGCAGAAATCAAAGTGTAAGGTTAAACAAGTGACATTCTCAAACATAAAAACAAGAAACATTTTAGAAAAACAAATTACCAACTATTCAAACTGGTTTGTAGTGCAATGTACTAAGACAACAATTTAAGAATTCCTTTGTGAGAACTGTGGTTAAGACAAGTGGAACCAGCCAGAAGAGAGCACAACCAATTCCCAGCCAGTCGAGACCTTTACATCTCACTACACAGTTATGTCCCCCTTCGAGCCACAGTAACATGATTCTTATGCCAGAAAAAAAAATACTGCATTATTCGGTTTAGTATATTTTGAAAGTGGTTCAAGAAAATTATGAATTTTTTTCAGATGTGTAAAACGAAGTATTGGCTAAAACATACAGAGATGAGACTCCACTTGATCCACAGGAACTGAGTTTTATTTGATTTTAGGAGGCAGATGAATTTTGGGACAAGCATGGACCTCTTTTTTAATAAAAAGTGAAGAGGCAGACTCGCTGCAATTAAAAAAAAAAACGTGGTCAACATGCCAGTTAATGTGCATTTTTAGGTAGAAAATACATTCGTTCTCTGGAAAGAAACCACTTTTAAAAAATTGTATGTGTAAAAGTTAAGAGTGAAACAGGCTGACACTGTTTTATATATATAGATTATATAGTGGAATCCGACTGTGTAGTGAGACCATAAGAAAAATGTGATCAAAAGCTTGTAAAGTGCTTTTAAAAGACCGAGATCAAGTTTTCTTCCTGGAAGTTTCCAGATTCATTGTAAAAAGTGATTTTGAGCATTTAAAGATGGATTTTGACAAATATCTAATGATATTGCAAACAAAAATTGACTTCAGTGTCAGGAACAGTGAGTGCATTCTGTACAGTACAAAATTTGGACTTCTGAAGAGGCATACTGGTGTTAGATATGGACGTCAGTCTATGAAAAGAGAAGATGGTACTCAGATGAACGTTTCTGCTCATAGAGCGATGTACATGTGTGTACACAGAGTGTTGTGTATTCTGAGAAATATGGATATTAGCCATCTATGCCGCAACAGTTTATGTATGTGGTCAGATCATTTATATGTTGGACCTCACTCTGTCAATCTTGAAAGACAGAAATGTCTGCACATGATTCCAAAATCCTGACTACAACATGGAAAATACCCAGATTGTTTGTTATAGGTAAGTACTCATTAAAAAAACAAAACAGATCTAACATATCATGCATTTATTTATGTATTAGCCGGGCCCGATTAGCTCAGTCGGTTAAGCGTCTGACTTTCAATCCAGGGGTCGTGAGTTCGAATCCCCCGCCCGGCAACAGTCTCCGTGATGATTGATATACGACATTGTGTCTCATTATCATTCGTCTCTCACCACTGATTCAAGTGGGAAAGTTATCAGCTACTTGCGGAGATGGGTTGTGTTCGAGTACTGGTTAATCCCAGGAAACAGTGGTTAGGTTAACTGATCGTCTGTTAGCCCTCGATGGCATAAAAATGACGCTAAATATTCAATACAATATTTATGTATTAACATGTTATAAATGTACCCCACCCACTTATTTTCTGAAGAGTCTGCTGTAGAGTAAAACAATGTCTTGAGTATGAGATGTGTACAATTTTTTTGTCCAGAACACTTTCTGTAGTGCTGAGTTTGCACGATTCTTGCAGCTGCACTTAATTTTATGTCTTGGCATTCCGCTTATATGTAACATCTTTCAGATTTGAAACATTGTATGCTCTATGACTTGCTTCCAATTTGTTTGTGTCCGTGCCAAATGGTGTTTTTAGCAATTGCTTCCATTCCGAATCTAATATCAAGGCATGCTAGAAGAGTGATGATTTTTGATGGGGATTTGCCGTTTTTGGAGTTATATTATTGACAAATGTCGAGGAATTGGTTTCTGCTCGATATCTCATGCAGGATTGGATGGATTTGATTCATATTTGTTAGAAAGATGTATGATGATAAACTGCAGCTCATGTTCGACTTCCATCAAAATCCCTGCATATTAATTAGGTGTTCTGGGTTCTGATTGGCTGATAGTTTCTGACGTCTAAAGTCTTTATTTATGGACCGATTTTGATGAAAATTTATATTTGGTTTTATATCAACAAGACCCAGGTCAAGGGGCATATTAATTAGGTGATCTAGGCTCTGATTGGTTGACTGTTTTCAACCTCTAAAATCTTTATTGATGGATCAATTTTGATGAAACTTGATATTTGACTTTATTGATATCTATGATGTAGTTACAAAGCTGGGGCATCTGTGTCCCATGGACTCATTGCTAGTTGTTTTTTTTTCAATCAATTTTATTTTACAGTAATACAGTACCATTCTGTAAACTGACCACCATAAACTATAAAAAGTTTACATCACTGACCTTGACTTATTTAATGGACTTGGATAATACTGTCATTATTCAGTTAACCCTATACTTCATAAAGACGCATTCCGACGACCCTACCCCCCGCTTCATAAATACGCATCTGGACACCTTGTGCGTGTCCTTCATAAAGACGCATTTGGACGCGTGGTCTCATTCTCATAAAGACGCATTTGGACGCTCCCTGTTTTCAATCACAAAAACAACACCTTTTAATTTATTTTTCAGAGGTCGTAAGTTTATATTCGTGTAGTGCAACATTTCACAAAGTAAATTTACGGAAGACATAATATGGTTACTATTTAAAGTTTTTATAAAAATAGCGTCTATTTGCACATAGTGTCATATCAGTGACCACGCGATGTCATTGAATTGACCAGACTTACGCGGGAATTACACAAATATCACCAATTTAAATCGCAAAAGAAACACATTTCAATTTATTTTTCAAGGACCGGATGTTTATGTTCGTGTAGCATTGCATTTCACACAGTTAAATTATGCAAGACATCGGAGGTTAGAATTAAATATAGCGTCCAATCGTAAAAAGGGTCACATCAGTGATCACGCGAGGTCATCGAATTGTCCATGCTTACGCGGGAATAACAAAAATAACCACATTTTCAATCGCTAAAACAATACATTTCAATTGATCAATGATCACGCGAATTCATTGCATTGTCCATACTTACGCAAGAATAACAAAAAACTTCCAATTTCAATTGCAAAAACAATATGTTTCAATTTATTTTTCAATGACAGGTGTTGTGTTAATATTCGTGTAGCATTGCAGTTCGTGTAGTAAAATTATGCATGACACCACAGGTTACATTTAAAAATACCGTCCAATCGTAAATACCCATGCCAGGGATCACGCGAGGTCATGGAATTTTCCAGAAAGAAATAGGTCAACACTATTTTCCGAAAATGTACATCGGCATATTTTGATTTTTTTGAAAAATCATGCGTGCTGATTGTGATAATTGACACGGTAATAAATCATTGTTTGTTTTGATTGTGATTACTGGGATAGAATCATGTACGCTACATTGGCTTACCGTAATGGTTTCGGGTGGTTAGAAGTTGGGGAGGGGGTGTCATAAATTATGTCAGTTTGCAGTTCAGCAATTTACCAAAGCCGTGATATATGTCCTGGGGGTATATGGACTAATCAAATGCACGCGCCAATATGCGACAATACTGGTTTGTTTTCACAGCTGACACCCGTGACCGGAATTTTTATACCATGAAGGGGCAATAAAAGTATAAGGCGTCCAATATCAGCATGATGTCTGCTGGTCATTATAATAAGGTAATTTTTTTAATTATCTGTTCGTCTGTGAAAGATCCCGTTCTAATTAATTTATAAATATTATACGCACTACCGATTTAGATTAATTTTGAATTCCTGTCCGATTCTAACTTTTGACTTTCTGATCTGATTTGATGACAGAAGCAATTTATTTACATACAAGTAGATCTACATGTAAAAATAATAGCATGGGGATTCTTTTTAAAAATGCGCAAGAAGGGAAAGTAATAAAACGTTTTTTCTCATAGGTAAAATTATAGCATGGTAATAGAACACATTAAAGAATAAGTAATTTCTATTTTTACCATTATACTAACTGATAAATTGTAACTAGACCAATCATTATTATAATTAAAACTTCCCCTATCTATTATTGTCGTTAATTATTCATAATAATGATTCTAGTAATAAATATGCAGTAGTTGTATTAATTATAACTAAGGTATTGATAATTTATTATTAGTAGTAAAGGTAGTCCTTAATTATTATTGTAAATAATCTGTTTTGTCTGTTTAGTGAACTTATGTATGTTTTTGTCTTATTTCAGTTTGAAAGTTCGCACATAGCAGTCGGGACCAAAACTTTCAGGAGGATTTGATATTTTTTAATTTAAATTTTGTGCTGCTTTTACCTGAAATGGAAAATAAATGAACAAATTCCACCAAAACGTAAAGATTAAAAAATTGTACAACCATAACTGAACGCTCTTGCATATTTTGTATATAAATAAGTGTAGTAAAATTAAATATATGATACTTTTGGTAAAATAGTAAAAAATTATATATATCTATTTAACTATTCCTATTTTAATTATTTTATTAAGTTTATTTGTTTGATTTATATTACATATAAAAATATCATTGTAAAATATTGGTATGTATAAATTTGTGTCAAAATTAAAAATTAATTGAAATGAAAAGTCTTCTTGTTTTATACCCGTGTATCTTTGTATTCCATTGTCATAGAATTTTTTTTTTTTTATCATCGCAAAGATAATTCAATATTCAACAAAGTTTACACTGACATAACAAGCGTAAAATCAATATATCTTGCGGAAATATTAACTTTATAAGCGAGATATATATAAACTAGTGTTGAATTTAAAGAAAAAATAAAACGAAACAAAATCTTTTTAGTTTCTACCCATATATCTCATTATTCAATTGCCACAACATAATAATTTTTATATCACCAGAAAGAAAATTTTATTTGCAACAAACTTTACATACACAAAAAAAGTATAAAATCAATATTTCTTACTGAAATAATGACTTTAATGAACTGGGTGTGCAATCAGCATGTATTTTTAAATATCCCCTATGGGAATGGTGCAGAAACCTTATCAGCTGGGTATTGGTTTATTGACATCTGTTTCCTTCTACCTGTATCTGTTAGGATAGGCAATACTGCTATATCTCTATGAAGTAAAGAGTTAAGTTTTATGCGCTCAAAACTTATTGGGTAATTGTTGTACATGCAATGTAGTAAATGTATCCAGATTGATAAATAGATCACAGATTGGAAACACTTTCTATCATTGTATGAATTTGCCTTGGCTACCTGCCTGAGCCCAACCAAGACCCGAACCCTGCTGCCCATTTTTTAGTTCACTGTGACAAAGTTCAAGGAGAGCTATTGTCATGATCCCGGCTTCCTCGGCGTATTCTGTAGACACCCAGGTTAAACTTTTGCGTTTAAGTTTCAGTTATCTATGCAGCAGCAACCACTCATTGGATGTCAATGAAACTTTGCATGTGTGTTAACCATCATCAATGGAACACACAGAGATAAGAACCATAACTCTGGATTGCATTTTGGCACATTTGTGGCCCTTTTTGGACTTAGACACCCAGGTAAAACTTTGCATTTAGTTGCGTTTAAGTTTAAGATATCTATGTAACCACTCGTTGGATGTGTATGAAACTTCACATGTGTGTTCACCATCATCAATGAAACACACAGAGACAATAACCATAACTCTGGATTGCATTTTGGTACAGTTATGGTCCTTTTTGGACTTAGACACTAAGGTTAAACTTTGCGTTTATTTGCGTTTAAGTTTAAGATATCTATGCAACCATTCATTGGATGTGAATGAAACTTCACATGTGTGTTCACCATCATCAATGAAACACACAGAGGCAAATAACCATAACTCTGGATTGCATTTTGGTACAGTTATGGTCCTTTTTGGACCTAGACATCCAGGTTAAACTTTGAGTTTAGCTGCATTGGATATGAATCACTCTGGGTTGCATTTCTGTAGACAACAAGGTTAAACTTTTGTGTTTTGGTGTTTGCCTCCAATCTCAATCTTTGCATTGGTGGTTAGCTTTATCCCATTGGCAAGCTTTGTTGTCTTCTGATAACTTTTGTTTTTCTTTAAATTTGTTTTGTATAAAATCCAATACTCTGCCCGATTTCAACTTTGAATATGGCCCCAACCACCTTTTTTTTTTTCTTTTAAATTTTGTTTTGTTTTAAATTAATACTATTCTGCCTCTTTGTTACCAACTCCAAGACCCCCTCCAATTGTTTTTTTTTTGTTTTGTTTTGTATTGAATAAGATACATTGTCCCTTTTCAACTTTGTTATCAACCCCCTCCAACATTTTTTTATTGTATTAAAACTGCACAACCCTGTCTTTTAAACTTTGGTACATACATCCCCACATCCAGATTTTAATTTTTTTTTATTAAATTAAATACATTTCAGCTAGCTAGCCATAACCAGACAAAGACATAGTGTATATTCTGCCCTAATAGTCCTACTTTCATATACATGTCAGGTTTTTTTCCCTTCTGGCAACAAGTTACAACAACTAAAAACTAGTCGTTTTATGATCATGGCCACAGGGCCATGAACTTTTCAAATGTCATGGCCCCAGCTCGATCACCATGGCCTCAACTAATTTTAATGAAACAATAAAATTATTTCAATATTATCTTAATATAGCTGAGCTACGTGTTTATCATTTCTAAGCATTATACTCTTTGGAAAACAAAACTTTGTTGTTTTCTTTTTCCCAAATCTGGCTCAAAGACGCATTTTAGAGTATTGTTACCTTAATATAAAAACATTCTGATGGAAGCTTAACAAAAATTAATTAAATTCCTGAAATTATATAATCATTTTTTCAAAATGAAAAATATACAAACAACCTAATACTGGGTATATATCAGTGCTAGTATTGTTGCAGCATACGTTTGTTTTCATAGATGTCTTCAGCCTCCAATATCGCTTCATGGAAAATTATATATGTGAATATAATCGTCTATACGATTGCATCAATATAGAGTAATAACATTTGAAGCGTTTATGTCACTTAGTAGACCCGCGTGACCTGGTGTTTCCCAGAATCAGACCACGTGATCTGTCAAAACAGTTAGCATTGTAACAGTAACTCTTAAACCAGCTTGCTGAAACAAATATGCATAATTTGAATTTCTGTATTTTTAAAGTTTCGTCATGGTGGATGCACTGAACAAACTTGATTGCGTCAAATGAGATTTAATTGCCTCAAAAACACAAGAAACGCGCTCTGGAGAAAACACTGCAAGGACAAAAACAAAGGGTATAAACATGAACGAGTTTGTACTTTCAAAAAGAACTGGGTCACCTATAAAGATCGAAACTGACTGAAGTATGAAAATGTTAAAATGAGTTAACAAAGATTTCTCTTCACTGTATGTCCACATGTGACCCAAATAAACAAATAACCAAATTAAGACAGTTGGTGAGTAGGTTTATTAAACTTGCAAATAATCAGGGTCGTAGCCCTGATGAATACAATGTGTAGGCACAGTTGTAGGGAGATCCAGGGGTAAAGTCTTCCAACAGTTGGCTATACTGTGCGTTTTGGTGAATATTATGTTTTTTAGGGGCCTGGTTATCCTTAATATATTAACATTGATTTCATTGTTTTATAACCAAATAAATTGATATTAAACGTAATGTTTGTCCACTTCAATAAAGGGAAAATGAAGAGGCCTTCCTAGGGGTCGGATTATTGTTGCATTTTGGCATTTATTTCTCAGAAAAAAGTACAGACACGTGCCAGACAATACACACCAGATAATATAAAGCAAAATAAAACCGGTTGTTAGATCTAATTAATTTCAGAATTATTTCTTTATATTCCCCACGAATCTACCATAATAAAAGATAGACAGTTAATGTGTGACCAACTATTTTAACTTGTGCAATGATAATTGCTTTGAAGAATCAGATTATTATAGTGATGATGAGAAGTGTATACAGACAAGGAATAAGTGATTCTTCTATAGTCCCTTGATACAGGGCAATGTGCGGAGACAAGTTGGTTAAAGAATAATGATAAAATATGATAATAAACTTATGTTTTTTTTAAGTTTTTATATAATTATTGAAGTTTTAAATGGAGGAAGATTTTTGTCATTATATGACCTGTATTTTATTAAACCATTAACAATTTCTACTGTTGTATGTAGAAAAACAATTCCCAAATTCTGAACTACCATGTGATTTTTTCTTCTAAAAAGAACCCCTGCATGTATCTATTATTTTGTTCATATGAAAGATAGTTTCATTCATACAGATATATCTGTTTTTCTGATGGTACATTATGATATACTGTTATGTGACAAGGCTAGAATATCTCTATTTTTTGTGATTTTATTTTTTCATTAAAAGTATTGATTTTTTAAACTAAACACCACTATTTTTAAAAAGTTTACTTCACTGGCTTTGACCTACTTAATAGATTTGGAAAAAAGACGAGTGTCTCTTGTTTTAAATCTTATAGATGCGATAGCATAATTACATAATCTTGGACAAGTTCTTAACAAACACAAATGTGCTTGCCACAGGGCTTATAAGCATATTTTAAGCTGAACTTCAGAAAACATTTTCTCTGAAAGTACAAGCTATAGACATTAAGTTAGATATTTTATTGTAGCATTGGCCTATAGAACTTATATAACCACAACATATGGTGGGAGGGAGAGATTCCTTTTGTTTGTTTCAAGTAGTGCGATTCACCTGGCCCTCTTGAACCTCTTGTTTATTAATTTCCAGAACTTTTTATAAACACTTTGAGTTTATATATAAAAATCAACATTTCAATAAGAAATTAAATGTCACCCTCTGAATAGTGCTCATTTAAAATTTGTTGCTAATTAACTTGTCTTTCCAGTGATAATAAAAATATTGCATGGCAATTGCATATATACTGTGTTCCAAAAGTTCTGTCTGTTTTTCAATGAAGTTTAACTATAATGCAATTTTTTTTTCGATATTCTTATTAATTCAACTATATTCGTCAAAGAATCAAGAGCAACATCAACAGAATTTGGATAAATTCTGTAGTCTGGTTGAAAGTTATTGCCCCTTTGTGTAAAACAGCATTTTGTCAAATAAAAGCACTATTTGTCTAGTTAAACAATGGAAACTGTGTAAATGATGAGAAATGAACACCACAAAATGTAAAACTTGTAAAAAAAAATGCATAACATGGCATCACTGTATGTGTATGCATTCCCTCGTGAAAGTTATGAAGTCAGTAAATTACCTCCGTTGACATTGAAAAAAAAAAGATTTTGGATGGTGTATTTTATTTAATCATGGATTCTGTTTGTTACAAACCAAAATTCAATTTCAGACTTTGTCTTCAAAATAACATTTCCATATCCAGGCACACATCCGGCTTTAAATGTGCCCTATGGGATTTCCCATGCATATTTACTGACAAAACATTGTTTTCAGTCTAGTATTCGCAGTATACTTCTGTCCATTCAAGACTCCAGCCTGTAACTTTGTCATACATTGATTGATTTAAAAAAAACGTGGCACATATAGACCCCCTACCTCAAAGGTCAAGGTCTCACTTTGTTTAACAACACTTTGAGTCTGAGACTTCTTGTCCAGTCTTTTGTAATATATTGATGGATTTCAAAATCACTTGGCTCTGTTGATCATCATGACAGGATGTGTGCTGCATGTCTAAGACCTTAAAGATCAAGGTCAGATTTTAAGTTTGTTTGACAACAATTCCGAGTCTGTTTGAGATTTTGTGTCCGGTCTGTAACTTTGTCATATATGGATGGATTTCAAAAACACTTGATTCAATTTATCAACATGACATGACGATGCTTAGAACCCAAGACCAAGAACTGTTCCTCTAAGGCTAAGGTCACACTTCAGTCTGCTTGTGATTTTGGGTTTGGTCTGTTACATGGAAGGATTGTAAAATAACTTTACACAAGTGATCAGCATGTCACAATGTGTTGGTGCAATACTCAGACCTGTACATCACATGTCCAGTTCAATTTCACACAAGGTCAAGGTCAATTCCTTTCTTTAATATATGTTATTATTTTCAAAAACCACTTAGGGATGGAGGGCATGTGACAAGCTTACCAGTGACATTTTCTTGTACTTATTTTAGAATAGGCAAGTACTCTGTCCTCTGGACAGGCCTTGTTTCAGGACATTTTTTGGACATTACAATATATTAGAAAAAGTATTTAATATAATACATGATAATTCTTTCACATTAGTTTTCAGGGTCATGTGCCACACAATATTGACATTGTTCTTGTTTTTATTTTCAGGACAGGATTTGCCCCCACAAGTCTTTTGGTTGCCGCCATGCTTCTGTTAAATGCTTCAGGTAGGAATGTCTTACAATTGTTTCCCCTGCATTTGAGGAAATTCACTGTATGACACTACTGCAGAACTAACTGTATGACATGACTGCAGAACTAATTGTGACATGACTGTATAATTGTAATTGTATGGCATGACTATAGAACCGTGCTTTGACTGTATGACATGACTGCAAAACTAACTGTATGACACGACTGCAGAACTGTAACTGTATGACATAACTTCAGAACTGTGTTTAACTTGACTGCAGAACTGTAACTTGATGAAATTACTGCAGAACTGTTACTATCGCATGACACAAAAACTGTGACTGTATGACTTGAATGCAGAACTGTAACATTATGATTGCAGACCTATTTCTGAAACCATTTTGACTATGATTTGACTACAGTACACTGACTGTATGGCATGACTGCAGAACTGTGACACTGAAATAACCAGAGCTGTGACCATATGACATAACTGCAAAACTGTGACATATGACTTGACTTTAACACTGTGACTGTATGGTATGACTGTAAATCTTTGTCTGTATGACATGACTGCAAGACTGTGGTTGTATGGCATGACTGCAGAACTGTTACTGTATGACCTGCATCAGAACTATGATTGTATGACATGATAGCAGAATTGTTGCCTTATGACTTGACCTCCATACAGCGAGTATTATATGACTACATAACTGTAACTGTATGACATGACTGCATGATTTGGTCTGTATAACTGATCCACAATATTGTGACTGTATGACTCAACTGCAGTACTGTGACCATTTGACATCACTTGAGTATTGTTGACTGTTTGACATGTCTACAGAACTGTGACAATATGAGTTAAATGCAGAATTGTGACTTGATGGTATGATTGCTATGATGTGACTGACATGACATATTGTGACTGTATGACATGACAGAAGAAGTGCAACATTATGACTTAAATGCAGAATTTTGACTTGATGGTATGACTGCTGTACTGTGACTTCAGTACTGTGCCTGTATTGCCTACTGCAGACCTGTGACACAACTCTTGCTATGACTGCATAACCTGACTGAAAATCTGACCATTTCTCTATGACAGAATGACTGAAACATTGACTATGGCTTCACTGCCGAACTGTGACTATATTCCATGACTGAAGTATTGTGACTGTATGACATGTCTACAGAACTAACTGTATGACATGACAGCAGAACTGTGACTGAATGTCATTACTGCAGAACTGTAAGACATGACTTCATGGTTGGGTCTGTATAACTGATCCACATTACTGTGACTATAGGACTCAACTGCAGTACTGTGATCATTTGACATCACTTGAGTATTGTTGACTGTTCGACATGTCTGCAGAACTGTGACCTATGAGTTAAATGCAGAATTGTGACTTTATGGTATTACTGCTATGCTGTGACTGACATGACTGCTGAATTTTTAATATATGTTTCTGTGCCGCGTCTTCTGTCGGTGCTTCTGTTCAGTTCATAACTAATATATGTTTCTGTGCCGCGTCTTTTGTCGGTGCTTCAGTTAAGTTCATTACTAATATATGTTTCTGTGCCGTGCCGCGTCTTCTGTCGGTGCTTCAGTTAAGTTCATAACTAATATATGTTTCTGTGCCGCGTCTTCTGTCGGTGCTTCAATTAAGTTCATAACTAATAACTAATATATGTTCTATGCCGCGTCTTCTATCGGTGCTTTAGTTAAGTTCATGACTAATATATGTTTCTATGCCGCGTCTGCTGTCGGTGCTTCAGTTAAGTTCATAACCAATATAGGTTTCTGTGCCGCATCTTATGGCGGTGCTTCATTAAAGTTCATAACTTATATATGTTTCTGTGCCACATCTTGTGTCGGTGCTTCAGTTAAGTTCATAACTAATAACTAATATATGTTTCTGTGCCGCGTCTTCTGTCGGTGCTTTAGTTAAGTTCATAACTAATATATATTTCTGTGCCGCGTCTGCTGTCGGTGCTTCAATTAAATTCATAACTTATATATGTTTCTGTGCTGCGTCTGCTGTCGGTGCTTCAGTTAAGTTCATAACTAATAACTAATATAATTTATGCTTCTGTGCTGCATCTTCTATCGTTGCTTCAGTTAAGTTCATAACTAATACATGTTGCTGTGCCACGTCTTGTGTCGCAGCTTCAGTTAAGTTCATGACTAATATATGTTTCTGTGCCGCGTCTTCTGTCGGTGCTTCAGTTAAGTTCATGACTAAGATATGTTTCTGTGCCGCGTCTTCTGTCGGTGCTTCAGTTAAGTTCATTAAAAATATATGTTTCTGTGCCGCGTCTTGTGTCGTTGCTTCAATTAAGTTCATAACTAATATATGTTTCTGTGCCACATCTTGTGTCGGTGATTCAGTTAAGTTTATAACTAATAACTAATATATGTTTCTGTGCCGCATCTTTTGTCGGTGCTTCAGTTAAGTTCAAAACTAATATATGTTTCTGTGCCGCGTCTTCTGTCGGTGCTTCAGTTTAATTCATTTCTAATATATGTTTGTGCCGCGTCTTCTGTCGGTGCTTCAGTTTAGTTCATTTCTAATATATGTTTGTGCCGCGTCTTCTGTCGGTGCTTCAGTTAAGTTCATAACTAATATATGTTTCTGTGCCGCGTCTTCTGTTGGTGCTTCAGTTAAGTTCATAACTAATATATGTCTCTGTGCCGCGTCTTCTGTTGGTGCTTCAGTTAAGTTCATAACTAATAACTAATATATGTTCTGTGCCGCGTCTTCTGTCGGTGCTTTAGTTAAGTTCATAACTAATATATGTTTCTGTGCCGCGTTTGCGGTCGGTGCTTCAGTTAAGTTCATAACCAATATATGTTTCTGTGCCGCGTCTTCTGTCGGTGCTTCAGTTAAGTTCATAACTAATATATGTTTCTGTGCCGCGTCTTCTGTCGGTCCTTCATAACTTATATATGTTTCTGTGCCACATCTTGTGTCGGTGCTTCAGTTAAGTTCATTACTAATATATGTTTCTGTGCCGTGTCTTCTTTCGGTGCTTCAGTTAGGTTCATTACTTATATATGTTTGTGCCGCGTCTTCTGTCGGTGCTTCAGTTAAGTTCATAACTAATATATGTTTCTGTGCCGCGTCTTCTGTCGGTGCTTCAGTTAAGTTCATTACTAATATATGTTTCTGTGCCGTGTCTTCTTTCGGTGCTTCAGTTAGGTTCATTACTTATATATGTTTGTGCCGCGTCTTCTGTCGGTGCTTCAGTTAAGTTCATAACTAATATATGTTTCTGTGCCGCGTCTTCTGTCGGTGCTTCATTTAAGTTCATAACTTATATATGTTTCTGTGCCACATCTTGTGTCGGTGCTTCAGTTAAGTTCATAACTAAAAACTAATATATGTTTCTGTGCCGCGTCTTCTTGGTGCTTCAGTTCAGTTCATTACTAATATATGTTTCTGTGCTGAGTCTTGTGTCGTTGCTTCAGTTAAGTTCATAACTAATACATGTTGCTGTGCCACGTCTTCTGTCGGTGATTTGGTTAAGTTCATAACTAATATATGTTACTGTGCCGCGTCTTCTGTCGGTGCTTCAGTTAAATTCATAACTAATATATGTTTCTGTGCCGCGTCTTCTTTCGGTGCTTCAGTTAAGTTCATTACTAATATATGTTTGTGCCGCGTCTTCTATCGGTGCTTCAGTTAAGTTCATTATTACTATATGTTTGTGCCGCATCTTCTGTCGGTGCTTCAGTTAAGTTTATAACTAATATATGTTTCTGTGCAGCGTTTTCTGTCGGTGCTTCAGTTAAGTTCATAACTAATATATGTTTCTGTGCCATGTCTTGTGTCGGTGCTTCAGTTAAGTTCATGACTGATAACTAATATATGTTTCTGTGCCATGTCTTGTGTCGGTGCTTTAATTAAGTTCATAACTAATATATGTTTCTGTGCCATGTCTGCTGTCGGTGCTTCAGTTCAGTTCATAACTAATATATGTTTCTGTGCCGCGTCTTCTCGGTGCTTCAGTTCAGTTCATTACTAATATATGTTTCTGTGCCGCGTCTTCTGTCGGTGCTTCAGTTAAGTTCATAACTAATCTATGATTCTGTGCCGCGTCTTCTGTCGGTGCTTTAGTTAAGTTCATAACTAATAACTAATATATGTTTCTGTGCAGCATTTTCTGTCGTTGCTTCAGTTAAGGTCATTACTAATATATGTTTGTGCTGCGTCTTCTGTCGGTGCTTCAGTTAAGTTCATAACTAATATATGTTTCTGTGCCGCGTCATCGTCGGTGCTTCAGTTATGTTCATTACTAATATATGTTTGTGCCGCATCTTCTGTCGGTGCTTCAGTTAAGTTCATAACTAATATATGTTCCTGTGCTGCGTCTTCTGTCGGTGCTTCAGTTAAGTTCATAACTAATAACTAATATATGTTTCAGTGCCGCATCTTCTGATGGTGTTCTGTTAAGTTCATAACTAATATATGTTTCTGTGCCGTGTCTTGTGTGGGTGCTTTGGTTAAGTTCATAACTTATAGCTAATATATGTTTCTGTGCCGCGTCTTCTGTCGGTGCTTCAGTTAAGTTCATAACTAATAACTAATATATGTTTCTGTGCTGCATCTTCTGTCGGTGCTTCAGTTAAGTTCATAACTAATAACTAATATATGTTTCAGTGCCGCATCTTCTGATGGTGCTTCAGTTAAGTTCATAACTAATATATGTTTCTGTGCCGCGTCTTCTGTCGGTGCTTCAGTTAAGTTCATTACTAATATATGTTTCTGTGCCGCGTCTTCTGTCGGTGCTTCATTTAAGTTTATTACTAATATATGTTTCTGTGCCGCGTCTTCTGTCTGTGCTTCAGTTAATTTCATAACTAATATATGTTTCTGTGCCGCGTCTTCTGTCGGTGCTTCAGTTAAGTTCATTACTAATATATGTTTCTGTGCCGCGTCTTCTGTCGGTGCTTCAGTTAAGTTCATTACTAATATATGTTTCTGAGCCGCGTCTTCTGTCTGTGCTTCAGTTAATTTCATAACTAATATATGTTTCTGTGCCGCGTCTTCTGTCGGTGCTTCAGTTAAGTTCATTACTAATATATGTTTCTGTGCCGCGTCTTCTGTCGGTGCTTCAGTTAAGTTCATTACTAATATATGTTTCTGTGCCGCGTCTTCTGTCGGTGCTTCATTTAAGTTCATTACTAATATATGTTTCTGTGCCGCGTCTTCTGTCTGTGCTTCAGTTAATTTCATAACTAATATATGTTTCTGTGCCGCGTCTTCTGTCGGTGCTTTAGTTAAGTTCATAACTAAAAACTAATATATGTTTCTGTGCAGCGTCTTCTGTCGGTGCTTCAGTTAAGTTCATTACTAATATATGTTTCTGTGCCGCATCTTCTGTCGGTGCTTCAGTTAAGTTCATTACTAATATATGTTTCTGTTCCGCGTCTTGTGTCGTTCCTTCAGTTAAGTTCATAACTAATATATGTTTCTGTGCTGCGTCTTTTGTCGGTGCTTCAGTTAAGTTCTTAACTAATATATGTTTCTGTGCTGCGTCTTCTGTCAGTGCTTCAGTTATGTTCATTACTAATATATGTTTGTGCCGCATCTTCTGTCGTCGCTTCAGTTAAGTTCATAACTAATATATGTTTCTGTGCCGCGTCTTCTGTCGGTGCTTCAGTTAAGTTCATAACTAATAACTAATATATGTTTCTGTGCCGCGTCTTCTGATGGTGCTTCAGTTAAGTTCATAACTAATATATGATTCTTTGCCACGTCTTCTGTCGGTGCTTTGGTTAAGTTCATAACTAATATATGGTTGTGCGCGTCTTCTGTCGGTGCTTCAGTTAAGTTCATAACTAATATATGTTTATGTGCCGCGTCTTCTGATGGTGCTTCAGTTAAGTTCATAACTAATATATGATTCTGTGCCGCGTCTTGTGTGGGTGCTTTGGTTAAGTTCATAACTAATATATGTTTCTGTACTGCGTCTTCTGTCGGTGCTTCGGTTAAGTTCATAACTAATATATGTTTCTGTGCCGCGTCTTCTGTCGGTGATT
Organism: Panopea generosa; assembly: GCA_029582155.1. NCBI lineage: Eukaryota > Metazoa > Mollusca > Bivalvia > Adapedonta > Hiatellidae > Panopea > Panopea generosa. Next base: position 82,583,923 of record CM055895.1, read on the forward strand.
CAGTTAAGTTCATAACTAATATATGTTTCTGTGCCGCGTCTTCTGTCGGTGCTTCAGTTAAGTTCATTACTAATATATGTTTCTGTGCCGCGTCTTCTGTCGCTGCTTCAGTTAAGTTCATAACTAAATATGTTTCTGTGCCGTGTCTTCTGTCAGTGCTTCAGTTAAGTTCATAACTAATATATGTTTCTGTGCCGCGTCTTCTGTCAGTGCTTTAGTTAAGTTCATAACTAATAACTAATATATGTTTCTGTGCCGCGTCTTCTGTCAGTGCTTCAGTTAAGTTCATAACTAATATATGTTTCTGTGCCACGTCTTTTGTCGGTGCTTCAGTTCAGTTCATAACTAATATATGTTTCTGTGCCGCGTCTTCTGTCGGTGCTTCAGTTAAGTTCATAACTAATATATGTTTCTGTTCCGTGTCTTCTGACGGTGCTTCAGTTCAGTTCATAACTAATATATGTTTCGGTGCCGCGTCTTCTGTCGGTGCTTCAGTTAAGTTCATAACTAATATATGTATCTGTGCGGCGTCTTCTGTCGGTGCTTCAGTTAAGTTCATAACTAATATATGTTTCCGTGCCGCGTCTTGTGTCGGTGCTTTAGTTAAGTTCATAACTAATAACTAATATATGTTTCTGTCGGTGCTTTAGTTAAGTTCATAACTAATATATGTTTCTGTGCCGCGTCTTCTGTTAGTGCTTGAGTTAAGTTCATAACTAATAACTAATATATGTTTTTGTGCCGCATCTTCTGTCGGTGCTTCAGTTAAGTTCATAACTAATATATATTTCCGTGCCGCGTCTTGTGTCGATGCTTTAGTTAAGTTCATAACTAATAACTAATATATGTTTCTGTGCCGCGTCTTCTGTCGGTGCTTCAGTTAAATTCATTACTAATATATGTTTCTGTGCCGCGTCTTGTGTCGGTGCTTCAGTTAAGTTCATAACTAATATATGTTTCCTTGCCGCGTCTTGTGTCGGTTCTTCAGTTAAGTTTATAAGTAATAACTAATATATGTTTCTGTGCCGCGTCTTCTGTCGGTGCTTTAGTTAAGTTCATAACTGATATATGTTTCCGTGCCGCGTCTTCTGTCGGTGCTTCAGTTAAGTTCATAACTAATATATGTTTCTTTGCCGCATCTTCTGTCGGTGCTTCAGTTAAGTTCATTACTAATATATGTTTCTGTGCCGCGTCTTCTGACGGTGCTTCAGTAAAGTTCATAAGTAATAACTAATATATGTTTCTGTGCCGCGTCTTCTGTAGGTGCTTTTGTTAAGTTCATAACTAATATATGTTTCTGTGCCGCGTCTTCTGTTGGTGGTGCTTCAGTTAAGTTCATAACTAATATATGTTTCCGTGCCGCGTCTTGTGTCGGTGCTTTAGTTAAGTTCATAACTAATAACTAATATATGTTTCTGTGCCGCGTCTTCTGTCGGTGCTTTAGTTAAGTTCATAACTAATATATGTTACTGTGCCGCGTCTTCTGTTAGTGCTTGAGTTAAGTTCATAACTAATAACTAATATATGTTTTTGTGCCGCGTCTTCTGTCGGTGCTTCAGTTAAGTTCATAACTAATATATATTTCCGTGCCGCGTCTTGTGTCGATGCTTTAGTTAAGTTCATAACTAATAACTAATATATGTTTCTGTGCCGCGTCTTCTGTCGGTGATTCAGTTAAGTTCATAACTAATATATGTTTCTGTGCCGCGTCTTCTGTCGGTGCTTCAGTTAAGTTCATTACTAATATATGTTTCTGTGCCGCGTCTTCTGTCGCTGCTTCAGTTAAGTTCATAACTAAATATGTTTCTGTGCCGCGTCTTCTGTCAGTGCTTCAGTTAAGTTCATAACTAATATATGTTTCTGTGCCGCGTCTTCTGTCAGTGCTTTAGTTAAGTTCATAACTAATAACTAATATATGTTTCTGTGCCGCGTCTTCTGTCAGTGCTTCAGTTAAGTTCATAACTAATATATGTTTCTGTGCCACGTCTTTTGTCGGTGCTTCAGTTCAGTTCATAACTAATATATGTTTCTGTGCCGCGTCTTCTGTCGGTGCTTCAGTTAAGTTCATAACTAATATATGTTTCTGTTCCGTGTCTTCTGACGGTGCTTCAGTTCAGTTCATAACTAATATATGTTTCGGTGCCGCGTCTTCTGTCGGTGCTTCAGTTAACTTCATTACTAATAAATGTTTCTGTGCCGCGTCTTCTGTCGGTGCTTCAGTTAAGTTCATAACTAATATGTTTCTGTGCCGCGTCTTCTGTCGGTGCTTCAGTTCAGTTCATAACTAATATATGTTTCTGTGCCGCGTCTTCTGTCGGTGCTTCAGTTAAGTTCATAACTAATATATGTTTCCGTGCCGCGTCTTGTGTCGGTGCTTCAGTTAAGTTCATTACTAATATATGTTTGTGCCGCGTCTTCTGTCGGTGCTTCAGTTAAGTTCATAACTAATATATGTTTCTGTGCCGCGTCTTCTGTCGGTGCTTCAGTTAAGTTCATAACTAATAACTAATATATGTTTCTGTGCCGCGTCTTCCGTCGGTGCTTCAGTTAAGCTCATTTCTAATATATGTTTCTGTGCCGCGTCTTCCGTCGGTGCTTCAGTTAAGTTCATAACTAATGTATGTTTCTGTGCCGCGTCTTCCGTCGGTGCTTCAGTGAAGTTCATAACTAATAACTAATATATGTTTCTGTGCCGCGTCTTCTGTCGGTGCTTCAATTAAGTTCATAACTAATATATGTTTCTGTGCCGCGTCTTCTGTCGGTGCTTCAGTTAAGTTCATAACTAATATATGTTTCTGTGCCGCGTCTTCTGACGGTGCTTCAGTTCAGTTCATAACTAATATATGTTTCGGTGCCGCGTCTTCTGTCGGTGCTTCAGTTAACTTCATGACTAATATATGTTTCTGTGCCGCGTCTTCTGTTGGTGCTTCAGTTAAGTTCATAACTAATATATGTTTCTGTGCCGCGTCTTCTGTCGGTGTGTGCCGCGTCTTCTGTCGGTGCTTCAGTTCAGTTCATAACTAATATATGTTTCCGTGCCGCATCTTCTGTCGGTGCTTCAGTTAAGTTCATAACTAATATATGTTTCCATGCCGCGTCTTCTGACGGTGCTTCAGTTAAGTTCATAACTAATATATGTTTCTGTGCCGCGTCTTCTGTCGGTGCTTCAGTTAAGTTTATTACTAATATATGTTTCTGTGCCGCGTCTTCTATCGGTGCTTCAGTTAAGTTCATAACTAATATATGTTTCTGTGCCGCGTCTTCTGTCGGTGTTTAGTTAAGTTCATAACTAATAACTAATATATGTTTCTGTGCCACGTCTTCTGTCGGTGCTTCAGTTAAGTTCATTACTAATATATGTTTCTGTGCCGCGTCTTCTGTCGGTGCTTAAGTTAAGTTCATAACTAATATATGTTTCTGTGCCTCGTCTTCTGTCAGTGCTTCAGTTAAGTTCATTACTAATATATGTTTCTGTGCCGTGTCTTCTGTTGGTGCTTTAGTTAAGTTCATAACTATTAGCTAATATATGTTTCTGTGCCGCGTCTTCTGTCGGTGCTTCAGTTAAGTTCATAAGTAATAACTAATATATGTTTCTGTGCCGCGTCTTCTGTCGGATCTTCATTTCAGTTCATAACTAATATATGTTTCGGTGCCGCGTCTTCTGTCGGTGCTTCAGTTATTTTCATTACTAATATATGTTTCTGTGCCGCGTCTTCTGTCAGTGCTTCAGTTAAGTTCATAACTAATATATGTTTCTCTGCCGCGTCTTCTGTCGGTGCTTCAGTTAAGTTCATTACTAATATATGTTTCCGCGCCGCATCTTCTTTCGGTGCTTCAGTTAAGTTCATAACTAATATATGTTTCCGTGCTGCGTCTTCTGACGGTGCTTCAGTTCAGTTAATAACTAATATATGTTTCCGTGCCGCGTCTTGTGTCGGTGCTTTAGTTAAGTTCATAACTAATAACTAATATATGTTTCTGTGCCGCGTCTTCTGTCAGTGCTTCAATTAAGTTCATAACTAATATATGTTTCTGTCAGTGCTCGAGTTCAGTTCATAACTAATAACTAATATATGTTTCTGTGCCGCGTCTTCTGTCGGTGCTTCAGTTAAGTTCATAACTAATATATGTTTCCGTGCCGCGTCTTGTGTCGGTGCTTTAGTTAAGTTCATAACTAATAACTAATATATGTTTCTGTGCCGCGTCTTCTGTCGGTGCTTCAGTTAAGTTCATAACTAATATATGTTTCTGTTCCGCGTCTTCTGACGGTGCTTCAGTTCAGTTCATAACTAATATATGTTTCTGTGCCGCGTCTTCTGTCGGTGCTTCAGTTAACTTTATTACTAATATATGTTTCTGTGCCGCGTCTTCTGTCGGTGCTTCAGTTAAGTTCATAACTAATATATGTTTCCGTGCCGCGTCTTGTGTCGATGCTTTAGTTAAGTTCATAACTAATAACTAATATATGTTATGTTTTTGTGCCGCGTCTTCTGTCGGTGCTTCAGTTAAGTTCATAACTAATATATGTTTCTGTGCAGCGTCTTCTGTCGGTGCTTCAGTTAAGTTCATTACTAATATATGTTTCTGTGCCGCGTCTTCTGTCGGTGCTTCAGTTAAGTTCATAACTAATATATGTTTCTGTGCCGCGTCTTCTGTCAGTGCTTTAGTTAAGTTCATAACTAATAACTAATATATGTTTCTGTGCCGCGTCTTCTGTCGGTGCTTCAGTTAAGTTCATAACTAATATATGTTTCTGTGCCGCGTCTTCTGTCGGTGCTTCAGTTAAGTTCATAACTAATATATGTTTCTGTGCCGCGTCTTCTGACGGTGCTTCAGTTCAGTTCATAACTAATATATGTTTCTGTGCCGCGTCTTCTGTCAGTGCTTCAGTTAAGTTCATTACTAATATATGTTTCTGTGCCGTGTCTTCTGTCGGTGCTTTAGTTAAGTTCATAACTATAAGCTAATATATGTTTCTGTGCCGCGTCTTCTGTCGGTGTTTCAGTTAAGTTCATAAGTAATAACTAATATATGTTTCTGTGCCGCGTCTTCTGTCGGTTCTTCATTTCAGTTCATAACTAATATATGTTTCGGTGCCGCGTCTTCTGTCGGTGCTTCAGTTATTTCATTACTAATATATGTTTCTGTGCCGCGTCTTCTGTCGGTGCTTCAGTTAAGTTCATAACTAATATATGTTTCTCTGCCGCGTCTTCTGTCGGTGCTTCAGTTAAGTTCATTACTAATATATGTTTCCGCGCCGCATCTTCTGTCGGTGCTTCAGTTAAGTTCATAACTAATATATGTTTCCGTGCTGCGTCTTCTGACGGTGCTTCAGTTCAGTTAATAACTAATATATGTTTCCGTGCCGCGTCTTGTGTCGGTGCTTTAGTTAAGTTCATAACTAATAACTAATATATGTTTCTGTGCCGCGTCTTCTGTCAGTGCTTCAATTAAGTTCATAACTAATATATGTTTCTGTCAGTGCTCGAGTTAAGTTCATAACTAATAACTAATATATGTTTCTGTGCCGCGTCTTCTGTCGGTGCTTCAGTTAAGTTCATAACTAATATATGTTTCCGTGCCGCGTCTTGTGTCGTTGCTTTAGTTAAGTTCATAACTAATATATGTTTCTGTGCCGCGTCTTCTGTCGGTGCTTCAGTTAAGTTCATTACTAATATATGTTTCTGTGCCGCGTCTTCTGTCGGTGCTTCAGTTAAGTTCATAACTAATATATGTTTCTGTGCCGCCTCTTCTGTCAGTGCTTTAGTTAAGTTCATAACTAATAACTAATATATGTTTCTGTGCCGCCTCTTCTGTCAGTGCTTTAGTTAAGTTCATAACTAATAACTAATATATGTTTCTGTGCCGCGTCTTCTGTCGGTGCTTCAGTTAAGTTCATAACTAATATATGTTTCTGTGCCGCGTCTTCTGTCGGTGCTTCAGTTAAGTTCATAACTAATATATGTTTCTGTTCCGCGTCTTCTGACGGTGCTTCAGTTCAGTTCATAACTAATATATGTTTCTGTGCCGCGTCTTCTGTCGGTGCTTCAGTTAACTTTATTACTAATATATGTTTCTGTGCCGCGTCTTCTGTCGGTGCTTCAGTTAAGTTCATAACTAATATATGTTTCTGTGCCGCGTCTTCTGTCGGTGTGTGCCGCGTCTTCTGTCGGTGCTTCATTTAAGTTCATAACTAATATATGTTTCCGTGCCGCATCTTCTGTCGGTGCTTCAGTTAAGTTCATAACTAATATATGTTTCCGTGCCGCGTCTTCTAACGGTGCTTCAGTTCAGTTCATAACTAATGTATGTTTCTGTGCCGCGTCTTCTGTCGGTGCTTCAGTTAAGTTCATTACTAATATATGTTTCTGTGCCGCGTCTTCTATTGGTGCTTCAGTTAAGTTCATAACTAATATATGTTTCTGTGCCGCGTCTTCTGTCGGTGTTTTAGTTAAGTTCATAACTAATAACTAATATATGTTTCTGTGCCATGTCTTCTGTCGGTGCTTCAGTTAAGTTCATTACTAATATATGTTTCTGTGCCGTGTCTTCTGTCGGTACTTCAGTTAAGTTCATAACTAATAGCTAATATATGTTTCTGTGCCGCGTCTTCTGTCAGTGCTTCAGTTAAGTTCATAAGTAATAACTAATATATGTTTCTGTGCCGCATCTTCTGTCGGTGCTTCAGTTCAGTTCATAACTAATATATGTTTCGGTGCCGCGTCTTCTGTCGGTGCTTCAGTTAACTTCATTACTAATATATGTTTCTGTGCCGCGACTTCTGTCGGTGCTTCAGTTAAATTCATAACTAATATATGTTTCTGTGCCGCGTCTTCTGTCGGTGCTTCAGTTAAGTTCATAACTAATATATGTTTCCGTGCCGCGTCTTGTGTCGATGCTTTAGTTAAGTTCATAACTAATAACTAATATATGTTTCTGTGCCGCGTCTTCTGTCGGTGCTTCAGTTAATTTCATAACTAATATATGTTTCTGTGCAGCGTCTTCTGTCGGTGCTTCAGTTAAGTTCATTACTAATATATGTTTCTGTGCCGCGTCTTCTGTCGGTGCTTCAGTAAAGTTCATAACTAATATATGTTTCTGTGCCGCGTCTTCTGTCAGTGCTTTAGTTAAGTTCATAACTAATAACTAATATATGTTTCTGTGCCACGTCTTCTGTCGGTGCTTCAATTAAGTTCATAACTAATATATGTTTCTGTGCCGCGTCTTCTGTCGTTGCTTCAGTTAAGTTCATAACTAATATATGTTTCTGTGCCGCGTCTTCTGACGGTGCTTCAGTTCAGTTCATAACTAATATATGTTTCTGTGCCGCGTCTTCTGTCGGTGCTTCATTTAACTTCATTACTAATATATGTTTCTGTGCCGCGTCTTCTGTCGGTGCTTCAGTTAAGTTCATAACTAATATATGTTTCTTTGCCGCGTCTTCTGTCGGTGTGTGCCGCGTCTTCTGTCGGTGCTTCAGTTAAGTTCATAACTAATATATGTTTCCGTGCCGCGTCTTCTGACGGTGCTTCAGTTAAGTTCATAACTAATATATGTTTCTGTGCCGCATCTTCTGTCGGTGCTTCAGTTAAGTTCATAACTAATATATGTTTCCGTGCCGCGTCTTCTGACGGTGCTTCAGTTCAGTTCATAACTAATATATGTTTCTGTGCCTCGTCTTCTGTCGGATATGTTTCTGTGCCGCGTCTTCTGTCGGTGCTTCAGTTAAGTTCATAACTAATATATGTTTCTGTGCCGCGTCTTCTGTCGGTGATTTAGTTAAGTTCATAACTAATAACTAATATATGTTTCTGTGCCACGTCTTCTGTCGGTGCTTCAGTTAAGTTCATTACTAATATATGTTTCTGTGCCGCGTCTTCTGTCGGTGCTTTAGTTAAGTTCATAACTAATATATGTTTCTGTGCCGCGTCTTCTGTCAGTGCTTCAGTTAAGTTCATTACTAATATATGTTTCTGTGCCGTGTCTTCTGTCGGTGCTTCAGTTAAGTTCATAACTAATAGCTAATATATGTTTCTGTGCCGCGTCTTCTGTCGGTGCTTCAGTTAAGTTCATAAGTAATAACTAACATATGTTTCTGTGCCGCGTCTTCTGTCGGTGCTTCAGTTAAGTTCATAACTAATATATGTATCTGTGCGGCGTCTTCTGTCGGTGCTTCAGTTAAGTTCATAACTAATATATGTTTCTGTGCCGCTTCTTGTGTCGGTGCTTTGGTTAAGTTCATAACTAATATATGTTTCCGTGCCGCGTCTTGTGTCGGTGCTTCAGTTAAGTTCATTACTAATATATGTTTGTGCCGCGTCTTCTGTCGGTGCTTCAGTTAAGTTCATAACTAATATATGTTTCTGTGCCGCGTCTTCTGTCGGTGCTTCAGTTAAGTTCATAACTAATAACTAATATATGTTTCTGTGCCGCGTCTTCCGTCGGTGCTTCAGTTAAGCTCATTTCTAATATATGTTTCTGTGCCGCGTCTTCCGTCGGTGCTTCAGTTAAGCTCATAACTAATGTATGTTTCTGTGCCGCGTCTTCCGTCGGTGCTTCAGTGAAGTTCATAACTAATATATGTTTCTGTGCCGCGTCTTCTGTCGGTGCTTCAGTTAAGTTCATAACTAATATATGTTTCGGTGCCGCGTCTTCTGTCGGTGCTTCAGTTAACTTCATTACTTATATATGTTTCTGTGCCGCGTCTTCTGTCGGTGCTTCAGTTAAGTTCATAAGTAATAACTAATATATGTTTCTGTGCCGCGTCTTCTGTAGGTGCTTTTGTTAAGTTCATAACTAATATATGTTTCTGTGCCGCGTCTTCTGTTGGTGGTGCTTCAGTTAAGTTCATAACTTATATATGTTTCTGTGCCGCGTCTTATGTCGGTGCTTCAGTTAAGTTCATAACTAATATATGTTTCCGTGCCGCATGTTGTGTCGGTGCTTTAGTTAAGTTCATAACTAATAACTAATATATGTTTCTGTGCCGCGTCTTCTGTCGGTGCTTCAGTTAAGTTCATAACTTATATATGTTTCTGTGCCGCGTCTTCTGTCGGTGCTTCAGTTAAGTTCATTACTAATATATGTTTCTGTGCTGCGTCTTCTATCGGTGCTTCAGTTAAGTTCATAACTAATATATGTTTCCATGCCGCGTCTTGTGTCGTTGCTTTAGTTAAGTTCATAACTAATATATGTTTCTGTGCCGCGTCTTCTGTCGGTGCTTCAGTTAAGTTCATTACTAATATATGTTTCTGTGCCGCGTCTTCTGTCGGTGCTTCAGTTAAGTTCATAACTAATATATGTTTCTGTGCCGCCTCTTCTGTCAGTGCTTTAGTTAAGTTCATAACTAATAACTAATATATGTTTCTGTGCCGCCTCTTCTGTCAGTGCTTTAGTTAAGTTCATAACTAATAACTAATATATGTTTCTGTGCCGCGTCTTCTGTCGGTGCTTCAGTTAAGTTCATAACTAATATATGTTTCTGTGCCGCGTCTTCTGTCGGTGCTTCAGTTAAGTTCATAACTAATATATGTTTCTGTTCCGCGTCTTCTGACGGTGCTTCAGTTCAGTTCATAACTAATATATGTTTCTGTGCCGCGTCTTCTGTCGGTGCTTCAGTTAACTTTATTACTAATATATGTTTCTGTGCCGCGTCTTCTGTCGGTGCTTCAGTTAAGTTCATAACTAATATATGTTTCTGTGCCGCGTCTTCTGTCGGTGTGTGCCGCGTCTTCTGTCGGTGCTTCATTTAAGTTCATAACTAATATATGTTTCCGTGCCGCATCTTCTGTCGGTGCTTCAGTTAAGTTCATAACTAATATATGTTTCCGTGCCGCGTCTTCTAACGGTGCTTCAGTTCAGTTCATAACTAATGTATGTTTCTGTGCCGCGTCTTCTGTCGGTGCTTCAGTTAAGTTCATTACTAATATATGTTTCTGTGCCGCGTCTTCTATTGGTGCTTCAGTTAAGTTCATAACTAATATATGTTTCTGTGCCGCGTCTTCTGTCGGTGTTTTAGTTAAGTTCATAACTAATAACTAATATATGTTTCTGTGCCATGTCTTCTGTCGGTGCTTCAGTTAAGTTCATTACTAATATATGTTTCTGTGCCGTGTCTTCTGTCGGTACTTCAGTTAAGTTCATAACTAATAGCTAATATATGTTTCTGTGCCGCGTCTTCTGTCAGTGCTTCAGTTAAGTTCATAAGTAATAACTAATATATGTTTCTGTGCCGCATCTTCTGTCGGTGCTTCAGTTCAGTTCATAACTAATATATGTTTCGGTGCCGCGTCTTCTGTCGGTGCTTCAGTTAACTTCATTACTAATATATGTTTCTGTGCCGCGACTTCTGTCGGTGCTTCAGTTAAATTCATAACTAATATATGTTTCTGTGCCGCGTCTTCTGTCGGTGCTTCAGTTAAGTTCATAACTAATATATGTTTCCGTGCCGCGTCTTGTGTCGATGCTTTAGTTAAGTTCATAACTAATAACTAATATATGTTTCTGTGCCGCGTCTTCTGTCGGTGCTTCAGTTAATTTCATAACTAATATATGTTTCTGTGCAGCGTCTTCTGTCGGTGCTTCAGTTAAGTTCATTACTAATATATGTTTCTGTGCCGCGTCTTCTGTCGGTGCTTCAGTAAAGTTCATAACTAATATATGTTTCTGTGCCGCGTCTTCTGTCAGTGCTTTAGTTAAGTTCATAACTAATAACTAATATATGTTTCTGTGCCGCGTCTTCTGTCGGTGCTTCAATTAAGTTCATAACTAATATATGTTTCTGTGCCGCGTCTTCTGTCGTTGCTTCAGTTAAGTTCATAACTAATATATGTTTCTGTGCCGCGTCTTCTGACGGTGCTTCAGTTCAGTTCATAACTAATATATGTTTCTGTGCCGCGTCTTCTGTCGGTGCTTCATTTAACTTCATTACTAATATATGTTTCTGTGCCGCGTCTTCTGTCGGTGCTTCAGTTAAGTTCATAACTAATATATGTTTCTTTGCCGCGTCTTCTGTCGGTGTGTGCCGCGTCTTCTGTCGGTGCTTCAGTTAAGTTCATAACTAATATATGTTTCCGTGCCGCGTCTTCTGACGGTGCTTCAGTTAAGTTCATAACTAATATATGTTTCTGTGCCGCATCTTCTGTCGGTGCTTCAGTTAAGTTCATAACTAATATATGTTTCCGTGCCGCGTCTTCTGACGGTGCTTCAGTTCAGTTCATAACTAATATATGTTTCTGTGCCTCGTCTTCTGTCGGATATGTTTCTGTGCCGCGTCTTCTGTCGGTGCTTCAGTTAAGTTCATAACTAATATATGTTTCTGTGCCGCGTCTTCTGTCGGTGATTTAGTTAAGTTCATAACTAATAACTAATATATGTTTCTGTGCCACGTCTTCTGTCGGTGCTTCAGTTAAGTTCATTACTAATATATGTTTCTGTGCCGCGTCTTCTGTCGGTGCTTTAGTTAAGTTCATAACTAATATATGTTTCTGTGCCGCGTCTTCTGTCAGTGCTTCAGTTAAGTTCATTACTAATATATGTTTCTGTGCCGTGTCTTCTGTCGGTGCTTCAGTTAAGTTCATAACTAATAGCTAATATATGTTTCTGTGCCGCGTCTTCTGTCGGTGCTTCAGTTAAGTTCATAACTAATATATGTATCTGTGCGGCGTCTTCTGTCGGTGCTTCAGTTAAGTTCATAACTAATATATGTTTCTGTGCCGCTTCTTGTGTCGGTGCTTTGGTTAAGTTCATAACTAATATATGTTTCCGTGCCGCGTCTTGTGTCGGTGCTTCAGTTAAGTTCATTACTAATATATGTTTGTGCCGCGTCTTCTGTCGGTGCTTCAGTTAAGTTCATAACTAATATATGTTTCTGTGCCGCGTCTTCTGTCGGTGCTTCAGTTAAGTTCATAACTAATAACTAATATATGTTTCTGTGCCGCGTCTTCCGTCGGTGCTTCAGTTAAGCTCATTTCTAATATATGTTTCTGTGCCGCGTCTTCCGTCGGTGCTTCAGTTAAGTTCATAACTAATGTATGTTTCTGTGCCGCGTCTTCCGTCGGTGCTTCAGTGAAGTTCATAACTAATATATGTTTCTGTGCCGCGTCTTCTGTCGGTGCTTCAGTTAAGTTCATAACTAATATATGTTTCGGTGCCGCGTCTTCTGTCGGTGCTTCAGTTAACTTCATTACTTATATATGTTTCTGTGCCGCGTCTTCTGTCGGTGCTTCAGTTAAGTTCATAAGTAATAACTAATATATGTTTCTGTGCCGCGTCTTCTGTAGGTGCTTTTGTTAAGTTCATAACTAATATATGTTTCTGTGCCGCGTCTTCTGTTGGTGGTGCTTCAGTTAAGTTCATAACTTATATATGTTTCTGTGCCGCGTCTTATGTCGGTGCTTCAGTTAAGTTCATAACTAATATATGTTTCCGTGCCGCATGTTGTGTCGGTGCTTTAGTTAAGTTCATAACTAATAACTAATATATGTTTCTGTGCCGCGTCTTCTGTCGGTGCTTCAGTTAAGTTCATAACTTATATATGTTTCTGTGCCGCGTCTTCTGTCGGTGCTTCAGTTAAGTTCATTACTAATATATGTTTCTGTGCTGCGTCTTCTATCGGTGCTTCAGTTAAGTTCATAACTAATATATGTTTCTGTGCCGCGTCTTCTGTCGGTGCTTTAGTTAAGTTCATAACTAATAACTAATATATGTCTCTGTGCCACGTCTTCTGTTGGTGCTTCAGTTAAGTTCATTACTAATATATGTTTCTGTGCCGCGTCTTCTGTGGGTGCTTCAGTTAAGTTCATAACTAATATATGTTTCTGTGCCGCGTCTTCTGACGGTGCTTCAGTTAACTTCATTACTAATATATGTTTCTGTGCCGCGTCTTGTCGATGCTTCAGTTAAGTTCATAACTAATAGCTAATATATGTTTCTGTGCCGCGTCTTCTGTCGGTGCTTTAGTTAAGTTAATAACTAATACATGTTTCTGTGCTGCGTCTTCTGTCGGTGCTTCAGTTAAGTTCATAACTAATATATGTCTGTGTGCCGCGTCTTCTGTCGGTGCTTCAGTTAAGTTCATAACTAATATATGTTTCTGTGCCGCGTCTTCTGTCGGTGCTTTAGTTAAGTTCATAACTAATATATGTTTCTGTGCCGCGTCTTCTGTCGGTGCTTTAGTTACGTTCATAAGTAATATATGTTTCTGTGTCGAGTCTTCTGTCGGTGCTTCAGGTAAGTTCATAACTAATATATGTTTGTGTGCCGCGTCTTCTGTCAGTGCTTCAGTTAAGTTCATTACTAATATATTTTGCTGTGCAGCGTCTTCTGTCGGTGCTTCAGTTAAGTTCGTAACTAATAACTAAATGTTTCTGTGCCGCGTCTTCTGTCGGTGCTTCAGTTAAGTTCATAACTAATATATGTTTCTGTGCCGGGTCTTCTCTCGATGTATCACTTAAGTTCATAACTAATATATGTTTCCATGCCGCGTCTTGTGTCGGTGGTTTAGTTAAGTTCATAACTAATAGATGTCTTCTGTCGGTGCTTCAGTTAAGTTCATAACTAATATATGTTTCTGTGCCGCGTCTTCTGTCGGTGCTTCAGTTAAGTTCATAACTAATATATGTTTCTGTGCCACGTCTTCTGTCGGTGCTTCAGTTAAGTTTATAACTAATATGTGTTTCCGTGCCGATTCTTTTGTTGATGCTTTAGTTAAGTTCATAACTAATATATGTTTCCGTGCCGCATTTTGTGTCGGTGCTTTAGTTAAGTTCATAACTAATTTATAAATGTTTCCGTGCCGCATGTTGTGTCGGTGCTTTAGTTAAGTTCATAACTAATAACTAATATATGTTTCTGTGCCGCGTCTTCTGTCGGTGCTTCAGTTAAGTTCATAACTAATATATGTTTGTGTGCCGCGTCATCTGTCGGTGCTTCAGTTAAGTTCATTACTAATATATGTTTCTGTGCCACGTCTTTTGTCGCTGCTTCAGTTAAGTTCATTACTAATATATGTTTCCGTGCCGCATCTTCTGTTGGTGCTTCAGTTGAGTTCATAACTAATATATGTTTCCGTGCCGCGTCTTCTGTCAGTGCTTCAGTTGAGTTGATAACTAATATATGTTTCCATGCCGCAACTTCTGTCGGTGCTTCAGTTAGGTTCATAACTAATATATGATTCCGTGCCTCAGTGCTTCGCGTAAACGTAGACAAGTTTTTAATTTCATGCATTTTGTAAACATCCAGTTATTTCAATAAAGTGCAATTGATAACGTCACGTGTTAATGCAACTGTTTAAGTACTACACCAAATTGTAACTATACAGCTTCAGTAAATATAGAAATTATGATTGATAATGGAAAATATGGTTGTTCAAGTTGAAATTGATTAATTGAATGTTCAGTGTCATTTTTATGCCATCGACATCTAACATATGATCAGTGGTGCTTGAATCTCATAATCAAAGAGAGGTTAGTGCCTTATTTCACTAAGTTATGCTCGCAGTGCTTCAATTTCTCCTTTACCGCACGTCTATAATTTGTGTAAAGTTTACTGCATAAGCTTAAATGCAGAGAACCTCGGCGATCTCCAGTATAGTCGCAGTATATACGGCGCGTGTTGTCACATTGTTCAAAAGGTGTTATTGGACTCTGCGATGCTTAATTGCTTTGAATTACAGTCGTTTCGTAACCTGGTCGATTCGTACCCAATTCCTGACATATCATACCTTAGCCCTGGTTGATTCGTACCCTAGCCTTAGTTGATGTGTACCCTAACCCTGATCAATTCGTAGCCTTGATAATTTTCCATACTCATCTATTGATTTTTTTATTCTAGAACAGTAAATGTTGATCAATATAATGTATGTTACATATCCCTTGTAACTTAAAGTAGCGGTGCATTCATTCTTAAGTTTGAGCTGTTTCTTTATATATTCAGCTAAAATTATAACACAATACATAATTATATACATATGGTTTCTGGTGTTGAGTACATCTTTATAGTGTAATGTAGCACGCTTTTCTATATGAAAAGAGCTCCAGTTTCAAGTCCTGGTGAAGACCTCAACACTTTCAATCATTGTACAGCATAAACACTTAATTCTATCAGGCATAACTATTACATGAATGCTTATTCTGTATAATACACCCTTCACAGACATTGAACTAGCCTAAAATTTCTCATCAACTGTCATGAAAACTCAAAAATGTTCTATTCTTCCTGAAATGTACTAACCCCAAATTACAGATCAAAACAATTTTACTACCTTCATTTCATTATTTCAAAACATATTTGCATTGCATAGTAAGAAGCCTCCAACAGATATCCTTAATTGGAATTGAACCAACATCTTCCATCTCAAAGATGGATGTACTTCATTGTACTATAAGGATGCATCTTGGAGCTACATTTAAGCACTGCACACTAATAATAAATATAATCCTGCTTCCAGTGGCTGCTAAAAAAACATAATTTGTTGAGAAAGAATAATTCTGAAAAAGTCATTTAAACTAAACACAACCCAAAAGTGATTGCAAAACTAGTACATAAAAAAAGCCAGTTTCCACTCCAATTGATTTGGGTATAAAAAATGCAAAACCCATTTTATGAATAATTGCAGCATGCACAATAGTCCTGTTACATTTGTATACATTGATTTATTTAAAATGAAACGCTTAACTACTATTTTAAGGTATTATGTATTATATCATGACATACCAGTTATATTACTGTGTAATTTAGTGTTGTTGTATGAAGCCATAATCTGAAAAAATAATCACACTTTACCTAAACAATAAATTCACATTAAAGTATTTAAAAAAAAATATTGATAATGGATGCATTTCACAAAAACTCATAGTGACAAACAAACAAACAAATATTTTATTAGAAATAAAACAGCACTTGCATGTGTATAGCCATACAACAAATATCAAGTAAACATAAAACAAAAAATAATCATAAATTGTCAATATTCATCCAAATGAACCCAGAGTTGGCTCATGCAGAATATCATTTTCCTATCTCTCACCACTAAGGTTGTAGGTTAAAGTCACAATTGTTCCAAAAACTTCATTCTGAGGTCTTCCTACACCAATAAAACTTTATATGCCATTAAATAACCTGAATGTGTTGAAAATGGCGTTAAAACTCGTTAAAAAAAGATATATATTTTCTGGAAATATAATTATGATCATTTTAAATATTGATAAATATTTGAACATACAAAGTTATTTTGTGAAACGTAACCAATGTATGTGTCTATCAAGCCATGGGTTGCAAGTTTGGTATGCTGGCCTCTCAAAATCAACACCCAATACTGGATCTACCCAGGACATGATCTCAACATTAATTATAAAAAGTATGATTATTTGACAATCAAAGCTGAAGCTGCACTTAAAATCTTGAATAATATGGAGACGTTTTTTTTTAAATTTCATGCATGGTTATAATCATTTCCATGAGTCGGGGTTTGACTGCAGACCTGTGACACAACTCTTGCTATGACTGCATAACCTGACTGAAAAACTGACCATTTGTCATGACTCTAGAACTATGACAGAATGACTGAAACATTGACTTTGGCTTCACTGCCAAACTGTGACTATATTCCATGACTGAAGTATTGTGACTGTATGACATGACTGCAAAACTTTAACCGAGTGAAATGGTCTCTTTTATGATTGTATGACATGACTGTAGAACTATGACTTGTCTGTATGACATAACTGCAGAACTGTGACTGTATCGCATGTCTGCAGAACTAACTGTATTACATGATGAATTGACTTCAGAACAGTGATTGTATGACATGACTGAAAAACTGTGATTGTATGACTTGAATGCAGAACTGTAACATTATGATTGCAGAACTATGTCTGAAACATTGTGACTGTATGATTTGACTACAGTACACCGACTGTATGGTATGACTGCAGAACTGTGACACTGAAATAACCAAAGAACTGTGACCATATGTCATAACTGCAAAACTTTGACATATGACTTGACCTTAACATTGTGACTGTATGGTATGACTGCAAATATGTGACTGTATGACATGACTGCAGGACTATGGTTGTATGGCATGACTTTAGAACTGTGACACTGAAATAATGACAGAACTGTGACCATATGACATAACTGCAAAACATATGACTTGACTTTAACACTGTGACTGTATGGTATGATTGCGTATCTGTGACTGTATGACATGACTGCAGGACTGTGGTTGTATGGCATGACTTCAGCACTGTAACTGTATGACCTGCATCAGAACTATGATTGTATGATATGATAGCAGAATTGTTGCCTCATGACTTGACCTCCATACTATGAGTATTATATGACTGCATAACTGTAACTGTATAAAATGACTGCATGATTGGGTCGGTATATTTTTACTGATCCACAATACTGTGACTGTAGGACTCAACTGCAGTACTGTGACCATTTGACATCATTTGAGTATTGTTGACTGTTTGACATGTCTGCAGAACTGTGACACTATGAGTTAAATGCAAAATTGTGACTTTATGGTATGACTGCTATGCTGTGACTGACATGACTGCTGAATTTTAACAATATGTTATGACTTATATTGTGAATGTACGACATGACAGAAGAACTGCAACATTATGACTTAAATGCAGAATTTTGACTTGATGGTATGACTGCGGTACTGCGACTTCAGTGCTTTGCCTGTATGGCATGACTGCAGACCTGTGACACAACTCTTGCTATGACTGCATAACCTTTCTGAAAAACTGACCATTTGTCATGACTGTAGAAGAATGACTGAAACATTGGCTATGTCTTCACTGCCGAACTGTGACTATATTCCATGACTGAAGTATTGTGACTGTATGACATGACTGCAAAACTTTAACCGAGTGAAATGATCTCTTTTATGATTGTATGACATGACTGTAGAACTGTGACTTGTATGACTTGACTGTATGACATGACTGCAGAACTGTGACTGTATGGCATGTCTGCAGAACTAACTGTATGACATGACTGCAGAACTGTTACTGTATGAATTGACTTCAGAACAGTGACTGTATGGCATGACTGAAAAACTATGACTGTATGACTTGAATGCAGAACTGTAACATTATGATTGCAGACCTATGTCTGAAACATTGTGACTGTATGATTTGACTACAGTACACTGACTTTTTGGTATGACTGCAGACCTATGTCTGAAACATTGTATGACTGCAGACCTATGTCTGAAACATTGTGACTGTTTGATTTGACTACAATACACTGACTATGGTATGACTGCAAAACTGTGACACTGAAATAACCACAGAACTGTGACCATATGACAAAACTTCAAAACTGTGACATGCGACTTGACCTTAACACTGTGACTGTATGGTATGACTGCAAATCTGTGATTGTATGATATGACTGCAAATCTGTGACTGTATGACATGACTGCAGGACTGTGGTTGTATGGCATGACTGCAGAACTATGGCTGTATGACTAAAACACTGACTATGGCTTCACTGCAGATTTTTGACTATATTCCATGAATGAAGAGGTTTGCCTGTTAGACATGACTGCAAAACTTAACCGAGTGACAGGACCTCTTTTATGATTGTATGACATGACTGTAGAACTGTGACTGTATGGCATGACTGCATAACTGTAACTGTATTACTTGACTGTATGGCATGACTGCAGAACTGTAACTGTTTAATTTGACTGCAGAACTGTAAATTGATGAAATTACTACAGAATTGTAACTATTGCATGACTGAAAAACTGACTGTATGACTTGAATGCAGATCTGTAACTGTATGACTGCAGACATATGCCTGAGTCATTGTGACTGTATGATTTGACTACAGTACTCTGACTGTATGGCATGACTTTAGAACTGTGACACTGAAATAACGACAGAACTGTGACCATATGACATAACTGCAACACATATGACTTGACTTTAACACTGTGACTGTGTGACATGACTGCAGGACTGTGGTTGTATGGCATGACTGCAGCACTGTTACTGTATGACCTGCATCAGAACTATGATTGTATGATATGATAGCAGAATTGTTGGCTCATGACTTGACCTCCATACTATGAGTATTATATGACTGCATAACTGTAACTGTATGAAATGACTGCATGATTGGGTCGGTATAACTGATCCACAATACTGTGACTGTAGGACACAACTGCAGTACTGTGACCATTTGACATCACTTGAGTATTGTTGACTGTTTGACATGTCTGCAGAACTGTGACACTATGAGTTAAATGCAAAATTGTATCTTTATGGTATGACTGCTGTGCTGTGACTGACATGACTGCTGAATTTTAACAATATGTCATGACTTATATTGTGAATGTACATGTGTATAACCTTAGGTATTTTATAATGTTTTAAACAAGCAAAATTATCTTGAATTTAAAATATTGCAGTTCAAAGGAAATATCTAGTACTTTCCTGCAGTAGACAAATTTTATAATCATAAGTAATTCAACAATTGTCAACACAACGTTTTGGCCATGGTCTCTTTTTGTTGAGAATTTCATTGTGCAAAGAAAGAATGTTAATTTGCATTTTTGGGATGAAAGGAAGTTAGGATATATGAAAATGAGATTTTGTGAGATTTTACAAGTGTTCTTAACATCTCAATCAATTGCTTACCTTGTCTGTATAAGTCCTTGGTTCTACATGTAAATTAGTAGTTATATGCAAATCAATATCGGTCAGTGCAACATTTGTTGCTTGTGTTCAACTGTGATTTATACATTTTAAGTGATTAATTTATAAACATATTTCAGAAGATCAACACTTAATTAAATTCATCAACCTTTTAGTCTAAAATCCAGACTAACGCAAACTTTCATTTTTTAATAGCAAAATATTCAGTTACCGGTATGTTTTTATAAAGTCCAATAATGTATCATACAAATTGATTATAAAATTATAAATTGATTGTTCATTTCTTTTGGTTTTAAAGAAAATTACAAAATTGCAGATTTTTAGACCGTCACTCAAGACTGATGAATTTAGGTCGGAGGTTCCATGCTCAACTCTACATTTCATTTTCAACTGAAAAACAATTGGACTCATTATAATAATATAAATGAAATAATTGTAACCTTTTACCTCAGATGTGCAGATGTTCATTAATATTTTCAAGTGTTTGTGCTCTGTGTCTATATAATGAATTCTAGAAAGTGTGGTTGAGTACCAGTTTTGAGTTGAGCATGAAAAATGTTGTATAAGCTCTGGGCCAGGTTATAAAACTTTGTACCATGTCTAACTCAAGAATTCATGCTGACAACTACCAATGAATGTACTCATTATAACAAAATAAATGAAGACCACAGTAACTTTCTACCTCAGGTCACCATTAATAATTCCAAATTCGCGGCTCTGTCAAGTATTTTAGCTATAAGTCAGTCAAGTATTTGGGCTTTAACTTAGTCAAGTATTTACTTTAACTCAGTCAAGTATTTGGACTTTAACTCAGTCAAGTATTTGGGCTTTAACTCAGTCATGTATTTGTTTTAACTCAGTCAAGTATTTGGGCTTTATCTCAGTCAAGTGTTTGGGCTTTAACTCAGTCAAGGGTTTGGGCTTTAACTCAGTCAAGTGTTTTGGCTTTAACTTAGTTAAGTATTTGCTTTAACTCAGTCAAGTATTTGGGCTTTAACCTAGTCAATTGTTTGCTTTAACTTAGTCAAGTATTTGGGCTTTAACTTAGTCAAATATTTGCTTTAACTCAGTCAAATATTTGGACTTTAACTCAGTCAAGTGTTTGGGCTTTAACTCAGTCAAGTGTTTGGGCTTTAACTCAGTAAAGTATTTGGGCTTTAACATAGTCAAGTATTTGCTTTAACTCAGTCAAATATTTGGACTTTAACTCAGTCAAGTGTTTGGACTTAAACGCAGTCAAGTGTTTGGACTTTAACTCAGTCAAGTATTTGGGTTTTAGCTCAGTCAAGTGTTTGGACTTAAACTCAGTCAAGTGTTTGGGCTTTAACTCAATCAAGTATTTGGGTTTTAGCTCTGTCAAGTGATTGAGCTTTAACTCAGTCAAGTGTTTGGGCTTTAACTCAGTCAAGTATTTGGGTTTTAGCTCAGTTAAGTATTTGGACTTTAACTCAGTCAATTATTTGGACTTTAACTCAGTCAAGTATTTGGGCTTGAACTCAGTCAAGTGTTTGGGCTTTAACTCAGTCAAGTGTTTGGGCTTGAACTCAGTCAAGTATTTTGGTTTTAGCTCTGTCAAGTGTTTGGGCTTTAACTCAGTCAAGTGTTTGGGCTTTAACTCAGTCAAGTATTTGGGTTTTAGCTCAGTCAAGTGTTTGGGCTTTAACTCAGTCAAGTGTTTGGGCTTTAACTCAGTCAAGTATTTGGGCTTTAACTCAGTCAGGTATTTGGGCTTTACTTTATGTTTATATACAAATCCCTGAAACTGTGTTTGAGGTTAACTTTAAGCTGAGCGTGAAAAACATTTTATAACTACGAGGCTCCTTGGTCTAAATTCATCAATCATTTTAGTCTGAGAATCAGACTCAGACTCAAAATCTTAAATTTTTGTAAAATCCTGTAAACATACAAGTATGGGTAAGAAATATGATCCTTTAAAATATTTTGTCAAACTATCATTAAAACTGCTTGTTTCTTCAAATAAGTATAGTAATTTGCTTGTTGAGATGTTATTTGAATCGTAATTCATTTTGGGTCCGAGTCAAAATATCGATGAATTTAGGTCCAGTGTTATAAAGTGCTGTTAGTTTACTGGTAACTGAGATCATGATAATGACATATTGAAATAAAATACATTTAATAATCACATTTGTTTTTAATATATAAAAGTTTTTATTATACATTTATAGTAAAATGCATTTAAATTATTTTGAAAAATGGGAAATTTGGTAAATATATAGCAAATAAAAGTAAACTAAACTGACTGTTGTAAAACTGAATATTGTATTTTTGTGATATATACAAACAAAATAATAATTATTCACTTTTAAAAACCTCATTTGATAAATCACAAAATACGCTGCCATTTTAAGCGGGAAATCAAGAGCAAATATATATCCTTTTTGGCAATATGGGGTCAGTGAGTACAAATAATTGAAAAAAATGTTTTGAGCCAATTTTAAAATTTGAAAATCCTGATATATTCCCTTTAAACCAATAAATAATCAATAGTTAATCAATATTTGTAGATATTTATAGATAAAAAGCTTTTGACAAAGGCATTGGCATTTGGCCACAATATTTTACTGATATACTAGATGACTATATTTAATTAATACTGCTGATTCAACAATATAACCATCTCTAAATGGGTGTGTTTCAGTATTATTTCGAAAGAAGATGTATTCGAATTTAATGAAGAAGAATCAATGAAAGGTATGCTTGTTCCGATAGAACCATACATGTTATGGTACGGCAACTCCGCCAGTTTGCCTCTGTTTGTCAAGTCAACTTACACTACACTTGAATACTTCTAAACTTAAATACCTCAACCAGCAAGATTTACAACTGTCAGCGCATGTTGTGAAAAAATATCAGTAACTCAAACAGTCTTGTCACTGTAACATTACTCATGCAAAAAACACATTTAGGTCATTTTTAACTGCTTTTCATGTTTCAAACGTTTTTATGAACATTTTGGTTCTTGTTATCTTTAGATACTACAGTATTATAATTATTTGCATTTCTAAAAATAATAAGCTGAATATACCTGTTGTACAGTGACAATTTCAAGCAAATGTAAAAGAGTTTCACGGACATGATTTTCAAATGTTTTACACACAATTATAGATTACCTTTGGACAGTGGGCATACTGTGCTGTATATATCGCCACATGTCATTGTCTATCAATATTTGACAGAACTACACATAGGCTAAAAAATATTAAACCTTTATATTCATTCAAATCAAACAGCTACATTTCATCCATACACCTTTTGGCGACTTTCGATTTTGTATGACTTATATTATCATATTACAGGCTAAGTGTCCTATTAAAAGTGTCCGTTGTTCACCTACCGAAACAGCTTGAGAAAAAAATCAAACTTAAAGAGCTCACAAAATTATCTGATACACAAATGTGATCCTTCTGACTGAATTTAGCCAAGCATATTTTACAGAAGAACTAAATGAAATAATTATATGACTTCCGTAGTTTTCATGTTGTATTGTGAGATGCCTAACACTGACTGAATTCAGCCAGCAAGCAAAATGGTTTCTTTCAAAAAGAAAAACTGCAAACTGACTTCTAACTATAAATATAAAGTTTGTCTGAATTCATCCAGTGAAGAGCTGTAATGACAAAGTTTGATGATTTTATATGCAGCATCTGTAATGCTTCTTGACTAAACTAAAGCTTGTCTGAATTCAGCCAGTGAAGAGCTGTAATGACAAAGTTTGATGATTTTATATGCAACATCTGTAAGCTTGTTGACTAAACTAAAGCTTGACTGAATTCATCCAGTGAAGAGCTGTAATGACAAAGTTTGATGATTTTATATGCAGCATCTGTAATGCTTCTAAACAAAGCTTGGCTGAATTCAGCCAGTGAAAAGCTGTAATGACAAAGTTTGATGATTTTATATGCAGCATTTGTAATGCTTCTTGACTAAACTAAAGCTTGTCTGAATTCATCCAGTGAAGAGCTGTAATGACAAAGTTTGATGATTTTATATGCAGCATCTGTAATGTTTGTTGACTAAACTAAAGCTTGACTGAATTCAGCCAGTGAAGAGCTGTAATGACAAAGTTTGATGATTTTATATGCAGCATCTGTAATGCTTGTTGACTAAACTAAAGCTTGACTGAATTCAGCCAGTGAAGAGCTGTAATGACAAAGTTTGATGATTTTATATGCAGCATCTGTAATGCTTGTTGACTAAACTAAAGCTTGGCTGAATTCATCCAGTGAAGAGCTGTAATGACAAAGTTTGATGATTTTATATGCAGCATCTGTAATGCTTCTTGACTAAACTAAAGCTTGGCTGAATTCAGCCAGTGAAGAGCTGTAATGACAAAGTTTGATGATTTTATATGCAGCATCTGTAATGCTTCTTGACTAAACTAAAGTTTGTCTGAATTCATCCAGTGAAGAGCTGTAATGACAAAGTTTGATGATTTTATATGCAGCATCTGTAATGTTTGTTGACTAAACTAAAGCTTGACTGAATTCAGCCAGTGAAGAGCTGTAATGACAAAGTTTGATGATTTTATATGCAGCATCTGTAATGCTTGTTGACTAAACTAAAGCTTGACTGAATTCAGCCAGTGAAGAGCTGTAATGACAAAGTTTGATGATTTTATATGCAGCAACTGTAATGCTTCTTGACTAAACTAAAGCTTGACTGAATTCAGCCAGTGAAGAGATGTAATGACAAAGTTTGATGATTTTATATGCAGCATCTGTAATGCTTGTTGACTTGCAGCATCTGTAATGCTTGTTGACTAAACTAAAGTTTGACTGAATTCAGCCAATCACTTCAAATCTATTTGATAATACCCATTTCACTTTGAAATTATACAAGTTCAATTATTTATCCAGCAAAAATACTCAGTTAAACCTATACCACATGAAATGTAAATGACTGAATTCAGCCAGGTTATAGCATTTAAAATCTACAAATAAGCCTGCTAGTTTGATGTCCTTATTGTATTAATATGAAGTTATGCTCATGCAGATCATATAAATGATACTCAGTGAACATTGCAACCACAACAGTTACAAACACAATAGTTTTGACAGTTTCAGAAAAGGGTCAATTTGAATCAGAACGTGTTATATTATATATATATTAGTAATGATGCTGTTTTGAAATTTTGTTACCCCTCTAAAGAGATTAACAATGGGCCTATCCTTCCTCAGAACCACCTGGGTTTCTATTCTTGAAAAACAATACATTGTTACAGATAATATATTAGGTTTCTAGAGGAAGTCACACAACCTATTTAGAATGGTACAGTCACACAACCTATTTAGAATGGTACAGACGAACAAAACAGTTAGAAAGAGATTGTCATGAAAAACGTTGTTGAATAATTGTCTATACAAAGTGACATTTGAACACATGTATTCTATACATCAAACATAACATTTGAATAAAACATGTTAATACTCTGGTTATGTTTGAATTAACTTAAAAAAATGACTTGTGTGCTGGTACCGTGTTTTCCTTCAACACTCTGGGCTTTATTCTATTTTCTCGTTGTAAGTCTTTTAATTGTTCTTGGCCATGTTTGTATTTTACTTCAATTGCCAAAATATCCTGGGAAAAAAAAAGAGTTATAAAAGCATATTGGAAAACATAAAATGCAGTCAAACCTGTGTAAGCAGCCATCTCTATTAAACAGTCACTTGTCCTAAATAGCCAAATTTGCTATTTCCCCATTTCTTTTCTTTTTGCTTTTATCACTCGGATGAAATATTGTTTTTCATCTTATGTGGAAGATTTAAAATTCAAAATTACAGACATTTATAGAATTCCCCTCCCCGACAAACATTTAAAAAGACTACATTATATTTGCATATTAAGTGCAGGTGTCAGATCTAAGCCTTAGTTTTGTTATTACATATTAAGTGCAGGTGTCAGATCTAAGCCTCAGTTTTGTTATTACATATTAAGTGCAGGTGTCAGATCTAAGCCTCAGTTTTGTTACATATTAATTTGAAACAAGTACTCCTTTATCATTCACAATTTCTTGTCTTTCAACATATTTTATTCAGATGAACAAAATTTGCCACACAACAATACAAAAACCTTTTCTTTTGAATAAAGAAACATATATTTTTGCTATATATATAACAGATTTTTTGGTGCGACTTCATTTCCTGAGCCAGGCCTGGTTAACTTTGTCAGTAGCACATCTAACTATCAATCCATGGGTCACGAGTTTGAATCCTCACCAGGCCACAGTCTGCAATGATTGATATATGACATTGTCTCATAATCATTCATCTCTCACTGCTGATTCAAGTGAGAAAATGATCAGTTTTACATGTGGAGATGGGTATACTTGAGTACTGGTTAACCTTTGTGGCCCAAGTTTCACTAACATCTCAACTTGAGATTTTCTTCAACTCAAATTTTTGAAATGCTGTAACTTGATTTACATTTTTCATTTTGCATGTTATCCTTAGTTACGATTGTCCTGACTTCAGTTCTGAATGGTCATTGAATGTGTAATAAGTTTGAGTAATTATATAGAGAAATTGAAATTTTTTAATTGAGGAAAATGTCATCTTGAGATGTTTAGTGAAATCGGTCCCAGGATACCAGGAGTGGTTAGCTTAACTGATCATTTTCAAATCATTTCTTGCCTGGTATAATCCATTGCCTTAAAATTATATCAACAAATGCAATAATTTACCTTTTTTTAACTGAATATTTTCATTTTTCAAAGCCTCGTGATATTTGATTTTCTGTTTGTGGTTGTTGTGGCTCGCTAGGTCACTATTGGCATCTGTGTTTTGATGGCATGTTTCATAAACTGTTGTTAAAAATTGCTGTTGTGGTCTAGTGGTAGAGCGTCGACCTTGCATACGGAATGTCGTGGGTTTGATCCCCAGCTAGGTCATGCCAAAGACTTGAAAAATAGAAACTTCCTCACTTGGTGCTCAGCATTTAGAGGATAGTGACCTGATTACAAAGTGTCAGCACAATAATGTAAATTAGTTTGTTGTGATAATCAAGAAATTAACAGTGACCGGCGTAGCGATTATGGAATAATATTTGTTTGATTTTTTAACTGAATTTACTAAATGAGTTAATTAATATTCAATACCAGATTGTTGTATTTTATTATTATCTTGACAGAAATGTTTGAGCAGTAACCTTCAAGTAGTTAGGATAAAACTGGTGTTGGGTGTCACATAAACAACATTACAATAGTTGTACATAAGCACCAATTGAGGATAAAACTGGTGTTGGGTGTCACATAAACAACATTACAATAGTTGTACATAAGCACCAATGGAGGATAAAACTGGTATTGGGTGTCACATAAACAACATTACAATAGTTGTACATAAGCACCAATGGAGGATAAAACTGGTATTGGGTGTCACATAAACAACATTACAATAGTTGTACATAAGCACCAATGGAGAATAAATCTGGTGTTGGGTGTCACATAAACAACATTACAATAGTTGTACATAAGCACCAATGGAGGATAAAACTGGTGTTGGGTGTCACATAAACAACATTACAATAGTTGTACATAAGCACCAATTGAGGATAAAACTGGTGTTGGGTGTCACATAAACAACATTACAATAGTTGTACATAAGCACCAATTGAGGATAAAACTGGTGTTGGGTGTCACATAAACAACATTACAATAGTTGTACATAAGCACCAATGGAGAATAAATCTGGTGTTGGGTGTCACATAAACAACATTACAATAGTTGTACATAAGCACCAATGGAGAATAAAACTGGTGTTGGGTGTCACATAAACAACATTACAATAGTTGTACATAAGCACCAATGGAGGATAAAACTGGTGTTGGGTGTCACATAAACAACATTACAATAGTTGCACATAAGCACCAATTGAGGATAAAACTGGTGTTGGGTGTCACATAAACAACATTACAATAGTTGCACATAAGCACCAATGGAGGATAAAACTGGTGTTGGGTGTCACATAAACAACATTACAATAGTTGTACATAAGCACCAATGGAGGATAAAACTGGTATTGGGTGTCACATAAACAACCTTACAATAGTTGTACATAAGCACCAATGGAGAATAAATCTGGTGTTGGGTGTCACATAAACAACATTACAATAGTTGCACATAAGCACCAATGGAGGATAAAACTGGTGTTGGGTGTCACATAAGCAACATTACAATAGTTGCACATAAGCACCAATTGAGGATAAAACTGGTGTTGGGTGTCACATAAACAACATTACAATAGTTGCACATAAGCACCAATGGAGGATAAAACTGGTGTTGGGTGTCACATAAACAACATTACAATAGTTGCACATAAGCACCAATGGAGGATAAAACTGGTGTTGGGTGTCACATAAACAACATTACAATAGTTGCACATAAGCACCAATGGAGGATAAAACTGGTGTTGGGTGTCACATAAACAACATTACAATAGTTGCACATAAGCACCAATGGAGGATAAAACTGGTGTTGGGTGTCACATAAACAACATTACAATAGTTGCACATAAGCACCAATTGAGGATAAAACTGGTGTTGGGTGTCACATAAACAACATTACAATAGTTGCACATAAGCACCAATTGAGGATAAAACTGGTGTTGGGTGTCACATAAACAACATTACAATATTCCATGTTTAACAACTAATGACAGGTTACAGAATACACACATTGTACAATAATATCTCTACAACACATAACAATACAAAACAACACAATACATAAAGAAAGTAGGTATTAGATATATATGGCATGTGTTTGAAGAACATATGTCAACAGCGAGATATATGCACGATTTCTACCACTCTGAACCATAACTCAATAGTTAGATAGCAATGGTTCAAAATAACTTCACTGTCTCCAGGATTTCAAACCAATGCGAAATCATTGTATTTTGATATTATATTTTAATATGTTCAAATTTTACAAACACCTGACAATGTTTTAATTAGAAACAGGTTTGCTGGAGGACAAAACTTACATGAACTAGGTCATCTACCCGAAATGTGTCGGACATAAGGTGTCTGAATACAAATGCTGTATCTGTTGTAGACTCTGGGAAATGTGTCAGGACACAAGGTGCCTGGATACAAATGCTGTATCTGTTGTAGAATCTGGAAAATGTGTCGGGACACAAATGCTGTATCTGTTGTAGACTCTGGGAAATGTGTCGGAAAACAAAGTGTCTGAATACAAATGCTGTATCTGTTGTAGACTCTGGGAAATGTGTTGGGACACAAGGTGTCTGAATACAAATGCTGTATCTGTTGTAGACTCTGTGAAATGTGTCGTGACACAAGGTGTCTGAATACAAATGCTGTATCTGTTGTAGACTCTGGGAAATGTGTCGTGACACAAGGTGTCTTAATACAAATGCTGTATCTGTTGTAGACTCTGTGAAATGTGTTGGGACACAAGGTGTCTGAATACAAATACTGTATCTGTTGTAGACTCTGTGAAATGTGTCGTGACACAAGGTGTCTGAATACAAATGCTGTATCTGTTGTAGACTCTGGGAAATGTGTCGGGACACAAGGTGTCTGAATACAAATGCTGTATCTGTTGTAGACTCTGGGAAATAGAAATATAATAGTCCATGCAATAAAATCTCAAACCCATGTGAAGACGAAATGTCACTGGTCTGTGAAAATAACAATGTATCTTATAAGTAGGTATTAAAAGACTAAAAAGTGTGACCTTGATCTTTGTGTGACCTTGATATCTGATATAAGGCCTGCATATTACAGTTGACACATCATGATGGCAAGTTGATTAAGTTATTTTAAAATTCCTTCATATAAGACACTTACTGACCAGATACGGACTTTCAAAAAATCAGTGTGATCTCAACATTTTCTGTATGGGTCTGGATCTTACATGCAACACCTCGTCATGTCATTTTGATAATTTAATGCCATTTTTTTATAAAATCCATCCATATATGACAAATATACCAACCGGAAACAAATCTTAGAAGTACAATGTGATTTCTATATGCCTCCCAAGGGGAGCATAGCATATTCTTTCATGTACACTCCATAATAATTCAGCCATGAATACACAGACTTATGTGTAAACAGAAGTGTGCCAACAAGCAGATACTGTCTACCAAAATTCATAAATACACAATTCATGAAAAATCTACAATGTTCATTTTATACTAGAAGCTTTTTCTATTCCTTTTGAATTTATTCACTTAACATCTAGTACCAACTATATTAGGCCAAAATAACATCTAGTACCGATTTCATTAGGCCATAATAAATTAATTGCTAGATTATCATTCCTGCCCATTCCCTAATTTTCGTGCCGCCCTGACCCTTTTTATTTTCATAAAAAAAACAAAATAAAAAATAGATATAAATAAAAAATTTTGAAAATAAAAATACAAAAGAAAATCTTACCACCTACCCCATTTATAAGAAAAATTTGGATGATAATCTAGCAATTAATTTATAATGGTCTCAGTGCCAAAGCAAAAGAAGGGTTTCCTTTCAGAAATACATAAAACATATTTTCTATTATACACCAATGGGCATGTTAGATCCAGATTCTTGACTAAAACTGATGTTTAATTGTTACACCAATTGCAGATCTTATTGCTCTCGACATCTGATACCAGATTTTTATAGTAAATCAACGGTATTGTTTTTGTAAGAGTTTTTTCCCTTTGACCATTATTTTTTTTTAATATTGCCTAAGTGATTTTACATATGCATGTAATATTCCTGCCAAAAAGGTCATGTAATGTAGGTCCTTAAAAAATAGAGAAAAAAATTAATTCTACTCACTCCTAAATTGTATGGGTAGGAAGTGGCAAACAAACAATTTTAAGGGTGGCCCTTCTATCTTGATAGATATATCGTGAGAATAAAAAAACACTAAAATCACCTTATCTAAGCCTATTCAGCTATCTGTCATGATGTAATGTATATAACTATTTGTGTTAGAAGAAACTGGTGTGACAAGGTTCAAAAATCTATAGAGCGTCCCCACCCCACTCCTCCACCCCTGTTCCCCATCCCCTAAAAAACGAAACCGAAACGTAATTTTCTGCCTGTATTCGTTGGTTGTTTCCTGTTTATCTGAAATATATAAATAAAATACTGTTGTTACTAACCTCTCCTCTGTCTCCTTTAAATCTTGATTCTCCCTCATCATCTCTGAGTGGTCCAGGAACAGTGTAGTCATCCTGAAATATACAGGTTTATGGTCAAATATCAAATGAAATTTACAGTGTGTCAACAGTCAATATTCAAATTCATTCACCATTAACAGCAACAAAAACAGCTCGTGTTGGGTTTTTAAGAACACAATTTTGAAATAAATTACAATTCTTATCCCTTTCCGGGTACTTTCTTTCTCTTTATAAACCAACTTTCAAACACTATGACTAGACAATACTTCAAACCTCAAGTTGAGTTAAATATAAGATAGATGAGAAAATGTATAGTTTTCATGTTGGGGATGTTTTGTCTATATAAAAAATCAAGCATGATTGTTGTAAGTTGTAAGAACTTGTTTCACAACCAATGCAAAATTTTAAAACTATTAAAACTTTACTCCCATCCAATGTTTGTGCCAAAATATAAACCAAATCTATGAGATGAAGTCATTAAAAGGAAAAGTTATGATTTATAATAAACTCTGGATAAACACTGATCAGAATAGCTCATCTTTGGGTCTTTAGCTCAGGTGAGGTAAACATACATGTACATTTAAATTTTATTTCGAGTCGGGTTTAACGCCATTTTCAACACATTTGAGGGTTTTATATGGCATATCCAGTTTTATTGGTGGAGGAAGACCTCAGAATGAATCTGATTAGAACCACCAAATGTTTTAGCGAGAGGGACCTTAGTGGTAATAAGTGATAGACTGCTCAGCCATAGAGGACCCTTATACATATACTTTGTTGGAAACTGTATAATCTTACTTCAATTGTATTTGATCTCTTTCTATCTCGGCCTGTTGGGGGCCGTGATTTTGATGTGGACACTTCTGTATCAGCCTGTGATAGTCGACTTTCCATCTGTGAAACTTCTTCTTTCTGTTTCTCTAAACTGAGAGTTAGAACCAATAGTAAAATAATAGTTTTGAACCTGTAAGTCCCCACCCACAATAGATATTGTATCTCCTTCTCCATTTAATCAGAAAACAAAGCTCCTGGTTTTTCAATTTGGAGCTGGGTCTATTTAGCTCAGTCGGTAGCACGTCTGACTATCTATCAAGGGGTGATGAGTTAGAATCCCCAGCAGGCCACAGTCTCTCTGATGGTTGAAATATGACATCGAGTCTCATTATTATTCAACTCTCACCGCTGATATTCAAACAAACAAACAAATTCTTCAGAGAGGACTCTGAGTCTAAACTTAAAACTGGGTTCACCAAAAACTATTTTGTTGGATGAAACAATTAATATTTAATATCACTACATATTTCACCATCAGAGATTTTATCCTACATGTAGTTAATATGTTTTTTCTGTATTATTTTTACCAAAATTGGAGTTGAGGGCAGAAGAAACACTGTATGCTAATCAGGTCATAGTACTGCTGACATTTTACCTTGTCACATGACCAGCACCTACATATTGACCTGATCACATGACCCACCCTTGCATTTAATATTGAGATGGTTACATGGTCGGTTCTTTCATGTTTACCTGGGGCCGTATTCATAAAGCTTCTTAGATTTATTTTCATCTTAGATATTGAAATTTTTCTTAACTTTTCATCTTAAATCCATATTTTCATCTAAGATGAAAAATAAATCTTAAGTAGAATTCATAAAACGTCTTAGCGAAAAAAATCATCTTAGAGTAAATTGTTTTTCCTCTCAACTTTAAGATAAGTCAGAGGTATCTTATCTATCTAAGAAATTTCTTAAAAACCGCGGGTTCAGTTGAGAAAGTGGCATTTGCAGCAGAGAAGAATAAGAAAACAAGTAAAAATCGGGTAAGTATGAACGATTTTCAGCATGAATATGTCACTGGGGTTTAGTAACTGCTGTTAAATATTACAGACACCCCAGTTAGATTTAAATGTTCTTGTTATAGACCCATTATGTTCGAGTTGTCATTGACCTATTTACTATTATTGTTCATTTTTCCACAAGATGGGCCCGGTTAGCCCAGTGGATAGCGCGTATAATTTTCAATACAGGAGTTGCGAGTTGGAATCCCTGCCCGGCCACAATCCCTGTGATGGTTGATATACATTGCATCTCCTTTTCATTCATCTCTCGCCTCTGATTCAAGTGGGGAAGTCATCAGTTACTCGAGGATATGAATGTGCTCTCGTATCAGTAATAATTCCAATAACTCAGGAAACAGTTGTTAGGTAAATTGATCGTCTGTTAGCCATCGATAGCATAAAAATGACGCTTAATATTTGAACGAAACTATTCTGTATTCATGTTTTCATGACAACATATGATGGTGGTTGGAAACATAATATAAAACAAAGTATATTGCATGTTTGTAACTATTTTATTGTAAGGCTTTCACCATGGTCATAAATAATTACAATATATGTAATGAGATGATGATTTCATCCGACATTAATAGGTAAATAATTTGGCACATTATATTAAATAATAAATAAATGAGTAGTATTGTGTACCAACACAAAGCTGCATAACAGGAAGTAGAAACCTCCAGAGTAACTCTCACAACAATATAATAAAGGTGGTGTAAAGACAATGACAACCTGCATCAAACAATGAATATGAAGAATGAACTTTAAAACTTGATCGTTGAATAGAATCTCAGTTTACCAAAGTTTTATTTTTCAAATTGACATCCCTTCCAGCAGGCATGGCTACAGTGGTCTTGTTATTTCCATCGCTCAGAACCTTGGAGAAATACAGGTGGTGATAATTTAATCACAATAAAGATTCTATAAAATGATGCAATGGAATTATTTATAACATAACCAACCATCTGCACGAATTTGATGACATTAACTGGTATATAGTATAATTCTATATATATAAATACAGAAACACTCACTGAAATCAATCTTTATAAATGCCACCATACATGTGTATATATATCAGTGTTATTAGTGATATCATCACACCATCAGTGATATAAAGTAAGTAAGATATCAATAAACATTACTTTCTCACAATGCTTTGTGTACAAATATATCATAGTTTCAGTGACATGTACAAACAGTATTATCGCATTATGAAAGACATGTTCTGTGACTTTTTTTTTTAAATCAGTTATATCAAATCTATTCCATGTTTTAACATCAAACTGATATCAATACTGTGAAACCATATTATCATAGTATCAATTAATTGAGTAATAAATAAATAAAAAGTAACAATTCATTTAATAGATAAATATATTGATTTATTTCATTGAGCGAGCACTTGAATGGTATTGTTATATTTAAGTATTATACCACATACCCCCTTATCATTTGGTATTTACATAGGGTTGACCATCACTAAACCTATTGTGTATAACTATTGCCAGAAACTAGGTATTCTACCTAGTGTTTATCATAATATGTTATATGTTGCTGCTGTAATCGCATGGTGTTAACGGGGTTGTTGCTCTTACAACAGACCCAACAGCAGTTCTTCGACATTGCAGGATTCCCCAATGTTGTGGGGTTGATTGATGGAACTCGCATACAAATAAGTGCTCCATGTGAAAATGAGCCAGATTTTATCAATAGGCAAAGATATCACAGCATTAACACACAAATTGTATTTGATGCTGATGACAGAATAATTGATATGGTTGCAAAGTGGCTAGGATCTACCCATGATAGCAGGGTTCTAAATGAGAGTGGCATTAAAACAATATTTGAAAGTGGACGTATGCCAGCTGGACATTATTACATGTTGGGGGACAGTGGATATCCTTGTAAGCGTTGGCTTTTAACGCCATATCTAAACCCACAACCAGGTTCTCAAACTGAATATAACAGGTATTTGAAATGTTGAATAACTTCCACTAAGATTTTAAAATGTTTTACACATTATCTCATAAATATTAAATGTACATCTAAATTAGATTTGTACTACCAGGACTGACAACTATGCCAGTTACTTGTAAACTCAGTTTGGGATGTTAAACAATATTAAACAGTACCACATAAGTTCACAACTGAAAACATTTCAGGTCACATAAAAAAAACACGTTCAAAGGTGGAAAGAGGAATAGGTATATTGAAGCGAAGGTGGTGTGTGCTGCATAGTGAAATCTGACTCGTTCCGAGAAAAGTCTACAGGTAATATATAATTTAAAATGTATACAATTTGTAATGGACTGGGAAAAAAATGTTCAAAAGTCAACTATTAAAATCTCCAACCATATAAAACCAAAATAGTATTTACATGAACTATTATTTCAATGAATGATACATCATTTATACGCTTTATGCTAAATATATGTATTATTTTGCTTAAATAAGATATCATTACTAAAAACTTAAAATCATACATTACTTTACATTTAATACCCAGAGTACCTTTTGTTTTGAAGTATTAGTATGTAAATATTACCTGAATAAAACTGATACTAATACTGATTTAATGCAATTGTCATCATAAAATCCATTGACCATCTTTCATTAATTTCAGAGTTATCATTTCATGTGGAGTTTTGTATAATATTTGTAAGGAAAGAAATATACCATTGCCAGAAAATATGCACATTAATCAGCAAGGACCACAACTTCCAATACCACATACTTTTAGAAGGTACAGTAATGTAACAAAATTGGGTACAATTATCATTTTTTCTGTTCTTATTAATGCACTTAATCCAATATATTCAATTTCTGTAATATACCAAAACTGATTAATTTTGTCTTCTTCATGTTTGAACACACCTAGATATCAACTGTGTGTCATAAATTATAAAGAAACATTTTTTAAAAATTGAAACGATATCAATGGAATGTGTAATGTGCCTATACACTGTTTTCTTGTGTAAGAATCATTTTTATACATTGTTTACTATAATTAGCTAAAACAATAATGACAGATATGTCGGTAGAAACATGAAAATTTCAAAAATGTCAGGGTGTACATGAGACACAAATGAAATTAATATACAGTTAGAATTAACAAATAAATGTTTCAAAGTTTTGTAATAAAACTGTCAGTATTGAATAAAGGAAATGGTCAATAACCAACTGCAATATAATTTCGATAAACATACCAGTTTAAAAGAAAACAATAACCATCTATAACAAATTTAACCAAATATGATAAAATTGATTTCAATATATAAGCAATGCTTCACATTCGACAGAAAGATGTAAATTATACCCAAATATGTGTTTTTAATTGAAATTGTATTTAAAGTTATGTCTAAAGTTTCATGATTTTTTAATTATATTCTAATAGTTGTTTTTCTAAAATTTTAATTTGGAGTTCTAATTTTCGTTTTTTTAGTACCGGTACTTGAATTTCATGGCAACTATTACACAAACTGCAATTAGTTGAAGAAGAATTTGCTACTGATGATAATTGTTTTCCTTTAGATGTTGGTGTTGATGTTGATGTTGCTGTTGATGTTGGTGTTGCTGATGATGATGCTGTTGATGTTGGTGTTGATGTTACTGATGATGTTGCTGATGATGTTGCTGCCGATGTTGCTGTTGATGTTGGTGTTGCAGATGATGTTACTGTTGATGTTGGTGTTGATTTTGGTGTTGCTGATGATGTTGCTGTTGATGTTGCTGTTGCTGTTGCTGTTGATGTTAGTGGGAGAATACTGGAAGACATTTATTTTATTTATCACATTTTATTCATTTTTAAAACAAATACAATGCTAAATTATTTTTATTTTTTTCAATTATTAATCAAATACTAAATATGCATATATATGGAACAAACAGTTAATTTATTATGTAGTTTGTAATACTGTGATTATCTGACACATTTATAAAGGAAACAATAAAGATACATGTATATTTAATAAAAGTGCACACAATGTGAAATGACACAACTGTTTTTTTAATTAAGGTCACAACTGTGGCATTTATTATTCAATTTGTGCAATCAGAAATTTATGTGAGGCAAAACTACTGTTATAATTGTATAAGAATCGAATGATTGCTGCCGGTAAAAGAGTGCATTATAAATTAATGTATCGTTTGAAAATTGAAGGGCATATTTGATTGCCCAAATATTCACTCATATACATAATACAATCATGCATGTAACTTTAAAATGAATAAGTCAAAAGGCTCTGGCCACAAGTGCTCATCACATTAGTTACAGCCATCTTCGTTGTTATATAAGCATGAAATATGTGAAAAATTAATAAATTTTTTGTAGTAAATTAAATGTTGAAAAAAAAATTACTTAACATAATTAAAATAAAGGCTTACCAATTGATGTACTGGAAGTCCATGACATCTCCCATTC
Source organism: Panopea generosa (assembly GCA_029582155.1). Lineage (NCBI taxonomy): Eukaryota > Metazoa > Mollusca > Bivalvia > Adapedonta > Hiatellidae > Panopea > Panopea generosa. The sequence goes on from CM055895.1 coordinate 82,621,030, forward strand.
CATCAACATCGTAACACTCGTTGATATCTTCATTGTGTAATCTGATAAGAACATTGATATTTATATAATACAAGGCTTAATAAATAAAGTAAGACCATGTTATCAGTGTTATGTTTAAATAAAGTCATGCTGGATTGTTAATTGAATTGATTGATTAAATATTTAGCACCATTTTTATGCCATCAAGGGCTAACAGACATTCAGTTAACCTAACCACTGGTTTCTGGATTAACCACCCATCTCCACAAGTAACTGATAACTTTCCCACTTGAATTAGTAGTGAGAGAGGAATGATAATGAGACACCGTGTCGTATATCTATCATCCCGGAGACTGTTGCTGGTTGGGGATTCGAAGTCACGACCCCTGGATTGATAATCAGACGCATCACCCAGTGAGATAATCGGGCCCAGCTGGATTGTTAAGAAAATTAAACAACACAAAAGTGCAATTGTTTAAAGGTATTGCATACAATAAGATTTTATTCATATACATATATCCAAATGAAAACATCATGCATTATTTTTGTATAACAAATCCAAATTGTTAGCTGAGCTTAAGAAATTATAATCTTATTTGTAAAGAACATTTCAATTGAATGTCAGACTTATGAAGTAATCCCACCATTAATAAAATATGTGTATGCTTTACTCCGACCATATGTGTATGCTTTACTCCGACCACATATGTATGCTTTACTCCGACCACTCAGTGTTATTTATGTGTTTATTTATTTAGTTGTTTTTTTAAACAATTAATTTGCATAATCATGGACATAAATCATACAAATAAAAATCCAATACTTTGAAAGTCAGTATTACATTTTGGGTAGATGAAAGTTCAATTAGTAGGTAAAAACAAGACAAACTGTTATTTTTAAAGAATGCCCTAAATAACATTAAAATGTGTCACTCTAGTGCACCTACAATTATCAATTCAAAGTAGCTAGCCAAGAATGAGGGTCGTAGTGTAATGAATAGTGTTGGCCGCTCAAGCTGGATGTTGTGGTTTCCATCTCCAGCTCCACCCGATGCCTCTCAAAAAACAACACTCAGTACTGGTTCAATTAAGGAAATGGACTCGAAACTGGTTCATATAAGCTCTAAATTGAACATTCTTCACAATGGAACTATAATAACGTAGTATAAACTAACTAGCTGTTATATATAGCAGCTAGTGAAAAACATGCATATAAATAAGCACACACAGCTTACACATAAACTAGTAATAAAATATAAATTTTGGGTGACTAACTTGAATGGGAAAAAAAAAATGAAATGGAAACCAGAAACTTGCATTGCATGTTTAATTTCTAAATCAAATAAAAACAACAATTTATGATAATTTAACATCACTTATACATTTATTAAAGACATGTCTAAACTGCCAGTAACTCATGTTACACTCAGCGAGTTACGACCAATCACATCCATGACAGCCTCCATCACTGCATCTAGCTGTTTCGGTGCTGGACCACCACCTAAAAATTGTAAACAAATCATGAAATCAAAAGAATACAATTTTTTCCATACACCTAAAACACTACAATGGAAATTATGCATACAATGTATGTTATGTAGGAACCATGTCATACCTTAATTTCAATATACAGGTAGGGAATGTCTCACTACATACATATAGTTGAATTTTGTTATTTGTTCAATATAAAGTAAGGTATATTAGTATAGGATTTCCATGCAACAAAACATAGATAGGTTTAAAAAGTATTTATTTCCATATCAGAAATGTAATCGTTAAACATAATACAATAACGGATGGGTTGGCCAGCTTGTATTTTTTAAAGACAGTGCATTGACAACCGTTATTGAAAAAAAAAAAATATTTTCATTAAATACATCCATCTGTTAAATCCTATAAAAAGCAGGGGCGGTTGTGTAATGGATAGTGTTGGTCACTTACAGGTTCGATTCAAAACAACACTCAGTACTGCTTCTATCAAGGAAGAGAACTCGAGAGCAGTTCATATAAGCTCTGAGCTTTCATCGCAATCAAGCTAAAATAAATGAGTATAAACCAAATCCTATAAAGTGACTTAATATTCCAGTTTCTGCTCTACTCCTCTGCATCAAGAAATCACAGCCCGTATGAACCATTTTTTACAACAACAACGATATTACTTTCACTAACTCTGCAGTGAGATGCGAGTCTCCTCTGTTTTTTGAATGGTCACTTGCTTGTCATTGCTAATGTTCAAACCTAAGTTGGTGCAAATACTTATTGTCAGAAAATTCACAAGTAACTTACGGAACGGAACGGATGGACGATGCTCTTCTACCATTACACAAAGTACTAGTCAAAACGTGTACCAGATTTATTTATCTATAGGAATGTCAGACATATCAGCTGCTAAATGGAGCTAAATTTTGACCAATACAACATTGAAATGAAATGCTGTCACAAATCAATAGAGGTCTTTCCATGTACACATAGACTTAGGTAAGGGTCATATGGGGGAATACAGGCTCTAGTGATAAACATTTCGACCCAGACATGCAAGGCCATGGCTTATCCCCCATGGCAGCCTGGGTTGTGCTATTGAGCAAAACACTTTGTTAACATATTCTGTATTTTTAATACTGGTTGTAACCAGAATACATGTTTCAACTAAACCTTTTTGTGATTATATCTATATGTTTCTGTGCAACATGGTCTCTTACCTGTCAATAACAGATCTCTGTTGTGTTCACTGAACAGTGATCTATGTTTGGCGACAAGGTTGTGCCATTTTTTATCCACTTCATCTGGGTGGTGCAGGCTTTCGCTGTGACTGTTTAGCTGACTGGTGATGGTAATGAGCAGCTGCTTTTTGCTTTTTGCAGTTGTAACTGTAAACACCCAAAAATACCTATCAACAAAGAAACGGGTGACAGATGCACAATTAATAATAAAATTTACAAATTTCAATGAACGTCGCTGTAATATGCTTTACTATTCTAGACTAAGAACTGTTCTTAGTACCAGTTTTCATGTATTTGGAATGACCGGGCCGTGGATTACACCCACCACCTTCTGCCTGCTATACTACCAGACAACCAATAACCCGGTCGTGGATCACACCCACCACCTTCTGCCTGCTATATTACCAGACCACCAATGACCGGGCCATGGATCACACCCACCACCTTCTGCCTGCTACACTACCAGACCATCAATGACCCGGCCGTTGATCACACCCACCACCTTCTGCTTGCTATACTACCAGACCACCAATGACCGGGCCGTGGATCACACCCACCACCTTCTGCTTGCTATACTACCAGACCACCAATGATCGCGCTGTCGAATACACCCACCACCTTCTGCATGCTATACTACCAGACCACCAATGACCGGGCCGTGGATCACACCCACCACCATCTGCTTGCTATACTACCAGACCACCGATGACCGGGCCATGGATCACACTCACCACCTTCTGCATGCTATACTACCAGACCACCAATGACGGGGCCATGAATCACACCCACCACCTTCTGCATGCTATACTACCAGACCACCAATGACCGGGCCGTGGATCACACCCACCACCATCTGCTTGCTATACTACCAGACCACCAATGACCGCGCTGTCGAATACACCCACCACCTTCTGCATGCTATACTACCAGACCACCAATGACCCGGCCGTGGATCACACCCACCAGCATCTGTTTGCTATACTACCAGACCACCAATGACCAGGCTGTGGATCACACCCACCACCATCTGCATGCTATACTACCAGACCACCAATGACCCAGCCATGGATCACACCCACCACCATCTGCATGCTATACTACCAGACCACCAATGACCGGGCCATGGATCACACCCACCACCTTCTGCCTGCTACACTACCAGACCACCAATGACCCGGCCATGAATCACACCCACCACCTTCTGCTTGCTGTACTACCAGACCACCAATGACCCGGCCGTGGATCACACCCACCACCTTCTGCTTGCTATACTACCAGACCACCAATGACCCGGCCATGGATCACACCCACCACCATCTGCATGCTACACTAACAGACCACCAATGACCGGGCCGTGGATTACACCCACCACCTTCTGCCTGCTACACTACCAGACAACCAATAACCCGGCCGTGGATCACACCCACCACCTTCTGCCTGCTATATTACCAGACAACCAATAACCTGGCCATGGATCACACCCACCACCTTCTGCCTGCTATAATACCAGACCACCAATGACCCGGCCATGGATCACACCCACCACCATCTGCTTGCCATACTACCAGACCACCAATGACCCTGCCGTGGATCACACCCGCCACCTTCTGCCTGCTGTACAACCAGACCACCAATGACCCAGCCGTGGATCACACCCACCACCTTCTGCCTGCTGTACTACAAGACCACCAATGACCCGGCAGTGGATCACACCCACCACCTTCTGCTTGCTGTACTACCAGACCACCAATGATCCGGCCGTAGATCACACCCACCACCTTCTGCCTGCTATACTACCAGACCACCAATGACCTGGCCATGGATCACACCCACCACCTTCTGCCTGCTATACTACCAGACCACCAATGACCCGGCCATGGATCACACCCACCACCTTCTGCCTGCTATACTACCAGACCACCAATGACCGGGCCATGGATCACACCCACCACCATCTGCTTGCTATACTACCAGACCACCAATGACTGGGCCGTGGATCACACCCACCACCATCTGTATGCTATACTACCAGATCACCAATGACCGGGCCGTTGGATCACACCCACCACCTTCTGCTTGCTATACTATCAGACCACCAATGACCGGGCCATGGATCACACCCACCACCATCTGCTTACTATACTACCAGACCACCAATGACCGGGCCGTGGATCACACCCACCACCTTCTGCCTGCTATACTACCAGACAACCAATGACCCGGCCATGGATCACACCCACCACCATCTGCCTGCTATACTACCAGACCACCAATGACCCGGCCGTGGATCACACCCACCACCATCTGCTTGCTATACTACCAGACCACCAATGACCGGGCCATGGATCACACCCACCACTTTCTGCTTGTTATACTACCAGACCACCAATGACCGGGCCATGGATCACACCCACCACCTTCTGCTTGCTATACTACCAGACCACCAATGACCCGGTCATACCAATTACACGAGTCTAAAACTTTGTCAACCATGTAAATAATGGCATCAATAATAAACAGTTTATAAAGTTTTAAAAGTAAAGTTGGAGCTTTGCGCATGTCTGGGATATTGTTATTATACGGGCATTCGCGGTAATAGGTATATCGTGGTATAGCCAATGCTAACATATAGGTGGGTGGGGTTGTGGTAGGTGGCGACGGCTTTTGCTAGCCATCAACTGTGAGCTCTATGTTGCCTAAAGGCTATATGCATTAATGAATATTTATTTAACAAATTGCCAATAAAATTATACAAAAAATTACGACATCATGATCAGAGGAGAAAATCAGGAAAAAGATTTTACAGATACACGTGCTTACCATTTCCAAACCTCTGTTTCAGGTATATATGATTAGATATCCCTGGAATGGTACTGTTTGCTTCACCCATAAGTTCGCAGAGGAAAAGTTCTCCGAGCTGGTCCAGTTTGCCCTACGTTTTCTTTTGAGCTCTGACATTGTTGCACACCGGTTGTTGTTTCTGTTACTATTTATAGCAATTGATCACTTCCGATACTATTTTTAGGTTAGAAAACACCAGGACTTCCTTAGTTACGTATTTAAGATTTTGAGGAAACATTTTATCTAAGAATTATTATTTTTTTATATTTTTTCTTAACTAAGATTTGTCTTAGTGGTTTTATGAATACCACTTAAGTTAAGAATTTGTTTTCATCTTAGCTAAGAAAACATTACTGAGTTAAGATATTTTCTAAGTGGAAATCTAAGAAGCTTTACGAATATGGCCCCTGGTCACATGATTAGCACCTCCTACATGTTGACCTGATCACATTACCAACCCTTGCACTTAAATGTTGCCTTGGTCACATGGTCTGTTCTTTCATGTTTATCTGTTCACATGAGCTGCAGATGCATTTAATAATCAGGTCACATGACCTGTACTTACAAACTGACCCAGTTATATAACTTGTACTTGCATGCTGTCCTGGTCACATCACCTGTACTTATATAATGACCCAGTCACATGACCTGTACTTGCATATTACCCTGGTCACATGACCTGTACTGAAATATGGGCTCAGTCACATGACCTGTATTTACATACTGACACAGTCACATGACCAGTACTTGTAGTTGTCCTGGTCACATAACCTGTACTTATATACTGACACAGTCACATGACCAGTACTTGTAGTTGTCCTGGTCACATGACCTGTACTTACAAACTGACACAGTCACATGACCAGTACTTGTTTGTTGTCCTGGTCACATGACCTGTACTTACATACTGACCCAGTCACATGACCAGAACTTGTAGTTGTCCTGGTCACATGACCTGTACTTACATACTGACCCAGTCACATGACCAGTACTTGTTTGTTGTCCTGGTCACATCACCTGTACTTACATTCTGACCCAGTCACATGACCGGTACTTGTTTGTTGTCCTGGTCACATCACCTGTACTTACATACTGACACAGTCACATGACCTGTACTTGTTTGTTGTCCTGGTCACATCACCTGTACTTACATACTGACACAGTCACATGACCAGTACTTGTTTGTTGTCCTGGTCACATCACCTGTACTTACATACTGACACAGTCACATGACCAGTACTTGTAGTTGTCCTGGTCACATCACCTGTACTTACATACTGACACAGTCACATGACCAGTACTTGTTTGTTGTCCCGGTCACATGACCTGTACTTACATACTGACCCAGTCACATGACCAGAACTTGTAGTTGTCCTGGTCACATGACCTGTACTAACATACTGACCCAGTCACATCACCAGTACTTGTTTGTTGTCCTGGTCACATCACCTGTACTTACATACTGACCCAGTCACATGACCAGTACTTGTTTGTTGTCCTGGTCACATCACCTGTACTTACATACTGACACAGTCACATGACCTGTACTTGTTTGTTGTCCTGGTCACATCACCTGTACTTACATACTGACACAGTCACATGACCAGTACTTGTTTGTTGTCCTGGTCACATCACCTGTACTTACATACTGACACAGTCACATGACCAGTACTTGTAGTTGTCCTGGTCACATCACCTGTACTTACATACTGACCCAGTCACATGACCAGTACTTGTTTGTTGTCCTGGTCACATCACCTGTACTTACATACTGACACAGTCACATGCCCAGTACTTGTTTGTTGTCCTGGTCACATCACCTGTACTTACATACTGACACAGTCACATGACCAGTACTTGTTGTTTGTTGTCCTGGTCACATCACCTGTACTTACATACTGACACAGTCACATGACCAGTACTTGTTTGTTGTCCTGGTCACATGACCTATACTTACATACTGATCCAGTCACATGACCAGTACTTGTAGTTGTCCTGGTCACATGACCTGTATTTACATACTGATACAGTCACATGACCAGTACTCGTTTGTTGTCCTGGTCACATGACCTGTACTTACATACTGACCCAGTCACATGACCAGTACTTGTTTGTTGTCCTGGACACATCACCTGTACTTACATACTGACACAGTCACATGACCAGTACTTGTTTGTTGTCCTGGTCACATCACCTGTACTTACATACTGACACAGTCACATGACCAGTACTTGTTTGTTGTCCTGGTCACATCACTTGTACTTACATACTGACACAGTCACATGACCAGTACTTGTTTGTTGTCCTGGTCACATGACCTGTACTTACATACTGACACAGTCACATGACCAGTTCTTGTAGTTGTCCTGGTCACATCACCTGTACTTACATACTGACCCAGTCACATGACCAGTACTTGTTTGTTGTCCTGGTCACATCACCTGAACTTACATACTGACCCAGTCACATGACCAGTACTTAAAGTTGTCCTGGTCACATCACCTGTACTTACATACTGACCCAGTCACATGACCAGTACTTGTATGTTGTCCTGGTCACATCACCTGTACTTACATACTGACACAGTCACATGACCAGTACTTGTTTGTTGTCCTGGTCACATGACCTGTACTTACATACTGACACAGTCACATGACCAGTTCTTGTAGTTGTCCTGGTCACATCACCTGTACTTACATACTGACACAGTCACATAACCAGTACTTGTTTGTTGTCCTGGTCACATCACCTGTACTTACATACTGACCCAGTCACATGACCAGTACTTGTTTGTTGTCCTGGTCACATCACCTGAACTTACATACTGACCCAGTCACATGACCAGTACTTAAAGTTGTCCTGGTCACATCACCTGTACTTACATACTGACCCAGTCACATCACCAGTACTTGTTTGTTGTCCTGGTCACATCACCTGTACTTACATACTGACACAGTCACATGACCAGTACTTGTATGTTGTCCTGGTCACATCACCTGTACTTACATACTGACCCAGTCATATGACCTGTACTTGTACAACGTGTATGAACAAATCTTCCTTCATTTTACCAAGAGGGCTGCAACAATGGCCCTAAATCGTTCACCTGTGGCAGAGGAAATGCCAAAGATGGCAATTTTTGCAGGTGGTAGAGTGCACACAAGGTAAAATATTGCATTTTTTTAATTATTCAAGCGCCACAACTTTGATATTTATAATACGAGCTGGCCAGTTTAAGAACTTGTCTGAGATACAATGGTTATATAACCACTGTGCAAGTTTGGTGAGGATCAAATAAAAATGTGGGTGCTAGAGTGCACACACGGTCAAATAAAGCATTTTTTAATGTTTCAAGAGCCACAATTCTTAATTTAACAGTCTGATTTGGCCAGTTTGAGAACTTGTCCACGATATTATGGTTATATAACTACTGTGTAAGTTTGGTGAGGATCAATTAAAACAAGAGGCCCAAGAGGGCCTGAGGACGCTCTACTGACTCATAGTGGCCATAGCACTTTTTGAAATTCTCCTATGCAAAAGAAACATCGGGGCAGGATCATTTTTAACCCTAGGGACACCATTTGAACAAATCTAACAGAACTATGGTTGGTCATCATTACTACATAAACATTTTGAAAATCTGTTGGGCCGTTCATTTGGACTATTTTTTAGTAACTGCGGCCATCTTGAATTTCAGATCGAAAAAAAAAAATCTTCTGTATAGTCTCCTATGCAATAGAAACACCCATGTGAAGTTTCAGTTTAATTGGCCTGGTGGTTTCAGAGAAAGTGCTACTAACAGACGACAGACGACGGACGATGGACAACGCGCCATGGCATAAGCAATTCTGGCGTTTAGCCAGTAGAGCTAAAAATGCAGGTGCTAAAGTGCACACAAGTTCAAATAGAGCATTTTTAAATGTTTCAAGGGCCATAACTCAGACATTTATAATCCAATTTGGCCAATTCAATAACATGTAATGGTTATATAACTACTATATAAGTTTAGTGAAGATCTAATGAAAAATGCAAGTGCTACAGTGCACACAACAAAAAAGTTCACGGACGGACGGACAACAGGCAATCAGAATAGCTCAACTTTGGCTGTGCTCAGGTGAGCTAAAACCTGTTATCTGCCACTTTATGTGTATATAAGCACTGCCTACAGGGTTATATCAGGCACAATAGTAAGATTGAGCCAATATTTGGTTGCACAGTTTTTAAAAAAATACTTTAATAGTATGGCATGATGACCTAATTTCTGACCGTTTTTATAGTTCTACCAGGCTCCATAATAGCGGAGTGGTAGTGTAGTGGATAGTGTTGGCAGCTCACACCCAGCTCAACCTGATGCCTTTCAACAAGCAACATCAGTACTGGTTCTAACCAGGAAGCTGACTTGAGAGCAGTTCATATAAGGGCTAAGCTTTCTTCGCAATCAAGATAATATAAATTAGTATAAACTAACAAATCAGATATTATTCTTCAATGATTCTTACTTTCAGTTGCATGTTTTCTTCTGACCATTGTTTTCTAACTGACTGTAGCTCCTCCAGCTGCTGTGTAAGGTCAGTAAGCTCCAGTCCTTTACTAGGTAGTGCCAGGGTGGCTTCCTATTTCTGACTTAACTGAAATAGCAAAGTTTCATTTTATACCATCCATGTTACAAATGATTCGCTGCTTATTGACATCTACCAGAGGGCTCTGAACCACTCATCTCAGATTGTAAAGAAATATTTCACCAGTATATAGGTGTACACTTTAAGTTACTGCTCAAATAGCAGAATATACAGTGTGTAGTTGACTAGAAAGCAAAGCTTTACATAGTATTAGCAGAAGGTGACTAGTTACCATGGTGATTATGACATTTTATAATCTTATTTTTTAAATATTTTGTATATACAAAATACAGATTATTAGTTACATAACGAAAAAATTTTAGTTTGTTGATATCCTCTACATGGACTTTATTTTCATTCTGAAAATACAAATATAATTCAAATCAAATGTCGATTGTACAAATAATAGAGATTAATTTTAAAGATTAATCTTGGTTATTCTGGTAACAATTTCCGTATATTTTCGGACACGCTTTACGGAAGCAAGTTGTATTTTAAAGACACTAGTTTCTCTATAGTAACTAATCTTCGCGATATCGGACATGAACTGGTCGGGTATATAAGGCCATGTGACTGCCACGTCGCCCTCGCACTTTCATATTGCACGGGTTAAAGCAAAACATCAACCCACCCACCGCACCCTTAACCAAGTTAAAATTTCTAAAAATCTCCTTTATTTTATGCATACAGAATTAACATGTTAACTGTTGGTCAGTTATTTAATTTCAGTACATGTTATACACCATGGACTTGAGGCAAGTTCAAAGACACAAAGGCTTCGCACTACAACAGTCCAAAATGTGGCGATCTCGGTTTCAGAACTGAGCAGGCAATGAACATTTTGGTCCAGGTGTTGTTTGTGAACCGTCGAGTTTAAACGATTAACAGTAACAATTCAGTGTTAACATGTTACATTTTCAAATGTGCCAGCAGTGGCTGAAACGAACTGACGTTGATATAGTTCCAAGTGAAAACAACGAGAGCTAACAAAGTGACTGTCTTAGGCAAACGTAATAATGACAATTAGTTTGAACTGTATATTTTATTGTTATGTATCTATGAAAGTTGCTATCTCCTATTTTTCTTCATTATTCTTTTGCTTTCTTTGCTTTTCTTCTTTTCATCTCTCTTTGTCATGTCTGCGGAAAATTCTTACGTTTGGATGCGATTGGGGGCATAACGAAATATTACTTATGTATTGGCATATTTCAAATCCATTCTTTTGCATGCCCATGGGTCTTTCAACATACCATAGCAGTCATCTGTGATATGGAGGAGACTCATGCGGCTAAAAATTAGTTTTTTTGGAGCATGTAAGAACTGGCCAGAGAGCGATAAGGGCTAGGCGTTCTTACATTGTCTCACCCGTTTATGTAAGACTACTTTATATTGAAACAGGAAGTAGGCGAAGTTGCGCTGTTACCTGGTTGTATTATGGTGTCAATGGGGCACCTGCTTTTATTTGGTACTAAGGGGGTACCCGATATTATTATGGTACCAATGGGGTACCTGTTGTTATAATGGTACCAATGGGGTACCTGGTTTGGTTTTTAGTACACCAAAGGGGTGTGTAGCTATCATAACTTAAGCGCAACAAAGTTTTGATTATATATGCCTTCGGTCGCTTCCTTGCGTGAGAATCTTTAGCTTCAATAGCAGTTATCTGTTGAAGTCACAACGGACATGACCATGCGCTCCACTTATACTGAAACAAACTAAGTGATTTGATTTAATTTGAGAATACTTGATTATGTAATATTGTGAAAATAAAATATGGTAACACTTCTCGACTTTATATCAATTGAATCTTAGAGAAATCCTAAGTCCCCTGTTTGGTTGTTTGGTCCGAGATTGAATCCTAGAATAACAGGTTTCTAAATCAAAAGAAACATAGGGTCAGTTCTACACCACACTCTGCTTTTCTAGTCATACCTACTGGATTTAAGGATACTGAATGGTTCTGAATGACGGTATGCATATTTTACATACACATTACAAACAATATCTTAAACATCACAAATTCAAAATTTTATAAACACAAAATATACTGGTCCCTGCATCATGTGGAAATTGACTTTAATGTTGTCTATTTCATCTAACGTACACATGCTAGTTACAATTGGTTTTATCCAACACTCAATCGTTCGCAAAAAACTATGTAGGTCATTTTCATATTTATTTTCTTTTAAAACCATTATAAATATATGTATATAAGTTTCTTTGATTGAATCGTTTTTCGTTCAGTAAATTACCGCTAGACTGGACGGGCAGGATTTTAATTCACAACCCCAGGATAGATATTCAAACATGCTACTGACTGAGCTAACTGAACCCGGCTTAAGGCCAGAGTCTATCATTGAAGGTCTTACCTGTGATTTAAGAAGCTGTCAAGTCCTTTACATCTGACTGGAGACACTTTAAGTCCTCATAAGCCATCTCTAACTGTATAGGGAGAAAATATTGCATGTAAAAGGTACATCATCAAACACATGGCTCTTTCTGAAAAATAAGTAGGTACATGTAGGTATGTTGCATTAATAAACTCTAATCTGCCTACATTTCTATCTTAAATCCTTCATTTTAGACTCTAACAGTATTATCTAGTGAGGGTGTTTTAAAGACTGTTTGAGATCAAAACATAAAGACCTTAATCAGAAGTGTAAATCCGTCTAAATTGTTTGACAGACAAGTATTAAACCTGACCTGTATTTTATTATAATACAGGATAATACAGTTTAAAAAAACACCAACACGTAAAAAACGTTAGTTAAAATTTAATACCGACGTTTCGGCATATCGCCTTAATCATGGTACAATAAATATATAAACACAGGAAGTCACGTCACATAATGTGACGTTAAAATAGCGGGAAAAACAAATGAGCCGCGTTGCGCGAAATTCGACTCAAAGAATTATTCATCCAGGAGCCAAACACGCGACAAGACGCGACTCATATAGAATATTGTCGCAAACACAAGTACATGAAATATCGGATCGAAACGATACTTTAATTCCTATAAATAATAGTAAAAAAGAGAAACAGGAACAAACGATAGTACATATAACTGTTCAATGAAAGCATCTTTACATATCATATAGCTGTTTTGCATTTAGTCCAAATGGATACAATGTTTGTAATTTGTGAATCCAATAAGTTTCCTTACACAAATGATCAAAGTTATTACTAACAGTGTCGAATGGCATAAATGAAAAATCTTCTATTGAATGAGCATCAGTGTTAATATGCGTTGCGACATTAAATGAAAACATTGAATCTGAGAAACTTCTTATATCAAAACGGTGACTATTCATACATTTTGATACATTTTGATTCATTTGTCCAACATACTGTACTTGACATTTTTTACATGTAATAAGATATATAACATTTTTAGATGTGCAATCGGTATTACAACGTATACCAAACTTATCACAGATGGTCAAGATGAATAACGGTAGACTGACTAAGCAGGTGTTTAATTACGATTTCAACACATGTGCTAACAATTGGTCTAGTGACATTAAGCAAATATTTACAACTTTAGGCATTAATGACCAATTTGAATGGAAAGCATTTGTGGATTTAACACTTACAAAAGGATTAATAACCCAACATTATAGAGACAAGTGGTTGCACGACGTATCAAATATGCTTAAGTTACGAACATACAGATTATTAAAAAAGGAGTTTAAGTGCGAAGACTATTTAACAATGAATCTGTCAAAACATGAATGATCGTTACTTTGCTAATTTAGGACCGGAATACTACCGTTACAAATAGAGACAGGACGATATGTGGGTGAACCTATTGAGAGACGGACTTGTAGATTCTGTGATATGCAGGCCACAGAAGATGAGAAACATTTTTTACTTAATGTGATTTATATAACAATATCAGGACAAATATGTTTAGTGATATTTTAAGACAAAATGAGTTTATAGATTTAAATACAGAACTGAAAATGTGTAATTTGTTAAATGATTACCCAAGAAAAACTGCAAAATTTATTGTAAAAGCTTATCTCCGTAGGCGTACCATTATGTATTCTGAGTAAACTGTTTACCGTTAATTTCACAATTATACTAGTTTTGCCATTTAAACACTATATAGATTGATCTTTCCACTATTCAGTACTATTTTAGAAATAAACCATCATTAATTTAGTGAATTTCAATAACCTACTATGATAATGATCAGCATGATTAACAGTGTCTGAGCTAATGTAAGTTGATTGAACAGCCATTTACCAACATATTATAATTTAAATATCTCACGTACAGTTTATACCTAATAGTTTAGGTCACTTATAGGTCCAATGGGCCGGGTGCTTGTTTTTTCTTTTTGTATATAACTATTTGTAATATATATTGTATACACATGTCACTATAATAAAATATTTACTTACTTACTTACTTGAATCTTGTACAATATTGAAACAATGAGAGCATCTACGCCTATTACATTTAACAGAACTAAATATACGTGCGTTATGGCTTGTAAATTTAGATTGTATCAAAATTTCTTTTATATTTTTTGGATGTCTGTATGCCATAATAGGTTTGTATGCATGTAACTGTTTAAAACTCTTATTGTTAGACAAGTCCCAGTATTTATTAAGAAAACCACCTATATCAGGTAATGAAGTGTTATAACATACAGGTTCACACAAATTATTCATTAAACACACAGACCCTTTCATGAGTTATAATTGGAAATCAATTATTTAATGGAGGGACAAAAGATGGGAGGAACGGATGGACTGGGGTTATACTTAATACCTCTTCACCATTCCCCCAAGGGGACACAAAAAAAGAGCTAACAACTGTGAAAGGCCATTTTTTGAGGCTGAACAATGAGTGTTACAAACCTTCTTATAGTGGGGGAGGGGGAGCTATGTGTAGTATTGAGCAAGGCCATTTATCCACAAATGCTAAGTTCTGGTTATACCAAAAATGACCTTGAGTGTGATTTGTATTAAGATGCAAGAACGTGTTTTACAATCAATGTAAAATAAATAAGTATTAAACAAACCCCATGCTCACCTCAACTCTTCTCTGTTTATCAGCAATCTGTTTGAGCTTCTCTTTCACATCGAGTTGTTTCTGTAAGCTGTCAATGGTCACATTCAGATCAGTTTCAACGTTCATAAAACAGGTTATCTGCTCCTGACAGTTCTCCAGCCTCTGTTGTAACTCCGTAATGGCCTTACTGTCCTCTTCTATATGACTGTACTGCTGTGATATCTTGTCCTATAACTGGTCAGACTTCAAAATAAACTGCCAAATAGACTTCAGTTGATTATTGATAGTAGAAGCGACTAGATATTGTTAGATTTGAAATATTTAACAACTGTTTCCTCAATTTATAAGAAAAAAACAACACATGAGGCTATTCTTAAAATGTTTATTTGCCCTGTTCCTATCTTCCCACTCAAATGGCAGATATGAAAAATTTCAAAGCGTTGAGATTTTTTTTTTTCATGATTTCTAACCATTTTTTGTTCTAAAGTGACTAAAAATCACAATCTGGCCTCCCAAAACATTAGCTACCTACCTAACAACATGAAAAATACTGGGTCAGAGCACAGCAAACAAACTGCATTTTAAGGATGGCCTGATTTTGGAAATCACAACCAATGATTATGATTATAATTTAACCTCGGCTACATAAGAATGGTAATGAGCAGCTGCAGGATATATCAGACAGTTTTATAGAACCTCACTATCAAAGACTTGACCTGACATGGGTTGTCAATATAACAAGTTGTCCTATATGAAACTGTTCCATTAATTCTGACTTTTTCTGACATGGCTGTGCTCTCCTACCTTAGGGTTAGTGATCGGAGTAGATTCCATGGCTGTATCTCGAACACTGTCAATCATATCATGTGCCAGTTGAACCTATGATATTGCGTCAAATTCAGGCAAAAATCCAAAGATCTGGCAATCCGCACAAACTGAAAACAGTAATACAACTATTTTAGGCTAGATAACATACCACTTGTAACCTGCATATATTTATCCGTATACATTTACTCTGTCTGAAAATGATAAAATTAAGCAATGCAAAATGGAGATAAAAACAATTTTTTTTAGTCGACTGTATAGAAATTGGTGCCATTTTTCAGAGATTTCTAAAGAAAACAAATTCCCAGAAGAAAATTTGGATTTGAAAATTGTCAAATGAAAATGCACATTAATAACCCATATATTACTAATGTAACCATGGTAAAACATCTTGAAAGAAAGATAAGATTTTTTTTTACAGCCTTTCAACTTTTGCTGGTATTTTGACAAATTGACCAAAATGGCCGAATTCTGGGACAATTCAGAAATTCTAAAAATTTAATAACTTTTTTATTCATGATTCAAATTTAACCAAACTTGCTAGGTCCTTAGTGAATAGTATTTATAATCTGAAAATGTAATTAGTTTCTCTGTCATACAAGTAAGAGAAAATTTATAAAAAAAATTAGATGTCGGCTACCGACCAAAACATTGAAATTCTGACTAAATGTCTACATTTATTTTATATAATTACTTTTTTACTTTAAATAAAATATATATTTTACTATTTATTTATTGTTCTAATGTTCTTAAAACATTTTGAATAAAATATGTTCAACAAAAAGAAACAGGCTTCCATTCCAGGCAAGTTGCATATTAAACATCAAAGAAGGCATTCGGCTGTGCTAATTAACAGGTCTGAAAACAGAAGCCAAATCAGGTAACCAGACTGCCAAAACAGGTCACCAGATGGCCATGTCCACTCCTCCCATGTTTATATTCTGCTATATAAGGCACTGTAGAAACTGGGATTTTTTTATTCCACTATGAAAGGTGAAAGAAAGAGAAAACATGCTATGTTCAAGAAAAACTGCACACCTTATAATAAGGGCCTCTTCAGATTATCATCAGCATCATCATCTGACAGTAGCGGCAGCAGTGGTAGCAACAGCATGGCAGCTAAAAGGTCGATGAAGCGGTCTACTTCTTCACTTTCACTCTGCAGTCAGATGTCCACATCTACCAGTCAAGAAGCTGATGTGCTAGTCTTGCATCACAGGCCTGAAACAGTCAATAAAACACAGGACATCAATCGAGAGGCAGAACATGATCGCAATCGAATCATAGACAATGACAAAATAATGGAGGCATTCAAAGACTGTACTCAGAGTCATCAGAAATCTGCAACCTGTACAAAACCTCATTTTGCTATCCACAGCAATGAAAAACAGGGCCTGGCTTGGAAATACATATTCAGATGTGTAAATTGTACCTACAAATCAAAGAAATACAAGTTCTTCGAGGAAATAGTGACCAGTCTGCCTGGTTCAAATGCTGCTGCGATAAATGTATCATTCGAAGCCAGACTTCCAGACACACCAATAGGTATCACACGGACTCGTCTTCTTATTGCGTCAATGGACATTCGGTACAACTCACTAAGTCTTACAATTGTAAGCTGTACAAAACCTGGCCACAACTCATCCCAGGCAATCGTGTGTTTGCCGAGTCTATGACAGAAAATCATTTCATACTTTTATTTTGACACAATTTATTGTGACATAAATGGCTGACACACTAACCCTGTGGTCCCAACTCCATGCTGTTGATTTTCAAGCACATGGCAAGCCTGTGAACTAAATATGGACTGCTACGCCTGCACCAATCTGGACCATGCAATCGACACTGTCCATATCCATTTTGGGTTTGACCAGTAGTCCAAATGACACACACACCATTCTCACCTACAACACTGCTCTACTCTAGGTTCGTTGTAATGTACCGTTTGTAAGCTGCATCCATGTTGCTGACAAAAGTCTCTAACCAAAAAATACCCTCAAAACTGCACTCATGGTTATATGTAACTTATTTAAAGTAACTTATTTAAGATAATAATTATATCAACCTTCCTGCAGAAAAGATTACCAAAAATTCCAATACACCGTTCACAGCAGCCATCTCCATACAGAAGCTGGCCTACCATTAATTTCACATAGACCGTAATATTAGCACAATAGACTGTCACACTTACAGTTGTACTCAAACTCCATGAGAATTTCCAGAATTCATATTCAATTCAAGCAGAACACAAAAAACAGTTAAATACATGGGCATTAACAGCTTCCAATTTCACAATTTTGCTCAAAGCGAAAGTAGGTGTGTCTATTTCACATACAGGGGTCAAATCAGCCAAATTATGCAAAATTCTTACCATCTAAGAAATAGTCCAATCTGTGCGTTATAGCTACCAGTCCACTCAATTTTGCACCATTCTCTGGGAAAATGTATTCCCTTCACAAGTTCACATTGCAATAGTACCAGTCAAGTGCAGTTTCACACTCACACCATCTTCAACGACCACTGTTAATTTTCTATGGAACTACTTTCGGGTACTACCATTTTGACCCCCTGTTTCCTTGTCAAAGTCCATCTGATTCATGCCTGTGGATTATAGAGATATACTAGCTTTTTTTTTACGAGTTTCGGCTTCAAAATCACCTGCGGATTATACTTGAGTGCGGTTTATAATAGGAGATATACGGTATAGTTGTCCAATAGCTTTAAAATCTGCCAAATGTCATTTGGTCAGGACAAGTAAGATTTAAAAACTGACCTTAATATTTCTTTGATTTTAAGCATTCAATTAAAATTGTTGGAAAGGGAGGACAGGTAGCTTCTATGAAGAAATTTCAAGCCCTAAACATTTCTGTAATAAGGTGAACTAGCATTTAGATGGCATAGGAAGCTTTGGACAGGTGAGATGCATTGGATGGAAGATGATAAGGAGAGAGTGAGAGTGAAAGTCGAAAATTAGCACAGACATGTTCTCCCATCTTGAACATCTTGAGATGCACTTGATAACAATCAATGATTGAAAGCTAAAGGAATTATATTGGCATATTACCGTCAACTCCCTGTCCTAAATACACACGCCCAGCATGAAGATACACTTATAACTTAGAGATATACACGTCTAGAGTGTCTAATTGCATAACCTCTTTATTACAAACATTGGGTTTCTGAAGCCACGTTTTTGTTTACATTCGCCATTTTCAACGAACTGCTTTCGGGTTTCCAATCAATCATCGGATTACATTGTGAAGACTCGTTTCCGATCTCGTTTTCGTTTTGGCCAATATTCAATTACTGTTAATTTGATAACTTTCAAGTAAATAAAGGTTATACGTCAATACATAAGCATTATTTTGTGCACACTGCATACAGGAAAAGTCTTGATTAACAGCGTGTTTGTGTTACTTGCCAATATAATCCCTTTAAGACATTATCTACCATGAATGGTGTTAGGTAGTAGGGAACAATTTATATAAGTCTTACAGAACATTTTGAAGTTGTCAAAGGTACACGCACAGTAGGTTCCCCTGCTTTTGAAGGAAAATGGAAAAGAGTAATGTGTGAATGAATTCTGAGACAGAATAGTAATGACATTTGAAACCTGGTTTTGGTTTTTCGATCCCAAGACGAAGAACCAGTCTGCATTTTGGAAACAATCAAGTTTACCTGCACCAAAAAGAGCATGAGTAAACAAGTGCAGAACCAAATACATGTCTGTTGTATTCTGCTATTGCCAGGGAATGTTGTTATGCCATGTAGTGCCATGAATGGGCTATAACCCACAGGTATGGGTTATAAATTTGTTCAAAATACAGTAATGTATCAAATTACTAGCCTGCTGCAAATGTTTTTGTTTTTTTATGGCAAAACTCAATCTAGTTTAGTTTAAGCAGTATTTATTTCACAATCTGATAAGCAAATATCAACATGTGCTACAACATTTGTGACCAGAGATACCACTCAAACTACATCTGCTACACCAGGACAACTCTCTGCCTTATACCGCTACATTGACATTGCTTAGTTTAGGCCGAGTTGACCCATTGTATTTACATAACTGGGAATAGGGCAAAATAAAATGGCGCCAGGGTTTTCAATGTTAGTTTGTTTAAATTCCTAACACTTGCACACAATGTTATTTCTGAAATGACTTATGTAGATATTGATGTTGTTGGGGAAATTATGTCATTATACAAGCTTTTATTTTGCACTCCAACACATTGCCCTCTATACATGATCCAAGTCCAGTTGAATTCCATTCCATTTTTTTTAAAAGATGTGCTCTGTACACCTAAAAACAAACCTGATATGGAAATGTACCATTACACACTTACATTGTCTCATAATACATAGGAACATCTGACAATGACAAACACTAACTGTTTGACACATTTACATCATTTAACACATTTGCACATACCAATGTTTCTACCACAGGAGGAAGATGTTGATTGCACTCCAAACTGCATACCTAGATGATGAGTCAGTGCAGAATAAATTTAAGTTGTTTAATGTTAAATATCATGGAGATAGACCAGAAGGCTCCCACATTGAAGAAGAAGAAGAAGAAGAAGAAGAAGAAGAAAAAGAAGAAGAAGAATTCATTTGAGTTTTCCCGGGAATAAACATCTGACCATGTTTGGTCAGGACTACGGATGAAAACTGAAGAGGCTACAGTGTTTACAAGAAAAGTTAATAGATGGATGACGGATGAAAGGATAGAAGATTGCTATGACATAAACCCTTCTTAGGTATGTTAAACATTAATTCAAAATGCTTTTCATATCATCTAAAGAGGAATTGTTGTTTTTATTGGTAATTTCATTTTCATTCTCCAATACATGAGATATTACAATATGCTAATACAATTTCAATTAACAACATGTATAGTATTTACATACAGTATATAGAAATAACAGATTATTTTCTACAGAAAATATCTTTTTTTAATTATATTATTTGAAAAGTGGATAACATTGGATTTTACCATATGTTGCTATTAAGTTAGTGTCAATTTTGGAGGCAGTATATCAATGTTTTCAGTGTTTTTTTGTTTTTTTTGTTTTAGAAAGTTAAAAGAAACAAGAGCCAAGATGGCCCTTTATCGCTGACCTGACAGACCTTGAGTCACCCAATATAAGTAGATTATATAATACATGTAATCTGAAAATTCCAGAAAGATGAGATGGGCAAGTAGTTAGAATTTTGATTTGTTTTGAAGATGTAACAGATGCGTAGAAGAGTTCAAACTTGGTAGAGGTTCACCTATGGTAAATGTCAGTGAAATTACATCAAAATCAGGTCAGTAGATTCTGACAAGAACGCTTTTGAAGTTTTTACTATAGATGCTTAGTCTTCGAACTAAGATAAAAATCCAGTTCCAGCACAAAACTAACCTGTTATGTTTGAGAACGGTTTCAAACTAAAGCATCAGACTAAACTATTGTGCATGAAACAATTCGCAGTTCCAGCACAACAAATATTCCTATGAGTTTCAAACACAAGCCTTCCCAAAGTATATCACTTGAAAGAATCTTTGTCGCAGTGCACTCTCCCCCAAAAACAATTAAATGTGCTTATAAGCCCTGTTGCAGCAGCATTTGTGGTCAAATCATGCTGGTTCAAAAACTCGTTCCAGATCTTGTGGTTATATATTATATAACTGCTGTGCAAGTTTGGTTAAGATTCAATGAAAAATGAAGGTGCTATCATGTCTACAAGAAAAAGTTTAACGGAAGGACGACAGACAATTTACCGTGACATAAGCCCTGCTTATTGTTAAAAATAGTGCTATACACCATACAACAACAACTTACAATTTCCCATTTCCCCGTGTGTTCACTGAACTGCTGTTTCAGGGAGTTTCACCTGCCTATGTGTCTTCGTCAGGGTTATGTTCAGTTGCTCCTCTAACTCCTTGATTTTGGCCAGACCCTGAAACAAAACTGTTTACAGCTGTGCACTGTTTGTATAGCCAGAGCATTTTAACCTTTTTTTCAAAATGTTTTTAATTTCCATTCATCCCAATTTACAGTCCAACCTGTCTTAAGCAGCCATTCAGGGGAAGAAGCAAAAGTGGCCTTTTAAGACAGGTTGTTGTTTAATACAGTTTAATTGTGAGACTGCTTAATAGAGGTGACCACTTACACAGGTTTGACTGTATTTAGTATTGAACTTGCTTAAAACAGGTAAATGACTCGCAAAAAGTTGCATTCAACTTAATTTAAGATTTTTAAATATTTAGCATAATTTTATGCCATCGCAGGCTAACAGACAATCAGTTAACCTAACCACTCTTTCTTTGGATCCACGAGGATTCACCAGTACGCCTCTACTCATCTTTGCAAGTAACAGATTACTTTTCCATTTTAATCAGCGGTGAGAAACAGATGACAATGAGATGTAATGTTGTATTTTAATCATCACAGAGCCTGTTGCTGGGCGGAGATTTGAACTCACAACCCTTAGATTGATAGTCAGCCGTGCTACAGACTGAGCAAACCAGGGCTGGCTCTCAAAAAATAAAAAAAATAAAAATATTATACATAAAACTGTACCAACTAGTTGTCTGTACTGTGAAAATCGTGTCGGCAGGTGGGACATTAGACTGAACAATATCAAAGTTTTACACAATGAATATATTTTATGTAACCATTACCCTTTACCACAATCCAACATAGTTCTCAAATATCTCACTGTTTTTGAATGGGCTTTAACGCCATTTTCAACACATTTCAGGTTATATATAGCATATCCAGTTTTACTGGTGGAGGAAGACCTCAGACTTAATCAGACTGAGTATAACAACCATCCTTCCGCAAATAACTGGAAACTTTCTTACATAAAGTTTTTGGAGTTAGCCACGGAGGACACCTGTAATTAAATGAATGAAGGTGTCATTTTTCTCTAGATATAACACAAACAAGCACCCATTGTGCCAGCTAATAGATTTGAAACATTAACAGATAGTTTGACGAGCACATTCAGAAATACGCT
Source organism: Panopea generosa (assembly GCA_029582155.1). Classification (NCBI taxonomy): domain Eukaryota; kingdom Metazoa; phylum Mollusca; class Bivalvia; order Adapedonta; family Hiatellidae; genus Panopea; species Panopea generosa. The sequence continues at coordinate 82,644,044 of CM055895.1, forward strand.
CTCTTCGCCTGCAGTTATAGCAATAATAATAATAACTTTATTTCAAGAGAGCAACACAATAAGTCACTTATTTCCCTTGCGGCCTTGAACATATGCATGCAAGACTTTTTTTTGGAAAACCTTCGAGAATGGGAAAAAAGCAGCACAATTAAGAAGAAATTGGCATATTTTTAAGGTTTTAGCACACTGGAAAATAAAGCTTACGCTGTTAAGATCATGTTCAACCCAATGATTATGAGATATAACAATAATACTTTATATCCAGTTGTCTTTTTTATCCCCTAATGAAAGATAAAATTAAAACATTTTTTTTTTCCATTTTGGTATTTTTTTTGCCTCAGTTGTGAAAATAAATCATGATTTTCAAATTGGAAAGCCACCGAATGTCAGCCTCTGTTTAATAAGGTAAAAAAACCTGATATGAATATTTACAAATTGGCATTCAGGGAGAATACTGAAAAGGAACACAACAATTCTGCAGTATAATGACAGGAATGAAAACTACCACGGCCTGAATATTGAAAGAATAAAACACAAACATACCCAAGATTCCTTGTCGTCCAGTTCAAAAACAGAAGAAAACTCTCCACCACCGTATCGAGATTCTTGGATTGTCTAGTCAGCTGACAGCTCGGTTCATTAAGATTTCTAAATGAATGCCTTGGAGGAATCGCCTCCTTCATCTTGTACTGAAGCATCTGCTAGTTCTGCGGATGTATAAACCATGAGAACACAAAACACTTAGCTCAAGTTTAGTTACAATGACAACATGAACACTTAGTTCAAGTTAATTACCATGACAACATGAAACACTTAGTTCAAGTTAATTACCGGTACCATGGCCACATGTACACTTAGCTCAAGTTTAGTTACTATGAGAACATGTACACTTAGTTCAAGTTCAGTTACTATGAGAACATGTACACTTAGTTTAAGTTTAGTAAACATGAGAACATTAAACACTTAGTTCAAGTTTAGTAAACATGAGAACATTAAACACTTAGTTCAAGTTAACCATTATGGCCACATGAACACTTAGTTCTAGTTTAGTAAACATGATAACATGAAACACTTAGTTCAAGTTAACCATTATGGCCACATGTACACTTAATTCAAGTTTAGTTACTATGAGAACATGTACACTTCGTTCAAGTTTAGTTACCATGAGAACATGAACACTTAGTTCAAGTTAATTACCATGACCACATGAACACTTAGTTCAAGTTAAGTAAACATGAGAACATGTACATTTAGTTCTAGTTTAGTTACCATGAGAACATGTACACTAAGTTCAAGTTTAGTTACTATGAGAACATGTACACTTAGTTCAAGTTTAGTTAACATGAGAACATGTACACTTAGTTCAAGTTTAGTTAACATGAGAACATGTACACTTAGTTCAAGTTTAGTTAACATGACCACATGTACACTTAGTTCAAGTTTAGTTACTATGAGAACATGTACACTTAGTTCAAGTTTAGTTACTATGAGAACATGTACACTTAGTTCAAGTTTAGTAAACATGAGAACATGAAACACTTAGTTCAAGTTAAGTTAACATGAGAACATGTACACTTAGTTCAAGTTTAGTTAACATGAGAACATGTACACTTAGTTCAAGTTTAGTTACTATGAGAACATGTACACTTAGTTCAAGTTTAGTTAACATGAGAACATGAACACTTAGTTCAAGTTTAGTTAACATGACCACATGTACACTTAGTTCAAATTTAGTTACTATGAGAACATGTACACTTAGTTCAAGTTAAGTTACTATGAGAACATGTACACTTAGTTCAAGTTTAGTTACTATGAGAACCTGTACACTTAGTTCAAGTTAAGTTACCATGAGAACATGTATGCTTAGTTCAAGTTTAGTTACTATGAGAACATGTACACTTAGTTCAAGTTTAGTAAACATGAGAACATGAAACTCTTAGTTCAAGTTTAGTAAACATGACCACATGTACACTTAGTTCAAGTTAACCATTATGGTCACATGAACACTTAGATTTAGTTTAGTAAACATGATAACATTAAACACTTAGTTCAAGTTAACCATTATGGCTACATGTACACTTAATTCAAGTTTAGTTACTATGAGAACATGTACACTTAGTTCAAGTTTAGTAAACATGATAACATGAAACACTTATTTCAAGTTAACCATTATGGCCACATGTACACTTAATTCAAGTTTAGTTACTATGAGAACATGTACACTTAGTTCAAGTTTAGTTACTATGAGAACATGTACACTTAGTTCAAGTTAATTACCATGACCACATGAACACTTAGTTCAAGTTAAGTTACTAAGAGAACATAAACACTTAGTTAAATTTAGTTACTATGAGAACATGACTTGTACACTTAGTTCAAGTTAAGTTACTAAGAGACATGAACACTTAGTTCAAGTTTAGTTACTATGAGAACATGTACACTTAGTTCAAGTTAAGTAAACATGAGAACATGTACATTTAGTTCTAGTTTAGTTACTATGAGAACATGTATACTTAGTTCAAGTTTAGTTACTATGAGAACATGTACACTTAGTTCAAGTTAAGTTACTAAGAGAACATGAATACTTAATTCAAGTTAAGTTACCATGAGAACATGTACACTTAGTTCAATTTATGGATTGTTAAAGTTTTGAAATAACAGTTAGACCATGAGAATATGTACACTTAGTTCAATTTATTGATTTTTAAAGTTTTGAAATGACAGTTAGACCATGGCGACATTTACACTAAGTTCCGTTTATGAATTGTTAAAGTTTTGAAATGACAGTTAGACCATGATGACATTTACACTTAGTTCCGTTTATGAATTGTTAAAGTTTTGAAATGACAATTGGAAGTTACTAGAACAGAACATTTTAGAACTTGTCAATGAGCTCCAGTTCTGAATTTGGTGTTTCTTTCTTTTTAATGTTAATGCTTCACCTTTTTTGAATGATAGAGCCATGAGCAGCTACTATCGTTACAACTTTAAAATTTAAAATCAACCATGCGTGAATTTCACAGTGACTGCTCAGTCTGCATGCAAATGAACCAATAATAAATTGTTTCAACACAACAAAATCATGTTCATGGTGCTGACAATTATCATTTATCATGCATAAAATTCAACATACAGCCTTTAAATATCCAAATCAGATGTTTTAACACAATAAACCAAGAAGATCTGATATCATTGTCGTTTGTTTTGTTTTTTTAAAATTTGTCACTCAGTTTCAAAGAGGTTCCTATCAATAAAACCACTATTGTATTTCTCTGCAGACTGTGTTCTGCTGACTGTGTGTTCAAACAAGGACAGATGACCAAGTCTACTACAGAGTAAACATGTTCTCCCAGCAATTTTGGTCGGACAATGTCAACACCGTTGGTATCCAACACAGCAGATCAAATACACAAAGATCAATCTGCAGTTGATTTGAATTGTGACAAGTTTAATTAAATGTTTGTGTTTTTGTTGTTGTATGGTGTTTACCGTCACTTTCAACATTTTTTCAGTCATTATCACAAACGTGTCTGCATGAGACAGTATCCTGAGCGCTGCCACACTGCAGCGTCATGTTGCAGATGTATGGTATGATACCCAACCCAGTCACATTATATTGACAAACGGACTACCAGACCTAGAACTATCCTCTTAATGCTGAGTGCCAAGTGACCCAGCCAGGGATCAAACCCATGACCTTTTGTATGTGAGGTGATTGCTCTACCACTAGACCACTGCTGCAGTGTGTGAAAAGTTAGTAACTGAACATGTTCCAACACAAAACGATTTTTTATATGAAATAAAGCACTGCCGTAATGAGGATTTATTATGAGACTTACAGAAACTTTTAGGAACCTACGTATCTCACAGCTAGAACCTCTCAGTGACCTTCCATTCCCATCAATGAACCTACATATCTCACAGCTAGGACCTCTCAGTGACTTTCCATTCCCATCAATTGACCGATGTATCTTACAGCTAGGACCTCTCAGTAACCTTCCATTCCCATCAATGAACCTACGTATCACACAGCTAGGACCTCTCAGTGACCTTCCATTCCCATTAATGAACCTATGTATCTCACAGCTAGGACCTCTCAGTGACCTTCCATTCCCATCAATGAACCTACGTATCTCACAGCTAGGACCTAGTTGACCTGATATGGGCTGTCAATCACACAAATCTATAATCCAATCACAATCGAACTCCTTTCCAGGACCGCCATTTTTATTAGACAAGTGAAAGGTATCTAAGTAAATACTACAATGTATTATATTGTATTTACTTAGACAGACAACGTCAAATGCTCAGTGGGCGGAGTAATAGTTGCTGTCGCATCAGGTCAATATTATTATGAGTTACTGGAAAACAGATGTTAACCACAAAAAAATGCTGACTACAAAGTCATGACATTGTAACGGTTTGTGTTTATCAATTTTTTTTTTGTTTCATCAGTTAAGTCAAGGACTTGTATAGAAGGATCAGAAACTTGTATCTCTCCACTAAATGTTAATAAAATGGCATGCAAAGAATTAGTAAATTGCAAATTAGTTATTCAAATTTCACAGGCATTTGATTTCTATTCCATAAAATGTAAGGTGTATTGTAACCTTAAAGGTTTTATAATGTTTTAAACAAGAAAAATGATATTAATTTTTAAGATACTGCAGTTTTACGTAAATTTCAAGCACTTTCCTTGAATACTTAAGAGCTTTGCAGTATACAAATTTTGTTATCATAAGTACTTCATCAATTGTAAACACAATTTGCCGGGTCTCATCTTGTAGAGAATTCAATTGTTCAAAGTTTTAATTTATATTTCTGAGATGAATGGAAGTCAGGATATTTGAAAACGAGATTTTGCCAGATTTTGTGAATACATTAGCATTCATAACATCTCAATCAGTTAATTTTCCTTCTCTATAGTCTTGGTATAGTTTAGGCAGATTATTCAAGAAAAAAGGAAAATAAATGGATATATTGACAAAAATGGCAGCTGCAAAAATTATTGTTCTGTGAGGTTAACGCCAGTAAAATTCAAAGAAACATTTTTTTGGCTGATTGCTTCATATCTGTTTGATATTATCATACACAAATCAGGGGTCGTATTCACCATCCATTCTTGAGAATATTCTTAGACTTGAGCAATCCAAATTTCAACCTTAGATTTCTAGTTTACTGTGACAGATAGAATAATTGTAAGATTGTATTTGACTATATAGTATATGTCCGTATATATCACAGAATTTTCTGTTTATTGAATTGTTTTAAACTAGTTTACATCAATTGTGTAACAAGTTCTTACAACTTAGACAAATTATGCTTAGTATCTTCCTTACAGAACCAGTACTAAGAATATTAATTGTCTTGCTCAGGGACACCACAAAAAAAAGTTTAAACTTATTTACATGTATTTAATTTATTACTTCAATTGTGAAACAAGTTCTTACAATGTAGGCAAATCACACTTGAAAATTTCCTGGTTAGAACCAGTACTAAGCATATGCAGAAACAGGAAAGTTGCTCAAGGACACCACACATAACCGTGATGGAGGATCAAACCCAATACTCTCAGATCCTGGGTCTGAACCTCTACCACTGGACAACATGCTCTGATCCTGTGTCTGAACCTCTACCACTGGACAACATGTTCTGATCCTCTACCACTGAACAACATGCTCTGATCCTGGATCTGAACCTTTACCATTGGACAACATGCTCTGATCCTGGGCCTGATCCTCTACCACTGAACAACATGCTCTGATCCTGTGTCTGAACCTCTACCACTGGACAACATACTCTGATCCTCTACCACTGGACAACATGCTCTGATCCTCTACCACTGGACAACATGCTCTGATCCTCTACCACTGGACAACATACTCTGATCCTCTACCACTGGACAACATGCTCTGATCCTCTACCACTGGACAACATGCTCTGATCCTCTACCACTGGACAACATGCTCTGATCCTGGGTCTGAACCTCTACCACTGGACAACATGCTCTGATCCTGGGCCTGATCCTCTACCACTGAACAACATGCTCTGATCCTGGGCCTGATCCTCTACCACTGAACAACATGCTCTGATCCTGTGTCTGAACCTCTACCACTGGACAACATACTCTGATCCTCTACCACTGGACAACATGCTCTGATCCTCTACCACTGGACAACATACTCTGATCCTCAACCACTGGACAACATGCTCTGATCCTGGGTCTGAACCTCTACCACTGGACAACATGCTCTGATCCTGGGTCTGAACCTCTACCACTTGGCAACATGCTCTGATCCTGTGTCTGAACCTCTACCGCTGGACAACATGCTCTGATCCTGTGTCTGAACCTCTACCACTGGGCAACATACTCTGATCCTGGGTCTGAACCTCTACCACTGGACAACATGCTCTGATCCTGGGTCTGAACCTCTACCACTGGACAACATGCTCTGATCCTGTGTCTGAACCTCTTCCACTGGACAACATGCTCTGATCCTTACCACTGGACAACATGCTCTGATCCTGGGTCTGAACCTCTACCACTGGACAACATGCTCTGATCCTGCGTCTGAACCTCTACCACTGGTCAACATGCTCTGCTCCTGTGTCTGAACCTCTACCACTGGACAACATGCTCTGATCCTGGGTCTGAACCTCTACCACTGGGCAACATGCTCTGATCCTGTGTCTGAACCTCTACCACTGGACAACATGCTCTGATCCTCTACCACTGGACAACATGCTCTGATCCTGGGTCTAAACCTCTACCACTGGACAACATGCTCTGATCCTGGGTCTGATCCTCTACCACTGGACAACATGCTCTGATCCTGGGTCTGAACCTCTACCACTGGACAACATGCTCTGATCCTCTACCACTGGACAACATGCTCTGATCCTGGGTCTAAACCTCTACCACTGGACAACATGCTCTGATCCTGGGTCTGAACCTCTACCACTGGACAACATGCTCTAATGTCTGCGTTATAACTGGCCCCGAGTGTATAAGAGCTTTGTTACAATTTCATGCCATCAAGGATTAATTAACTATCAGTTACAAGACCTGGGATCCTGGAATGTTAACCAGTACTAAAAAGCACAATCATCCCTGCAAGTAACTGATAACTTTCCCACTTGAATCAGCTGGGTAGAGATTAATTAAAACGAGATGTAATGTTGTATATCAATCATAATGGAGACTGTCGCTGGACAGGGATTCAAACTCATGACCCCTGGATTGGTAGTCGGACTTGCAATCAACTGAGCTACGCCCCCCGCTGCTGCAATTGAACTAGAACAATAAAATATGTCCCGTATTTTAAATCAAAATAGGTAAGCGAAAGATAGCACAGGTACAAAGAATGAATGGGGTGTGAGTAGCTGACAGAACTGATTTACTCTCTTTCTATCAAGAAAAAGTGAAACTAGATGCCCAAGGCCTACAATGTCGAGCCCGCAGTACTGACCAGTAATCAAACATTATGGTGAATATTTATGGCATGTTACAAGATCATGAGCAGATATATTTGCATGAAGTTACCTAACAAAATTTTGTTTGTGTGTTTAATTGTTTTAAATTGTTGAAAATGTTAGTAAGTGCTAGCTATTACACCTGTACTCAGAGTAAAGATGTTTTATCTTTTGAATATAAGGCCATTATAAATGAATTGCTAGATTATCATTCAATTTTTTTTTTAAAATGGGGGAGGGAGGGAGGATTATATTTTTAATATTTATTTTTTTTAATTTTTTTTTTGTTAAATGAAAATAAAATAGTGGGTGGGTATGAAAATTAGGGAGTGGATGGGGATGAAATCTAGCAATTAATTTATTACCGCCTGATGGATCAATAAGCTTAAATTATCAAGCTACCAGGACCCAATTTCATAAAAAATATTCAAATGTACGATAATAGTTAAGATTATTTAAAGATTTTATCACGTCTATTTCACAAAACCACTCGGAAACAAACTCGGAAACGTAACTGGAAAATGTGTCTGCCATTTTTGTTTTATATGTAACTCACAAGTAAAATTATCAAGTCTTACATGTGGCTAAAAGCACTCTTAAAGTTACAACAAATATCAGGCGTAACTACGTTCACGATTTTTTTGTGAAATGCACACTTACATTTATGATAAAACCTAAAGTTTACGTGTGAAAATTATCGTACAATTTTTTGTTATTCCCAGTACTCATTTACCCACCATTTTCATTTGCAAATCAATATATCAAACCTTTTTTTTATACCATACACTTCATTTGCATATATATTAATTAAGCTACATTAATACCCTCCCTTTTCGTTTGCATATCAATATATCAAACTTTTTTTATAACATACACTTCATTTGCATATATGTTAATTAAGCTACATTAAAACCAACCCTTTTCATTTGCATATCAATCTATTAAACTATTTTTCAAACCCTACACTTCACATATATGTTTATGAAACTAACCTTTATACCCCATCCACTTTATTTGAGTTCATCATGCAAATATTAGATCTATCCACTTGAATCATTTTCATACAATTTCATATCAGTTCATAAAATTGATCTTACTGGAGCTTTTTTGATATACTAGTAGTAATTTATTCAGCTAATAAATGCAAGACTGACCACATCATTTGCATATTAGATTCTGTATTTTTTTAACTTCAAATTAAGCTCAATATATTATCCTCTCTTTTTTTTTTTTTGAATGGAGTTTTACGCAAGTTTCAACACATTTCAGGTTATATGTGTATATGGCATATCCAGTTTTATTGGTGGAGGGCAACGTCAGAAGGAATTAAGAGTTGAACCACCTTTTTTCTGCAAGTAGCTGGCAAACTTTCTTTCTCAAAAGTTTTTTGAGTGAGCAAGAGTTGAACTGTTACGACCATAGCGGTAAGAGATGTGATCTTGAGATGGCGCCTTAGACCATTCGGCCAGTACAGAAGACCCTCCTGTTATATCATGGTCACGCCTACAAAATCTCACCACCGAGCTAGAGATTGGTTTGAGTGAATATTGTACGTCTTTTTATGCCATCAAGGGCTAGCGATGATCAGTGAACCATACCATTGTCTTCTGCGATCCTGGAAGGTTAACCAGTACTCCAGGAAGTAAATGATGCATTTCCCACTTGAATCAGTGATGGGAGATGAAGGGCAATGAGATACAATGTAGTTACATATCAATCACCACGGAGACAGTGGCAGGTGAGAATTCCAGCTCAAGACTTGTTAATGGATAGTCAAACTACTGCTACTGACTGAAGCTAACCTGAGGCTCGTCTCTAGCAATTTGGCCTAGTTTTATGGAAAATCTTATTTCTCTATACGGCATACAATGTCATACTGGTTGGACAAAAAGATTTGCTATGTGAGACCCAACAATAACAAATTCTATTAACAAAGCTATTAACAGGCTGAATATGCTCAGAACATGCAATTTCCTATGAACATAAAAGCTTGTTTTGTTATCATTTTCAGATAAGACAAGTATGTGGGAGTCTGTGACCGTTGTACACTCCTGGTTATGTCAAGTTTAGTGAATTAAAAGGGTAAATCTATTTTTTTTCTGATGGGATTAAAGGTTATCATCTCCACCACAAACCTAAGTTAGAAACAAAGTCAGTATAATATTATAATTGTAATGTTCCATGAAAATTAGCATCACTTTCAACAATGTTTCAGTGACAGCCTACTAAATGAGACAGTTAATCTAATATTTATTATAAACACTGCTACACTGGAGTATCATGCAGCATGACACGTTATGATACTCCACCCAGTCACATTATACTGACACCCTGCTGATCAGACCTAGACCTATTCTCTAAATGCTGAGCACCAAGCACACAAGCTTCTAGTACCACTTTACAAATTTTTGGTATGACCAGACTGGGGATCAAACCCACAACCTTCTGCGTGTGTTGTGGATGCTCTACCCCTAGACCACTGCTGCCATGTGGTTCAAATGATAATTAATACATGTGAAAGAGTTGCAGCCATAACAGTTTACACTGTTTCTGTTATACAAACAAATGTCAAAAAATTTCTGATTTTCACAAAATGTGTCCCTTCTTTTAGTGCTATGTTCCCATTTTCAAGGTTTTATAATCCCATATTTATGGTGATTTCCCAGCACCCAGTTGAGAAGTTGTGCAATATATAATCAGTGACCGATATCTACCCAAGTCTTGTTTTTCTTTAACAGTTTATTTCAACACTTGTCAAAGGGTCCCCCGTGGCGGAGTGGTCTAAGGCGCCATTTCAAGATCATTTACCTTTCACCAATAATGTCGTAGGTTTGAGTCCTGCTTGCTCCAAAAACATTATGTGAAAAAGGTTTCAAGCTACTTACGGAAGGACGGTGGTTCACCTTAGTCTGACTCAGTCTGAGGTTTTCCTCCACCAGTAAAACTGGATATGCAATATATAACCTGAAATGTGTTGAAAATGGCTGTAAAACCCAATTAAAAAAAAAAGTGCTGCCCAAAGTACTACATATTTTTTTGTGCTACATAATCATGAGTGACTAAGAATGACCTGAAGTCAGTTTTACGTTATCTTCCTCTAAATGTTTATTAATGTTGACACTTGCACAAAATCGAAATCCTGCTAAAGTTTTCTTTCTTTTTTAGTGCTACGTTATATTGAGTGCCAGAGAAATTACCTAAGGTTAGTCTTATTTTCCTCTAAGTGTTCATTAAATGTGACACTTACGATAATAGGGATCCAGTAATTCTTTTCTGTTTTTTTTCTGTGCTACGTTACCATGAGTGCGAGAGATTTACCTAAAGTTAGTCTTCTTTTCCACTAGGAACATGTTCATTAAGTTCAACACTAGTGCAACACTTAACAATTATTATAACGAACGACAAGGTTAAAAAAATAATCACACCAAGGTTGTGTAGATAAATGTGCTCATGGTACCCAGCCCCTGTGGCAGCTGATGTTGGCCCACGAGGGCATGCTGCAGAAAACATGGGTTATTCTAACTGTTAGTCACTTAAGATAAACGTGCTAGTACCCAGCCCCTGCGGCAGATGATGTTAGCCCATGAGGGCATGCTGCAGAAAATGTGGGTTATTCTAACTGTTAGTCATTAAGATAAACATGCTGGTACCCAGCCCCTGTGGCAGCTGATGTCAGCCCATGAGAGCACGCTGCAGAAAACGTGGGTTTTTTTTAACGGTTAGTCATTAAAATAAAGCAACAACATACAGACGACAGTCTGTCAGAGGAATGGCACAATGTAGGACGTCCATCAAGCTCCTCTTTTTCTTGAAGCTTAAGTTTGATAATTTTAGCTCACAACTCGTCAATGTTCCTGAGCATGGCGCTCGGCGACATTCAGACGAGTCTGAATGGAATGCAGCTCTTCCTACGGATTGTTAAAGCAAAAACGACCAAATCAAATATCAATCAAACATTCATTTGTATTAAGCTGCCAGCATAAGAAAATACTGTTAAAACAATACAAGTTTATCACACTGCTCAAGTAAGAAGCGACAAATTGAGAAATATGATAGAATTTGCTGAAACTCTGCAGTTCTGCAGGTATCAAGGTTCTAGGTTCATTCTGCATATTCATTTGTTGATGCATTTTTTTTAATCTGTATGTTAATTTGTTGTTTTTGTACATAAACAGTAAACTTGGAATCTTCCTTCCTGTTAGCATTGAATAACTATAATGTGTTGGTATGCCGTAAAACCCTATTCATTCATTCATTCACACCGCTCAGTAATCTGTTCTGTATACTGAAACTTGAACCATTGTTAGCTGTCAACCTAATGCATCAAAACTAACAGTTGAAATGGGTACATGATACATAAGGCCATAATAAATTAATTGCTAAATTATCATCCCCGCCGCCACCTAATTTTCAAGCTGCCCAGACCCTTTTTATTTTCATTAAAAAAAAAAAAAAATTATAAATTAAAAATAAGAAATAAAAAATAAAATCCTCCCTCCCCGTTTTTAAGAAAAATTTGGATGACAATCTAGCAATTAATTTATAATGGCCTTAACAATTATATATGTCAAATTGTCTGAAGTTTCATCAACATCATGATAAAATATTTTATACATATCTAATACAGTCAACCCTGTCTTTTAGCAGCCACTCAAGGGAAAGAGCAAAACTGACCACTTAACATGGGTGGTTGCTTAATACAGGTTGATTAAAAGTTGTAAAAAGGGTAAATGGAAAATGTGGCTGTTTAAGACAAGTGGTTACTTAATAGAGGTTACCACTAACACAGGTTTGACTGTATATCAAATCAGATATTTTATAGAACAGTAAACAAGGTTAAAAGTTCTTTTATGCTCCAACTCAAAATTCGTACTCAAACACAATTTCCATGCTTCATATTTCATACAAACACAAATCAAAGCACAAACACTTAAACTGACTCATCCTCAAAATTTGAAAATATTAATGCAGATTTAAGGTGGAAAGTTACATGTATTTTCATACATTTTATATCAAATTTTTTGAGTTGAGCATGAAATCTTGACAACAGCACATAAGCAGGACTATAATTCCTTTTTAAGGCTTGTATTTAAAGGCCTTGACTAAAATTCATGGCAAAATGAAAACTATACAGTATTACATCAATCCTTAAATAATTTCTGACCTGAGGACTGCATTTCACAAAATAACTTATGATAAAAACTGATGTAAATCAATTTGACGATAGATGTTTAAAACAATTTTGTTTTCAAAAAACTATATTTTCTGCATTGATCTGAGCTGATTTTGGGTTAGAAGACTATTAAAAATATTATGAATAATTGTTGGTTTAAGTTTACAACAATTTTTGCCGCAAGTTATTTTGTGAAATGCACCCCAGAAGAACTTGGTATATAAGCAGCTGAAAGCACATACAATTTGTAAAAAATTGCACATAAAAATGGACTCGTGGGACATAAACTACTAGAGAGTGGGGAATAAACATCTAATATAATGCTGTAATTGATTATTGGAAATATCAACTCTTCAGTATCTCCCTTCTTTGCAAATCAGTTATTTCCCTTGTACTAAATGATTAAATTAACAGTTAGGCTATTATAAATTAATTGCTAGATCAAATTTTTCTTAAAAACTGGGAGAGCGGGAGGATTTTATTTTTTATTTTTATTTTTAAAATTTTTGATGTCTTTTTAATTTGTTTTTTTTGTTATGAAAATAAAAAGGGTTGGGGCAGCATGAAAATTAGGGAGTGGGCAGGGATGATAATCTTGCAATTAATTTATTATGGCCTTAACAAAACTGATTGATTATTATTTTGAAAAGCAATCAAACATGAGATATGATATATAGAGGGGATCTTACAAAGAGTGCTCGTTTATTTTTTAATTTATTAAACAAGTTTAAATTTAGATGAGGCTCTTAATTCCAAGCAATGTATCATTTTTTTTGCCATTGAATTTAATAAATTAAATTAGTGAGTATGAATGTAAGATTCTTTTTATCATGTAATTCAAGAAAATGGTACTTTTACGACATATTTTTCAGGACACCTCATTTAGGAACGAGTACAAATACGGCACATAAGTTTCTTTCAGTCAACCAAAGATGTGACTTGTCAAAAAAACGTCCTTTCTCCATGACAACTCAATGTCATTGGGATGTTCTAACCAGTCTGAAAGGAGCTCCATATTTTTCGTATGAGAACAGAGTTCTACCAAGAACCCAGGAAGATGATTCAGTAGTGATATTACGCAAGGTTAAAATATGTCATGGATTTATTTATGATAATTAATATGATGCTGATGATGATGAAGATGATTGAGGTGGTGATAAGAACGGAACTTCTTTTACCTCAGGAATCATTTCAAACAGCTGAAATATTACTAGACATAGAAAGGAACTTCTTTAACCTCAGGAATCATTTCAAACAGCTGAAATATTACTACAGTAACTGAAGCTTTATCAGTCAAACAGGACTTTTTTTCTAGATTTTTTTCTATCTGCTAATTCTTTGTGGGATAAACTTCCATGACTTTCTTTTGAATACAGAATAAGGAACCCTTAGAACATGAAGGTGCTATGTGTATATGAAGCTTGAAGGCACATAACACCTTGATGCACCAGGCGGTCATTGTCATAAAACAAGTAGGTGTACATTTTATTCTTAGCATTCAAAAGCAGAAAAAATGATATTAAATAATTATTGGAAAATATGTGAGAATGGAACTGAGTGGAACCTTTAATTGTCTTTCTTCTCTCAAGTAACTGACACTTTCTCACAAAAAGTGTTTGGACAAAGCCACGCTCAAACCCACAACCTCAGCGGTGAGAGCTAAGCGGCCTTTTGACAACAGCACCCTAGTCTAATTAGCAATGGAAGACCACTCAAAGTTTCTTAATTTACATATAATTCTTCCACTGTTGACCCTAGCACTATATATATGTATTTGTTTATTTATGAATTGTGTGTTCTCTATTTATACTGATTACTTAAGTTACTGCAAAACATCACCTTGAAATCTTAAGATATTGTTAAATCATGACTATTTGACCAATGTGACACAATACTGCATGTTATAAAAAAACAGTGTTATATATTGCAGGGCTTGAAATTTTTTAACAAAGCTATCTACTCATTCTCCGTTCCCAAATATTTTTTAATGCTTAAAATCAAATAAATATTGTTTGAAATTTAGCATCATGTTTTTGCTGATGATCAGTTTTCCTGACCTTTATTTTCTGGGATCCCAGTAACCAGTAATGGAAATGAGACGCAATGCTGTATATCTTTCATCACAGAGACGATGAGTGCCACAGGTCAGGCAGAGATTCAAACTCATGACAAATGGATTGATAGTTTGACATGCTACTGACTGAGCTTACTGGGCCCAGCTAAATAAATATTAAGGCGAGTTTCTTAAATCTTTCTCATCCTTGACAAAAGTTTCTGGTCATGGCGAGTGGACGAGTAGAATTGTCCAACTCTTGGATATATATATGTAAGATGTAACAATGGTTATAATTACAAATCAAGCATAAGGTAGAAATGTTATAAGCTGTACACCAAATCTAGCAAGACTTGTTGAATCTTATCATAATTATATAATATTTATTTACCAATTCTCCACCTGCCCTGTATATTTACATAATTTGCCAGGAGTAAATATTTGAATATAGAGGGCATTTAAAATGGTAACAACAAAAGAGGTTGGAACAGAAAGGTGATTAAAACAGAAAGAAACAAGACTGAAAATGATAAAAAAATTACATTAAAGCTACACATATATTGCTTTATTATTATATTATATATTAATATTTATAATATAAAAACTAACTGTTTGAAACAAAATGGAGGCAGTCGACCGATGGTATGAAAGAAATTTGCTATGATATTACAATGTATTAAAGTTAATAAATTGTCCCAGACAATTTTCTTCCCAATCTGTCAGAGTCCCAGACAATTTTCTTCCCAATCAGTCAGAGTCCCAGACAATTTTCTTCCCAATCAGTCAGAGTCCCAGATAATTTTTCTTCCCCAATCAGTCAGAGTCCCAGACAATTTTCTTCCCAATCAGTCCGAGTCCCAGATAATTTTCTTCCCAAACAGTCAGAGACCCAGACAATTTTCTTCCCAATCAGTCAGAGTCCCAGACAATTTTCCCATTCAGTCAGAGTCCCAGACAATTTTCTTCCCAATCAGTCAGAGTCCCAGACAATTTTCTTCCCAATCAGTCAGAGTCCCAGACAATTTTCTTCCCAATTAGTCAGAGTCCCAGATAATTTTTCTTCCCCAATCAGTCAGAGTCCCAGACAATTTTCTTCCCAATCAGTCCAAGTCCCAGATAATTTTCTTCCCAAACAGTCAGAGACCCAGACAATTTTCTTCCCAATCAGTCAGAGTCCCAGACAATTTTCCCATTCAGTCAGAGTCCCAGACAATTTTCTTCCCAATCAGTCAGAGACCCAGACAATTTTCTTCCCAATCAGTCAGAGTCCCAGACAATTTTCTTCCCAAACAGTCAGAATCCCAGACAATTTTTTTCCCAATCAGTCAGAGACCCAGACAATTTTCTTCCCAATCAGTCAGAGTCCCAGATAATTTTCTTCCCAATCAGTCAGAGTCCCAGACAATTTTCTTCTCAATCAGTCAGAGTCCCAGATAATTTTCTTCCCAATCAGTCAGAGTCCCAGACAATTTTCTTCTCAATCAGTCAGAGTCCTAGACAATTTTTTTCCCAATCAGTCAGAGTCCCAGATAATTTTCTTCCCAATCAGTCAGAGTCCCAGACAATTTTCTTCCCCAATCAGTCAGAGTCCCAGACAATTTTCTTCCCAATCAGTCAGAGACCCAGACAATTTTCTTCCCAATCAGTCAGAGTCCCAGATAATTTTCTTCCCAAACAGTCAGAGACCCAGACAATTTTCTTCCCAATCAGTCAGAGTCCAAGATAATTTTTCTTCCCCATTCAGTCAGAGTCCCAGACAATTTTCTTCCAAATCAGTCAGAGTCCCAGACAATTTTCTTCCCAATCAGTCAGAGATCCAGACAATTTTCTTCCCAAACAGTCAGAGTCCCAGACAATTTTCTTCCCAATCAGTCAGAGTCCCAGACAATTTTCTTCCAAATCAGTCAGAGTCCCAGACAATTTTCTTCCCAATCAGTCAGAGTCCCAGACAATTTTCTTCCCAATCAGTCAGAGTCCCAGATAATTTTCTTTCCAATTAGTCAGAGTCCCAGATAATTTTCTTCTCAATCAGCCAGAGTCCCAGACAATTTTCTTCCCAATCAGTCAGAGTCCCAGATAATTTTTCTTCCCCATTCAGTCAGAGTCCCAGACAATTTTCTTCCCAATCAGTCAGAGTCCCAGATAATATTTCTTCCCAAACAGCCAGAGACCCAGACAATTTTCTTCCCAATCAGTCAGAGTCCCAGACAATTTTCCCATTCAGTCAGAGTCCCAGACAATTTTCTTCCCAATCAGTCAGAGTCCCAGACATATTTCTTCCCAATCAGTCAGAGTCCCAGACAATTTTCCCAATCAGTCAGAGTCCAAGACAATTTTCTTCCCAATCAGTCAGAGACCCAGACAATTTTCTTCCCAAACAGTCAGAGTCCCAGACAATTTTCTTCCCAATCAGTCAGAGTCCCAGACAATTTTCTTCCAAATCAGTCAGAGTCCCAGACAATTTTCTTCCCAATCAGTCAGAGACCCAGACAATTTTCTTCCCAATCAGTCAGAGTCCCAGATAATTTTCTTCTCAATCAGCCAGAGTCCCAGACAATTTTCTTCTCAATCAGTCAGAGTCCCAGATAATTTTCTTCCCAATCAGTCAGAGTCCCAGACATATTTCTTCCCAATCAGTCAGAGTCCCAGACAATTTTCTTCCCAATCAGTCAGAGTCCCAGACAATTTTCTTCCCAATCAGTCAGTCAGTCAGAGTCCCAGATAATTTTCTTCCCAATCAGTCAGAGTCCCAGACAATTTTCTTCCCAATCAGTCAGTCAGTCAGAGTCCCAGACAATTTTCTTCCCAATCAGTCAGAACCCCAGACAATTTTCTTCCCAATCAGTCAGAGTCCCAGACAACTTTTCTTCCCCAATCAGTCAGAGTCCCAGACAATTTTCTACCCAATCAGTTAGAGTCCCAGACAATTTTCTTCCCAATCTGTCAGAGTCCCAGATATTTTCTTCCCTATCAGTCAGAGTGCCAGACAATTTTCTTCCCAATCAGTCAGAGTCCCAGACAATTTTCTTCCCAATCAGTCAGAGTCCCAGACAATTTTCTTCTCAATCAGTCAGAGTCCCAGATAATTTTCTTCCCAATTAGTCAGAGCCCCAGACAATTTTCTTCCCAGTCAGTCAGAGTCCCAGATAATTTTTCTTCCCAATCAGTCAGAGTCCCAGACAATTTTTTTCCCAATCAGTCAGAGTCCCAGACAATTTTTTTGCCAATCAGTCAGAGTCCCAGACAATTTTCTTCCCAATCATCAGAGTCCCAGACAATTTTCTTCCCAATCAGTCAGAATCTCAGACAATTTTCTTACCAATCAGTCAGAGTCTCAGATAATTTTCTTCCCAATCAGTCAGAGTCCCAGACAATTTTCTTCCCAATCAGTCAGAGTCCCAGATAATTTTTTTCCCAATCAGTCAGAGTCCCAGACATTTTTCTTCCCAATCAGTCAGAGTCCCAGATAATTTTCTTCCCAATCAGTCAGGGTCCCAGACAATTTTCTTCCCAATCAGTCTGAGTCCCAGACAATTTTCATTCCAATCAGTCAGAGTCCCAGATAATTTTGGATAAAGAATAAGTACTTAACTCCAGAACTTTAAAGTCTGGTTTTATCTTAACTTAGTAACCACACCTTTTTAGAATGAGGTGAAATATCATTTTCAAAACAGGTTATAATTTACATTGTATATGGCATAATCAGTTTTAGTAGAGGAACTAAGCCTCAAAATGAATTTCAGTAGAACCACCGCCCTTCCACAAAATACTGTAACTGGCAAATTTTCTGACATAATTTTTTTACCAAGCTGGGCTTGAATCCATGACCTCAGTTGTAAGAGGTAAGTAAAGGTTTGTTAATTTTCTGAAGATGTAGGTAAATATAAGACATATTCAGATATTAGAGATCAATTATGAGTTTCAATTAATTTCAATTAAAACCTGATACGGAATATATAATTATATATACTATGACATCATATCATTTAAAATTTAAAACTTTCTTTGATTCAATAATTGCCTTAGGCTCTACAAGATCATAAAAAAAAATATAATTTTAGAAACCTGTTCGAAATACCTTAGTCATGTTTTAGTATAGACACTTTCCCCTTTTAAACAAACTTTGTTTTTAAACCCCAGTGGTATTATTGAATAATATACAGACAGGTGGATTAAATAACCCTATAATCATCTGGGGCCGTATTCATAAATATTTTCATCTAAGATTAATACTTTTCTTAAGTTTTATTCAGAAAGCATTTAAGCGAAAAAATCATCTAAGAATAGAAAATTTTCCTCTCAACTGTAAGATAACTCTGAGGTGTATTAACTATTTAAGAAGTTTCTTAAAACCTGTGACTTGGTTTAAAGAAATGATACTTGCACCAAAAGTATGTATTTGAGCATGATTTCAGCATACATGTGTCATTAGATTTTATCAACTGCTATTAAAGATATACATTTTGTATTGATTAACCTTAAGTTTATTCTTTATTTGTAGTTGACCTATTTATCCATTATGTAAACTTGACAGTAAAAGCGTTTTGTCTGTCCGTCCGTCCGTCTTGGTTGTTAAACACCTAATTAAAAAATAGGACATTTAAATGATTTTTGTGACGACGGCCATTATTGAGGGTCTATCATTTGTATGAGATGTATAGGAGATAAAATCCATCATCAGTTTTTCCATGTGGAATAGACAAATCTCACCCTCGGTCAAAATTGCAGGGGACTTGGCAGAGTCTTGTCTCTGCACGTAAGTTTGACCAAAAGTGTGAGTTTATTCTATCACACAAAATTTTAATGATAGGTTTCTATATTCTTACTGGACACTCGACTTTCTTAATCGCTCTATTTTCTTACATGACACTCAGACATTTAATTTTCAAATTGACACTCAATTTCTTAACTCAACAGTTAGAACTTCTATTAAAATTCCAACTGAACATATTTAAAATTATTTGTTACACATACCTTACTTTATTCTAGGAGAAGTCTGCAATTTTCTGTCATTCAACATGTTATGTCAGTTCAAAATAAAGAAGAAACATTTATGATTTTTAACTTAAAATCTACCTCAAATATAACAATATTTATTTTGTTTTTTAAATTGATACCATAAAGATGAGAAACTGAATTATCACTTTGAATTATTTTGGGTTATACCAGCAGCAGAGAAATAGTTTTGTAAACAAACTCTGGCCATTTCAACGGATACAATAATGTCTCTGTCTTACTAGCTTTTGTTTTGACACCCCATCATGGATAAAACATTAATTGCTGATCAGTGTCTCTTTTTATAAAATAGTTTTAAAAATCTACTGCTAACTGTTTTATTTATAAAATAGTAGTAAAACTACCTTATTTTTTATATAAAACATTTAACTTGTTTATTTAAATATTTGACCTTCTTGAATAGTTTATTTTCACAATATCTTGTGTTCATATTGATTTAAAAAAGCATTAGATCAATATGTTTTTCATATGTTAAAGTATTTCGACTTTCTTGCTCAACACTCGACTTAGTTATTCGACACTCTACTTTCTTCCTCAAAAATTTTTTTTTTTACTCTACACTCAAATTGTTAACTCGAACCTCAATATTTTCTTTCCTGACACTCGACTTTCTTACTAAACACTCGATTCTTTTACTCGGTATTCAACTTCCTAACTCGACAATTGACTTTCTTACTCGACTATCCTTACTTGACAATCAATTGTCTTACTTGACATTCGACAGTTGGAAAGCATCTATCCCATTTACAAGGACTAGTATAAACAAACTATATCATCATAGTGTCAATGATCTTCTTTTCAGTTCAATTCAATGGAATTACATTATTCCATTTTACATGTCTTGCGGAGATGGGGTGTGCTCGAGTACTGGTTAACCTGTCAGGATCCCAGGAACTAGTGGTAAGGTTAAATGATCGTCTGTTAGCCCTTGATGACATAAAACTGACGCTAAATATTCAATCAATCAATCCATTTTCCACTGATTTATCAATAACTTTGAAACGGGAAAAATATCAGTTAGTTGCGCAGATAAATTAACTGATCATCTTAAAATGCATTTATTTCACTTTGATTGTGACACAAGTTATTATAACTTAGACAAGTCACGCTCGATGTATTCCTGAGTAGAACCAGTACTAAGCATATACGGATAATGTGTCCGTCTCACACATAACCATGGTGGAAGATCAAACCCATGACCCTCCGACTGAGCTCTCGATAGCATAACAATTGCACTTCAATCAAATGGTAAGAAAAGAGTGAACAATTTCAGCGTTCAAGTGATATTTTACTGAATGTTTTGTATTTTCTGGTGTTTATTGCCGTTTTCAACACTGTTCAGTGCTGGCACACTTTAGTACCATGCCGAACATATGACATGCTACACCACTAGGCCACCGCAGCAGTTTATATTATGGTAGAAAACAGCGGCAATGTCATTTATAATCATAACACTATTTTAATAGGGACATTTTTAAAGTAGTTCACTGCGAAAACTTTTGAATACATTTACACTAATTATTTATATATATATCTATTCATTGTTTTTCTAAATAAAGATCACAAGTATCGCGTTCCCCAGTATTTGATTTTACATTTCCAGTTTAGTATAATATGAATAAGAAGAAGAAGGAGAAGAAGTAGAAAAAAAGAAGAAGAGGAAGAAGACTATACACAGTTTCTCATCGAAGTACACTGTTATAGTAACATATATATCTAAACATATAAACACAAAACGAGTTGAGTGGCTAACATGTACATAGTTTATATACACATACACACAAACACAGCTAGATACCCTACACACACACATAGGTAATATACACAAACACACTACACACAAGCTCACATTACCACATTGACATTTCAATACTCAGTTAAAGTAGATTATAGTATAGAAGGTATTTTCCAAACTATCACTTCCGCTACTATTTTAAGATTTGGAAATCCCAGACTTCCTTAGTTACCGAGTTCAGATTTTTTTTAAGATGAAATATTTGATCTAAGAATTATTTTTTTTCTTATACGTTTTCTTAACTAAGATTTGTTTAAGTGGTTTTATGAATACCACTTAAGTTAAAAATTTGTTTTTCATCTTAGCTAAAAAAATATTACTGAGTTAAGATATTTTCTTAGCGAAAATCTTAGAAGCTTTATAAATATGGCCCCTGGGCATCTACATCTAATTTTCATGCCGCCCCCCAACCCTTTTATTTTATTTTCATAAAAAAAATAATATTATTATCATTATTTAAAAAAAAAAACATTGAAAATTTTAATAAAAAAAAAAAAAATGTATCCTTGCCCCTCCCTCTTTTAAAAATAAAAAATAAAGAAAAATTTGGATGGTAATCTAGCAATTAATTCATAATGAATGCCCTTAGGGTCAATACTGAAACTTAAGCCAAGGTTAGACTCCACATAACAATATACCACAAGGAGTTGTGGGAATAAATTGTTTTGTCTGTTCGCATCTTCAAAGGAAAAATAACAGTAGACTGTTTACTTGAGAGTGAGTATTTTTCATTTACTGTATATATATATATTTATTTTTTGAATGGGGTTAAACACAATTTTCCACACATTTCAGGTTATATATGGCATATCCAGTTTTACTGGTGGAGGGACACCTCAGGTTATATATGGCATATCCAGTTTTAATGGTGGAGGAACACCTCAGGTTATATATGGCATGTCCAGTTTTAATGGTGGAGGAACACCTCAGGTTATAAATATGGCATATCCTGTTTTAATGGTGGAGGAAGACCTCAGGTTATATATGGCATGTCCAGTTTTAATGGTGGAGGAACACCTCAGGTTATATATGGCATATCCTGTTTTAATGGTGGAGGAACACCTCATGTTATATATGGCATATCCAGTTTTAATGGTGGAGGAACACATCTGGTTATATATGGCATGTCCAGTTTTAATGGTGGAGGAACACCACTGGTTATATAAGGCATATCCAGTTTTAATGGTGGAGGAACACCTCTGGTTATATAAGGCATGTCCAGTTTTAATGGTGGAGGAACACCTCAGGTTATATATGGCATATCCAGTTTTACTGGTGGAGGAACACATCTGGTTATATATGGCATATCCAGTTTTAATGGTGGAGGAACACATCTGGTTATATAAGGCATGTCCAGTTTTAATGGTGGAGGAACACCTCTGGTTATATAAGGCATGACCAGTTTTAATGGTGGAGGAACACTTCAGGTTATATATGGCATATCCAGTTTTAATGGTGGAGGAACACCTCAGGTTATATATGGCATATCCAGTTTTACTGGTGGAGGGACACCTCAGGTTATATATGGCATATCCAGTTTTAATGGTGGAGGAACACCTCTGGTTATATATGGCATATCCAGTTTTAATGGTGGAGGAACACCTCAGGTTATATATGGCATGTCCAGTTTTTATGGTGGAGGAACACCTCAGGTTATATATGGCATGTCCAGTTTTAATGGTGGAGGAACACCTCAGGTTATGTATGGCATGTCCAGTTTTTATGGTGGAGGAACACCTCAGGTTATATATGGCATATCCAGTTTTAATGGTGGAGGAACACCTCAGGTTATATATGACATGTCCAGTTTTAATGGTGGAGGAACACCTCTGGTTATATAAGGCATGTCCTGTTTTACTGGTGGAGGAACACCTCAGGTTATATATGGCATATCCAGTTTTACTGGTGGAGGAACACGTCTGGTTATATATGGCATATCCAGTTTTAATGGTGGAGGAACACATCTGGTTATATATGGCATGTCCAGTTTTAATGGTGGAGGAACACCTCTGGTTATATAAGGCATGTCCAGTTTTAATGGTGGAGGAACACCTCAGGTTATATATGGCAAATCCAGTTTTAATGGTGGAGGAACACCTCTGGTTATATATGGCATGTCCAGTTTTAATGGTGGAGGAACACCTCTGGTTATATAAGGCATGTCCAGTTTTAATGGTGGAGGAACACCTCAGGTTATATATGGCATGTCAAGTTTTAATGGTGGAGGAACACCTAAGGTTATGTATGGCATGTCCAGTTTTACTGGTGGAGGAACACCTCTGGTTATATAAGGCATGTCCAGTTTTAATGGTGGAGGAACACCTCAGGTTATATATGGCATGTCCAGTTTTAATGGTGGAAGAACACCTCAGGTTATATATGGCATATCCAGTTTTACTGGTGGAGGGACACCTCAGGTTATATATGGCATATCCAGTTTTAATGGTTGAGGAACACCTCAGGTTATATATGGCATGTCCAGTTTTTATGGTGGAGGAACACCTCAGGTTATATATGGCATATCCAGTTTTAATGGTGGAGGAACACCTCAGGTTATATATGGCATGTCCAGTTTTTATGGTGGAGGAACACCTCAGGTTATATATGGCATGTCCAGTTTTAATGGTGGAGGAACACCTCAGGTTATATATGGCATGTCCAGTTTTAATGGTGGAGGAACACCTCTCGTTATATAAGGCATGTCCAGTTTTACTGGTGGAGGAACACATCTGGTTATATATGGCGTATCCAGTTTTAATGGTGGAGGAACACCTCAGGTTATATATGGCATATCCAGTTTTACTGGTGGAGGAACACATCTGGTTATATATGGCATATCCAGTTTTAATGGTGGAGGAACACCTCAGGTTATATATGGCAAATCCAGTTTTACTGGTGGAGGAACACCTCAGGTTATTTATGACATATCCAGTTTTACTGGTGGAGGAACACCTCTGGTTATATATGGCATGTCCAGTTTTAATGGTGGAGGAACACCTCAGGTTATATATGGCATGTCCAGTTTTTATGGTTGAGGAACACCTCAGGTTATATATGGCATATCCAGTTTTAATGGTGGAAGAACACCTCAGGTTATATATGGCATGTCCAGTTTTTATGGTGGAGGAACATTTCAGGTTATATATGGCATATACAGTTTTAATGGTGGAGGAACACCTCAAGTTATATATGGCAAATCCAGTTTTACTGGTGGAGACCTCTGGTTATATATGGCATTTCCATTTTAATGGTGGAGGAACACCTCAGGTTAAATATGGCATATCCAGTTTTAATGGTGGAGGAACACCTCAGATTACATATGGCATATCCTGTTTTAATGGTGGAGGAACACCTCAGGTTATATATGACATATCCAGTTTTATTGGTGGAGGAACACCTCAGGTTATATATGGCATATCCAGTTTTAATAGTGGAGGAACACCTCAGGTTATGTATGGCATATCCACTTATGGCATATCCAGTTTTACTGGTGGAGGAACACCTCAGGTTATGTATGGCATATCCAGTTTAATGGTGGAGGAAGACCTCAGAATGAATCTTAAAGCAGAACCACCTGGCAAACTTTGTCACATAAAATATTTGGAGTGAGCGGGACTCGAACCTACTACCTGAGTGGTGAGAGGGAAATGACCTTGAGAACTAATTATTTGTTGCTGTCCCAATAATAGGATAAATACGATTGCACACACAAATCAGTTTAAAAAAAGTAACGAATTAAAAGAACATCATTTTGAATATTTCTGTAGCTCTACAGTTACTCAAATTCATTTGAAAAATATAAGATTTTACACATTTTACCCACACACAAAATTATGCAACTTGCCTGACTGTTTGCTTCAAGGTTCTATAGTAACCATGGCAAAGAAAAATATAATAATTAATAATCTCAAACTGAGGGTAAGACAAACAAAATCAGCAGCCAAATGAAATACAAAGTTGACCTGAAATTTTGAACAGTTTCACTACTACAAAAATATCAGAAAAAAATGTCACACAAAATGTCACATAAAATAATGCACAAAATATCACATAAAATATTGCACAAAATGTCACATAAAATATTGCAAACAATTATGCATAGTATGTCACATTTCAGCAATATAAGGGAAGACAACCACATCAGAGACAGTGAAGAATAGGAAGGTATGGGTAGTCTCAGCAAGATCAGGGGTGACATTTATAAAAACCATCTTATTACCTTTGAATTGATAGCAAATGAAAATCGCACCTGAAATTTGGATAAGTCCAGTTCAATTTAAAAGAGAAGAGCAGAAGTTATATGTGAGAAGACTGAATTCAGTTAGTAATAACTGGAAGACTGGGTCGTGTTTCACCAACATACATAACACTTAACTAAGTAGATACAGTAGGATCTTGTATCGCTTGAGCTGAAAGTTTGGTCGAAGTTTTCCTGAGGTCTGAATTTTTTTCCAATCTTATTTTTGTACGTGTAGTTTAGGCCATTATAAATTAATTGCTAGGTTATCACCTGTTTTTTTTTAAAAAAAAAAAGGAAGGGCGATAGAATTTTCTTTTTTCTTTCTTTAGTTTTATTTTCAAAATTGTTGATCTTTTTTTTCTTCTTTTTTTTTTTTTTAATGAAAATAAAAAGGGTGAGGGCAGCATGAAAATAAGGGGATGGGCCGGGATGATAATCTAATTTATTTTTGCCTTATGTTCTTTTTTTATCTATTCTATTAAATGGGACTGAATGCAATTTTCAACACATGAAAGGTTATCTATGGCATATCCAGTTTTTATTGATACTCAGAATGAATCTGAATAGAACCATCATCCTTCCACAAGTAACTGGCAAACTTTCTCAAATTTTCTGGAGTGAGCAAGGCTCAAATCCATGACCTCAGTGGTGAAAAGGAGGTTGTCATTAAATGACAACATCTTAGTCCAGTCTGCCACTGAATAACATTTTTTTACGTGTTTTACTTAGCCAAATTAATGTTGCTGAAATTCTGCATCTTTATTGCAAAACTGTTGAAACTAATTGACTGAAATGCTACCAGACTTACTGATCCACCGTCATCTCCACTATCATGTCCTCACAACAGTTGAGATTCTCGGTAGCATCTCTACAACAACTCCACATTAGAGAAGTAGTTAGGCCATAAATAATTAATTGCTAGATTATCATCCCCATCCACTCCCTAATTTTCATGATGCCCTGACCCTTTTAATTTTTATAAATGAAAATTTTTTTTTTCAAAAATGAAAATAAAAAATAAAGAACAAAATCCTCCCTCCCAATTTTTAAAAAAAAAATTTGGATGGTAACCAAGCAATTTTGATCAACATGTAACTTCAGTTTTAATTAAATTATAATTATTGCATAAGAAGTGTTTAATAGTGGTTTAATGAATAAATAGAATTAGCTCATTCAAAGTGTTCTCATGCAGGGGAGAATTTGTTCATTGTAATAGTCAAAGAAAATGCATTCAGTGCCCAAGATTCTGTAACATGTGAATAGAAATGTAAAAAATGAAAACATACACTAACAGTGGTTACCTGTTTAAATTTTAAATCCAAATATTTAGATTTTTTTTTAGAATAAATGCTCCCCCCAATATTATAAGGTACCCATCCCTCTATCCATTTTTATGGAAAATGAAACAACTTTGTAGGTATTTAATCAAAATAAATACACATTGACTTCAAGTTTGGTTTCAATATTTGTCAGTCGATTAATTTAATATTTAGTGACATTTTTAGGCAATCAAAGGCTAACAAACGATCAGTTAACTGTAGACCACTGTCTCCTGGGATCCTGGAAGGATAACCAGTACTCGAGCACAACCCATCACTGGAAGTAACCAATAACTTTCCCATTTGAATCAAAGGTGAGAGACAAATGATAATGAGACACAATGTCGTATATCAATCATCATGGAGAATTAGGCAGAGCCGAGATTCGAACTCACGACTTCTGGATTGAGTCATACACGCTATCAAATGAGTTTTGCACACTCTTTATAAAAAAGTTTGAATTTTGATATTCCTAACCCAAATACACGTTCCCATTTTGCAAAATGCATCACCCATGGGCATCTGTAACTTTTATTTGGGAGTATAAGTAACTTTAATTCAGCCCTATTCAACACTTTCAGACAGAAAGTCTCAGAAATAATTTTCATGTATGGACCATCTTTGATCAATAAAGAAAGAGGCTTGACATCATTTTAAACACACAACATGACATATCCACTTTTATTGGTGGAGGGCTACCTATGAATGAATCTGAGAAGAAACACATGACAGGTTATACATGGCATATCCACTTTTATTGGTGGAAGGCTACCTAAGAATGAATCTGAGAAGAAACACATGACAGGTTATACATGGCATATCCACTTTTATTGGTGGAAGGCTACCTACGAATGAATCTGAGAAGAAACACATGACAGTTTATACATGGCATATCCACTTTTATTGGTGGAGGGCTACCTACAAATGAATATGAGAAGAAACACATGACAGGTTATACATGGCATATCCACTTTTACTGGTGGAGGGCTACCTACAAATGAATCTGAGAAGAAACACACGACAGGTTATACATGGCATATCCACTTTTATTGGTGGAGGGCTACCTAAGAATAAATCTGAGAAGAAACACATGGCAGGTTATACATGGCATATCCACTTTTATTGGTGGAGGGCTACCTTAGAATGAATGAATGAACACTTTATATGTCAGAAGAAGTAACAAATGACAAAATGGTATATATGATGTTTGAAGAAGTAACAAATGGCACTATTTTCTATGTTGGAACAAGTAACAAATGGCACCATTTTTATGTTTGAAGAAGTAACAATTAAAGGCACTATTTTTTATGTTTGAAGAAGTAACAAATGACAAAACAGTATAATTATATGATGTTTGAACAAGTAACAAACGGCACTTTTTCTTTATACAGAATATTAGTGTTCACTCACTTGTTGCTGGCCTTGGTGTTGGCGTAGTTGACAAGCCACTCTATGATGTCCTGATTAAGGTCATTCAGCTATTTTGCCAGATCTTCAGCAGTGGACAAGGACTCGTTGACCTGGTTCGACGCCTCCTCTATGTTTGTCTTCCAGTTCCTCTTCCTCTTCAAATTTGGAATTTTCCAAGAAGAACTAAAATTAAACAAGTAAATTATTCTTTAAAATAAAAAAAAATTAATGTGGTTTAACAGCAATATTTCAAACTTCCCTTTTGTGTAAATACATGTACCTTCAAAGACTTAAGATGTTATAGCAATTTATAGTATGAAAACATATTGCTGAATGTATAATATAGTTTATTATCTATTTGGATTCTAGCCATTATTCTATAACTGTGTTAACATTTAAGTTTTATTCACTGAATATACTATTTTATTGGACATTGCTTTTAAAGTGTGATTTTGAGAGAATTTAATATTACTGTTTAGATGTTATTGTAACACTGTGACTTTAAGTTCTCTATATCATATACTTTTGAAAATTTATTTGTCAATAATCTGTGTTAACCAAATTAAAACTGATATAAATGGACACATACCATTGTCTGAATCTGGAAACAACACAAGAAGGAAGAACCTTTTTCATTTTCTTTTGAAGGATTTTCCAAACCCAAACAAACTGTCTGTAGGCTATGTAATGGTACGTTCTGAAATAATAAACAAACAACAATATACTCCGAAGTCTTTAAATTCTATATATATTATAAATACATGTTTTTTTTAGAAATAATATTTTATATGGAGTGACAGTGTTTAGACATATTTTTGGCAAAAATATAAGAATATTGTCTTGTATCCAAGTTTGCATTATAAGAGATGATGCCTCAGAAATTGATGTTGTTGTTGTTCTATGGTGTTTAGCATCGCTTTCAACAATTTTTCAGTCATATCGCGACGGTGTCTACTTGAGACAGTATACTAAGCACTGTCACACTGGAGTATCATGCCGCAGACACATGGTATGATACCTCACCCAGTCACATTATACTGACACCAGGCCGACCAGACCTAGAACTCTCCTCTAAATGCTGAGCATAAAGTGAGGAATTTTCTAGTACCATTTTTAAAGTCTTTGGTATGACCCGGCCGGGGATTGAACCCACGACCTTCCACATGCGAGGCAGACCCTCTACCACTAGACCACGCCGCAGTCTCAGAAATTGAAGGAATGGCGACAGGACCTTACCAGATATGGTGACAGGACCTTACTAGATATGGGGACAGGACCATACCAGATATGGTGACAAGACCTTACCAGATATGGTGACAGGACCTTACCAGATATGGCGACAGGACCTTACCAGATATGTGTTACAGTTTGATATGTCAAAATCTTAAAATGTACTTTACTAAAGTAAAGAGCTGATGTACATTATAAGAAGTGTTAAATCAAAATTTGTTGTATACAAATTATTTTTATATACTTTTTTTTATAATCTTGACCTATTTTATTATTATTTTTTCGGGAGTGTATTGTTCAGTGGTAGATTATCAGACCTTGTATATTGAGGGTTGGTGACTCGATCCTCTACCGTGACTATAATGTGTTGTCCTTGAGCAAGACACTTTATCCACAAACTATTAGTACTTGTTCTACCCAGGAAGACTTCAAAATTGAAGTAAAATGAACAAGTTTATATACATTATATTAACTTATGAATCATCTGATCCTCCAGAGAAAATCCTTCCTGTTCTATATACGTATAATAGCGCGCTTCAACCACATGGATGTTGAGACAGTTGCCCAGAAACCCCTCGTATTCTGTTATACACTGAAGCCCTTGTTCTTTAACTTTGCCACTGACTAAATAATTTTCTTTGCAGCATCCACTTTCCAACAGTGTTGGCCTCTGCTTGCAGTTTGTACATGTACACCTACAATAAAAACATAACTAAAAGTTGCAACCAAATGTGTGTTTTATAATATATTGGTATTGGAACATGTCATCCATCATCTAGCAGGTGTTGAGGCACGTATGAGTATGCAGTTGGGTACTTTTATAAATAGATTTGTTTATATGTGCATTGCTAGTCTCATTTTAGAGCTTGTTTTTGTGTGGGTCATCTGTAGAGTTAGTTTTGAATACCAGAGGTAAGATTCCAATTCCTCTCACTCATTTTTCTTATTTTTAAGTCTAGTAATTCTAGAAATATGAAAAAGTTTGGCTGCATAGTTATATAACAGATAAACAACATCTAACGCTAATCACTGTTTATTTAATAATTTTATTATAACCGCTGCCAAATGTGTAAGAAATACCGACCAAATAGTCAATATATATTTTTTTCATGTGCTGAATGGGCACGGCACTGCGCTCTTACCATTCATACGGATCCGTTGCAGGCAAATGTTGAGGGTCGGTTTCTTCCTGAGAATCGCTCTCAGATGACGAATATTTCACGTTACTGGCGTCAGCCTGATTCCTTAAAACCATCAGTTTGAACATATATGGCTGTATTCCGTCATTTAAGTACAGACAAACAATTTCACCGAGATCGGAATCATACTTGATATCCATGTTGTTTACCTTTATAAAATGGCTGCTCGTCAAGCATTACATCACAGTGTTATAGGAGATAAGGGGAGATAAGCAAGGCAATGTTTTGTAATGTTGCTCTTTTACATATTTTTCACAAGTATTTTTTAGTACTTCAGATAGAAATAAAACATCGAAAAAGTGTATTTCACCAATGTTTTAATGGTATCTATGGTTTTTTGAAGCTAAATTGAGGATTAAATTTCATTGCTTATGACATTTAATCTTATAATCGATATCCATTAATTCAAAGTCCTTATTTGTAAACACTTGTTAATCCAAGCTTAGAATTTTTGTTATTATGAACAATCCATACTTGAATTTGAGGAACTGGATATATTGTAAATTATTCATATATTTCAAATTAATAATAGAGAGTTGAATGTGCATCTTTTTCACAACTACGAGGGCCATCCAAAAGTTTGTGGACTAATTTAATAAAATCCATATCCATGCAAGCACATCGCTATATTTTGCACAGCTTAAGTATTGGTGTATTTGTCGTTGATGTGCAGTATTTTAGTGCATTACTTATGTTAATGAATATGTTATGGTCTCCATAGCAACATGCATACATGGTTAGTGCCGCAGCTCAAAGTGTTGAACAATTTGACAAAGAAATATGTGATAAATAACAATGATTTCCCTGTAAAACTTGCGGTAAATCATATATTATTGAGAACTCATCACCGTCTACATAGATCATTCCAGTAATAGTATGGCACGCAAGTCAACATAGATCATTCCAGTAATAGTATGCTGGCAAGTCTACATAAATTATTCCAGTAATAGTATGGTGCGCAAGTCAACATAGATCATTCCAGTAATAGTATGGTGCGCAAGTCAACATAGATCATTCCAGTAATAGTATGGCGCGCAAGTCTACATAGATCATTCCAGTTTAAGTATGGCGCACAAGTCAACATAGATCATTACAGTTATAGTATGGCACACAAGTCTACATAGATCATTTCAGTAATAGTATGGCGCAAGTCAACATAGATCATTCCAGTAATAGTATGGCAGTCAAGTCAACATAGATCATTCAAGTAATAGTATGGGGTGCAAGTCTACATAGATCATTCCAGTAATAGTATTGCGTGCAAGTCTACATAGATCATTCCAGTAATAGTATGGCGCGCAAGTCAAATAGATCATTCCAGTAATAGTATGGCGCACAAGTCTACATAGATCATTCCAGAAATAGTATGGGGCGCAGGTCTACATCGATCATTCCAGTAATAGTATAGGGCACAAGTCAACATAGATCATTCCAGTAATAGTATGGGGCCAAGTCAACAAAGATCATTCCAGTAATAGTATGGCGCGCAAGTCAACAAAGATAATTCTAGTAATAGTATGGGGCACAAGTCTACATAGATCATTCCAGTATAAGTATGGCGTACAAGTCAACATAGATCATTCCAGTAATAGTTTGGGGTGCAAGTCTACATATATCATTCCAGTAATAGTATGGCACGCAAGTCAACATAGATCATTTTAGTAATAGTATGACACGCAAGTCTACATAGATCATTCCAGTTATAGTATGGCGCACAAGTCTACATAGATCATTCCAGTAATAGTATGGGGTGCAGGTCTACATTGATCATTCCAGTAATAGTATAGGGCGCAAGTCAACATAGATCATTCCAGTAATAGTATGGGGCCGAGTCAACATAGATCATTCCAGTAATAGTATGGCGCGCAAGTCAACAAAGATAATTCCAGTAATAGTATGGGGCACAAGTCTACATAGATCATTCCAGTATAAGCATGGCGCGCAAGTCTACATAGATAATTCCGGTAATAGTTTGGGGTGCAAGTCTACATATATCATTCCAGTAATAGTATGGCACGCAAGTCAACATAGATCATTTTAGTAATAGTATGACATGCAAGTCTACATAAATCATTCCAGTTATAGTATGGCACGCAAGTCTACATAGATCATTCCAGTAATAGTATGGAGCACAAGTATTAGAAGTTTAAACAAACTTACATTAAAAAAGGCAAATTGTTAATAAGCAAAACTTCCACCTGAGGAAAACGTGAAACAAGCTCAAAATACAGTTTTGTGTCAATATTAGCAAAACACTGATCCAGGCGATATATATGCTTAGTAAAGCTCAGAGAACGTTATTTGTAGTGTGTTTCAATCTATAAATGGCAAAAATAGTACAGTGAGGAACAAGAAACAATAATGGATGATAGCATGTGTGGTCGTCTGTGACAAAATCTTGTCAACGTCACATCAACGTGGTAAAACGTCACTCAATCAGGATCGCCGCAATACAATTCCTGAACTATGCTGTAAACTAAGTATAGGTTACGGTACAGTGCACATGATAACTGAGAATGAATAAAAAGTTCTTTGAGTGATTACAGGGGTCTTCTATTGCTAAAAAGTATGAGTGGAGCAACATGCTAGAGTAGGGATATTACTTGTGAAATAAATTTTAGCAACGAAGTAACATAAATCTGACCTGCAGGGGATAGGCGTATATGACATATCTGAAGTATATGTAACTCTTTTATATGAATTAAGATTTTCTTCATATTTTGCGTACAGTTTGAAGTTATATTGAATATAATACATGTAATACTCCAAATAAATCTAACATGTCATCTTCATATTATGAGATTTGTCCACAAACTTCTGGATAAACCCTTGTAAACCAAAGATAATGCATGCTTACACTGGCAGTAAAGCTGAGTCTCTGTAGGGAGTTGACCATGTATTGTATGAGATTTGCCCACAATCTTCTCGATAAACCCTTGTAAACCAGAGATAATGCATGCTTACACTTGCAGTAAAGCTGAGTCTCTGTAGGGAGTTGACCATGTGTTGTATGAGATTTGTCCACAAACTTCTGGATAAACCCTTGTAAACCAGAGATAATGTATGCTTGCACTGGCAGTATAGCTGAGTCTCTGTAGGGAGTTGACCATGTGTTGTATGAGATTTGTCCACAAACTTCTGGATAAACCCTTGTAAACCAAAGATAATGTATGCTTACACTGACAGTAAAGCCGAGTCTCTGTAGGGAGTTGACCATGTGTTGTATGAGATTTGTCCACAAACTTCTGGATAAACCCTTGTAAACCAAAGATAATGCATGCTTACACTGGCAGTAAAGCTGAGTCTCTGTAGGGAGTTGACCATGTGTTGTATGAGATTTGTCCACAAACTTCTGGATAAACCCTTGTAAACCAAAGATAATGCAGGCTTACACTGGCAGTAAAGCTGAGTCTCTGTAGGGAGTTGACCATGTGTTGTATGAGATTTGTCCACACACTTCTGGATAAACCCTTGTAAACCAAAGATAATGTATGCTTACACTGGCAGTAAAGCTGAGTCTCTGTAGGGAGTTGACCATGTGTTGTATGAGATTTGTCCACAAACTTCTGGATAAACCCTTGTAAACCAAAGATAATGTATGCTTGCACTTGCAGTAAAGCTGAGTCTCTGTAGGGAGTTGACCATGTGTTGTATGAGATTTGTCCACAAACTTCTGGATAAACCCTTGTAAACCAAAGATAATGAATGCTTGCACTGGCAGTAAAGCTGAGTCTCTGTAGGGAGTTGACCATGTGTTGTATGAGATTTGTCCACAAACTTCTGGATAAACCCTTGTAAACCAGAGATAATGTATGCTTGCACTGGCAGTAAAGCTGAGCCTCTGTAGGGAGTTGACCATGAGTTGTATGAGATTTGTCCACAAACTTCTGGATAAACCCTTGTAAACCAAAGATAATGCATGCTTGCACTGGCAGTAAAGCTGAGTCTCTATAGGGAGTTGACCATGTGTTGTATGAGATTTGTCCACAAACTTCTGGATAAACCCTTGTAAACCAAAGATAATGTATGCTTACACTGACAGTAGAGCTGAACCCCTGTAGGGAGTTGACCATGTGTTGTATGAGATTTGTCCACAAACTTCTGGATAAACCCTTGTAAACAAAAGATAATGCATGCTTACACTGGCAGTAAAGCTGAGTCTCTGTAGGGAGTTGACCATGTGTTGTATGAGATTTGTCCACAAACTTCTGGATAAACCCTTGTAAACCAGAGATAATGTATGCTTGCACTGGCAGTAAAGCTGAGTCTCTGTAGGGAGTTGACCATGTGTTGTATGAGATTTGTCCACAAACTTCTGGATAAACCCTTGTAAACCAGAGATAATGTATGCATGCACTGGCAGTAAAGCCGAGCCTCTGTAGGGAGTTGACCATGTGTTGTATGAGATTTGTCCACAAACTTCTGGATAAACCCTTGTAAACCAAAGATAATGTATGCTTGCACTTGCAGTAAAGCCGAGTCTCTGTAGGGAGTTGACCATGTGTTGTATGAGATTTGTCCACAAACTTCTGGATAAACCCTTGTAAACCAAAGATAATGCAGGCTTACACTGGCAGTAAAGCTGAGTCTCTGTAGGGAGTTGACCATGTGTTGTATGAGATTTGTCCACAAACTTCTGGATAAACCCTTGTAAACCAAAGATAATGCAGGCTTACACTGGCAGTAAAGCTTAGTCTCTGTAGGGAGTTGACCATGTGTTGTATGACATTTGTCCACAAACTTCTGGATAAACCCTTGTAAACCAGAGATAATGTATGCTTGCACTGGCAGTAAAGCTGAGTCTCTGTAGGGAGTTGACCATGTGTTGTATGAGATTTGTCCACAAACTTCTGGATAAACCCTTGTAAACCAGAGATAATGCATGCTTGCACTGGCAGTAAAGCTGAGCCTCTGTAGGGAGTTGACCATGTGTTGTATAAGATTTGTCCACAAAATTCTGGATAAACCCTTGTAAACCAAACATAATGCATGCTTACACTGGCAGTAAAGCTGAGTCTCTGTAGGGAGTTGACCATGTGTTGTATGAGATTTGTCCACAAACTTCTGGATAAACCCTTGTAAACCAGAGATAATATATGCTTGCACTGGCAGTAAAGCTGAGCCTCTGTAGGGAGTTGACCATGTGTTGTATGAGATTTGTCCACAAACTTCTGGATAAACCCTTGTAAACCAAAGATAATGCATGCTTGCACTGGCAGTAAAGCTGAGTCTCTGTAGGGAGTTGACCATGTGTTGTATGAGATTTGTCCACAAACTTCTGGATAAACCCTTGTAAACCAGAGATAATGTACTCTTGCACTTGCAGTAAAGCTGAGTCTCTGTAGGGAGTTGACCATGTGTTGTATGAGATTTGTCCACAAACTTCTGGATAAACCATTGTAAACCAGAGATAATGATTATGAGATTTGTCCACAACTTCTGGATAACCATTGTAAACCAGAGATAATGTATGCATGCACTGGCAGTAAAGCTGAGCCTCTGTAGGGAGTTGACCATGTGTTGTATGAGATTTGTCCACAAACTTCTGGATAAACCCTTGTAAACCAAAGATAATGTATGCTTGCACTTGCAGTAAAGCCGAGTCTCTGTAGGGAGTTGACCATGTGTTGTATGAGATTTGTCCACAAACTTCTGGATAAACCCTTGTAAACCAAAGATAATGCATGCTTGCACTGTCAGTAAAGCTGAGTCTCTGTAGGGAGTTGACCATGTGTTGAATGAGATTTGTCCACAAACTTCTGGATAAACCCTTGTAAACCAAAGATAATGTATGCTTACACTGACAGTAGAGCTGAACCTCTGTAGGGAGTTGACCATGTGTTGTATGAGATTTGTCCACAAACTTCTGGATAAACCCTTGTAAACCAAAGATAATGTATGCTTGCACTGGCAGTAAAGCTGAGCCTCTGTAGTGAGTTGACCATGTGTTGTATGAGATTTGTCCACAAACTTCTGGATAAACTCTTGTAAACCAAAGATAATGTATGCTTACACTGACAGTAAAGCTGAGTCTCTGTAGGGAGTTGACCATGTGTTGTATGAGATTTGTCCACAAACTTCTGGATAAACCCTTGTAAACCAGAGATAATGTATGCTTGCACTGGCAGTAAAGCTGAGTCTCTGTAGGGAGTTGACCATGTGTTGTATGAGATTTGTCCACAAACTTCTGGATAAACCCTTGTAAACCAAAGATAATGTATGCTTACACTGACAGTAGAGCTGAACCTCTGTAGGGAGTTGACCATGTGTTGTATGAGATTTGTCCAAAAACTTCTGGATAAACCCTTGTAAACCAAAGATAATGTATGCTTGCACTGGCAGTAAAGCTGAGTCTCTGTAGGGAGTTGACCATGTGTTGTATGAGATTTGTCCACAAACTTCTGGATAAACTCTTGTAAACCAAAGATAATGTATGCTTACACTGACAGTAAAGCTGAGTCTCTGTAGGGAGTTGACCATGTGTTGTATGAGATTTGTCCACAAACTTCTGGATAAACCCTTGTAAACCAAAGATAATGTATGCTTACACTGGCAGTAAAGCTGAGTCTCTGTAGGGAGTTGACCATGTGTTGTATGAGATTTGTCCACAAACTTCTGGATAAACCCTTGTAAACCAAAGATAATGCATGCTTACACTGGCAGTAAAGCTGAGCCTCTGTAGAAAGTTGACCATGTGTTGTATGAGATGGTGCCTGACAGGATAGTAGACCTTGAAGAGTCGCACTACCAGCTGCTGGATGTGTACCAGCTGTGCCAATGAATGGCCGTTCTCCACTATTATCTTCTTAGTCCAATGTGCCAACATTCCCTGAGCATATTAGACAAATATGTTGTAGTTTCAATATTTTTTATATCGCTGACCTCATAAAAAAATTTGAAGCAATTTACGAATTGTTGAAGACGACCTCTCAAAAAATGTTGCTGTCCGGCGGGATTGTTTTGAGATGGCCAGAAGCAGCAAACAAACAATATTTTAATTTAGGCGTAAGAAAGGCTGTCAAATTAATCTAAATTTTTTTTCTTTGGTAGGAATCAAACAAAATATCCAATTTGAAGTCAGATCATTCCTTAACATTTTTTCCATTAACTAAACTGACTTCTGTAGGACACCTTCATAACTCAACACAAACATAAATCAGATGCACACACTTACAGGTATATGCACTTTATCTTTATTTAAGGTTCAGCTTTAAAAAGGTTAATAATAACATTATTTTGTTAATACAATATTCATTTAGTGCATGTTGAATGAGGTTCCCTGAATCCATAAAGTACCTAGGTATGTGCATAATAAATTGATAATAATAAAATATATTGCTCATTTTAATATTGTATTACATTTCCATCCTCCATCCTCCCTGGCATGGCTGGTGTGAGTATCTCCAAGGCCGTCTCATCACTGCAAGGGCCTCAACAATATGGGCTTTCAGTTATCTGTGGAACACCTGCAAGAATCAGTGACAGAGAATTTAACTCTAGAAACATAATGTACATGTACAGAAAAGTAACAATGTCAGATAAAGGAATAAATGATTTTATAAACTGTTTTGGCAGTTTACAGAAAAGTCACAGAACCAGTAGTGTTCAAAGGTTTATTTTCAAAGCGTCAGGTACTGACATCATTCATGTAACGATTCTGTGAAAGCTACAAAATAATAAAACAATACGTTGTAGCTTGATCCAATAAACAATATATGAAATTACAATTATTGTCTTTGTTCTTAGCAACTGCTAAAACAAATCCTACATTACTAAAATAATATATCAACTTATCAATGAAAACAACATTCTTAACTTTAAAACTGTATGACTCAGTCAGGACAAATAGAACTGTGAAGTCGAGTTCAGAGTGAACACGTTTGATACAAGGGCAAAACAGGGGAGGGCACTGTATAATAAATTGAATAATGTCGTAAAGGAGACGATAACCAAAAGAAACAGTAAGTATTGATTACAGAGGTAAGTATGGAAGGTATACAAAGTTTGGGGCTTGTTTACAATATACTGACACGCATATCCACCATAGAAAATAGCTAACCAGTACGACACATGTAGGGGTGAACTGCCCTACGGAGTGGAGTAAAAAACTAAGAAATAAACAACCTAGTTTAAATTAAATATACAATCAAATTAAACAATATGCAATAATTAGGAACTCATCATTAACATCTGATTTACTTTAAAACTGCTTAACTTCACTTACATGGTTGTCTTTGTAGGCAAATAATAAACGAAATTTCAAAAGCACGTTTACTCTGCACCAGCCTTTTAAACAATGTTTTCGGACCAAGGATGCTTCATCCATACGTCCCTCGCTCAAGGGCGTTTCATAAAAAAAAATAATAACAATAAAAATACAACGACATAACATAAACTGAGATGGACTAAAAAATCATAAACAAAAATATCCCCTCAACTTTAACGTCACTCTTATATGCCATGATCACAAAGTAAGACTATGAAAAAGTGTGGCTAAAGATGTTAACCCAAAGCTAAACATATATTTCAAAACATTTCTGTATAGATATTTCATGGCAGAGATGTGTGCATCTAAAATAATGGTGCATGGTTTTGGGTAGGTTCACTCACTACATAACTATAGACCAAGTATGATTCATTTAGGACTAACAATATCAAACAAACAGTGCAAAACATAACATTTTAAAGGCCAAGTTGATTGACCCTAGACATCAAGGTTATCCAAAACATTATGCATGGTTTTCAGAAGCAATATCCATTACGCAATCATTGACCAAATTTGGTGACTCCAGTCAAAACAGTTTCTGAGAAACAGGGAAAAAACAAAAACTTTACTATGTACTGTTGATGATAAAAAACATGTCTTTTTTTTCTTAAACAAAAATGATGATACAGGAGGTTTATTTTATACCTGAAGTATGATTCGCTTATGTATGGCAAACTTTGCAATGATTTGTGACAGCAGAAAATGGCCGTAGTACTTCGTAGCAGGGTCTATGCAGTTCTTCATGAGTAAACACGGCCAGGCAAATGTCATCAGGCGGCATAACTTGTTACCCTGTTTTCTAAAATTATAAAATATTAATGTTGATGTTTGCTGTTAAAACTGCAGATAGTACCCTACAAGTTCTCTACAAGTGTAACATTTAAACCAGTTGAGAAAAACAGAAGACACAATGTACATTATATAAAAAAAAATAAAATATATATATATATATATATATATATATATATATATATATATGTTTTTTTAATGGGGTTTAACACCATTTTCAACACATTTCAGGTTATATAATTATGTCCTATCCAGTTTTATTGGTGGAAGAAGACCTCAGAATGAATCTGAATAGAACCACCATCTTTCCACAAGTAAATGGTAAACTTTCTCACATAAATTTTTTTTTCAGGTTTTTAAAATATTTACCATCAAAATGTTATAATGAGTTTAGATATGATAAGATATGTATGAAGATAGTATTTATGTATAAGAGTAGAAAGTGCTTAAAAGCATAGTATGTTTATTCTTCAGTCTTTTATACTTACATGTAGTTTCTGAAGCACATGTATCAGTGAGCAAGACGGCAAATGCATTTGTTATTCATTAATTAATGTCATTTAGTTGCATTCAATTACTTAGAAATTGTCCCATTAGAGCACTAACGTACCATGTGTAAATGAAATAAGAAGGCACTTGGAACCTGTTTGCACCAATGGGGAGAATTTTCTATTCTGTCAGAATTCATCTCATTA
Source organism: Panopea generosa (assembly GCA_029582155.1). Lineage (NCBI taxonomy): Eukaryota > Metazoa > Mollusca > Bivalvia > Adapedonta > Hiatellidae > Panopea > Panopea generosa. Next base: position 82,684,702 of record CM055895.1, read on the forward strand.
TTATTGTAAACATAAATGAGTCATCACTAATTTAGTTGCATACTGTTTTAATTATCAAGGTAAAGGTCAAAACAAACAATATAAATGAAAGTAAGATTGTTTAATTGTTTTGGTTTTTGTTGTGATGGTCGTTTAAACAAGACTGACTGATAAACCTTTTAAAATCTGTTGTTTTTTTTTCATAAAGGAAGTTTTAATTATACTCGTATTAAATATTTTTCCCTGGCAGATTTTTCAAACTTTTAAAATACCCATAAACAGACTGGTTATCAATCAAAAAGTAAAAATATTCAAATATGTAATATAAATCTTATTGCTGTTGAACTTGGATTGAGCTGTCAATCATGGATTAAAATTGATTTGTTAAAAAATATAGCTAGTATTAATTTACACTATAGGGAATAGCCCCTCAATTATATAAATAAACACTATTTATAATTGAACAAACTTAATTAATTGTTAAAAAAATTACAAGTACAATACAATATATTTTTTGACAAGTAAAAATATAGCAAAGATGATTGTCTAAATCAGGATCATTCACCGGCTATCAAATGTTTAAAAATTTTGAGATGTGACTTCAAACAAAAAACTGTTGTAAAATAGTAGAGTAATATAATTATGATATATCGAATAAGTTAACTGTCACATTGTCCTCAAAACATAATTGTGAAAGTAGATGCAATATTCATTATATCATGTTGAATATTGTGGTAGAATTATAAGTCACTGATACCTGATTCCAAGGTGTCAAATGGCAAGAATATAAACCATCTGTACGTTAATTTGTTGTTTTTGTAGAGGTAGAGTGGGCCTAGAATCTTCCTTTTTGTTGGTGTCATTTCTTTGCAATTTTATCCCAATAGTGCAAAAAATGCCAAATATATAAAATAAGGCATTTGGCACCTTTTTGCCTCAATCTAAAATTGATAAAATATCTAGTAAATATGAGTACCTTTGGTCCCATGCATGGAAGATGCTGATACCCGAAATGGCAGATATGTGTATCATTGAACATGTAGCAGGAACTGGTCGAGTGGTCAGTGGTTAATCAGATCCTCTATGTTGGGAATGTACAACTCCACAGGTAGACCTGGTCAAGGGCTCTGTTATGGACGTCATTCTGAGAACAAGCAACCAGAATGTCTCACACAACAATTAGTTTTGCACTGTTCTACATAAAAATAAAGAAATGCACTTCTGGAACACTGATCACAATGGCAGAGGTTGTAGCGAAACAGCGTCATGAAGACAATATGCACATCTCCACTTGGTTATCATGCATCCTAGCAAGTTTCATAAAATTCCAACTTGAGGTTGTAGAGAAATAGTCCTTACAAGAATTTGGTCACAGACACAATTAAAGGGCCATAACTCTGTGAAAAATCATCGAACTGGAACACAAAGATATTACGCGCATCTTCACTTGGTAGTGATGCATCCTAGCAAGTTTCATAAAATTCCAACATTGGGTTGTAGAGTAATAGCCTGGACAAGAATTTGTTGACGCACGGAGGGATGCACGCATGCACGCACGAAGAGACGACTATATGCTTCCCCCCTTTGGGGGAGCATAAAAAGGAAATACTGTAATAATGAAAAATCAATGTTATTACAGCTTAGCCACACACCTGAAATATATCCTATTCTATAGACAACAACAAACATGTTTGAAATAATGCAATATCTATAACCGACTGATGTATTTCGCTTAATGCTTATATCGGGCAAACACAATTGGAATAGCACTATAACATAAGACAGAACAGCCAAAGAAATTTAATTTTACAGGATAAAGTGAAAACAGTCTCATTATAACGTTTTCAGGTGACGAAATCAGAGATGAAACTGGCCATGGAGGCAATTGTTAACAGTGATTTGCCAGTAACCACAAACAACATAGTTACTGATGGGAACAGCAGCACTTTCAAAGGAGCAAATGAAGCACAAATGGCCATTTGCAGGAAGCCGATGGAAAGAATGGCTGAAGTTCACTTAACAAAAACAATGAGAAACAAGATAACTGGAATAGAATTTTCTCCTGAAATGTTTCCCATCCGCACAAAATGAAATCACACTTACATTCAAAGAAAGTTTGCAAAAGCCACCGAGTTCAATGTGCATTCAAAAATTTGCAACAGAAATTTGACAACACTTTATTTGTTTTTGCTGCAGAAAAAGTGTGAGAATAAGAAAACTACTGCTTGCTTATATAATACTTGTCTTAAGCAGCCATTCAAGAGGAGCAAAAGTGGCTTTTTTTGTTGCTTTATATAGATCAATTTGCTCTGAAAGCATAGACATGGGAAATAGCAAATATGGCTGTTTAAGAGAATTAGCTGCTTAATAGAGGCAGCTGTTTATGCTGCTTTGGCTGTATATATTATTACTACTGCAAAAATGACTTTGAAAGAAGTTATGCAAAATCACACGACACAATTTATGTGTGGTGTCCTTGAGCAAGATATTCATCTGCTTAGTACTGGTTCTACCCAGGAAGACTTTGAGTATGATTTGTCTAAGTTCTATGAACTTCACAATCGATGTAAAATAAATAAGTTTAAAACAGCTTACTGAATTATTTTGTCCAGTTCAAACATAAAGTTGAGCTCCAGTAAGGACACAAATATGTGGTTGATAGTCTCCTTGTTGTCTGGCTCTTCATGAGCCATTAACAGTTCACACACACCAGATGCTGTGTCTGAAAATATCATGTGACACAAAGAATAAGTTTTCTAAAATAGACAAAATTCATTACTTACTGGATTTGTGACATACAGCTAGCCTGATATGATAAAGCTAATTGTGAGATATAAATTGTAATACCCAATACACCCATTTGCCTCATTTTGAACCATATTGTCATGTTGATATATATTCCAGTTCGGCCAATTTCGGCACTGTAAGTCAGGCAAGTATATACTATATAATTACATATGAACTATGATCTGTATCAGTCACAAACCATATTAAAGTTAAACCCCAAATATTCAAATATGAGTTGTAATTTAGTTTATGAAATCTCTTTCTATGTATGGGAAACGGTCCCCAACAGTGATTTAATGGTGAGCATCTATTTAGTGATGTCTTTATATCGACTGTATCTTATATAAGACTAGAAAATAAAACACTAGTTGATAAACCTCAAAAAGTTATATATTGGAAGCAATTGGGTTGATGAATTCTTTCTCTGCACACCATTGCCCAGTAGTATTGCAATGATACACTGTATCCCTCATATGTTGGTGATTGTATACCCTGGACGTCTCGAATCATTTGCATATCAACGAATTGTTAGTTTTTCACAATATACATGGTAGTGATACAATATTAGCCTGATTAAATAAGGCGTGAATGGACAGCTTTTTTATTATTTGGATATCTGATCTGTTGTCCGAGGTTTCGTAATGATGTTCTAGTTGGAGAAGTTAGGTTCAGTGATCATTAGCAGTTTATTGTAGACATGTTTTTAAAGAACTACACAGGAAACAGATTCTGGTATGATACTTCAAAAGGAAGTTAAATAAAAAAAAAAAAAAGCATTTCAAGTTATGCTTAGTTATTTTTGTGTGACCAATCCCATTTTAAGTTCATTTTTAAAGTAGGAAATAGCAAAATAAAATTTTAAATATTTCTATTTTTTTTGCCATCCATTGAAAACATACTTCTTCATATTTCTGCAACGGAATCTCTTACATGTTGTTAAAATGTTTTTTTAAAACATCTACACAATACCGTTTTTGTTAAAATAAAAAAAAATCGTAAAAAACAAATTTTATTTTGTTTCCAACCCTAATACTTTAAAAAACAGAAGAAAAATAATTGGAAATAGACAAAAACTTTATCATCTTTGGTACCAAAATTGTTAAATCCAGACAAAGGTTCAAAAGATTTTAAAGAAATACTAAAGGTGTCATCCGAAATTTCAGCCATGTATGTTACACTGATATTAGCCTATCAGTCGCTGCCTATATAATGCTTTTTTCTATTGTTTTTCCTTATAAAATTTAAAGTTATTAAACACAGAACTTATCATTCCAGCTACTACTGTTATAATACACCAGTATATTCTAACTAAGTGGAATGGTTCCAGCTACTACTGTTATAATACACCAGTATATTCTAACTAAGTAGAATGGTTCCAGCTACTACTGTTATAATACACCAGTATATTCTAACTATATGTAAGTGGAATGGTTCCAGCTACTAATAAACTAGTATATTCTAACTAAGTGGAATGGTTCCAGCTACTACTGTTATAATACACCAGTATATTCTAACTATATGTAAGTGGAATGGTTCCAGCTACTAATAAACGAGTATATTCTAACTAAGTGGAATGGTTCCAGCTACTTGCAGAGATGAGTGTGCTCTAGTACAGGTTAACTTTCCAGGATTCCAGGAAAGAATGGTTTAATTTACTGATCGTCTGTTAGCCCTTGATGGCATGAAATAATGCTAATATTCAGAACAATTGTAGGGCATTATGATTATGTTCACATCATTCTTTAATTACAGAGGAAGCCGTGTCTTTAACACACTAGTTGTGAATGGCTATAAGGATATAATGTTAATACATGTAGCAATATAAACAGTATATCTTTCAAAAGTACCACAGACACAAAACTAATTTCATTTCAATACAAATACCTTATGAGAATTTTATATAACAACTAGTTTTTATTTAAATATAAAATAGTTAATTAAAGTCTATGTGAATTTTGCGGGAGATATCTGGAAACTTTTGGACATTTATTTTGGGAATGTCAAATTAAGAAAAATATACTGCATACAGCTTCAGAATTTCTGATCTTTTCATCTGTAAATTTCTATTTCTCTTATTTTTGCTCCTTCCTTACTCTCTTTAACCCATTTCTATTCTTTTCTTTTTTATATTCACCCTTAGAATATTACTTGTAAGACATTGTATGCATGTTATGTTATCTAAAGATATCATGTAATGTGTTAAGTTTCTTATGTGTTAAGAATGTGTTAACTTACATAGCTTGTATTGATACATGAACAGTTTTTGTATAACATTGCATTATTTCTTCCATGGAATAAAAGATATTCATCACAAAAAATAAACAGTATACCACCAAGCGTTAATTTAATTATTAGTTAAAAGTTAGTCATCATTTATCGTTGTCAGAATTAAATTTGAATGTTAAAGGGGTACCAAAGTTTACTGATATTTACTGCTGAATGTTGACTGGTGTACTTTTATGTTAACAAAAGACATGTTAAATTTGACATATCCAGTTTTACTGGTGATTGAATGCATCAGAATGAATCAGAATAGAACCACCATTCTTTCACAAGTAACTGGTTAATTTGCTCACATAAAGTTTTTGAACCCACAACAGGAGAGGAGTGGGGTGCAGTGGGTGGGGGTGAGTGGTGGTGGGAGGGGGGAGTATTAGATGACAGCACCTTGGACCGTTTAATCAAGAAAGACCCTATATGTTAAATAATCAAAGGGCCCTAATTCATGTAAAAATCACACAAATTTGTGTCTACAGGCAGGCAAACAAATCTCAAGCCAATATATACCTCCCCACCCACAACCATGTTGACAAGGGATATTTTCATACAATGAAGCGGTCTAATGATAGGGTATCTGCCTTGCATGCAGTTGGACTTGTGTTTGATCCCCAGCAAAGTATAGACTTGGACAATGGTACTAGAAACTTCCTTGGTTTGTGCTCAGAATATGCACGATAGTTCCAGCCTTGACCTTGCTGTACTGTGGTGTTTGTATCAATATTTGTGTGACAGTTTGCAGTATAATACTTCAGTGTGTCAGTGCTCAAAATATTGTCTAAAAGAGAACTCGTAAGAAAAAAAAATTGGCGAAAGGATGACAACAATTTTTAAAACTAGAAATGTGTTCAAGGATGGCAATTTAACTCTTCTAAAATTTGACCAACGTAAACAAATATCACTCTTGGCTTATATTTTATAACTACATACCAAATATTTATTAATTTTCTAGAGTTCTTGATTGTAAATCATTATTTACCAAAAATTATTGATAAGGTCCATAACTCGTGTAATACTTGACCAACATTGACAAATGTTGAACTTTCTTTGAATGGTAGAGACAATAACATTACAAAATTCTGGGAGGTCAAATGAGGTATCTTAACGTATACAGTGTCTATCATGGTAACAACATCACTATGGTGTTTTGTATGTGATGTGTTACTTTAAGAAGTTTAATTATTTTATAAATGTTTTATGTACTGCCCATAAAAGTTTTACACTTTTTTTTCTCCTCATAAACACATTTTGGCAGTTTCGTGATCCTCAGTTACCAGTATTTCTAAAGTCATTGTTTTAAAAAAGATGTTTTCTTGCCTTATTTCAAAGAAAGTCAAATTTCTGTACTAAGAAACTGTTTTAGGTGAACCCATACTTACCTAGGATAGGACCATAATGACAGTCAAAATGTTTTGACCATACAGTAAACAATGTCAAACTGTTGTAACAAAATCTTGCGTAGGAACCCAATACACTCTGGTTAAACTGTGAAATCAAAATATGAGTAAAATGAAAACATGTGATTTAAAGTTGTTTTATAGCAATGAAACTTATTTCTAACTTGTTATCAGATGTTGCATAAATGAACAAACTGCAGTGTTATGGGGACAACCAACACAAAATGTCAACAAACATCAATAAATGAATGTGCAGAATGAACAATTAACCAGTTTCAGTCAATAATCTAGTTTATAGTACTGCAGATTTGCCCAAATGCTGCAGCAACAGTAATCCTGTCTGTGCCACCAATCATGTCATACCCTGGAGCCACAGGTTATAAATTACCATGACATAAAACAAAAAAGATGATCCCCTTACATGTTAATAAGAATTAAAAACAAGATTAAAATGATCAGATGCTTTAATTGCCAACTGCAATTTAAGGTAAATTGAAAATTACTGTGATCAAGAAAAGTGTTATTTACATGTACATAAAAAATAAAACGAGAGATTATTGGGAAAGCCATTGATAATAACATACAAATCTGAACGTTACACCAAAAAGAAAGACAATTCTGGTTTACTTATTTACAGCAGACAAGACTGTAAGAGTTGTCTCCCATTTCTTACTTTTATGTTAAAAATCTATTCAAGGAGAAGACTGATTATGTAGTGTATACCTGATGTCGCATCAGTTCTCTAGGAGTCGGTGCTATTCAAGCGTTATTACATATCTTTTCGAAACTCTGACAGGAATTTCTGTTTATTTGATGATACTGACATTCATGTGTGTGCATTATGATAAATATATTAAGGTTAAATAAACAATGTTGGATTTAGGAAAATGAAAACTCAGTTTAATAAAAAAAAAAAAAAAAAAAAAAAGGAAAATACCGGAACAGCATTTTCTGATTGAATGAGAAAAAGTTCAATTATCCCAGTGCTTTTTTTTTCACCATTTTGGGAAGATGACCCATACCCTTGGAACTGGGAATTTTAGTGGCATTTTCATTAACATTGGGAAAATTTTGCTTTAACTATATTTGTTCAACTTCATAAAAATGTGTACACTTGCTTCTCTGGCCCTTTAATAAAAGAATCGATGTATTACTCAATTCAGAATGGGGAAAACTTTGTTTATTTTTATAAATGACTTATGGAAGTTTCAATTTACAATTATTGAAGCTTTCAGTTGGGAATTTTTACCACTCAGTTAGGAAACAAGAGGGCCAAGATGGCCCTATATCACTCACCTGACTGATCTTGAGTTACACAACTTAAGAAGATTATATAATAGATGTACACTCAAAATTCAAGAAAGACGAGATGGGCAAGTAGTTAGAATTTTGATTTGTTTTGAAGATGTAACAGATGCGTAGAAGAGTTCAAACTTGGTATAGGTTCACCCATGGTAAATGCCAGTGAAATTACATCAAAATCAGGTCAGTAGATTCTGACAAGAAGGCTTTTGAAGTTTTTACTATAGCTGCCAACTGTTCCAAACCTTAGTCTTCAAACTAAGATAAAACTGCAGTTCCAGCACAAAACTAACCTGTTATGTTTGAGAATGGTTTCAAACTAAAGCATCAGACTAAACTATTGTGCATGAAACAATCCACAGTTCCAGCACAATAAATATTCCTATGAGTTTCAAACACAAGCCTTCCCAAAGCCTATCGCTTGAAAGAATCTTTGTCGCAGTGCACTCTCCCCCCAAAACAATTAAGCTCCTCCTCCAAGATGACACTGAAAATCTCAAGCTTGCTGTGACGAAACTAGCTAATAATATGGTATTGCTTTATTATGAAGCAGTAAACTATCCCTGTCTGAACCATAAAAGCTCTGACTTTTATATTCAGAAAAACACCTATTTTAAAATGGTTCATGATATTTGAATAATATTTCAATCATTGATTATAATTGTATCATTCATCTTTTTATGATAAATTATCTTTTAAAACTTATATCTGGTATAATATTGTATAATAATAGCAAAAAAAAAAAGTTTATTTAAAGAGTTTATTACCTCTTCTTATAATAATTGCTATATACAGACATTTATGCTATAAAACAAGGCTCTCCCAGAGAAGGGGCTGTATATTGCGTATTTCATCAAATCAAGTTAGATAATTCAAAGTCGGCAAGGATTAATCCTTGTCTGTCAGAGTACGGGTTGCATGTTTTGTGTTTGATCAATTCAGTTTCAAATCGACAAGGATTATTCCTTGTCTACCAGAGAAGGGGTTTCATATTTTGTGTTTTATCAATTTAGATACTTCCAAAATTGGTGTGACAAGGATTAATCCTTCTCTCCCAGAGAAGGAATTGCATATTTTGTATTTCATTAAGTTAGATTTTCAAAGCTTCTATGGCAAGGATTAATCCTTGTCTGTCAGAGAAGAGATTGCATATATTGTGTTTTGTCAATTGAGATACTTCCAAAATTGGTATGACAAGGATTTATTTAATCCATCTCTCCGTAAGAAGGGGGTTGCATATTTTGTATTCCATCCAGTAAGATATTTCAAAGTCGGCAAGGATTAATCCTTGTCTGCTAGAGAATGGGTTGCATATATTGTGTTTTACCAGTTGAGCTACTTCCAAAATTGTTTTGGCAAGGATTAATCCTTCTCTGTTAGAGAAGGGGTTGCATATTTTGTGTTTTATTAATTAAGATATATCCAAATTTGATATGGCAAGGATTAATCCTTGTCCGCCAGAGAAGGGGTTGCATATATTGTGTTTTATCAATTAAGATACTTCCAAATCGCACATAGCAAGGATTAATCCTTCTCTGCCAGAATAGGGGCTGCATATTTTAGGTTCTATCTTAATTTTAGTTTTGATTAGTCAATGTGTATATTTTGTAATAAATATTTATAACTGAAACTAGATGTTGTGTTGTTTTTTACTAGTTTGCAGGTGTCATATCTTGAAAAAGAAGAGGATTTTTTTCACAAACATATTTTGTGAGAGGATTAATCCTTGCGTATTTTCTAATTTAGGGGGCTCAGGACGCGAATTTAAGTTAAAGTAGATATATGTACCCCCCAAAACGACACATCTGAACCACCCCTTTTACACAATATAGGTCCTAAAAGAGTACTTCATCGGCAAATCCCTATTTAAAATGTCTTCCATTTAATATAAACTGCGTTTATGGGCATTTTTGAGGAAATAGAATGTAAAATAGTCAGGACATATATGCATCAAAATGTGGGGGATTGACAAGCTATCACGTTAATTAGTAGGGCGCAAGCTACGAGTTTTTTTAAAGAGTTAGTCAGTTTTACTTTGAATAGGCGAGGTGTACGGTCATGTGGGAATTTAAGTAAGTTAACATGGGAGAGACCAGCTGTTAAGATGGGCTTTTAATAGATGGTTGGGTGTTGTAGAAATGCGGATCAAGTTGCAGGTTTTGATTGAGATAATGGTTGATGTTTAAGTAGGAACTGACGATGAAAATGGGGACATATTTTGAATCATATTTTAGAAACTGCACATGTGTTAAAGAAATTCATTAAATTTAAATGACTGTTGTAACAATGTAAGAAATAAATATATATATAGATAATCGTGCGTTATATGTGTTAATGATGTGCGATGGTGAAACATAACCATTGGATTTTTTTTCAATATCACAATTTTTTGGTAATTTTTTATTTCATTGTAACATTTAACAAATTCAAATGTAAAAAATAGAAATTATGATGTAGTCTGTACAAAATTTCTGATATAACATTTTCATATTTGCAAATTAAGAGGCAAACTTTCCAGGTTCTTTAGTAAATTTATTAACTCTGAGTTTTTTTTATGTATTTTGTATCAAATACCGGTAAGTTATACAATAACTGAACAAATCAATGTGTTTCAGTTTGTTCTAACATTAAGAAAAAAAAATTTACTAGCAAGGAAAGTTTGCTCTTTAAATTCAGTCAAAAACCATATGAGCACAGAGCAGGCTAACTCCTCACAAACACAAACTCGGTCATTCGCACTAGTATCTCAAGGAAACATAAGTTTACAGAAACAAATTCTAGGTAACAATGTTTTTGCACTTGATTCTGTAGAATTGCAATTGTCCAACTGGTTACAGAATAGGCAAACCACCATTCTAAAATCAGTTAAGACAGTAATTCAAAGAAGGTGTTGGTGAAGCAAAAACCCACCCTTAGTGCGTTGAAAAAACTAAATAAGATAACTTCATTGAAGTATTCATCATAACCATATATGTTGTATGTTACATACTTGTATACTATATTTTTATCTCAAAGAAAGACTATGCAGTATTATCTGTTTTGATTAAAAGAATTTATGTTACATTTACTTAATTACAGACATCAATACCATCTGAAACTGCTATAACTGCTTGTGTTTTTTTTCTTATGTTCTTTCAATACTTTAAAGTACTAAATATTTGCATTTTTCATAATAATAATAATTGTATGGGAAAAATAGATGGAAACAATAAAGTCTACTTAAATATTTAGAACAGCTTAACTACAAAACCTGTAAAAAAACTTCTGTGTTTTCTTTAATCACTGGATTTTTTCTTCAAATGTCAAACTACCGGTATAATTGTAATTTGAACATTTTAATAAAAGAAAAAGTTCAATACAAAAAACACAGAATAATGTCATAAGCCCATCACCCTTCACATTGAAACCGTTTAACTTTTTCTGGACATTATGGGAATATAATATTCTTTATTGAACCAAGTCTAATTATTTTTATTACACAATGGTTCAAATTGAACATTTCTTTTTACACAAATGAAATGAATGACAAATTGAGAATATTGTAATCGGCCGTATGTAACTGGCCGTATATTTACGTTATCTCTATTCGGGGAATGTTCAATTATTACTATAATACTTCTATTTAATTTACATCATTTTAATTTCCATTTAATCATCAAGTTCATATCTCACAGTTCACTTAAACATTAACTTCATAATTCTTCTTCACTTCAAATGTTCCCTATTTAACTTTCTTTCTCCTTATTTCCTAACTATCTTAACCTTCATTTCTCAACCTACTTTCACCTTTTAACCCCTCAATCTCTTTTTACTTACTTAACCTTTCAACCTCCCTTTTCTTACTACCTACATACTTTCATATTTCACACTCTTTCTTCTCAGACTCCTCCCATATTTAGTATCACTCGATCATCTCTCTCATAGTCTTTAAACTCCCTAACAACCTAACGAATCCTTTCTTTCATTGGTCAGTTCCATTCATTAACTACTAATACCCATCACTCAAACAACTTATCATTTACACTATACAGGATGTACCCAATTTGTGACAACTACTGTACAAACATTCTGGCACTAATATTTCCTTTCAGCCCAGGATGTACAACATATGTGACACCTCATTACTATAGGCTTATTTACTTGTACACTTTGATAACACTTAGGATTGTTTATATACAAGTGATTATTTATCTAATCTTAATAACTGTATTAATTACAGAAATTTCTAATATAGCAATATGGTACAATATTAAATATTATTCATAAAAATATTATAAGAATTATTACATGGTGACAATATTTTCTATTTTTCCCACAAGTATTCCTATGTAATGTACCTTTAAGGGGCCCCTTTACTCCCCTGCATCTTGATTTGTACTTCAAACCCCTACTCATGGGAATGATTAACCACGCATGAAATTTATGAAATTTATAAGGGGTCCTTTAGAAGCTCTAAGGCCTTACTCATTATAGTACGGCACAGGATGAATAAAAATTAATGCAAGTTAATTTGTAAAAAAAAAAAACATCTCTATATCATTCAAGTTTTTAAGTGCAGCTACAGCTGTGATTGTCAAATAACCATACAGCTTTTGTGAATTAATGTTGAGTTCATGTCCTGGGTAGATCCAGTATTGGGTGTTGATTTTGAGAGGCCATAATGATAAACAGCAGACCAAACTTGCAACCCATGGCATGATAGACAAACACATTGGCTACGTTTCACAAAATAATTTTGTATGTGCAAATATTTATCAATGTTTAAAATGATTGTATTTCCAGAAAATATACCTTTTTTAATGGGTTTTAATGCCATTTTCAATACATTCAGTTTATATAATGACATATACAGTTTTATTGGTGGAGGAAGACATCAGAATGAATCGGAGTTCAACTACCACACTTCTGCAAGTAACTGGCCAACTTTCTCGCATGAAGTTTTTGGAGCAAGCCCGACTCTAACCTACAACCTTAGCAGTGAGAGATAAGTGATCATCTTGAGAGAATCATAGGAAAATGATATTCTGCATGGGCCAACTCTGGGTTCATTTGGATGAATATTGACAATATTATGATTAATTTTTGTTTTATGTTTACATTGATATTTGTTGTTGAGTATAAAACACCAAGTGCTGTTTTATGTCTAATAAAATATGTGTTTGTTTGTTACTATGTTTGTTTTGTGAAAACTATCCATTATCCATAACTTTTTTTAGATACTTTAATGTGAATTTATTAATTAAGTAAACTGTGATAATTTTTTCATATTATGGCACCATGCAACAAAACTAAATTACACAGAATACAACTGGTAAGTCATGATATAATAATACCTTAAAATAGTAGTCAAGAGTTTCATTTTAAATATATAAATGTATACAAATGTAACATGACTATTGTGCATGCTGCAATTATTCATAAAATGGGACTTGCATTATTTATATCCAAATCAATAGGAGTGAAATGTACTAGATTTGCAATCACATTTGGGTCATGCTCAGTTAGAATGACTTTTGCAGACTTATTGTTTCTCAACAAATTATGTTTTTTCAGCAGCCAGTGAAAACAGGGTTATATTTATAATTAGTGTGCAGTGCTTAAATGTAGCTTCAAGATGCATCCTTATAGTACAATGAAGTACATCCATCTTTAAGATGGAAGATGTTGGGTCAATTCCAACTATGGATATCTGTTGGAGGCTTCAAATATGTTTTGAATTAATGAAATGAAGGTAGTAAAATTGTTTTGATCTGTAATTTGGAGCATGTTTATTTCAGGAAGGATAGAACAATTTTGAGTTTTCATAACAGTTGATGAGAAACTTGAGCTATTTCAATGTCTGTTAGCATTCATGTAATAGTTATGCCTGATAAAATTACGTGTTTATATTGGTCAATGATTTAAAGTGTTGAGGTCTTCACCAGGACTTGAACCTGGAGCTCTTTTCATATAGAAAAGTGTGCTACATTACACTATAAAGATGTACTCAACACCAGGAACCATTATGTATATAAGTAAATATTGTGTTATAATCTTAGCTGAACATATAAAGAAACAGCCCAAACTGGAGAATGAATGCAAGTGTATTGTATTAATTATACTAATAATATTACTAATTAAATATACTAGTAAACAAACCTCCGTCAGCTGCCGCTCTAATGTTTAACTTTTCTTACTTCTACATTAACATTCTGGGACCGATGTTGAGTCCCAACTAGCTTGTAACTGGTTCGGAAACTATTTGTTGTCTCGGTTCGGAGCAATTGGCAACATACACAGGCATTTTTTGCATTTGACAGTTGATGTCATTTAACTAATATAACTTGTTGGGGTGGGTGGTATTGTGATCTTTCATGGCATTTGATATCTGCAAGTAACCAATGACTTCTCCAACTTGAATCAGCTTTGAGAGATGAAAGAAAATGATAGATAATGTCAGGGTTCTCCACAGGAAGGAATGCAAGCACTAGCCTAGTAATGTAAGAACACTTAAACACATTTTCAAGCTCTGTGAAAGGTATTCATTGAAATATATTTCACTAATAAAACTTATTAATCAGGTTAAGTCATCATATTACTGTTTTTCATTTTAAATAAAATTTACAATAAGAAAATATATGCAAAGAAAAAAACATGATTTAGAAGAAAGTAAGCTTTTGCAAAATTCTGTTAAAGAATGTAAGTGCCAGGTGAATACCATTTAAATACTGGGGTGCCCCTGTACTTAAATGACCTGTGGAGAAGCCTGAACATCTTATATCAATCATCAGAGAGACTGTTGCTGGGAGGTTGATGAATAAAAATTTAACAAGCATTTCAATTCACAAATATATATCTAATAGTAAAATCAATGCCAACAGTGTAAATTTAGAAATTATAAACTATTGGTAATAAAATTGAAGGGTTATACTCTCAAATATATTTCAAACATCGCTAATTTACAAGGGATATGTACCTGATATAACATATCTTATACTGATATCAATACACAATTTACAGTGTTTACACTGCGACTGTATTGGAGATCGCCCAGGTAATCTGCATTTAAGCTTATGCAGTAAACTTTACACAAATTATAGAAGTGCGATAAAGGGGAAATTGAAGCACCGCAAGCATTAAATTCAACCGCAGTACTAAGTGAAATAGGCACTAACCAACTAACTTCTCTTTGAGTATGAGATTCAAGTACCGCTAACCATATGTTAGATGTTGATGGCATAAAAATGACACTTAACATTCAATTAATCAATTTCAACTTGGATAATCATATTTTCCATTATCAATCATAATTTATATATTTACTGAAGCTGTGTAGTTTGGATTTGGAGTAGTTATTAAACAGTTGCATTAACACGTGACGTTATCAACTGCACTTTATTGAAATAACTGGATGTTTACAAAGTGCATGAAATTAGAGCTTGTCTACGTTTACGCGAAAACCGGTTAGTTTACGACAAAATTTACCTCTAGAACTTATAAAAATTGAGTTGTCTATTCCAGCAGTTCCTGCACACTGTATCAATCTGTTGTATGATGGTCTTGAAATAAAACATCATGACCGCCTTCAGCTGTTCATGCTTTCTTCCATCCATTAACAGATTGTCGCGATTATCATTAATCATCACACAAAAACTACAGTTCCTACCGTACGCCGCCATCGTTGTTGTTGTTGTTATCTATTTCCGTCCAGTAGTACAAATGGCTGGTATTTATATTTCCGAGCTTAATTAGGATAATTGGCGAGGTGGTCCGAATGGGACCAAAGGGTCGAGTTTGGATAAGAAATCTGGCATAAGCGGCCAATGATATCGAAGGCACTACTACCCGGCTTGTCAAGTGTTGTGCGAAAGACAGGAAAAAACACTAGTTCCTCTCGATCAAGTGAAATATGCGTAGATGTAGACTAAGAAAAAAAAACACGTATATTGAAGACTAAGAGCTAAACAATGCAGATGTAGATGGTAACAGTCAATCAATGTAGATGTTGACTGAGAGATAAACACTCTAGATGTAGACTGGGAGCCAAATAATATAAACAATACTGAGAGTCAAACCATTTATGATAAAGACTGAAAGCCAAACCATGTAGATGTATATTGTGACAGTCAAACAATGTAAATGTAGACTGAGAGACAAAAAATCTAGATGTAGACTGAGAATCAAGCAATATAAACAATACTGAGGGCCAAAGCATGTATGATAAAAATTGAGAGTCAAACAATGTAGATGTAGACTGAGAGACGAACAATGTTGATGTAGACTGAGAGACGAACAATGTAGATGTAGACTGAGAGACGAACAATGTTGATGTAGACTGAGAGACGAACAATGTAGATGTAGACTGAGAGATGAACAATGTTGATGTAGACTAAGAGTCAAACAATGTAAACAATACTGAGCATCAAACCATGTATGATAAAGACTTACAGCCAAACCAATATAGATGACGTCTAAAAACCATGTAGATGTTGTCTGAGAGTCAAACAATTTAAATGTAGACTGTGAGCCAAACCATGTAGATGTAAACTGTGAGCCAAACCATGTAGATGTAGACTGTGAGCCAAACCATGTAGATGTAAACTGTGAGCCAAACCATGTAGATGTAAACTGTGAGCCAAACCATGTAGATGTAGACTGAGCCGAACCATGTATATACAAACCGAGAACCGAACCATATTGATGTAGACTGTGAGCCGAACCATGTAGATGTAAACTGTGAGCCGAACCATGGAGATGTAGACTGTGAGCCGAACCATGTATATGCAAACTGAGAACCAAACCATGTATATGTAGACTGTGAGCCGAACTATGTATATGTAAACTGTGAGTCGAACCATGAAGATGTAGACAGTGAGCCGAACTATGTAATAGTTGAATGTGAGCTGAACCATGTAGATGCAAACTGTTAGCTGAACTATGTAGATGTAGACTGTGAGCCGAACCATGTAGATGTAGACTAAGAGCCAAACAATGTTGATGTAGACTGTAAGCCGAACCATGTAGCTGTAGACTGTTAGCCAAACCATGTAGATTTAGACTGTGAGCCGAATCATGTAGATGAAGCCTGAGAGTCAAACAATGTAGATGTAGACTGTAAGCCGAACTATGTAGATATAGACTGTGAGCCGAACCATGTAGATGTAGACTGTGAGCTGAACTATGTAGATGTAGACTTTGAGCCGAACCATGTAGATGTAGACTCTAAGTCAAACAATGTTGATGTAGACTGGGAGCCAAACTATGTATATGTAGACTGAGAGCCGAATCATGTAGATGTAGACTGAGAGCCAGACAATGTAGATGTAGACTTTGAGCCGAACCATGTAGATGAATACTGTGAGCCGAACAATGTAAACACTACTGAGAGTCAAACCATGTATGATGAAGACTGGGAGCCAAACCATGTAGATGTAGACTGAGAGCCGAATCATGTAGATGTAGACTGAAAGCCAAACAATGTAGATGTAAACTGTGAGCCAAACCATGTAGATGTAGACTAAGAGCCAAACAATGTAGATGTAGACTGTGAGCCGAACCATGAGATGTTAACTTAGAGCCAAACCATATTTAAGGATGACTGAGAGTCAATGAGCCGAATAATGTAGATGTAGACTGTGAGCCGAACAATGTAGATGTAGACTCGAGACTTTGCGATCCTTCTATATTAAACCATGATATGACTATGCAACTTCGTAGAGTAAGAATGAGTAAAACGATTGATCGAATTGATTGAACATAAAGCATCATTTTATGCCATTGAGGGCTAACAGACGACCAGATAACCTATCCACTGTTTCCAGGGATCCTGAAAGGTTAACCAGCCCACCCGATCTCCGCAAGTAATTGATAACTTTCTCACTTGAATCGGATAGCGAGACACAATGTCATATATCAATCATCATGGAGACTGTTGCCGGGTGGAGATTCGAACTCACAACCTGGATTGATAGTCAGACGCGTAACCGACAGAGCTAATCGGCTAAAACGAGGTGTAAACTTTATTCTTGTCATAACATGCGCATTTAAGTGACCATTCTCTGCTAACTAGACTGTGGTTGCACAAATAATGTGTAGTCATAGGCATGTATTAATCGTATATACTCGGCAAATTCCGTCATTCTTCTGCATGAGGTATTTATAGTTTTAATCATATACTGCGCTCTTTAAAAAGGAAATTATGAAGGGATTCCGAAAAAAAATTTTGATTGGTTGATTCAAGGAATTAAATGTTCTGTTGGTCAAACAGCCGGTCCACCTCACCGATATCTCAAGTATTTCATCAGACTAAAACCAAGCGTCGGAGATGATCAAGACTACTAAGTCTTTTAAAGTAATGTGTAGTCATTGGCATATATTAATCGTATATACTCGGCAAATTCCGTCATTCTTCGGCATGAGGTATTTATAGTTTTGATAATATATATACTGCGCTCTTTGAAAAGAAAAATATGAAGGAATTCTGAAAAAGTTTTTTTTGATTGGTTGATTCAAGGAATTTTGTTCTATTGGTTCTTGGTTGATCCAAACACCCAGTCCACCTCGTATTTCATCAGACTAAAATCAAGCGTCGGAGATGATCAAGACTACGAAGCTTTTCAAGTACGCACTCGGAAATATTAGTACTTTCGTTTTTGTTTCAACTCATTTTTTTTTAACAATTGACCTAAGAGGAACGTGTTAGCGGTAAGATGTGTTTGTGCACTTTATTTTTGGTACTTAAGCGCGAATGTTGGGATTTTTCTCGATCACTAGGTATATCTTTTACGCTTATTTGTTAAATGAAAAGTTTACTTAGTCTCTGCATTTATCGCCATAAATAGGTATAGAAATAAAATTTTCAAAATTACAATATATCAATATGAAAATACCATAGGATCATAGCTGGGTCATTTAGAAACACAAAAAATCAAATTCAAACAAATTCCAATGGTAAACAAAGACGTTATCACATTTTTTGCAACGTACGTGTAGACCTCAATTTTACACATTTTTTTGCTAATTTTATGAAAAAATGGTCCCCTAGTGGTCCCTTAAGATTATGGTATTGTTATATGTTTTTTTTGCTATTCAGTCAATAAAGTTGAGTGAAACAGTGTAAATAACAGCCTTTTTATTCCAAATATATATATATATAAGGTAGAAAAACATTTTTCCCTGTTCTTACCCCCACTTCAAATAAAACCATAAATTCGAAAAAGTAGCTAAGCTCTTGTATATTTAATATATTCCACCTGTAACTTAAGCTTTCTTGATTTTCAGTGACAAATATTGATAAGCAATGTAAAGATGTAAGGAAACAACTATTTAATAATGTTCTTTCAGAAATTAAAATAAAAAAAAACATGTAACAACAATAACACAGTTCTACAGTACTGAAAAAAAGTCTGCAGTTGACAATATTTTCTATAGCAACAGTTAAGTCACACAGGTTATTTTCCCCTATACATCTGAATGATATGAGTCTATCTCTTTGTCTATCTCTTTGTTAAGCACTAATTAATAAATCCAAGACATTAATAAATCCAAGACATGAATTAAATACATCCACAAACATGTTTTTCTCAGTCAGTATCAATCCTCACATTCGCAGACAAAAGCCACTTTCTGGGGATGTTGAAAATCTTAATCAACTGAAAAAAATAGAAGAAAATTAAGAAAACTGTTTTAAAGTAATCATTATGTTTTATAGAAACATATTGTGACCAATGAAAATCAAGACCAGCCGACATGCCCGTGAAGTCTGATCTTGATCTGCACAGTTCAATATTTAGTCAGTAAATATAATTGTAAAAAAATAAGTATAATCTATCAATTGTACTGACTCATTGCAAAAATCACAAGTCTATTATACAAATTTAGCAGTGAAAGACTTTTAATTTAAAATATGAATGTCATTATTTACACATATATACTTTAATTTATTAAGAACAGTTAACATAAAATGGTCTCTTAAAAATACAAGGTTTATTGAAATTTGCTTGTTTGAGTCTGTTATTACATTTTCAAGATTTTATATCCATTAACAGAAAAATCTGCAAGAGATAGAATTTTACCATTAAATATTACATCACAAATATCATGGACCATAAATGGAAAATACTTATGATCTGAATTTAAAGTAAAACTATAACTGTAAACGTTTTGTAACTGGCTATCTGATATACCTAATATTACTAAATCCCCATTGGCATAATCTTCTAGTAGCTTATAAGTGTACACATTATCATCTCCTTCAAAGATTATGTTATAAAAGTTGCTGAAACCTGGCACTGTAGATGTAACATAGCCTTTGTAACTTGTTCTGACATTATCAGTCTCGAACCAATGATTCACATTCCTTCCCTTCAACAGTGGCCCTTTGTCATGACTATCCAGACTTTGTTCTTGTGTATCTTGAAGTTTAAATGCTTCGGTGATTAGGGTCTCCAGATTGTTTTGTAGGTCTTTGATCTCGAGTTTCTGTTTCTGTTTTGAATATTTGAACAAACCCATGTCCCTTGATGTCTGCTGCAATACTTCCTGTCTGAATTTCAGCTGTTTTTTAAGGCTTTTTCTTTTTCAGCTTTAGTTTTGATCTCTTTCATTTTTCTTTCAACTGTTTCTTTTGACTGCCACAGCCCATAATATATAATTTTATCTGTTAATTTTTCCTTTTCTCTGATCTTCTTGGCACTTTTTTGCTCTTTAAGTTGCTGCCTTTTCCTAAGACCTTCCATTCTTTGCCGTGCAATTTCTTTGGTTCTCATTCTAAACTGCTTTCGCAAGCTGGAACCAAGTTGATGTGCATCTTTCAACAGTGCTGCTTTCTCTGTATCAGACTTACTTTCCAACCAGGAACTAGTTTTGTTATTTGTAAACATTATGAAGGCCTCGTTGCACATTTCACTGGCATTTGGTCGGTGCCTCACCAGTGAATCCGTTAATCCAAATACTCTTTCTGGAAATTTGTTGTGTTTTGATGCAGATTTACATTCCTCTTTAACTCTATCTGATGGAACGCTGTGTTTTCCCCCTGGCAAATGATCTCCTACACTCTTTTTTAAGTAACTGTGCCAAGCTGTGAAGATTACCATTAACATGCTTTGAACCGTAGGATCCAATTTCTCATCAAGAATAATGAGCCTTTCAGAAATATGATCTTTCACAACCAAGTTTTCAAATGGAATGTTTGTGCCTGTCATGAAGTCTGTAGGATCTCTTGATGCTTCCTGTAAAAATCCTTGCATATTAAGATAGTGATCATTCATGTCAAGGATATGACCATCACTTTCTATTAGTCTCCAAAATGGAGCTGTGAACAATTTGCTACACAGCCCAAGACATTTACAGCCTGTTATGTATTTCTCTTCTCTTACATCTGCCAAGACTCCTTGCAATAACAGGTTTGTGGCACCATAGACATTAGATATAAAATTTTCTATGTCTTCATGCAAGTAGAACAGAATTTCAGCGTCACGGAAAAGAATGTTAAAGCAATTTCCTAAATACTTCTCAAGTCGTTCTTTTTTATTCGCTTCATCAAGAAAGTTCTTAAAAGACCTGTAGCAACCACTTTTCTCATCTGCACCTCTGGCAAGAGCTTTGGCTGTGGTTCGAACTGTTCTTGCTACCCCAGATTCACTGCTTTTTGTGAAATGTTTTGTTGCTGGATCGGCTGCTGCACCAAGAGGTTGTTTGTAATTTGCCTGTTCATACTTACAGATCACCTTTTCTGCTGTCTCTGCAAATCCTACAAGTAGATGCAGACCACAGAAAAAATTATTCATACGTGACATGATATCTTTTTCATTGGCATCAAACTCTTCCCACTTGTCCACAATGTCTGGAAGTACCTGATTTCTATAATCTTGAAGGAGCTCATTGAATGCAACTTCTGTTGCTGCCCTATCGCTCATGGTGTTTTTAATCTTTGATAGTATCTTGTGGCCTGCATGTTTGTCAAGTCCCTTACTTGGATTTATTTTTTTAAGCTGCTAGGTCTACATCATCAAGTATCTGTTTGAAGACTTCAAGAGTCATCTGAGAAGACTTGTTACTAAGTTCTCTCAGACCTAAAACCCAAAAATTCCCTTCCTTATCTGATGCATGGTAACCACTTATTTTTGTACCCAATTTAGTTGTCTCGTCTGTGTAGAGTGTTGTTTCTTCTTTCTGGGTAAATTCCTCTGATAACTGTTTGAGCGACAAAGCTAGCATTCTGTCATTGATATTTCTCACAGTCTTTTCATCAGGAACTCTACTGATTTCTTTACCAGACATTTCAAACACTGCCTTTATTACATTGCCCACATGATTTATACCAACCTTTGCGCTCAGCAGGTTCATTATACAAATTTCTGCTTGATTCGTTAAATGACCTTTCTCGTCATATAGAGAGCTCACACTCATCATTCAGCAATGTTTCGCAGTATTCTATGCTTTCAAGTAAATCTTTGTTTTCTGATTTTAGTTTATTTATTGAGTCAATTAAATTCTGCTTCTCCCTTTCTGATTCTTGTATTTTTATCTCAGCTTGGCTGTGTTTTTCTTTAAAGTGTTCACTTTCTGCTTGTTCTATCTCTGCTCTTTTTTCATGCACCATTTGTTGGTCTTTGTAAGTTTTTATTGTTGCTTTATGTGTGCGATTTATTGCATTTAAAGACATAATTGCTTTATTTTGGCGTCCTACCATTTTCTCTGAAGTCTTTAATTTTCTCTGTAATGTCACATTTTCCTCTGATAATTTTCTGGCCTTTTCTTTCGATGCTGACAGACTTCTTTGTTTTCTCTCAATTTTTCTTTTGGTACCTTTTCTTTCTACCTTCAACTCCTTTTTCTCATTCTTTAATTCAGTTATCCTTGATTCTTCAGAACATGATGTAGATGGAGTCTCATGTACCTGAATAGGCAGTGGGTTTGTGGCATGAATATTTGGTTTGGCTACTGGAAACTGAAATGCCTGTTGAAGGAATTCTTCCTTTTTTGCTCCTCTCAACTTATTAAATTTCAGTCTGTTTCTTTCAAGTTTTGATCGTAGGGCATCTTTAGATACATTTTCACAAAATCCTTTAGACTGTAGAAAGTGCAAAAGGTCATCATGTGTGATATCTTCACTATTATAAACTGTCTTGTAACATTCAGAAAGAAAAGAATTGTTGAACTTTCCGAAACTAAAACTCAACAAACTATCGAAAATACCTGACTTTTTATCAGACCTAAATATATAGACAAGTAATTTTTAACTGTACACATAGTAAAATATAAAAGTAAAAAATCTTACCATAACACTTTAAAGACTTCAAAGGAACTTTATTTTGAGACTGTATGTAACAATTAAAGCTAGCATGCAAACATAATAACGGGGATTTGATCAGTTTAACTTGTTTTAAACTTTAAACAAGGGCAAGAAAATGCCCTCCTTAAAGGTAAGTATTCACTGTACTTTGTAGTATGGAATTCTTCAATCAGCTTATCAGGAACTGAGTAACAGGAGTCACAATACTCATAAAAATCACTTGATGGAACAGGGCAGAACGGCAGCATGTATCCTCTGAAAGACATGATATTATCCAGATCTTCATGTGTTAGATCTGGAAAGTATGTGCAGGTCTCGGGATCCTCAACTGTCATCCATTCATAGGAAGTATTGTATGAAGCCTGTGTACCCCATCCATGAATAACACTGTCAGACTTACTACCAAAACTTGCAGCCTCACTGCTATTTTGTACTAGTGAGATGTCTGATGTATCCAATGAAGCAGTAAAACCAGACTTGATTGACTGACTTTCAAAAAGATCCTGAGATGCATCAAAAGTACATACTATTTCAGTCTGGGTTTCTATCTGACAAATATCTGCAGATGTGTGAGATATTAGTTTTTGTGGTGATGACTGCTTCGTTTCGGGACTGGCAAAAATATCAGCAGTTGAATCAATACTTTGTCTGGAAGGACTGGCAAAAACATCAGCAGTTGAATCAATGCTTTGTCTTGAAGGGCTGGCAAAAATATCAGCCATTGTATCAACACTTTGTTTAGTGTCTGACTCTGATGATAAACCCTTTTCTTGATTTTCCATAATTATAACTATGAACAATGTAACTATTAACAATGTAAATGTAACTATTAACAATGTAAATGTAACTATTAACTATTAAACAAATTTACAGTCTCAAATATAAAGTTTTCAAAACTGAAAAAAAAATCAGTTACCGGCATCATAATATAACATGTCCCTTCGGATGTATTAGAATTAAGTACATTTAAAGGCAAATTTATATCTGAATTTGCATACATTTGGATAAACAACTTTTTTAGATTAATGCAAATTAAAGTATCTTTTGCCACAAAACATGACTTCTTCCATAGAAAAATGGTAAATAACACACTATGCTCGAATCCACTGTAGCCTCCTACCTCTTGAGGTTGTGGGTTTGAACCAAGCTCAGCCAACGAATCTCCCTGGTAGAGATAATGGTAATACATAGTACAGATAAACAAAGCTTGATAAATAAACTGTCTATCACTGATACAGTGTAAATGGTGCTGAAAAACAACACTAGACCCCTGTATAAACAAACTATATTACATAATACTTACATTTTAAGACTGTTACCCTGCAATAACTGAACCAACTGGTACTACACGAATACACCAAGACTCTACAATGGGAGGATGAAAGTCTGTAAGAATAAAAAACAGAAAAAATACAGAAATAGTCAAAATAAAAAAAATATATATTGGCTTTGACATTTTCAATAATTTCCATTTGAAAGTGATTAATTATTTATGTAAAAATCTCATATGAGACCCATAATTAGGAGAAAATTCCATATTGATAGCTTAAAAACACATGTCTTAATATAAGAGATAAACTGTTAACCATTTGAAGGTGGGTAGATACTCAGAAATAGGTGAAATAGCTGTATTTCCTGGTATAGTGAATGGGACCATTTTTCCTTGGTCAAAGTATTTGATCACCGGTATTTTTTGTGCAATCGTCTTTCAACACAAGAAATGAAAGATAACTTACTGTTTTCCACATATATAACACATGAGATACAATCTTCCATTACAATTACAGCTATTAAACGCAAATGCACCGGCAAAAAACAGCCAAATGCATCAAAATCATATACAAAACGTATTGCACATTCTCTGAAGATTTTCACCAGGCAGAAATTTATGTCATCACCGGCGGGATTTCACAAATATTTACTAGGGGTGGGAAAAGTCAGTTTACGACATGAATTCAATATACATGAGTGTAAATGTTACCTGAATCTGTAGATAAACCATTGTTCAGCCATAAAATGACCGTTTTTCACTAAAAACTCCATCATAATGCAAAAATTTTCGCTTCTGAAATAAAGATCTCGTGTTTTTTTACATTTGTAAATACCGTTCACCCCTAAAAAATTATGGTCGTGTCCATTAAACAATCTGTTGACTGGTCCACCAGCATTTTCTTTTCATTAAGACCGTATTCTTACCGAAAAATACCGTAATCCAGACCCACTATTTTGGAACCGACAACTGCGCCATTACAATTAAGACAGACAGAGTTACTTCCCTTGGTATTCCTATCTCTACGGCCAGGACTATTTGTTGACTTGACTACCAGAGACAGGTTGTTAGACGCCGCCTACTTTGAGAAACCACGCCTCTCGCTCTTTAATGTTGGAGATAATAATAAGAGAGAAAATGGCGGCTGATTCAGCTACCCAGCCGGATCCAATTTTTTTTTAAAAGTGAAGAACAGTTAAATTACTATATACAGCAGGAAGAATTGAAAGGCCACTGGAAGTTTGTGGCTTTTAAAAGCAGAAATCTTCTTTCAAGAGGTGTTGTAAGCTTACTGATATTATGTATAAAACATGATTGCATAAAATATCACCCGCCCAACGTGGTGCAAATAATAATATGCCATTAAGGAGTGTCTACATGCGACCGTCTACATGATGCGAATAAATAAATTTCACTTACATGGACCAGGATAAATGCTGGCGTCAACGTATATGGACACTTTATCCATGTATTAACCACCATACGGCATATAGTAAACTTTAAGAGTTTGACCAGAATAACAAAACCAACTATGGCTGGGGTGTAATAATTCCCCTACACTCAAGATATAATGTAAAAATATGTTTGTATTCATATTGATGTTGTATGGTGTTTAGCTTCGCTTCCCCATTTACTTATTGTATTCTGAATGCAGCTACACTTAGAGTCCACAACCAATTCACATTATACTGGGCTGACCAGACCTAGAGCAAGCTCCTAGTACCATTATTACAAGTATGACCTGACCGGGGACTGAACCCATGAGTTTCCGCATGTGAGACATGCTAGACTGGTGCAGTGTTTGTATTCATGACATATATATATATATATAATCCTCCGAATGGGTGTCATGTTCATTTAATCATTTTTTGTCATGTTCACTATTGTGGTTAAATTATTAACCCCTGTGTGGTTCCAGGGAGCCATATGAGTAATGGCAAGAATAGGATTACTGTGGCTCATGCATGTTGTAGGAAGCGACAATTTGAGTAATACGATAGAATTTGCAGAAACTCTGCAGTTCTGCAGGTATCAAGGTTCTAGGTTCATTCTGCATATTCATTTGTTGGTGTATTTTTTAATCTGTATGTTAATTTATTGTTTTTTTGTACATGTAGAACCTGGAATCTTTCTTCCTGTTGGCGTTGAATAACCTATAATATGGTGATACACTGTAAAACCTCATTCATTCATTCATTCCCTATAAGTTGATGATATTTTACTGGATTGGATGCAATCAACAGAGTACAATTGTACCAGCTGGTGCAATTATTGGTAACATTGAAAAAGTATTGTCTTTTGTAATATGAATTAGGGATTTTTGGTAGTTTGGTAACACAGTTGCCGAAAATGGAGTTTAGTATTTTTACTGTTCTATCTTGTTAACATAAAACATATGTTGTATCGGGATATGATCTTAAAGCAAATCAGATATTTGTTACTTTCATAGAGTATTTTCAAGGTCAGACTGTCTCTTTAGTAAATATATTTTAAATACAGAGAATTGTTAACTTAAAAACAGAGCAGAGTTTATTATGTATTAAGAATTAAATCTGAAATGGAAATAAATTGGGTAACATTTACTTCTTTTTTGCGTAACATGTTGTAATACTCAGCTGTAATATATAATCAGATCTGGACAGCCTTCAGGGGCATAGAATTTACTTTGAGGACAAGGGTCATGCAAATGGCTTCGGACCCAACATCCTGTATGATGGGTGTCCTTTTGTTTTGCTGGGGAACGAGGTGAGGGAATGTCACCATGGACATTTGAGGACAGAAAAGCAGGTTTGTCATCAGTTTGCATTTATCAATAAATACACACATTATTAGTTGCCTACTGGTTCAAAACTGGTTTCATGGTCTATAGGATAAGGATAGCTTGATTCTGTTGGTCAATCCAACGAAGGGAATAAAGTGTTACCCTTGTCTGTCCATTGGTCCATCTGTTCGTTTGTCTATCAGGTAAAAGTTGGTTTCTGATCAATAGCTTCCAAGGATGTCTATGTATTAAATTGATACTTTGAATGTACCCGTATAATTATAAGTTACAGGTCAAGTTCTATATTTCAATCAGTTTTTACAGGAGTTATGGTTCTTTTTCAACTTAAATTTCGTTAAAATAATTAGTTTGTTGTTTTAATGTACATAGTATTATACTGTACACTGCCCTATTTCTACTTAAGATTGCAATCAACCCTAATGCTGTGTTGTTAAAGAATAAAGTAAATCATATTTATGTCACAGAAACTCTGTTGCATTTTTGAATTATGAAACTGAACATTTGATATTGATTCAATGAAGGGCTATGTTATAAATCTATATATTGACCTGACAAACTGCTTTAGCTTGGTAACATCAGCCACTACTTAAATGCTGATATTACCATATTATTAATCATATCTCTGCTACAGCCTCTACTATCATTATTTAAAATTCTATACAATTTAAAAAGATATTTTTGCAGAGTACATCAACATGTGATCATGACTATTCTACCAAAAGAAGGAAAGTGGTGAGAACTACTAAAAAACAGGAATGTCCTGCAAAAATCAGAATTCGGAGAGTTTTACGGTTTCCAGAATTTCAGGTAAAATTTAATTTTGTATTCTTGGCAGATTGATTACAACTTATGCTCATTATGATATTATAGGGGTGGTGGGTGCATATAGAGTTCTCTTGCATCCATATAATTGTATTACACTTTCTTTTCAGCTCTTCTATTATACTTCACTAATGATTTACACCAATCTTGAATTATCAGTGCGAAGCCTAATTGTGCATAATTATCATCACTGCATTCCAGTCTATTGGCAGAGTTGCGACACTTCATTTATTTTGAGCTCTTGTCAGGTCTTCTCCTAAGCCTCTCAACTGACTTTCCCCAAACTTGCTAGGGATTATCAGTATGAAGTATACTTCTGCATTCCAGTCCATCCATTGGCAAGTTATGGCCCTTATTTACTCTTTAGTGGTAAATGAAATACTTTCTGGTAAGCCGTACTCCTGTTTTTACTTGTCAAGAAGTATCATTAGGATGCCAAGTTGCGCATATCAATGTCATGTTCCAGTCCATTAACTTCTAGTTGAGGTATGGCCTTTTCATTATTTTTAATGTTAAGTTTGTCAGCATTACTCTTACCATACTTGCACATTTTATTCATCATTTCACCTTTAATGTTTATATGATCAACATGGCATGACGACATGTCGGGTTAAGGTCAAGGTCGCACTTTCAGCTTGTTTGATATTTCATGTCTGGTCTGTACATAGCGGGATTTTAAAATAGTTCTGCTCAAGTAATGAACATGTCATGATGATGTGTCACTTGCATTTACCTGTCCAAATACCCAGACCTTTACATCAGGTGTCAAGGACAAAGTTACACAAAGGTTAAGATCACACTTTTAATTTTAAAAAAAACATGAAATTGTGGTCTTGTCTGAAACGACAGTCCATTACTCTTGATATCATGGATAAATTAAAATTGCTACCTATTATAAAATATAATATTATTTTCACAGACCATTAAGGGGGCATGTGCTGTGCCACTTACAAGTGGCATTTCTTGTCCTTTAATACTTAATCTTAGTAACACTCTGTGATATTTTGTTACAATTATGATGAATAGTGTTTACTAAAGAGACTAAACAATTTATCTTTAGTCTACACAATTAAGGTATATTCCATTACATAGATTGCTGGTGACAATGATTCAGTGTGGCGACGGAGAAATGCTGCCAAAATGCTGAAAGCTAATTACGGATCTGATACTGTCAAAGAATACCGGATATATTTGTATTTCCCTGAGGCAGACATACACAAAAATCATATTCATGGAGAGGTAATTTTAAGTAGTCAGTCAAATGTAACAAAATCTCATTTCTATAATTTGATTACTTTATTGCAGCCATGCTAATATATTTACTTTTATAAATTGCTTTTCTTGTCGAAGCAGTATTTCAAAACAAATAATTTGTTAACCAGTTTAAATAACTACTGTAAAACAAATCAGTATTGCATTAATATCCAATCTTATTTTAAGTTACCTTAATTTTATACTTACTGCAAGCAAACCATTGCATCTTTATTAACAAAATTTGAGCCTAACAACCACAGCAAGGTTTATTGTTATATTTAAATGCATATTCAGATTTAGGTTTACCCATTTGAGATTTAGATATCAGCCCTGAAGATATAAATTGATTTGGAAGTGCTTTTCAAATTTGAAAGCATTATAATTAGGTCTATTTCTGTAGACATGTTAAACTGACTATTTTATTCCTGAACATTCTTTTTAATCAAACTTTGTATTCTTAATAATTTCAAGTATCAGAGCAAAAGCTATGGTCAGAAAAAAATAACTTCTTTTTAAACTTGATAAAAATCCTGGTGGTAGTGTAATGGAGAGCATTTGCCTCTCACACCAGAAGTTTTGGGTCCAATCCCCAGCTTGACACAATGACTAAAAAAACAATGCTCAATATTGGTTCTGTCTAAGAAGTAGAATTGAAAGCAGTTCATTTAGGCTTTAAACTTTCTTTTCAATCAAGCTAAAATAAAATATATGTACTATATGTTCTTGATAGTTTTTAGCATATTTTTTGTTGATAATGGCAGCTAATTTTATTACTGTAACCAATTTTTCCAGGGTTACATGATGTCATTGGATGATACCATTTATATTACTGTCATGTATCTCTTTCAAAGAGTATGCCAAGGAATAGAATTATATCATATCACATATATCCCTGTCTTCTGTAACTGTACAACAACTTTAAATTATACAAAATTCATTTCTTTGTTGATAGTATGCTGTTTATAGCCTGCCAGTTGACAAACGAATCATCCAAAAAATTCATGATCTTGTTGCTGATGGCATAACAGAAACACAGCAGATAAGGCACCACCTGGATATGTATGTGGCGGAGCAGTTTCCGGAAGTGGCAATTGAAAGAAGCAACAGACGTTTCTTTCCAACCAACCGTGATATAAGAAATCATGTCAACTTGTCAGTTGCTTCAACCAGGTATTCTTTTGTTTACTAAAATGTTTATTCTTTTCCATATAAGTTTATTTCTTTTCCATATAAGTTTATTTCTTTATGAATTTTTTTCTTTCTCCATGTAAGTTTATTTTTTCTCCCTGTAAGTTTATTCTTTCTCCATATAAGTTTATTTTTTCTCCCTATAAGTTTATTCTCTCTCCATATAAGCCGAGCCCAATTAGCTCAGTCGTTAGCGCGTCTGACTGTCAATCTAGGGATTGTGAGCTCGAATCCCCACTCGGCCACAATCTACATGATGTTTGATATACAACATTCATCTCTCACCGCTGATTCAAGTGGGAAAGTTATCCATTACTTGCGGAGATGGGGTGTGCTCAAGTACTGGTTTACCTTCCAGAATCCCAGGAAACAGTGGTTAGGTCTACTGATCATCTGTTAGCCCTCGATGGCATAAAAATGACGCCAAATATTCAATCTATCAATCAATTCTCCATATTAGTTTATCTTTTCTCCCTATAAGTTTATTACTTCTCCATATAAGAGTACACATTATGTTGCCTTATGTTGTGAACACAAATATATGTGTCCATCCATCACACTTTCTTTTTAAAACTAATCCAACTAAACTTATCAACACGATGCGGCAATACTAAGTAAGAAGTAACCATATGAAGTATTGTTATACATTTTGTAGCAGGGCTCCAAATCATCAAATTATGTTGGAGTTGTCCTTTGTTACACGCCGTCTTCTTCGAAAGAATGTGAATTTCTTTGTAATTATAGTCGATTTCCATGATTCCGTGCGTTCATTATAGGAAATTACCATAACTTTTTTTAGCTCAAGTGAGAGTTTCAAGGTTTAGTCCTTTAAATTCATAACCTGGTATTCTCTGCTATTTTTTTATTTTATCCTAACAACTAAAATAAAACTTTTTTTGTGGTGTACATTCTAGCTTTGTGTGTGTGAAATTTGCCACTTTATTAAAATAACACACTTTAAAATGGAGCCCCTTTACATTTTACCATATCTATTTTGCTTTACAGGTTCAGCAGTGATGACCAAGAAAATCTTCACATAAACTTACAGCAGTGGACAAAGGATTTTCGAACAGATTGTTTCTTTTTTCGTCCATCGTAAGTACCATTATCACTGTGTTAGCAGTCATAGTTTTCAGTTAGGATATCCTATGAATTGGTGAACTTTTGAAATTACTAACATTGGCATCCCAAATAATACATTGTTCAATAACAAGAAACATTGCCAGTTTCATTTTAAATTGATACACAGCATTCCTAATACCACAAGATGTAAGGGATTGTAATGCAATTGCTTTTTTTTCCCCTGAAAGTGATAGGAAATGTCAATGCTACCACATGAAATGATGAGATGAAATGCATAGGGTTAAAATTCATAACCGCTCTTAAAGTTAATCAATGTTTGGCCTATTTTCATCTGCCTGGGAGGGATGTGGTGGAAATATAGATATCTAACATTTAAAGGAAGGTTATCAAGAACTTGGTCACTGTTACTGTCTCTTCAATTACCTAAATATAATACCCAGTACATATCATCCCCATATCATTATTTGTCTTTCCTCAGAGCTTGTCAATTAACAAATATATATTCAAATGAAATGAAGGGTAATTGGAAATAACTCTTACATTTTCACACTTTATTGTCTTTGTGAGAAGTTATTATTACATGTCTTAAAATTCTTATTCCAAATTCCGTTTTTCAGTTCTGTTCCTGAAGATACTGATACTGATGTA
The DNA here is from genome assembly GCA_029582155.1 of Panopea generosa. NCBI lineage: Eukaryota > Metazoa > Mollusca > Bivalvia > Adapedonta > Hiatellidae > Panopea > Panopea generosa. Next base: position 82,716,765 of record CM055895.1, read on the forward strand.
TCAGCTCACAGTCTTTTGTTTGTACACCAGACTGAGTTTCAGAGGAAAATGTTATCAAAGTATGGTCAGGAAGTTACACTAATGGATGCAACATATAATACCACGAAATACGAGTTGCCTTGTTTTTTGTGTATGTTTGCTCCAATGATGGCTATGTTATAGTTGCCTCCTTCATAGTTGGGAAAGAGACCAAAGTTAACATCAAAGAAGCACTTTCAATGGTTAAATCCTGGAACAAAAGCTGGAAGCCTAATTTCTTCATGACTGACTTTGACCTGCAAGAAATATCAGCTCTTGAAGAGGTTTTTTCAGGTTTGTCAGCTGTTCTTAGTTTATAGATATTAGTTTAATAGCTTGAATGTGAAGAAAGCACAGAGCTAACATAAACTGCTTTCGAGTTAGCTCCCTTGGTAGAACATGTACTGAGTGTTGTTTTTTCAGAGGCATATGTTCTAGCTAAGGATCAAACCACAACTTCTGCCATGACTTACAATTTATTTCACGATTTATCCTTTTATGGACACATAACCTGTTTTCAAATTAATGGTTGGGAGAAGGGGATGGTCTCAAAATTTGAATGAAAGTTGAAATACTTGTTGTAATAAAAGAAAGGTTAATACTGAGTACATGTGAATGTTTAATACAAATCAGGTTCTTGGCACAATGATATTTGATGAAGAGTAAATAGCATGACATCATAAAGATTAAAACAATCCTCTGATCATAAATAACATATTAAAAGTGAAAAAAAAACATGTTTCTAAATGAAATGTTCACATAATATCTTTGTCTAATGGTCATTGTAGCTGAGGTCATGCGTTTAAGTCTTGTTCCAGACAAAAATAATTAATCCGAGAAAGTTTGCCAGTTAATTCCTTTTTACTAAGTTCATTAAGACATTTTCCTCCACCACGAAAACTGGATATGTCTCTGTATATATACTCTGTAATGGGTTGAATAAAAATGGCATTAGTCCCCTCTTCATAAAAAAGATAAACATGTATATTTATTCATATTAAAACTGCTAAATGATAATTGTTTTATTATTTATTTTTAGAAAATCTGGCTTGCATGTCACAGATTAATTGGATTGTTTTATTTTGAAAGACCTTACTATTATCACATAATGTTTAATTACAGGAACAAGTGTATATCTTTGCGATTTTCATCGCAATCAGGCATGGGACCGCTGGTTGAAGGCGACAAAAAATGGTATTGGTAACCAACTGGACATCACCACAAAACAGTAAGTTATGCATTGCTAGTGAGGATGTAGCTTTTCAATACTATCTCACTACCAATTTGTTATATACTGTTTTCTATATAATGATTCTGGATATTGTTTCATATGAGTGCTGATAGTGTTATACCAACTGTTTTATATAAATATAAATCTAGATCTGCTGTTGGACTTTAGTCAAAATCCAGATTTAATTAATGGACAGGCACTTGGCACAGTTAATCGACATGACATAATGAAGTGATGCGTGTAAGACCTAGAACCTTTACTCAAAGGTCAAGGTCACACTTTCAATTTGTTTGACATTACATGTCTGGTCTGTAACTTTGTCTTTAACTTGGCTAAATTGATCAAGATGACATGATGTGTCACACAAAGGTCAAGATCAAACTTTGAGTTTGTTTCCAATTTGAAGTTTGGTCTGTAACTTTATCGTACATGGATGGATTTCAAAAACACTTCCTTAAATTTATCAATTGATGAACCTGACATGGTCATTTCAATATTTTTAATGGTAAATGTTGTCAGCATTACTCTTACCGTACTTTGCACATTTTATTCATCATTTCACTTTTAATGTTTTTATGATCAACATGGCATGACAATGTGTAGCGTTAAGACCCAGAACCTAACTTCAAAGTTCATGGTCACACTTTCAGTTTGATATGTAATGTCTGGTTTGTAACTTTGTCTTACATTGAGGGATTTTTGAAATAGCTTGACATACATGTAAGTGACCAACATGTCATGATGATGTCTCACCTGCATTTACCTGTAGAATTAACCAGACCTTTACATCAGATGTCAAATTCAAGGTAACACAAAGGTCAAGGTCATACTTTAATGTAAAAAACAACAACATGAAATTGCGTGTCTAGTTTGAAACATCAGTACATGACTCTTGATATTCATGGATACATCGCTACTTATTATAAAATATATTGTTACTTTCACAAACATGTGTGTGTGTGTGTGTGTGGAGGGGGGGGGGGCTTGTTTTTCTTTATACATTATTTAAGAGTAAACAGCGTATAACTGAGAGTATTTTAAAACATGTTTGGTATACTATAGAGCACTGTTTTTTTGATAGTTCATGGTGATTTCCTGTGATTCCAGAACTTCAGGTTCACAACTAAATTGCTGTGTTTATCTTCTTGATACAGGCTGAGGAAAATTTCCAGTGCCTTGACTGAAGACAGTATTAAGAACGAAGTTACCATTCTCAGAGAAATGGATGTTTACAAAACAAACAATGCCTTCAGCGCATGGATAGAGAAAAAATGGTTACAAGAAAGTCATGTAAGATTGTATTATAAATGTTTAACTTGAAAATTAAATTATGAATCATTGAAAAGATAATTTTTTACTTTGTTTACAATCTTTCAATTTGTCAATTATATACTAGTATTAATATATTCCCAAAATATTATACTTTATTAATAAGTTGAATTTTTGGATTCTGAACTCTTAAAGACTGTCCATCCATCTACAATAATTGCTTAAACATCTCCATGCCGGAGGTTGCAGGTTCGAGCCCAAGCTCGGCCCGATGTATCTCATAAAACAACACTCACTCAGTACTGAGGAACAAGGAGAGGGACTCGAGAGTGTTTCATATAAGCTCTGAGCTTTCATTGCAATTGAACTAAAATAAATTAGTATAAACTAAATATATCCACTTAAACTGCCTAGTGAATTTTAAACTAAGTAATATGACCTAAATCTGTCTGACATGAAGCTTTCTTATGACCGAATAACAAATGTGGACACTTATTAAAAAACTAATATCAGCATTTTCATCAAACCATGAAGCAGATCCAAAAACAAAATGTTAATATTAATGTAGTCTAATGAAAATATTTTATATACACTTGAGGCTCTGGTAGTTGACAATGTGTATGAAACTGTTTTTATTTGTTCTACATTAAATCATATGAATTAAATAAAACTGAATTTTAATAAGTATTTAGTTACCCTTTTTTTATTTTTGTCCAACAGCGATGGGTTTATTGCTATCGACAAAACCTATTTAACATTAAGATCAACACAACAAATGGATTAGAGGCCCAGCATTGTGAGTTGAAAAAACAGTATCTGGCAAAATTTTGTCATGGGAAGACCTTAACTTCTATGGTACAGGTGTTGGTGAAGCAATTCATGCCAGACAATCAAGAAAGGTAAGGCCAAAGAGTAGAATTTGTGTTGAATAGTTAACATTGTATAAAATCTTATCTGCATAGTTTTGTACGACATCTTACCAGAGGGGAGTGTTAGGTTTATCTTCTGTCAATCCAACATCAGTCTATCTTGAAAGATTACTCAAAAAGTATCCAAACTAGGTTCGTGAAACTTTGCATATGCCTAGAGAAAAATAAGGAGAAAATGTAGGCATTTTATTTTTTCAGTCCAACTAACATTGTGCTTGCTATGGTAACAAAATTCTCTCCGTCATCAGAAAATCTTACTAAAAAACTCAAAGCTAGGTTTGTGACACTTTGCATGTGGATAGAGGGCAAAAAGGAGATAATACATGTCATTTTCTCAGTTAGACAAAAAATTGGGGTTGCTATGGCAGTTATTATATATACGACCTGGACCCTGCGATAACACAAACTTTGCATGTGGATAGTGAGAAATAAGAACATCATGTAGATCATATAATTACTTTTTCAGCGGACAAATAATTGTGGTTACATCCTGTAACACAAACATTTTATACGTTAATAAAGTAAACTGGTAAGGGACTTATGTATTGCTTGCAATACTTGACTGATTTGTTAAAAATGCTTTCATAGCTTACAGTGCATTCCCCCTTTTGTGAGAGAGAAATACTGAGTGCATGCTTTTTTATAATTAACTTTAATCAACAATTTATTTTACATATATATATATGGATAAATCTTGTTAGCAATGATTTATACAATTTGCAACATGTTATATTGCGCTCACTTTTATCATTAGCTCTACTGGCCAAAGGGGAGCATCCATCTGTTCCACCAATATTTTCTTGTTGTATTTAATGTATTGGCATAATTTGCTTATTGCCAATCAGTTTTAATGTACATACACATAAAAAATAATAAAAAAAGCCCACTTTAACAAATAAGTATGTTTTTGGTACAATGTATGTACTTTTTCTTGTTAAAATTTGATAGCGTGTATTTTATCTAATATATTTCAGATGAAGAGGGCATATATGACAGGCTGGAAAGCATAATTAGTGGAGAAAAGGATGAGTATGTCTAAAATTATTCTTTATGAATTTAGACTAAAAATACATGGAGATTTGCATATTGTCATTATTTAGGAAGTAAAAAGTATTGTTGTCCCCTTTTTTGCATATTGTCATTATTTAGGAAGTAAAAAGTATTGTTGTCCCCTTTTCAATAGTATCAGTTAAACACTAAATAATAATGAATGTTTCATTTTTGACATTGCTATTAACTATTTATAAAATTTTGCACCTTTAGTGTAATAAGGTACCAAAAAATGTGTATATGACATATGAAGGCACATGGTACCTTATTGCACCAATGGGACAAAATGACATGAACATGTTAATTGTGTTTACTTGCAGAAAAGAGCCTTGGATGAATAGAAAGAATGCTTTCAAAGCTGGAAATCGTAGTGAAATTGGAAAGTATGACTTTGGATACACACTTTTCAGTCAACAGGTATGTGAAGTTTATTTGGGGTATAATGAAGCTGCTATTTCTATACAGCCATTTAAAAAATGTTGTTATAGCATTGTTCATCTTTTAACTTTTGCTTCAATATACAGTTTAATTGGATTATATTCATTTCTTAACCAGTGTTTTACAAGATGTACATGCATACAGTAAATAAGTAATTTGCACATATATCAACACTAAACATGTAGTAATGGACATATTTTTTATTAAAACTTAAATGTATTCAAGTAGAAGGTGTGGTTTACAGTGCCATCTTATGATCACTTATCTTTCACTGCTGGGTGATATGTTTGAGTCCTGCTAGACCCAAAATCTTCCTGTGAGAAAGTTTGCCAGTTTCTTGAGAAAGGATAGTGGTTATAAACAGAAATTTTCCTCCACCAGTAAAATCAAATATACCATATATAACACGAAATATGTTGAAAATGATATTGAACCCCATAAATAAATCTGAATAAGTTGGAGATTTGCATGATAGATATAAAGTGCCTCTTGTGGTATTGGTATTTTTGTACTAAGGAAGCTTTCAATCTGTAATTTACAAAATAATGAAATTATTAAATTTATATATAAATTAAACATATATGAAACAGCACATGGAAATATAAACTGGGATTTTTTTTTCAGGCTGTCTTGCTCCTGCAAAACAGAATCAAGGACAAATTCTTCACTAACAAAACAAAGTAGGGGTTTATATTAACTATCTCGTTAACAAAAATAACTTATAATATTAGATATATTATCAACCAATTGTTCCCAAAATAAATGCTATAATGTCCATATGCAGTTTCGGTTTAACGTTGTATTCAAAATACAGTTTGCAAAATTTCAATCCATTGTCTAGCATTTAAATGAAAAGTAGCAGATTGCATCGAAATGAACTATGAATTGTTTTACTATATTTGCTTAACATGTGAAATTGAAAATGGTATGGGTATGTGTATACTCTTTAGGTACATCAACAGTGCATGCATACCGAATCAATACTTAACAGTTTTGAGAGAGCTTTGAAATTGCATGTAAAAGAAGAACACAAAATTTGAAAATGGGATACTTTATATTTTTGCTGACTCTGTATAGAAATTATATATTTTTGTTTAAACAACACATATAAACATGACATTCTTTGATTTCTTTAAGCAAGCCATATACAAAGCATGGTCAATTTTTGGGTCTGGGTGACAAGCAGTTGAAAAACTTATTCCAGAGAGATAAGTAGTAAGTGTTTTTTAGCGTCTTCAATGAAGACAACACTTTGAGTTTATGTGAGAGTTTGTTTCTGAGGTGAGGCTTCGAGAAAAAAAAATTACGTGCCAAACCTGATGAAGTTGATAATATTAGAAATTTACCTGGTATTCTATTTATCATGTCAATATTTCTAGTTTGTTTTTATTCATTATAAGTAGGGTTAAAAGTAGTTCCATCCAGGTCAAAATGTATAAATATACACAACGACATAATGAAGTATACATAATGACTCATGTGCCTGATAAACTTGCAAAGACGTGATAAACCTATGTTTATTAGGCAGGCAGTTTATCAATAGAAATGACTATGTTGACATGATAGAATGAAATATCAGACTTTTATTGAGTCTTTTTATGCGGGTAATATGCATTAAGACACCTAAGCATAATTCTATTTTGAGGAATACTGAATGATGCCAAATAACAAATCTGAGTTGCATAGTTGTTGTTATCACAGTACATTCTATTTATGGTGGAATATGCTTAAACACATGTAACATTTGTTTTCAGTTTAGCAGTTTGTTTTATAACTGAAGTCCTGTGCAAGGAGGCCATGGTTGCCATTTTCCAAAGTGTGACTCGTATAACATATGAAGATGCAGATTACGAGTGTCGGTTGGTGGAGGGGAAGTCTGGAACCAGAGCTCTAAAGGCATCTGTAGAAATATGTAATTGTCTTATTTGAAATACATTTATCATTTATTTTAACTCTTTTAATCATAATAATAATGATTTCTGATAACTGTTTAAAGAGATTGGCAAATTTATAAAACCATAAAATCAATCGGCCTTCAAACTGAGCATTTTTTAATGCACAATGTCATGGTTTTTATATTAATATTTAAGGCAAAATTTCCTTTCAGTAGGTGAAAATCTTTCTTGAAATGTAATTTTATTTTATTTATTAAGTGATTTAATATTGCCCATGTTATTAGTCCAAGGATTTACATAATGACCCAAAGTTATAGTTGCAGGCAAATATGAGTGTCCGGGACCAATTAATGTAATTGGTCAATATGAAATCATTTAATCAATGACAATTTTATTATGCTCCCTAAAGGGGGTAAGCATATAGTCGCCGCTTCGTCTGTGCATGCGTCCTTGCGACCCCAAGTTCTTGTCCTCACTATTTCTCTACAACCCCTGGTTGGAATTTTATGAAACTTGCTAGGATGCATCATTACCAAGTGCAGATGCGCATATTGTCTTTGTGTTCCGGTTTGATGATTCTTCACGGAGATATGGTCCTTTGTTTCTGTTTGTGACCAAATTCTTGTCCGCGCTACTTCTCCACAACCCCACTTTGGAATTTTATGAAACTTGCTAGGATGCATCACTACCAAGTGGAGATGTGCATATAGTCTTTGTGTTCCTGTTCAATCATTTTTCACAGAGTTATGGCCCTAATATTGAGTCTGTGACCAAATTCTTGTCTGCGCTATTTCTCTACAACCTCAGGTTGAAATTTAATGAAACTTGCTAGTTTGTATTCCAGTTTGATGATTTTTCACAGAGCTATGGCCCTTTCATTGTCTGTGACCAAATTCTTCTCCTCTCTATTTCTCTACAACCTCTGCTTGGATGCATCATTACCAAGTGGAGATGTACTTATTGTCTTCATGACGCTATTTTGCTACAACCTCTGGTTTTAATTTTGTAAGACTAGCTAGGATATGCACATTTGTCATTTTGTTCCGGTTCAATGATTTGCAAATGAGTTCTGTGAAGTGCAGAGCCACATATTGTTCCTGCTATGCAGTTTGGTATTTTTCAACCAAGTAGCCAGTACAGAGTCAAACACTCACTTGGGGAGCATCCATCCGTTCCACCTATATTATTTTTTTAATTCTAATAACCATGTCAATTTTCAATTATTTAATATGAAAATTAATGTAATAAGGTAGGCTTATAATAGGTGTCAGTGCATTCTACATTTAAAATATGTATTGATATGATGAACAGTGTCAACCTCAACATTTCAAAGTCTTCTTTTTATCAACAGTTAATTGATTAAATGACTCTAGCTTTAAATAACCCTTGTCGTATTGGCTCAGTTCATTATAACTTGACGATAACAAGGCTAATACAATAAATTTATAAATGAAATAGTTTGTTATTCTTAATGTGTGTCATTTATATTCTCTGTTCCACGTTTGTGTACTTACAGGTAAGAGTAAAAAGGAACAGTTCAGTACCCTATAGTGATATACTGCCATTCTATTGGTTGTCAACATAAGACAGATGTATGCAACAACGCCAGTCTATGTCACTGTTACCAACATATGCAAGATCAAACAGCGCATATTACACTCCAACATGTCAACACATGATGACCCAACAGACTAACAGACAACTTTCAGATGGCCATAATGCAATATTATTGACCTTGTTTGACTTCTGGTTAAATTTTTGCGTGCAAGTACCATCAAGTCCATATCTCACCAACCACTTAATGTATTCAATTGAAACTTTATTGAGTTCAATGAATGATACTAATAATTTCAGATGTATATCTTTAATTGATATTTTGAATACGATACTTACAGGTATGATGAAAACACAACTATATAATTGGTCTGAAGAACAAAATAAAATAGGCGAAGCGCAATCAGGATTTCTTAAAGGTTACAATACAACAGATAATTTATTTACATTAATGGCGATGTCACAAAAATACCTTAGCAAGAAAGGTGGTAGATTTTTTTGTATTTTCGTTGATTTTTCTAAGGCATTTGATACCTTAAACCACCTTGAACTTATGCAATGTTTGAAACGAAAAGGAGTTGGAGGAAAATTTCTAAAACTTCTTGTTGCTATTCATAAAAATGTATGTATATGTGTCAGGGTCGATGATTGTAAATATACTAAAAATGTTTATTGTAACATAGGTACACAGCAAGAGTGTAAACATTTTATTAATGATCTTATTGATGATTTAACGGAGCTAATGCCAGAGGAATACAAGTATCAGAAACTGAAGATTTCATTGCAGTGATGTACGCAGATGATTTGGCAAACGTTAGTGATACTGTAACAGGCTTACAGTCACAGATTGATATCATTTCTTTATTTTGCATTAGAACTGAATGAAAATTAATGTACAAAAGACAAAAATAGTTGTTTTAAGAAATGGCAGATATATGTTACTAGAAACAGTTTCTATGTATAAATATATGGGTTTATATATAACTCCAAAATTGATTTGGACAGATGCAAATATATGTTTGGCAACACAAGCTAAGAAAGCAATTATATCAATGATTAAATTACAATATAATGTTGGTATTTTGAGAGGAAATACTAATTTAAACTTTTTGATACGATGATTAAACCCATTTTACTTTATGCATCTGAAATATGGGGATATGAATATTCAAAACCAATTGAAAATGTACATGATCAGTTTTGTAGAAAATTTTTAAAACTACCAACTAATGTATTTCATATGTTTGTTAGGGGAGAATATGGTAGATGCCCACTGTATGTCGATTATCACTATAATTGTGTCAGATATTGGTTAAAATTTCTAAAGATGAATAGAACATGGTATCCATACCAATGTTATAAAATGTTTAAACAGTTGGATGAAGTTCGACATATTACTTCGGCAACCAAAATTAAAAATCTACTATTCAAATATGGGTTTGGGTATGTCTGGTTAAATATTGGTGTTGGTGATGATAAATTGTTTATTTATACATCTGAGCAAAGATTGATTGATTGTTCTAAACAGGAATGGTGTGGTAGTGTCGCTGAGTCTGGAAAATGTTGTTTTTATAGATATATTATGCCTGAACTGAAAACTGCAAATTGCCTGTTATTATAATTTGCCATTGAAATTCAGAATTTCACTTTAAAGATTTAGATATTCAGCTCATAATTTCATGATAGAAACTGGCAGACATAACAATATTCCATATGAATACAGAATATGTCCATTTTGCAAGGAACAAACTATAGAAGACGAGTATCATTTTATTATGATCTGCCCGTTATATAGAAACTTAAGGCAGCAATACATTTCTATGCTTAATACACCTACATAACAATCATTTGATCTTGGATAGTAAGAAACAATGGCTAATGAATGGATTGGATTGATAAACATAAACTTGGAAAATACCTATCCCCTGTATCGGAATGAACCGATAAAGAAAATAAAATCAGTGGAGTCTCTTTCTTTCTTTCCTTCTCTTCAACCAATACTCTCTTTATTAGTTTTTGAAATATTCTGAATAAACCATTATTTCTTTAATCAATTTTTGCACATTTGGCCAAATTGAAATTATTTCGGAACAATATGATAAAGTTTATAAGAAATGTAAAATAACTGTTATGGAAGCAGATTTACACAAGCTTCTAAAGCTTTTTTCTGTATCCTTTCCACATAATTCGTTAAACGTATGACTTTATTGTTAAATGTATGCTAAATATATGTACTTATGTGAATAAAATATTGTTTAAACTAATCATTTTATTATTTATTTGATAGTAATGACGTAACAGTCTTAAACTTATCAAAGTTAATATACTTTGCTCTCATAATAGACAGTATTAAACTGTTAAATAAACAACAAGTATAGTTAATTATTTTTACATTCTAAATTACCTAAAATATAATAAAAAAAATTGTGGTAAATTTCAAAACAATTTGAAAGTATTAAAAATATATAAATATATATATCAATATGATGCTGCATCACAATGGTTATAATGTACATTACTTGATGAATGTTATCATGTTTGTTATAACCTAGCCCGAGTGGTTCTGGCTTAGAATAGAATCACTGTCGATCTCTGCAGAAAGGTAGGAATCCTCCGAATGGGTATCATTTTCATTTTATCATTTTTTTACATGTTCACTACTGTGGTAAAAATTATCAGCCCCTGTGTGGTTCCAGGGAGCCATGAGTGATGGCAAGAATAGGATCACTGTGGCTTATGCATGTTGTAGGAAGCGACAAATTGAGTAATATGATAGAATTTGCTGAAGGTTCAAGGTTCTAGGTTCATTCTACATATTCATTTTTGATATATTTTTTTAATCTGTACGTTAATTTGTTGTTTTTGTACATGTAGAGTGAACCTGGAATCTTCCTTTCTGTTGGAGTAGAATAACCTATAATGTGTTGGTACGCCGTAAAACCCTATTCATTCATTCATTGTTATTACCTAAATCATATTGACATGTTGATATTATTGTATGTTTTGTTATACATGTATAATTCATTTTGTATGTCGCTTTGTTGAACATTATGTATAATGAGTCGGAGGCCTACAATGCTTAATAAAGATTTGTCATTGTCATTGAAGCTTTACTCAAGACTTCCCAGTCATCAAGCCTACTACAATAATTTAGTAAGATAATGTTTGCATGAATACAACACAGTGTATTATCTAAGTTTGCAGAACTGATAACATGTACAAACAAATCAGTTGTAAAACTGTTAGGGATTTATATATATATAACTCATTTGAATTGAGAAAAATCACCAATTCTTATCAATAAAATGAAGATCACTTAGAGAATGTAAGTTAAGAAAGTATTCCTTGAAACGTGCATTTACGGGTATTTTAATGAACAATTGTATTGATAAAGTTTTATGACAGAAACAGAATAAATATATCTCTCCCAATAAATTCCTAACGTTTTGTAACATAACAACAACCAAGATCAATTTAAAAGATGAACACATCAGCAAATTTAATTATAAACTTTAATACAGTTGTAGTTACTATTGCATATATCAAATGTTTGCCATCTATACATGTATTATTCATTTGTGTATTATTGTGTGAATATTCATGGACCATTTTTGATGTAAATAAATCAGTAAAACTGTAAAAACATAATAGATCAATATTACATGAAAATCATGATATTTCATTCCTGTGTTTTGCATGAACATTTAGTGTGAAACTTAGAAGTGTAAAGCACAATACACTTGAAACATTAAAATCAAGTAGTTTTATGTCATCTTGTCTTGTTCATAGTTAAAAACATGTTATAATATATGAATAATATATACTTATGTATCATTAAAGACATATTTTCAAATGAAAAATGTTGTTTAATTATTTGCCGATACCGTCTAACTGGAATTTCCCATTAAATGATAATTTATATTTTTGTCATTGAATGACCATGATATATTGAAATTTTTGTTGCAATCAAACCTGGAATCTTCCTTCCTGTTGGCGTTGAATAACTTATAATGTGTTGGTACGCCGTAAAACCCTGTTCATTCATTCGTTGTTGCAATCAGGCATATTAGCTAAAAAGATGCATGTTACTACTATTGTCCCCCTCTTTAAGAAAAGTATGACACTAATTTAGGTCTGTCTCCGTCCATCCGTCTGTCAGTCTGTCATTCAGACTTTGGTACCCATGCAGTAACTTGAGAATGTCTGAATCAAATCTTTTAAAATTCTAATACAATGTTTATAATGACAAAACAATGTTTGATTTTAGGGTTGTGGCTTTTTTCTTCATAGAGTTGTGCCTCATAATTTGTGAAAAGTCGTTATTTTTGGGTTTCAGTGCAATAGCCACTGAATGCCAGAACCTAACCCCAAGAGTGCTGCCTATAGCTGATCTTTATATACATCAGGTGTGTGAACCTAACCCCAAGAGTGCTGCCTATAGCTGACCTTTATATACATCAGGTATGTGAACCTTTTACCCAGGGTGCTATCTATAGTAGACCTTTGTATACATCAGGTATGTGAACCTTTTACCGAGGGTGCTACCTATAGTAGACCTTTACATACATCAATATGTGAACCTAACACCGAGGGTGATGACTATAGTAGACCTTTATATACACCAATACATTAACCTAACACCAAGGGTGCTGACTATAGTAGACCTTAATATACACCAATATGTGAACCGAGGGTGCTGACTACAGTAGACATTTATATACACCAATACGTGAACCTAACACCGAGGGTGCTGACTGTAGTAGACCTTTATATACACCAATTCGTGAGCCTTACACTGAGGGTGCTGCCTATAGTAGACCTTTATATACATTAATATGTGAACCTAACACCGAGGGTGCTGTGAACCTAACACCGAGGGTACTGCCTATAGTAGACCTTTATATACATCAATATGTGAACTTATTACCGAGGGTGCTGACTATAGTATACCTTTATATACATCAATATGTGAACTTCAGGTACGCGAATCGAACACCAAGGGTGCTGCCTATAACATAATTTAATATATATATATATATATATATACATATCAAAGTATGTGAAATGAGATGACTGCCCATAGCAGACCCCTATTTATCAGGTATCTGAACTGAGGTTGCTGAGGCCTTTATAAACATCAGGAAGGTGAACCTAACATCGAGACTGTTACCTATAGTAGACCTTTAACATTCAAAACAATTAAACAACTTTGTACTGAAGTTATAAACAAACATATAAGTTGCGCTCTATTTATAAAGTAGCTGTCTCTTGAATTTAACGACACTTATAACCCCATTAAGTCCACGGGGATGTTGATACATGCATGGCATCAATTAGGCATCATCAGTTTTAAGTATGTACGCATTCAAAACTATTTAAAAACACTTTGGACTGAATGTTTAAACGAATGAAGAATGTACACTCTATTTATATAGTGACCTGTCTCTGGTAGTTAACGCCAATTTTAACCCCAATGTGTCCATTGGTAAGCTGATACATGCATGATATCATTGAGCCATCGTCAGTTTTTAGTATGTATACATTTAAAACTATTTAAAAACAACTTTGGACTGAATGTATAAACAAATGTAGAATGTACGCTCTATTTATATAGCAACCTGTCTCCGGTAGTTAACGCCAATTTTAACCCCATTATGTCCCTTGGTAAGTTGATACATGCTTGATATATTTTAGACATCATCAGTTTTAAGTTTTAAAACATTCAAAAACTATTTAAAATCTCATTGGACTGAATGTATAAACAAATGTAGAATCTGTACTCAATTTATAAAGTAACCTGTCTCTGGTAGTTAACGCAAATTTTAACCACATTATGTCTCTTGATAATGTAACACATGTATGATATTATTAAAGCATTGTCAGTTTTATGTATGTACACATTTAAAACTATTTAAAAACAACTTAGGACTGAATGTATAAACAAATGTAGAATGTACGCTCTATTTATATAGCAACCTGTCTCCGGTAGTTAACGCCAATTTTAACACCATTATGTCCCTTGGTAAGTTGATACATGCATGATATATTTTAGGCATCATCAGTTTTAAGTTTTTAAACATTCAAAAACTATTTAAAATCTCATTATACTGAATGTATAAACAAATGTAGAATCTGTACTCAATTTATAAAGTAACCTGTCTCTGGTAGTTAACGCAAATTTTAACCACATTATGTCTCTTGATAATGTAACACTTGTATGATACTATTAAGGCATTGTCAGTTTTATGTATGTACACATTTAAAACTATTTAAAAACAACTTTGGACTGAATGTATAAACAAATGTAGAATGTACGCTCTAGTTATATAACAACCTGTCTCCGGTAGTTAACGCCAATTTTAACCCCATTATGTCCTTGGTAAGTTTATACATGCACGATACCATTGAAGCATCATCAGTTTTAAGTTTTTACACATTTAAAAACTATTTAAAATCTCGTTGGACTGAATGTATAACAAATGTAGAATGTACACTCTATTTATATAGTAACCTGTCTCTGGTAGTTAACGCCAATTTTAACCCCAATGTGTCCCTTGGTAAGCTGATAAAAGCATGATATCATTGAGCCATCGTCAGTTTTAAGTATGTATACATTTAAAACTATTTAAAAACAACTTTGGACTGAATGTATAAACAAATGTAGAATGTACGCTCTATTTATATAGCAACCTGTCTCCGGTAGTTAACGCCAATTTTAACACCATTATGTCCCTTGGTAAGTTGATACATGCTTGATATATTTTAGACATCATCAGTTTTAAGTTTTAAAACATTCAAAAACTATTTAAAATCTCATTGGACTGAATGTATAAACAAATGTAGAATCTGTACTCAATTTATAAAGTAACCTGTCTCTGGTAGTTAACGCAAATTTTTACCACATTATGTCTCTTGATAATGTAACACATGTATGATATTATTAAGGCATTGTCAGTTTTATGTATGTACACATTTAAAACTATTTAAAAACAACTTAGGACTGAATGTATAAACAAATGTAGAATGTACGCTCTAGTTATATAACAACCTGTCTCCGGTAGTTAACGCCAATTTTAACCCCATTATGTCCTTGGTAAGTTTATACATGCACGATACCAGTGAAGCATCATCAGTTTTAAGTTTTTACACATTTAAAAACTATTTCAAATCTCGTTTGACTGAACGTATAAACAAATGTAGAATTTGCGCTCTATTTATATAGTAACCTGTCTCCGGTAGTTAACGCCAACTCTAACCCCATTATGTCAATTGGTAAGTTGATACATGCATGATAGCTTTGAGGCATCATCACTTTTAAGTCTTTACACATTTAAAAACTATTTAAAAATAACTTTGGACTGAATGTATAAAAAAGCATATAATGTACGCTTTATTTATATAGTAACCTGTCTCTGGTAGTTAACGCCAATTTTAACCACATAAGGACCCTTAATAATGTGATACATGAATTCTATCATTGAGGCATCGTCTGTTTTAAGTTTTTACACATTTAAAAACTATTTAAAATCTCGTTGGACTTAATTGATAACAAATGTAGAATGTACGCTCTATTTATATAGTAACCTGTCTCCGGTAGTTAACGCCAATCTTAACCCCAATATGTCCCTTGGTAAGTTGAAACATGCATGATAGCATTGATGCATCATCAGTTTTAAGTATTTACACATTCAAAAACAATTAAAAACACGTTGGACTGAATGTATAAACAAATGTAGAATTTGCACTCTATCTATATAGTAACCTGTCTCTAGTAGTTAACGCCAATCTTAACACTAATGTGTCCCTTGGCAAGTTTATACATGCATGATATTATTGAGTTATCGTCAGTTTTAAGTATGTACACATTCAAAACTATTTAAAAACACTTTGGACTGAATGTTTAAACGAATGTAGAATGTACACTCTATTTATATAGTAACCTGTCTCTGGTAGTTAACGCCAATTTTAACCCCAATGTGTCCAATGGTAAGCTGATACATGCATGATATCATTGAGCCATCGTTAGTTTTAAGTATGCACACATTCAAAACTATTTAAAAACAACTTTGGACCGAATGTTTAAACAAATGTAGAATGTACGCTCTATTTATATAGCAACCTGTCTCCGGTAGTTAACGCCAATTTTTACCCAAATTTTTCCCTTAGTTAGTTGATACATGCATGTTATCATTGAATCTTAAACAGTTTTGAGTATGAACACATTCAAAAACTATTAAAAACACGTTGGACTGAATGTATAAACAAATGTAGAATTTGTACTCAATTTATAAAGTAACCTGTCTCTGGTAGTTAACGCCAATTTTAACCCCAATGTGTCCCTTGGTTAGCTGATACATGCATGATATCATTGAGCCATCGTCAGTTTTAAGTATTTACACATTTAAAACTATTTAAAAACAACTTTGGACTGAATGTATAAACAAATATAGAATGTACGCTCTAGTTATATAACAACCTGTCTCCGGTAGTTAACGCCAATTTTAACTCCATTATGTCCTTGGTAAGTTGATACATGCATGATTCAATTGAAGCATCATCAGTTTTAAGTTTTTACACATTTAGAAACTATTTAAAATCTCGTTTGACTGAATGTATAAACAAATGTAGAATGTACACTCTATTTATATAGTAACCTGTCTCTGGTAGTTAACTCCAACTCTAACCCCATTATGTCCATTGGTAAGTTGATACATGCATGATAGCTTTGAGGCATCATCACTTTTAAGTTTTTACACATTTAAAAACTATTTAAAATCTCGTTGGACTGAATGTATAAACAAATGTCGTTTACACTCCATTTATATAGTAACCTGTCTCTGGTAGTTAACGCAAATTTTGACGCCATTAAGTCCCTTGGTAAGTTGATACATGCATGATAGCATTGAGGTATCATCAGTTTTAAGTTTTTACACATTTAATAACTATTTAAAATCTCATTGGACTGAATGTATAAACAAATGTAGAATTTACACTCTATTGATATAGTAACCTGTCTCTAGTAGTTAACGCAAATTTTGACCCCATTAACTCCCTTGGTAAGTTCATACATGCATGGTAGGCCTATCATTGAGGCTTTATCAGTTTTAAGTATTTACACATTTAAAAAACATATTTAAAAACACTTTGGACTGAATGTATATACAAATGTATCATTTACGCTCTATTTATATAGTAACCTGTCTCTGGTAGTTAACGCAAATGTAAAACCCCAATAAGTCCCTTGATAAGATGATACAGTTATTACGAATCACATGATTGCTATTGGAAGATTGTTTTTCCTCTTCTTTTCCTACCATTCATTTTATTTATGCTTAGATTGAGAATCCCAACAAATCGTACTTCTTCACGTACAGATGACAACAATATCATTTTAAGTATTCGGAAAGTGTATTAAGAATGTGTCAATCATTACACCTCATGCATATGTAATACCTGTCTCAGATAGTTGGGCCTATCCCACCTGTCTGGGATCGGCAGCATTTATCCTTCGCGTATCTCTACCATAAATGTGAAAACATGAAAGTTATCATCTGTTGAGCAGTTTCTACACAATGATATTGAGTTGCACACGTCAGTCAATTCACGTACGTGATTTATCGTTTTATGTTTTTATGTTTTGTGTATTAAATTGAATTGATGAAAAAAACGAAACGAATTCCAAATAGAATCAACGAATTATAGAGAAATATACTGTACTGTGAGAGAATTATAACACTATTACTCTACGAGTTGTTTCCCTTATTAATGCATATATACCTCTTCATCCGATTCATGCCTCTCTCTCTCTCTCTCTCTCTCTCTCTCTCTCTCTCTGTCTCTCTCTCTCTCTGTCTCTCTCTCTGTCTCTCTGTCTCTCTCTCTCTCTCTCTCTCTCTCTCTCATTAAACGTGTCTGTGTGTTTTTAACATAAGATTAATACATAATTATTCTGGAAATTACTCTTAATAAGCTTTTCCATGTCATGTATATCCTCAATACTAAAGCCTTCTCATGTTGCGTATATCCTCAATACTAAAGCATTTCATGTCGCGTATATCCCTAATACTAAAACCTTACCATGTTGCGTATATCTTCAATACTAAAGTCTTTCCATGTCGCATATAAACTTAACACTAAACCTTTCCATGTGGCGTATATCCTCAATACTCAAGCCTTTCCATGTTGTGTGAATACTTAATACTAGTACTATGGCCTTTCCATGTCGCGTATATATTCAATATTAAAGCCTTTCCATGTCGTGTATCAACTTAATATTAAAGCCTTTCCATGTCACGTATATCCTCAATACTAAAGCCTTTCCATGTCATGTTTATACTAAATACTAAAGCCTTTCCATGTCACGTATATCCTCAATGCTAAAGTCTTTCCATGTCGCATATAAACTTAACACTAAACCTTTCCATGTGGCGTATATCCTCAATACTCAAGCCTTTCCATGTTGTGTGAATACTTAATACTAGTACTATGGCCTTTCCATGTCGCGTATATATTCAATTTTAAAGCCTTTCCATGTCGTGTATCAACTTAATATTAAAGCCTTTCCATGTCACGTATATCCTCAATACTAAAGCCTTTCCATGTCATGTTTATACTAAATACTAAAGCCTTTCCATGTCACGTATATCCTCAATGCTAAAGCCTTTCCATGTCGCATATATACTAAATACTAAAGCCTTTCCATGTCACGTATATCCTTAATGCTAAAACCTTTCCATGCCGCATATATACTAAATACTAAAGCCTTTCCACGTCGTGTATCAATTTAATACTAAACCTTTCCATGTCGTGTATCAAGTTAATACTAAACCTTTCCATGTGGCGTATGTCCTCAATACTAAAGCCTTTCCATGTCGCATATATCTTCAATACCAAAACCTTGTCATGTCGCGTAGATACTCAATACTAAAGCCTTTCCATGTGGCGTATATACTCAATACTAAAGCCTTTCCATGTCGTGTATACTAAATACTTAAGCCTTTCCATGTCGAGTATACACTTAATACTAAACTTTTCCATGTCGCGTATAAACTTAATACTAAACCTTTCCATGTGGCGTATATCCTCAATACTAAAGCCTTTCCTTGTCGGATAGAAACATAATACTAAAGCCTTTCCATGTCGCGTATAAACTTAATACTAAACCTTTCCATGTGGCGTATATCCTCAATACTAAAGCCTTTCCATGTCGCATAGAAACATAATACTAAAGCCCTTCCATGTCGCGTATAAACTTAATACTAAACCTTTCCATGTGGCGTATATCCTCAATACTAAAGCCTTTCCTTGTCGGATAGAAACTTACTACTAAACCTTTCCATGTCACGTTTATCTTCAATACTAAAGCCTTTCCATGTCACGTATAAACTTAATACTAAAGCATTTCCATGTCGCATATCAACTTAATACTCAACCTTTCCATGTGGCGTATATATCCTCAATACTAAAGCCTTTCCATGTCGAGTATATATATTAATACTAAAGCCTTGCCATGTCGCATATATCCTCAATATTAAAACCTTTCCATGTCGCGTATAAACTTAATACTAAAACCTTTCCTTGCCGCGTATATTCTCAATACTAAAGCCTTTCAATGTCGCATACATACTAAATACTAAAGCCTTTCTATGTCGCCTATATCCTCAATACTTAAGCCTTTCCATGTCGCATATAAACTTAATACTAAAGCCTTTCTATGTCACTTATATCCTCAATACTTAAGCCTTTCCATGTTGCATATAAACATAATACTAAAGCCATTCTAGGTCGCGTATATACTAAATATTAAAGCCTTTCCATGTCGCGTATATCCTCAATACTTAAGCCTTGCCATGTCACGTATAAACTTAATACTTAAGCCTTTCCATGTCGTGTATATACTAAATACTAAAGCCTTTCCATGTCGTGTATATACTAAATACTAAAGCATTGCCATGTTGCGTATATCCTCAATATGAAAGTCTTTCTATGTCGCATATAAACTTAATACTAAAGCCTTTCTTTGTCACGTATATCCTCAATACTAAAGCCTTTCCATGTCGAATATATACTAAATACTAAAGCCTTTCCATGTCGCCTATATCCTCAATAATTAATCCTTTCCATGTCGCGTATAAAGTTAATACTTAAGCCTTTCCATGTCGCATATATCCTCAATAGTAAAGTCTTTCCATGTCGCGTTTATATTAAATATTAAACCTTTCCATGTTGCGTTTATCCTCAATACTTAAGCCTTTCCATGTTGAGTATATATATATTAATACTAAAGCCTTGCCATGTCGCTTATATCCTGAATATTAAAACCTTTCCATGTCACGTATCAACTTAATACTAAAGCATTCCATGTCGCGTATCAACTTAATACTAAAGCCTTTCCATATCGCTTATATTCTCAATACTAAAGCCTTTCCATGTCGCATACATACTAGATACTTAAGCCTTTCTATGTCACCTATATCCTCAATACTTAAGCCTTTCCATGTCACATATAAAGTTAATACTAAAGCCTTTCTATATCGCGTATATACTAAATACTAAAGCCTTTCCATGTCACGTATATCCTCTATACTAAAGCCTTTCCATGTCACGTATATACTAAATATTAAAGCCTTTCCATGTCGCGTATATCCTCAATACTAAAGCCTTCCCATATCGCGTATCAACTCAGTACTAAAGCCTTTCCATGTTGCGTATATCTTCAATACTTAAGCCTTGCCATGTCACGTATAAACTTACTACTTAAGCCTTTCCATGTCGTGTGTATACTAAATACTAAAGCCTTTCAATGTCGTTTATATACTAAATACTAAAGCCTTGCCATGTCGCGTATATCCTCAATATTAAAGCCTTTCCATGTCGCGTATCAACTTAATACCAAAGCCTTTCCATGTCACGTATATCCTCAATACTAAAGCCTTTCCATGTCGCATATATATACTAAATACTAAAGCCTTTCCATGTCGCCTAAATCCTCAATACTTAATCCTTTCCATGTCGCGTATAAAGTTAATACTAAAGCCTTTCCATGTCGCGTATATCCTGTATACTAAAGCCTTTCCATATCGCGTTTATACTTAATACTAAAGCCTTTTCAAGTCGCCTATATCCTCAATATTAAAGCCTTTCCATGTCGCCTGTATACTTAATACTAATGCCTTTCCATGTCGCGTATATACTAAATACTAAAGCCTTTCCGTGTCGCCTATATCCTCAATACTAAAGCCTTTCCATTTCGCGTATATACTTAATACTAAAGCCTTTCCATGTCACGTATTACTAAATGCTAAAGCCTTTCAATATTAGAAAATGCAGGAAACACTGCCATTTCAAACGGATATCAACAAGAAAAAGGTTTACATTTTAGATGGCCTCGAGTATCCACATGTGTTACAAACACAATGCATACATACATTTGGTTAATTTTATCACATCTCTTGCAATCGGTAACAGTATTTCCCTTGTTAGTTAGATTTCGGTGCAGAATATGTAACTAAATCCGCTATAATAAGGATTGGACTAAATAATTATAAACTCTACTCTGATATTAATTATCCGATTTTATTTTGTCAGTTCAAGAATTCTTTTGATACATTTAGTTGTATAACTGCTATGTAAGTTTGATGAAGATATAATGGAAACATTGAGTACTAGAGTGCACACGACGTAAATATAACGCATATTTGACTAATTCAAGGGTCATTACTCCGACAATAATTATCCGATTTTAAAAACTTTTCCGAGATGTTACGGTTTAATATATGCTGTGTAAAGGTGGCTAGGATCAAATGAAATATGCTGTTACTAGAGTACACACAAGGTCAATTATTGCAACTTTTATTGTTTCAAAGGTCATAACTCTGACATTAATTATCTGATTGGCCAGTTCAATAAAAAAAGAATCCGAGATAGTATGTTTAAATAACTACTGTGTATGTTTGCTGAAGATCCAATGAAAAATATGAAAAAATGCTTGAATGCACACAACAAAAAGTTCACGGATGGCCGATCAGAATAGTTCACCGAATGATACAAGTTGTTTTGTGACCATTGTCTGAATTTAACAATGTATGGTATTTTTATGATCCTCGCATTGGTTGTATCGAACTTCCCAAGCATACCGAAATGGAATGGCAACTTAAAGCATAATTTATTTATATTAGATTGCATAATTTATTTATATTAGATTATAAAAGAGTAAAATGCAAATTATCAAATCTACATATTGTTTTATGGAATCACTTGTGTTTGAAATGCAATAAAAAGCATACACGTTTATATTATTTAACAGGTTGTTCATTAAAGATAAGTGGTTGAAGTATATCAGTATATAGTGCAATAGGGACAGAACGTTATACATTCAACAACCTCTTGTAAGGAACATTGAGGCGTCAGTTATATTGGAAACTGAACGCGTTCTATTAAGGCTGGAAACAGAGAACGAGTTACAAAACAATACAAGAAAAGATTAATCAAATTGCAAACGTGATATTAAAGAAGCGAATATGGATGATAAGAAAGACAGTCGAATATCTACCAAGAGGTACAATTTTAACCATACGCATCGTGGATACATGGTCTTAATAGTAAATAAAAACTTTAAAAAAGAAACCGAACGCATAGGTGCAGACAACGACCTGAAGAATATGAAAGCTGTAGCCGAGAAGTTAAAATTAAAGTTATTCGACGAGACGCGCATGACAAATTTGAATCAAACTGACACCAATAAATTGTTAGATGATGCACAAAAGGCAGACCATTCCCAGTGTGACACGTTTGTCTTTGTCATAAGTACTCACGGCTTTGAGACGGCGAACCCTGAGGCCAACGGTCAGACAGACCTCGCTCTTATATGTGCTGATGACAGATATGTATTCGCAAGTTCTATTATGGAGAGGTTCAACAATGAAAACTGTCCTCTGCTGAAAAATAAACCAAAGATTTTTATCATGCAGGCGTGTCGAGGTATTTATTATACGTATACATATATTTTCAATGTCTATGATAATTTATTTAATTATATGCGTATATATAATGAAAGTGAAAACGGAATACGTGTCAAAAGTTAATGTTGAAGGGAACTAATCTTAGGGTTATGATTATTGTCTCAAGTGTTCAATTATGTTTTGCGAAGCCATGCTTGTATATCAGATATTACAGCTATTTAGAATACATGTCCCAAATTTGCTGTAGAGTTGTATCTGGAGAATTTAATCATTTTAATGTCCTTCTAGTCAACACAGTAATCTATATTTAACTCTGCACATGTTGCAATGCAGGCGATGCTGCGGACGATGGTAACCTCGTGGACATTATCTCTAAAACTAAACATGGTAAGCAAACTACAATTACTTGTTGATTGATTGATTGATTGATTGGTTGATTGAATATTTAGCGTCATTGTTATGCCATAGAGGGCTAAAAGACGACCAGTTAACCTAACCACTGTTTCCTGGGATCCTGAAAGGTCAACCAGTACTCGAGCAAACCCCATCTCCGCAAATAACTGATAACTTCCCCACTTGAATCAACGGTGAGAGACGAATGATAGTGAGACACAATGTCGTATATCAGTCATCACGGAGACTGTTGCCGGGCGGAGATTCGAACTCACAACCCCTGAATTGATAGCCGAACGCGTAACCAACTCAGGTAATCGGGCCCAGCCGAACGCGTAATCGACTCAGCTCTAAATATAAGGTGATAAAATACGATTTCTAATACATTACTTGTGGAAACCGTACGTGTGAACAGTAAATGGCAATAAAATGAAGAAATCCCTAAAAGTGTAAATTTGTAAAAGTGGGACTTTGAAATCGGATAACATTTTCTGCACTAAAATTACCTGTATGTAAATTGTGCGATTTCGAAGTCCCGGAGAATACTAACCTTCGGTAAGGGTACATATAATGGAGTTGGCAGTTATGATCCAAGTTCCACATTCACCAATTTTTTAAGCAACATATATGTATGCACAACCTCGAAGCTGATATGCTGCAAAAATTTCTTGAAACTTTTTCTCATAATGTTTCACAAAGGTATTTCAGAAATAGATCAATCTAAATCTAAGTATGATTCTCAACTATTTGAAGTTTGTCCCCATTTCCTCCAAGAGAAAGTATCGACCATATTGTACACATTACCGCAATACAATATGTAAAAATCAAGAAAAAGTTGAGAATATTTGTGTTTGATTTAATCGGGGCACGTGACTCAAAAGTGTACACAGCAATAAACTCTAAATTCGCACCGCCATGCGCCTGCGACTTGGAATTGTAAAAAAAATAACCTTATGTGAGCATAAACTCCTGTAAACCTGAATACTACAATATTCCAACTTACCAATTTCTAATAACCAAACGCTTTGGTTTATTTAATGAATAGAACACTTTTATTTCTTATATATTCGCCATAAAACAATAACTTGTAAAGAATCTAATATCTTTTTGTATAGTTGCTTAATTAACATGACAAAAACATTGTTTAATATAATATGGCACTTTAAAATGTCTTCTTCTTTTACATTTGAAAAGCGTGTGTAAACAAATTAGCAACAGGTCATTCATTATAACAAGGACCTATATAAGTTATTGCTTATATCTCTGGTACATGTATAGAAGACGTTGATTTATAATTATTTACTTCTTATTTACTAGAAAACCCAACCAGCAAAGCCGAAGATAAATTAGACGCAAATCCCGCTCCAGATTCATGGACACCTGATAGAAGCATGCCATCGTTAAAATGTACAAACGACATGTTGGTCATGTATGCAATACCACCAGGGTTTACCGCTCTGAGAAACGAAAGAGATGGGTCGTGGATGATATATTACATGCATGAATGCATTGTTAAAGAAAATGTTTCGCCCCACCAAACAAACTTCTTGACTCTACTGACTAAAGTATCTGGAAAAATGGCCAAACGATCTACAAATACGCGTTCCAAACACTCTCACAACAAAACGGCCGTTCCAGTGATTGAGCATAAGCTGATGAAGGATGTGTTTTTTTCCGATTAAAACACCGTAAATCAGGACGGAGTCGGTCAGCAGTGAATCTGCCAACTAGAGTGTGTTTAACTGGCAGGTGTAATATATGTACCCATAATAAGTGTAATTTATTTCATTTTAAACTAACAGATCCAAGTAGAACATATACAGTAGTGACATTGCAATAACTATTATAGATTTAAAATTCTTGTTTTGGCGTGATCATAAGCCATTGTTAGTTGGCAAATTTACTTGGGAGGAACACATGGCAGAGTTGAAATCAATTTTTACTTCTGTTCACATATCTAATAATTCTTTACACTATGATTTGTTTGTATGAATACCGGTAAGCGTCATTTTTTATAACGAGGGCTAACAGACGATCAGTTTCGTTGTTGTGTGTGTGTGTGTGTGTGTGTTTCAGTCACCATTTGGGTGACCTATTTATTCTCCCCGTCCTAGGCATAAAAAATAATTCACCATATTAAATCATCTTTCATTCTTAAATTTGTCCGTTCTGTAAATGTATTTTACCTTATAAATACCTATTTTCTGATTTCTATTAGGAATGGGGAAATATAAAAAAAAGAAAAGAAAAAAAAGAAGGTAATAATAAACAAAACCAAAAATTGGGAAAGGGAGGATCCAGCCGAGCGGGTGCCATAAGAGGTTGAAGCAAATATCAACAACATTTAAAAGTCATCCCACATCCGATGTTGTTGGTTTTTAACTTGGGCTATCAATAGAAATTGTTATTTTACAGATATAAGCTGAAGTATGATACTTCAGTCCTCCTCGAATTCATCAAACAGTCCATTCTTAACAGATATCTTTTTTACTACAAACATGGATTTCATACTCATCAGGAGTCCTTTATAGGAAGGAGTGTCATCCAAGCATCTACTTGCATAAATATATCGTTTTATCTCCAGAATCATCAACTTCTGTCTTAATGTTCTTTTGTCATTTTTGAAACCAAAAATAGAAGTTGGATTTCATTCGATGGTACTTGAATATTTATTCATTTAGATGCACTGTTACATTTGATAAAAGTGATTGTGTATGAGAGAAATGCCAAAAGATATGTTGCAATGTTGCTGTGTGTTTTACAGAAAGTACATTTTTCATTTGATTAAATCTTTATCAAAGTGGAGTTCCTATTAGAGGGAGAGAATTCAATGTAGAAATCGATATGGTAACCATTGGAGTTATGTGTCTTTTGTTACTTGGAAAGGAATGTTATAGTAAAAAGTTTCCAATCACTTTCACTTGTTTCATACATTTCATTCCATTTACTCGGACTTGTTGGTTTCTCATTATTTCTATTTAAAATGTCATATATTGGTTCAGTCATAGTTTGTTTCATAATTGGAAACACATATGATGTAATGAAAGGATTAGGTTCATTTTTATGTTCACTTTTTAATTTATTTTCTTTTAAATCTTCTTTTGTGTGGAATTTTCCATTAATATCAATAATTCATTTATAAATATCCGTTTTGCGTTTATCATACCAATTTTGAAGAAAAAAAAATGTTGCCACAATCCATCTGAACTGGTATGTCTCCTGATCCAAATAATTTTAGGCTCGATATAAAAGCCTTTAAATTGATCATTTTCAAAACTCCTACAAGAAAAGGTTTTGCAATTACTGAACTTTAAATTTTTGTAGGTTCATGCAAAAGAAATTTGTATAAAATGTCAAGTATTTGCTCAATATAACCGTCCTCTGGACATGAAATAGAAATAAAGAGATGGTTGAGTGATGGAATTAATAAACTTTGAATTTAATCTATTTTTCCTATTGGGGTTAAAAATCTGCTATTCCAAAAGTCGACTGAGATTTATTTTGTTTGTTACAATTCGAAATGTAGATAAAGGCTGAGAGACAAACCATGTACAATGTGTCCAAAAATCAAACCATGTGGATTTAGACTGAGAAGCAAACAATATAAATGTACACTGAGAGTCAAATCAATGTAGATGTAGACTGAGATTCAAACGATGTAAATGTAGTCTGATAAAGCGGAGCCATTTCGTTAAAAAATTGTGCCATTTTTGAGAAAAGCTCCAAAATTTGTACAAACATAGAACAAGGTTAGCTGATTATTTTAACACCGAGACCCAATTTCAAAATGGCAGAAAAGTCAAGATCGCCGCTAAAATGGACGCCTAATTTGACAAAATCCATATTTGTCTTTATATTTACAGTAGTAAATGATATGTGATAGATATTAATGACTAATGTTATCAAAACATATTTATATTTGTAGATTTTAATGCTTTTATTGCGAAAGACTATTTAAAAATAAAAAAAATATGCAAATTATAGACTTGAAATCTCTATAATATGAATGTTATATTATAATTTTGCCCAATTCTTCCATAGATATTTTACAAAATAACAGTAATACTTTATAAACATATAAAAACAAAGTTTCTCATAGTATAGAGCAAAATATTGTATTGTATATGCAAAATACGGTAGGTGGGGTAAATCAATATTAAATGTATATAAATACTGATACTGATATATTTACATTATTTAGCTTCCTTTACCCTGTCAATCTAACGAAATGTATCGGCTATCAGGTGAATGCTTTTGCATTTCACATACTTGTAAAATGATTTTGGATTAAGAAACCAAAATACAGATGTTGGCAGCAGTAAACGTTTTTCTTATTTTTTGCATCACCGCAGAATTTATAATTGATCTTGCAGTTTCGTCAGGTCGTTGTAAGAAAGCAACTTCAGCGTAATAAATGACTCTTGTTAAACTGTTACTTTGGTTCTTTGTTGACATTTATAACATAATTTTGGTGGACGAGATAACAAACCAGTTTGCACAAGGCAAAATTGTAGCGAACAATAAACACATCATTATTTTCTTGAGTACCAACAGACCAAACACATGAATAAAATAACAAGCTTGTGAACGAGATTGAGGGCATTTGGGAGATGGGGAAAGCAATTAATGAATTTTAGACGACATTGGAAAATAAATAAAAAAATAAAAGAGAAAAGGAGCAAATGTTCAACACAAACAGGTCAAATGTATTAAATTAAGGCCTGGAGTAAACAACCTCTTTGTTACTATGTAAGCAATGGATAATCTATTTGTAACGCTCTCTGGAGATATGTTGGTATACGACGCAGGCAATGGTATAGGTTTAGTTTATAACAATTTATATAGCTAGACTGCGAAGTAAGATCGGAATGTATATGTATCACTCTTGAGTTCTTTTTGTAGGTAGAACCAGAGTTGTTTTTCAGAGACTAAAGGGTCGAATTTGGATTCAAAATCTGGCATGAGCAGCCAATGATATCGAAGGCACTTGTCAAGTCTTGTGCGAAAGACAGAAAAAACATTAGATTCACTCCATCAAGTGGCATATGCGTAGATGTAGATTAAGAGCGAAAACCACGTATAAGGAAGAATAAGAGCTAAACAATGCAGATGTAGATTGTAAGAGTCAAACAATGTAGATGTTGACTGAGAGTCAAACAATGTAGATATTGACTGAGAGTCAAACAATGTAGATGTTGACTGAGAGACAAACAATCTAGATGTAGATTGGGAGCCAAATAATATAAACAATACTGAGATTCAAACCATTTATGGTAACGACTGAGAACCAAACCATGTTGATGTAGATTGTGAGAGTCAAACAATGTAAATGTAGACTGAGAGACAAAATATCTAGATGTAAACTGAGAGCCAAGCAATATAAACAATTCTGAGGGTCAAACCATGTATGATAAAGACAGAGCCAAACAATGTAGATGGAGATTGTGAGAGTCACACAATATAGATGTAGACTGAGAGCCAAGCAATATAAACAATACTGAGAGTCAAAGCATGTATAATCAAAACTGAGAACCAAACCATGTAGATGTAGATTGTGACAGACAAACAATGTTGATGTAAACTGAGAGTCACACAATATATACAATCCTGAGCGTCAAACCATGTATGGTAAAGATTTAGAGCCAAACCAATATAGATGAAGTCTAAAAACCATGTAGATGTAGTATGTGAGCCAAACAATGTAAATGCAGACCGTTAGCCAAACCATGTATATATAAACTGTGAGCCGAACCATGTAGATATAGACTGTGAGCCGAACCATGTATATGTAAACTGTGAGCCAAACCATGTAGATCTAGACTGAGCCGAACCATGAAGAAGTAGACTGTGAGCCGAACTATGTATATGTAGACTGTGAGCCGAACCATGTAGATGTAGACTGTGAGCCGAATCATGTAGATGTAGACTGTGAGCCGAACCATGTTGATGCAAACTGAGAGACAAACAATGTAGATGTACACTGTGAACCGAACTATGTAGATGTAGACTGCAAGCCGAACCATGTTGATGTAGACTGCAAGCCGAACCATGTAGATGTAGACTTGGAGCCAAACCATGAAGATAAAGACTGGGAGCCAAACAATGAAGATGTAGACTGCAAGCCGAACCATGTAGATATAGACTGGGAGCCAATCGATGTAGATGTAGACTGGGAGCAAAAAAATGTAGATGTAGACTGCGAGCCTCGTAATACAGATATAGATTGAGAGTCAAACAATGTAGATGTAGACTGTGAGCCGAACCATGTAGATATGGACTGAGAGCCAAACAATGTAGATGTAGACTGTAAGCCGAACCATGTAGATAAAGACTGGGAGCCAAACAATGTAGATGTAGACTGTGAGCAGAATCATGTAAATATAGACTGTGAGCCAAACAATGTAGATTGTGAGCTGAACCATGTAGATGTAGACTGGAAACCAAACCATGTATATGCAGACTGTAAGCCGAACCATGTAGCTGAAGACCGAGCCGAACCATGTAGATTTGGACTCTGAGCCGAATCATGTAGATGTAGACTGAGAGCCAAACCATGTAGATGTAGACTGAGCCAAACCATATTGATGCAAACTGAGAGACAAACAATGTAGATGTACACTGTGAACCGAACTATGTAGATGTAGACTGGGAGCCAAACAATAAAGATGTAGATTGCAAGCCGATCCATTTAGATATAGGCTGGGAGCCAATCGATGTAGATGTAGACTGGGAGCCAAACAATGTAAATGTAGACTGCGAGCCTCGTAATAGAGATAAAGACTGAGAGTCAAACAACGTAGATGTAGACTGTGAGCCAAACCATGTAGATATGGACTGAGAGCCAAACAATGTAGATGTAGACTGTAAGCCGTACCATGTAGATACAGACTGAGAGCCAAACAATGTAGATGTAGACTATTAGCCGAATCATGTAGATATAGACTGTGAGCCAAACAATGTAGATTGTGAGCCGAACCATGTAGATGCAGACTGTGAAACGAACAATGAAGATGTAGACTGTGATCCCAACCATGAAGATGTAGATTGTGACCCAAATCATGTAGATGTAGACTGTGAGCCGAACCATGTAGATAAAGACTGTGAGCCAAATCATGTAGAGGTAGACTGAGAGTCGAACCATGCAGATGTAGATTGTGAATCGAACAATGTAGATGTAGACTAATATTCAAACCATGTAGATGTAGACTATGAGCATAACTATACAGATATAGACAGAGAGTCAAACAATATAGATGTAGACTGTGAGCCGAACCATGTAGATATTGACGGAGTGCCAAACAATGTAGATGTAGACTGTGAGTCGAACCATGTAGATACAGACTGTAAGCCGAACCATGTAGCTGTAGACTGTGAGCCGAACCACGGAGATGTTCACTGTGAGCCGAATCATGTAGATGTAGACTAATAGTCAAACAATGTAGATGTAGACTTTAAGCTGAACTATGTAGATATAGACTGTGAGCTGAACTATGTCGATGTAGACTTTGAGCCGAACCATGTATATGTAGACTCTTAGTCGAACAATGTAGATGTAGACTGGAAACCAAACCATGTATATGTAGACTGTAAGCCGAACCATGTAGCTGAAGACCGAGCCGAACCATGTAGATATAGACTCTGAGCCGAATCATATAGATGTAGACTGAGAGCCGAACCATGTAGATGTAGACTGTGAGCCGAACCATGTTGATGCAAACTGAGAGACAAACTATGTAGATGTAGACTGCAAGCCGAACCATGTTGATGTAGACTGCAAGCCGAACTATGTAGATGTAGACTGGGAGCCAAACCATGTAGATAAAGACTGGGAGCCAAACAATGAAGATGAAGACTGCAAGCCGAACCAAGTAGATATAGACTGGGAGCCCATCGATGTAGATGTAGACTGGGAGCCAAACAATGTAGATGTAGACTGCGAGCCTCGTAATATAGATATAGACTGAGAGTCAAACAATGTAGATGTAGACTGTGAGCCGAACCATGTAGATATGGACTGAGAGCCAAACAATGTAGATGTAGACTGTAGGCCGAACAATGTAGATATAGACTGAGAACCAAACAATGTAGATGTAGACTGTGAGCCAAATCATGTAGATGTAGATTAATAGTCAAACAATGTAGATGTAGACTGTGAGCCGAAATATGAAGATATAGACTGTGAGCCAAACAATGTAGATTGTGAGCCGAACCATGTAGATGCAGACTGTGAAACGAACAATGAAGATGTAGACTGTGATCCCAACCATGAAGATGAAGATTGTGACCCGAACCATGTAGATATAGACTGTGAGCCAAATCATGTAGATGTAGACTGTGAGCCAAACGATGTAGATATAGACTGTGAGCCAAATCATGTAGAGGTAGACTGAGAGTCGAACAATGCAGATGTAGACTGTGAGCCGAATAATGTAGATGTAGACTGTGAGCAGAACCATGTAGATGTAGACTGTGAGTCGAACAATGTAGATGTAGACTAAAAGTCAAACCATGTAGATGTAGACTATGAGCATAACTATACAGATATAGACTAAGAGTCAAACAATTTAGATGTAGACTGTGAGCCGAACCATGTAGATATGGACGGAGTGCCAAACAATGTAGATGTAGACTGTAAGTCGAACCTTGTAGATATTGACTGAGAGTCAAACAATGTATATGGAGACTGTAAGCCGAACCATGTAGCTGTAGACTGTGAGCCGAACCATGGAGATGTTCACTGTGAGCCGAATCATGTAGATGTAGACTGTAAGCCGAACTATGTAGATATAGACTGTGAGCTGAACTATGTCGATGTAGACTTTGAGCAGAACCATGTATATGTAGACTCTAAGTCGAACAATGTAGATGTAGACTAGAAACCAAACCATGTACATGTAGACTGTAAGCTGATCCATGTAGCTGAAAACCGAGCCGAACCATGTAGATATAGACTCTGAGCCGAATCATGTAGATGTAGACTGAGAGCCGAACCATGTAGATGTAGACTGTGCGTCGAACAATGTAGATGTAGACTAAGAGCCAAACCATATAGATATAGACTGAGAGCCAAACAATGTTGATGTAGATTGTGGGCCAAACCATGTATATGTAGACTGTGAGCCAAACAATGTAGATGTAGACTGTGAGCCGAACCATGTAGATATAGGCTGAAAGCCAAACAATGTAGACGTTTACTGTATTTGTTGACTGTGAGCCAAACAATGTAGATGTAGACTGTGAGCCGAACCATGTAGATATGGATTGAGAGCCAAATCATGCAGATGTAGACTGTGAGTCGAACAATGTAGATGTAGACTGTGAGCCGAACCATGTAGATGTAGACTGTGCATCGAACAATGTAGATGTAGACTAAGAGCCAAACCATATAGATATAGACTGAGAGCCAAACAATGTTGATGTAGATTGTGGGCCAAACCATGTATATGTAGACTGTAAGCCAAACAATGTAGATGTAGACTGTGAGCCGAACCATGTAGATATAGGCTGAAAGCCAAACAATGTAGATGTTTACTGTATTTGTTGACTGTGAGCCAAACAATGTAGATGTAGACTGTGAGCCGAACCATGTAGATATAGACTGAAAGACAAACAATGTAGATTGTGAGCCGAACCATGTAGATATAGACTGAAAGCCAAACCATGTAGATGTAGACTGTAAGTCGAACCATGTCGCTGTAGACTTATAGCCGAACCATGTAGATATTGACTGTAAGTCGAACCATGTCACTGTAGACTTTTAGCCGAACCATGTAGATATAGACTGTGAGCCGAACCATGTAGTTGTAGACTATGAGCCGAACAATGTAGATGTAGACTGTGAGCCGAACCATGCTGATGTAGACTGTGAGTCGAACAATGTAGGTGAAGTCTAAGAGCCAAACCATGTAGATATAGACTGTGAGCCTAACCATGTAGATAGTGTGACGATGGCGATATTGATGCTAATTCGGCCCTGGTATTAGTGTCCGTAATTCTGGGTCATCGGCTTTCTTCCCTCTCTCGGTTTCACCGTTTATGGCGGCAAACAAGCGTTCTTTTCTTTTGTCAGTTATTTAGTATATTACACTGGCGTTGTCGGCAGGATTGATGTTATATCATGAAGGCCGTGATTCTTGGAGACTTCAGATTACGTGGCATGGACAAGGAATCGTGTTTTTTTCAAAGCACTTCGATAGCGTTACGTGTAAGACCGGGGTCATCGCTTGAAAGCCACAAAACACAACTCAAAAGAGACACATTTTGTGGAAGGCAAACAAACCGAACGTGTTTATTATTTGTGTAGGTATTAATGATATTCCAGAAAATATTGCGGATTTAAGCAAAATAGTTTGTTTGTAAAAAATACAAAGAGGCTATTGACACTGACAAGAAAAATTAAAACGTACAGTGGACCTGTTACTTAAATAATTGTGGCAACAATTCCTCCCACTGACATCCGAAGAAGTGTTGAAATATATCCCCCAGCGTGCTGCGTTATCAGTTCATAATCTGACAAGAGACCACCAAAAGCAGTATGAAAGTTTTTAGGACAAACTTATCATTTTTAAATTTATTAATGAATTGAATGTGAAGGAAACGGGCTTTCACCTGCTGTTACACGTAAATCTACGAAATCATCGCGGAAGACGGGGAAGCAAGTTTTACTATGAAAAGTTGTTTGACGGCTTGCATCCGAACGACGAACTAAAACAGATTTGGTTCAGGAAGATTATGGAACTGTGTCAGAGGCTCATATAACTAGAGGTAAGACGTGCCCATCGGCCGCTTATAATATTTAATTTTATCAACTAGTTATCATATAAATGCTAGTTAGATGTGCCCATCGGCCGCTTACAATATTAACCTAGATTCCATATAATTGTAGGTAATACGTGCCCTACGGCCGATTACAATAATAAGCTGATTGGCGACACTTAAAAGTACATTCATATGTTAATATCACATTTTAAGGCAAATCATTAGTTGAATAACTAAAAAGTCCAAACCGAGTTATAATCCTTAGTTGTTTTTGCTAGTCAAGATCCAAAAGTAAAATTATGGCCAAAAAGAAGCTTGAAAAGCCTTCGAGAGGCAACGATCTGCGCTTCAATCCTCTCAGACCTCAGTCACAACACCATATAAGAATCAGAGTCCACTCAGTCCAGTTGTGCAAGAACTGGGTGCTTAACTCAAATAAGTCGTTGTAAAAGCACCACCATACAAGGGCAACGACTCAGAAGACTTTACCATCTGGCTAAAGAATTACGACCAAATATGTATTCTCAGTGGCTGGGACAATGAATACAAAACTATTCATATTGCAACCGTCCTTCAAGAGGATGCCAATAGAAAATATTGGGAATGTACTGCAGGAGAGAGATGCAACTTTTTATTGATGGACTCGACAACGACCTTCAAATGTGGGTGTTGCAAGCTAACACCAAAACTTCAGACGAAGCCTTACAAACTGCCCTTATGTTAGACGCTAATATTAAAAAAAGCGTCAAAGGTGCAGGCAGCAGCAGCTTCCGTCAATCCAGCAAACGACACGGAATATTTCGCTAACGCAATCGCCAAAGCTCTTCAGATACAGGATATATGTCAGCACAACTTACCAAGAAGCCAAGGGAGAGGATCCTGGCGAGGTGAGAGTAGTGGTCAGGGACACCGCAGTCGGGGAGCATGCCATGAATGTGGCCAATTTGGACATTTTTGGAGGGACTGGAAATGTCCAAAAAACCAGGGAAACGGGCGCGGGGCGGGGAACTAGGATATAAACAAAATAATTGTTCGCCCCTTGTAAAATCAGATCACACAGCTGCAAACCAGGGGGATAAAGCATCGTATGTCGATTGCATGGTGGGTGGCGTCTCAATTGATGTATTGGTCGACACTGGGGCACAAGTAACGTTTCTTGCTAAATCCATTTATGACTTTATGACACAAACACCCTTTTTAAAACGGTCCTTGTTCAGTAGCTCAAATAAGGGTTGTTGGTGTTAGTGATTGCCAATTAGTGATAGGAGGATTAATAACCGCGTGGCCAATGTTCATATGTGAGAACATTACCACTTCCATGCTCCTTAGAGAATATTTTCTAAGAAATCAGGGTGTTTTGATTGATTTTGTAAATAACAAAATGGTATTTAATGGGCAAAATATACGACTAAGTCATCAATCCACTTTTGAGGTGTGCTGCGTTACTTTTAAGTAAAATATAGTGATTTCTAGTAATTCAGTAATGAACATAAGTTGCAAAGTATATGGTGGTCCTTCAAAAGAAGGCACACAAGGTATTGTGGAACCCCTAAAACAGTTCGAGGAAAAATACAATCTAGGTATTATAAGAGTGGCAGCTACGGCAAAGTACGGTGAAGTGCCCATCCGGGTTATAAATTATAGTAATGATAATATCAACGTTTGGAAAGGCAGTTCTGTCGGACAACTGTTTCCCCTTGTGAACAATGACACATTAGAGGAACATAAAGTACCTACTCATTGTTATTTTGTGCAAACATCATGCCCAATCCAAAGAGATATTCATACTGTTCAAACAAAGGAAACAGATTTGTCAGAACTAAAATCAAAAATAAAGAAAATGTTCCCAATAAATAATCCCGAAATACCTGAGGCTGGAAAGGATTTGCATTAGCAAAATACACAAATGTTATTTCGTGGGGACCAAATGATTTAGGAACAGTTACAACAGTCAAGCACAAAATTGATACCGGTCAAGTGGAACCATGTAAGATGCCTCTTCGTAAAATGGGACCAATAAAACGAGAAATTGTGCAGACAGAAATAAAGTCGATGCTTGAAAATAATATCATTGAGTCACCATGGTCAGTGCCTGTCGTACTGGTACATAAGAGGGATGGGGGTCGGATATTTTGTGTTGATTACAGGGCATTGAATGAAGTTACCAGGATAGACTGCTACCCTCTGCCAAGACCTGATGATATTCTAGAGTCCATAAGCGGGGCCCGATATTTCACTCACTTCGATTTGGTGAAGGGCTACTGGTAATTTGAAGTTTATGAAGACGATAAGGAAAAAACAGCTTTTTCAACAGCAGATGGCCATTATCATTTCAGAAAGATGAGTTTCAGTTTAACAAATGCGCCAGCCACATTTCAGAGAGCTATGGATGTTATTCTAAAGGGGTTGACATGGCGAGACTGCTTGTGTATTTGGATGATGTGGTCATATACGCAGATACGCTTGAATCGCATAGAGAAAAATTGGACAACTTTCTAAGTAGATTCGAAAAAGTTGGTTTAAGAATTAAGCCGAAAAAATGCAGGTTGTTACCCGAAAAACTTGTTTTATTAGGCCATATAGTATCAAAGAACGACATAGCAGTAGACCCCGAAAAGGTGAAGGTTATCACAGACTGGCCAATACCTGCAAATGTTCACGAACTGCGGTCGTTTTTAGGTCATGTTGGTTACCATCAAAAATTCATCAAGAATTATGCATATATAACCGCACCGCTTCGTGTGTTAGACAGAAAAGGCAATATATTCAGATGGTCAAGTGAGGCTCAGAAAGGATTTAACCATTTGAAGAGAACACTCACAGAGGCTCCTGTGTTAGCGTTTCCGCAATACAAACAACCATTCATAATAGACACAGATGCGAGTGATGATGGAATTGGAGCTGCAATTTATCAAGTCCAAAATGGTGTTGAACGACCGGTTGCTTTCGCAGCAAAGGCTCTACAAGGTGCTCAAAAGACCCCGTACACAGTTTACATGAAAGAAATGCTGGCCTTAGCCTGGGCGTTGGATCACTTTGAGCCATACATTTATGGTCAGAAATTCTTAGTTCGAACAGATAATGAGGCCCTTTCATGGCTCAAAACTTCTAGACATCCAAGAGGTCCAATCACTAGATTCATGCCATTTGAGATTGAACATAGGCCAGGTCTAACCCATAGAAATGCTAATGGGCTGTCAAGAATTCAATGGAAATGTAATGATACTAGTAGTGTGGAGGAAATTGAAATAGAAAACTACAGTGACGTAGTCAATGTAAATGCCACTGACTTAGTTGACAATAAAGCTGTCGGAAACGATACAGAGGATAAATGGTACCATAACTGGTCACTTGGACCCCTAAAAGGTTTTACTAAGGATGAAATAAAATCAGCTCAACAAAATGAGCAAAACATAGTCACGGTTTTAAAATGGTTAGCAGGAGGTAAAAGACCAAATAAAGATACAGTACAAGGTGGTAATCGTGAATTAAGGTCAATGTGGTCACTGTTCGATTGGTTGAAGGAAGAAGATGGTATTTTGTATCGAATTTGGTACCAAGATAAGGAGGAACATTTACAATTATGGACTCTACAGAGCCTATTTGTAACAGTACTATATAGTTTACACGACTGCACTGGTCATATGGGTATATGTAAAACTTTAGATAAAGTGAGGGAAAGGTTTCGCTGGTTTAGCAGAGGAACTATACTGAACTGTATATCCAGAAATGTGATACATGTCAAAGGGTGAAAGACCGACTTGAACCAATAAAGGCAGGAATGAAATCGATATATTCTGGTTACCAATTGGAAAGAATAGGAATTGATATTGTAGGGCCCTTGCCAAAAACCGCGAATGGAAACGCATATATTGTTGTTGCTGTGGATTATTTTACGAAATTCCCCTTTGCTTATCCTTTGAAAGAAATTTCTGCCCCAACAGTTGCAAGTGTACTTATGGATCAAGTCATCTGTCTATTTGGTGTGCCAATATCGTTGCATAGTGATCCGGGATCCAATTTCGAGAGTGACATCTTCCAGTCCCTTTGTGAAATGGTAGAGATGGCAAAAACAAGAACCACTCCATTTACTCCTTTGAGTAATGGAGAAACGGAAAGAATGAACAAAACATTAATTTCCCTGTTAAAGTGTATGGTAGAGGACCACGTCGACAAATGGGATTGTCTTCTTCAAAAAGCACTGATGCACTACAGATCATCGGTGCACTCATCAGCCAAATTCACACCATACAGATTAATGTTTGGGACAGAAATGGGACTACCTTTAGATGACATCATGGGCGACCCACCGGGTCAGACAACAAGGACCTATCCAGATGTTATGGATCGTAAGAACAGTATCCAAGTTACCGAATTACTAGCAAGAAAACATTTGAATGCACCACAATCAATCAAAAACAATATTATGACAACAAAGTATACGGGGCGCCATTTCAATTAGGTAATTTGGTGTGGCTTTATAATTCAGCCATTTCAAGAGGAACCAGTAAAAAATTCTTCAAACGATGGTCGGGACCATGGAAGGTAGTCAAGGTTATCTCAGATATCATCTATCACATACAGCTTGTGAGGGAGAATAAGCGGCGTTTTAGGCGTACTAGGAAGGTTGTACATTTCAATCATCTTAAGAAAGCAACCGAGCAAGGTGTTATAACTGCTCGATCAGGAGCAGACGAACTGGCTGGAGTCAAGGGGGCAGATTCAGAACCGGAACCTACGAACATTGGTTTTAAGAGCAATTGTGAGGAGGAAGTTAGTCAACTTGATGACGAAATAGTAAATACTGAGGCGCAATTAACGAGAACCCATCGGCGTCATCAAGAAAGGGGAGATACCATTAGAGCCCGAAGGCCTTATGAGCAAACAAATATTGTTGAGGACCCATCTGCGAGCGCCCAACGGCCTCGTAATATGGCACAGACAAGTGGAGATACCATTAGAGCCCGAAGGCCTAATGACCATAGCGTGCTGATCAAGAGCAAACTGTGAGTGCCCAACGGCCTCATGCGGCAGGGACCAGTGGAAATAACAATAGGGTCCGAAAATCCAATGATTACGGGGATGTTGTTCGCGAGCTAATAGCACGTACTCAATCGCCTCCCGGTGATGACAATCAAGAGCCTAATGTTTACAGGGATATGGATCGAGACTTGGTAGAAAGAGTTAGGCGGTCTGATAGTAAGGAACAGGCTGGTGGAGATGCTGTTAGAGCCCAAAGGCCTAACAACCACGGCGACACAACTCTAGGACTTGAAGCCAGTGCCCAAAAGCCACATGATCCACTGCAGACTTATGATAGCGCTATTGATGTGGGTGGAACTGTAAGGAGATCAACCCGAACGAAAACTGTACCGAAATATCTGAGTGATTATGTAGTTGATCAGGAATTAGAATGTGGGCTGTAGGATTTTTTTTAATATCAATTTAAAACGAACAAAACAATTATAAACATGTTAAAATGTAATAAAATGTGAAAATAGAAATAAGAGTAGGTGTTTCACCATCGCACATTATTAACATATAACGCACGTTTTTCTATATTCATTTATTTCTTACATTGTTACAACTGTCATTTAAACTTTTATGAATTCTATTTAACACATGTGCAGTTTCTAAAATATAATTCAAAATACGATTCAAAGTACGCTCCCATTTTAGTTCAGTTCCTACTTAAACATCAACCATTATCTTAACTAAATCATGCAACTCACTTGAATTTCTACAACACCCAACCATCTAAAACCCATCTTAACAGCTGGTCTCCCTATAGTCAACTGGCTTAATTACTACATGATCGCACACCACCTTTCCAAAGTAAACTGCCCCCAGAAGAAAAAACTCATCTCTTTTAAAGCTTGTATCTTGAGAATTACCTCCGCTAATGGTCATGATTTATCAATATACTTCCTGCAAAGATGTCGCTAAATGCCCATAAAATATGTTAACAATTCTATTTTTAGCCTGCTATATGCGAATCTTTGACAGTGTCATCTATCAAAAGTTCAAACTAATTAGTATCTTCAATCTTAATCTAAATGCTTGCACTTATAGCGTACCTTACACATCAGTATTATTGGGTTTAAGTTTTACATTATCAAACAAAAATAAAATACAATAATTAATAATTGAAGTGACTGACAATAACACATATGCCCCTATCAAATTAAAAGAATGTATCAATATACTTTCTTTTTTAAAAAATATAAAATAAAGTCACGATATAATTATTACATCTGAACAATTTCTGAATATATCTCATCTCTAAAGTCCATGTTTAGTTGTTTTTTTTTGTACTGTTTCTTATCATTCTTTATTAAAGTTTAAGTTCAATGTCATTTCAGAATACACCAACTAAGATACATTTGATTAATATACACGATATCTATATCTACTTTCACTTTAATGTCTAAACTGAATATTCTGCACGTGGTCGTATCCTTCAGCGTTGTACAATCTCTTTGGGAAATGTCGACGCACCATTGGTTCCATTTCCGTGTGTCGTTGTACCATTACTAACGTCGCCAAGCCATATGTACCATCAGTGCCATACGAATAATCGGTTGTCGTATTATGCCAATGTTCATTCAGGTCGTCTTACCATAAGATCATCAGTCATTGTACTACGTCGTAGTATCATTATTATACGTTGCCGTGCCATGTATCATCAGTGGTCGTACCATTAAACGTCGCTGCGCCATATGTATCATCAGCCGTCGTAGCCTCGCCATAAGTCGCCGCACCATATGCTAACTGGGTCAATTATGACAACCCATACCGTTGTCATCTTCGTGCCGTTTGTATCACTTTATATAGCCCATAATATAATTAATCATACTGGTTTCAACCAAGTCTGTTGCGTTGATATCATTCACCGTCGATATCAGATACATCGTTGAAATCCGATTCACCATTCATATCAGATTTCACTGCCGATATCATAATCACCGTTGATATCGAATTCCACTGTCGATATCGAATTCCATCGCCGATATCAAATCACCGTTGATATCGAATTCCACCGCCGATATTGAATTCCACCGTCGATATCAAATTCCATCGTCGATATTGAATTTCATCGTCGATATTGTCGAAGCCTCCTGTATCAGCACCGACGAAGTTGCTGAATCGTCGTGTTCCCTAACTCGGGTTTTGACTTGTGGTCGTGCTGCCATTTCTTCTGCTTCTGAACCGTTTCTGCCATTCTCCATTACCGTTCACAGGCTTCGTGGAATCATGCTTTAACAAACATTCTCAATTTACGAGCTCTATAATAATACTTATCTCTTTCCAAATATAATCATTCTATAATTAATAACACCCTGTGTCTATAAAAAATGCATAACTTAATTTGTGAGTTATGGTAAAAATCATATTCGATCCCGTTAAGTTTGTCAAAACTTATTACTATAAAAATCCAAAATGCCTAATTCTTTTTTGAATTAGTATTTATTGATTAATTCCTCAATTTTGCAAGGTTATTTCTTTCGCATAATCAATGTATATTATGATGTACATTACTTTTAGTAATTTCATAAATGGTCAGATATGTTTCACACATTTCTTTACTGCGTCTTTATTTCGTTTTATTACATTAAATATATAACAATCATTTCAATATGCGTCTTGCATTATTTCTTTATTCATAGTCATTTTAATAGCTATAAACTCATCTTATTTCGAATTCATTACTTTTTTATTTATTATAATCATTATCAGAGGTGTAACTTAGTGTTACTCGTAAAGCTTGCTATGAATCTATTACTTTTTTTATTTTAATCTGATATATTTGAGAGAGCGCTAAATAAAACCTTCAGTTTCTTTTGAGATATCGATTCATTACTGCTACTGCTACTACTACCACTGCTACTACTGAAACTCGTTTTCTTCGTAGACATAATTTTCTTAGGTTTTTGAACATAATTAATGTCCATTTCTACTTTCGGTTCAAACTCACTATCTACTTCCGGTTCTCTATATTCAGAGTTATTTGCTTTTGATAACTCAGCATCATTAGTACTACTCTCTTCTGAATCAAACATATTCATTTGTTCCCGTCTATTAGACGTTTTGAATGAACTTTCTGACTTAAAGATACGTTAGTATCGGATTTACAACTATTGCTACTATTACAGTCACTGTTACTTCTTCTTTTTATCTGCTTAATACGGTTATCCCGTTCTCTAAGCCTTCTGGCCGAACCATATATGTATAAGAAAGAATCAAACCATTTTGATATAGACTGAGAGCCAAACCATGAAGATGTAGACTGCGAGCCGAACAATGAAGATCTGGACTGAGAGCCAAACAATGAAGATCTAGAATGAGAACCGAACCATGTAGATGTAGACTGAGAGCCAAACAATGAAGATGTAGACTGAGAACCGAACCATGTAGACGAGACTGAAAGCCAAACCATGAAGACTTGGACTGTGAGCCAAACAATTTATAAAGAAGACCGGGAGTCAAACCATGTAGATGAAGATTGAGAGCCAAAACCATGTAGATGTAGACTGAGAGCCAAACCATGTGTACGGAAGTATTAGAGCCAAACCATGTAGATGAAGACTTCGTTCCAAACTGTACATAATGTACACTGGTAATCAAACCATATAGATATGTCACGCTTGATTTTCTTTCTGGTGATCGATGTTCGATCACTTAGCTGGATAACCTTTTGATGTTGATTTATATTTCTATAAGTTCGAAACTCAAACAACTCGGACTAGCCATCTCCATGATGATTCGACAAATGACATTGTGTCGAAAGGTTATTTGTCTTCAATTGCTGGTATCGTGAAGGGAAGTGTCAAATACTAGCGATATCATTTCATTTGTATTCTACGGCATATCAAACAATAAAATGTCACTTAGCGAAAAAGGGGAACTCAAGAACACGTGCAAGCAATGTAACAAACCATCATTACAGTGATGTATGCAATACAAGGAAGTCCTCCAATAGGGAAGATAACTTTCAGCATCCGGGCCTTTATCCACATACACTTATTTTTACAGTCAACGCATGCCAAAGAATCAAGATATAACTTTATCTGCAATTGCAATGATTAAGTTTAAAATGTAACAGTGACTTCTGCAAGTAACTAAGCGTCATCACAGACAATTTATGATAAAGATTTGTTAAGGACACTTTACTTCATGTATAATGGAGAGCGCAATAGTTTAGGTAATTCGCATAACTTTCAATCCGCCGGTTGGTGTTTAAGCCAGAAGCGAGGCGCATTATGTACTTCGTGACGAGGTATCTCCAGCATTGGTGTCACTTTTTTCATTCTCTTCATTTGTTACGTTTTCATATGTGTGTGTGTGTGTGTGTGTGTGTGTGTGTGTGCGTGTATGTATATATTTTTATGAAGACAAGTATTTGTGAACAACCAGACATAAATGTAAAGACCAGATTACGGCGAGCGCACCTAGCTGCAATGCAAACCATAGATTCAA
Source organism: Panopea generosa (assembly GCA_029582155.1). Classification (NCBI taxonomy): domain Eukaryota; kingdom Metazoa; phylum Mollusca; class Bivalvia; order Adapedonta; family Hiatellidae; genus Panopea; species Panopea generosa. The sequence goes on from CM055895.1 coordinate 82,760,737, forward strand.
TATCAAGGCCTCTGCCAAACAAAAAGAATTGGTTTCAACCATGACTTATATACTATGGTATCTGAACTGGTCGGACGATTTACATACATAAACTGTGATAGCTTTATATGAGTATGACCACGTTAAGGGTTCATGACTATTCACATGCTATATAAAAGACATGCATAAAAACTATTGCGTCATGACGATACAGTGGAATCATATGTATTTATTTCATCAAGGGAGATAATTGAAATCACAACAACGGAATTTTCAATATATATTGTATCATATAGGGAAGGTGTACGGCTAGAGACCAAGAACATGCTTAAGTTTATAGACTGCATCAAACCGATTGAAATGCTATTAAAACGACGTTTTAAACAAAAAAATACAAGCACAGATACGCATATATTCATTCAGATATATATTTCTTTAAAGAGGTATACCACTAACTAATAAATAAAACACTGACTTGGTTAAGAAATTGTATTACAAGACCCGGTTACACCATGCAAACTCCATCAATTCACTTCGCCCTTTGTATACTCATATAATCCGTATTTATGGAGACATATTATCCGCATGTCAATCACAATTAATCTTCCTCCAGATATCTCCGTATACATGGAGACATATGATCAATACGTCATCACGATATGTCTACCAGCAGATATTTCCGTATTCATGAAAGCATATCAACAACGTGTCACTGACGTTATATCTACCTCCAGACATCTCCGTATTCATGGAGACATATCGATAGCAAATCATTCACGATATATCTACCTCAAGATATCTCTGTATTCATGAAGACATACCACTAAAACGTCAACCTCCAGAGATATTCGTATTTATAGAGACATATCATCAACATGTCAATCACAATAAATCTTCCTCCAGATATCTCCGTATACAGGGAGACATATCGATAACATGTCAGTCACGATATGTCAACCTCAAGATATACCCGTATATATAGAGACATATCATCAACATGTCAATGACGATATATTTTTCCTCCAGATATCTCCGTTTTCAACATGTCAATCACGATATATCTCCGTCCAGATATCTCCGTATTCATGGATGCATATCATCAACATGTCAATGACGATATATCTCCGTCCAGATATCTCCGTATTCATTGAGACATATCATCAACATGTCCGTATTCATGGAGACATATCATCAACATGTCAATCACGATATATCTCCGTCCAGATATCTCCGAATTTATGGACGCATATCATCAACATGTCAATGACGATATATCTCCGTCCGGATATTTCCGTATTCATGGAGACATATCATCAACATGTCAATGACGATATATCTCCGTCCAGAATCTCCGTATTCATGGAGACATATCATCAACATGTCAATGACGATATATCTCCGTCCAGATATCTCCGTATTCATGGACGCATATCATCAACATGTCAATGACGATATATCTCCGTCCCGATACCTCCGTATTCATGGAGACATATCATCAACATGTCAATGACGATATATCTCCGTCCAGATATCTCCGTATTCATGGACGCATATCATCAACCTGTCAATCACGATACATTTACCTTCAGAGATCTCCGTATTCATGGAGACTATCGATTACATGTCAACCACGATATATCTACCTGCAGATATCTCCGCATTCATATAGATATATCATCAGCTTGTCAAACACGATATGTCTCCCTCCAGATAGCCCCGTATTTTTAAAGACATATCGATAACATGTCAATCTTGATATATTCTTCTCCAGGTATCTCCGTTTACATGGAAATATATCAACAAAATGACAATCACAATATTTCTTGCATACCGGATAAGGATATTTGCATTACCGGGGTAAGATTATAAGAATCTTACATGGGTTCGAGGTTCGTGTAGAATATTCCGTCCCGAGGGATAACGGCTTTGGCGGGAACGAAGCTCTGCCTAGGTCCCGTGAAAACAGTTACCCAATGGACGGAATTTTTTATCCGAACCTAAAACCCATGAATTATTCTTTTTCTTGCATACCGAACACACTGGATATTTATTTTAACCTGTTTATCATTATAGATTTTACAACGATATAGTTTTAGACTTTTACGTCATTTATTTTATACGTTACGTCATCCAGATGGTTCCAATGTCACAGCGCGAGAATTTTATTCCCGCAAAAACAGTTATCCCTCAAGACGGAATTTTCTATCCGAACCTCAAATCTATGTAAGAGTCTTGTAATCTACCTCCAGATATCTCCGTATTCATGGAGACACATTATCAACATGCCAATCATGACATTTCTCCCTCCAGATATCTCCGTGTTCATGAAGACATTATCAACATGCCAATCACGACATTTTTCCCTCCAGATATCTCCGTGTTCATAGACACATTATCAACATGTCAGTCACGACATATATCTCTCACTCCCTGCGGTCGTTCCCTTTAGGTTTCTTAATTATTACATTTTTACTTAATGAACACTAACTATTACGTAGATTCATTTTTTCTAGCACTAAATCTTTATTTAGAACAAATGCATACACTTGTCAATTTGAGAATCTGACAAGATCTATTTGTCTGTAATAAACATTTGCCGTTATTTCAGTAAAACTCGTACAACTGCAATATTTCTGTTCCGCCATAGCTCTATAGCTATCTCCGTTAAACTCTCTTCTCGAGATTCATTCAAGTTTCGAAACATCTGTTTCAGCTGTGTACTTTATTCTTAGTAGATCAGAATCATCTCGAATGAGTTGATCCGTTCCTGATCGTGGAATGTCAGGTTCACAGGCACTAGCAGACGATGTGTCGTCTGTTTCTGTTATCTCTATGATGGGTGTGTGGTGAAGCTCGCGTCTAGCATTGTTTGTGTCATGATCATTGCCATTACCGTCAACACTAATGGTCATGGCCTTTTCCCAGCGTGATATGAGATCAATACTTTGACTTGGCGGCAGGAAAGATGTAGTAGATGAAAGACTAGAACATAGGAAACTCTCATCGCAATCCAAAAACCACTTAGGTACTTTATTTCCCTGGAGCTGATGCCCCGGGACGGAAGACGACCCCTCGGAAACCTGCCGAGACACGTGGTGTTTCGTCATATTAAAATCTGGATGAATAAATTGGGGTTCAATTTTATAAACATCTGTCCCTTTCAGTCTTTCAATTATCTGATTTTCAAGGCCGATAATTACTAATAAAAACACTATTCCAAGAACGGTAAGAACAGGTCCAACCATTATAAAAATGTCCCTTTTGGTCCATAAAAATGTTCCCTCGCCTACTGCGTCTATCGCGGCACCAAATGAAAAGATGATACCACATACCAATAAAATACCACTTGGTATATATAGTTTTCTAATGATTCGTAGTTTCGACTTTGAGTCCACCTGTTTCTTTATCTGGTTACGCCTGATTCTTCTATTTTTGTATTCCTGCTCTTTCTGCCATTCGCTCGTTTGATTTTGCATACAGAACTCTTCAATTTTCTTTTGTAAATTACTAACACTGCTCGTCGATTTAAAAGACCTAAAACAGATATGATTTCTTTAAATATGCATAATGCTATCTTTAACATGATGGTCATATCTAAGTTTCAAAAAAGCCGTATTCTAACAGAATCGGACACTTTTTCAAACATGAAATTCTGACTAACGTGCACACGCGTAAAGAGGCCAAGTTTTGTGAGTGTGTCTTAGCACGGTATTGTTGATTCTTGGGACCAATATAATAAATAAGGAAGACTACACTTACATGCACGCGTTACAGAAACATGTTTTCAAAAAAAATGTGTATATACAAAAGACATTAAAATTATTGTTGTTGTCATTGTTACCAAAGAAACGAATTCACTACTATTAATCAGAGAATATAATTAATTATAACCCTTGTTAGATCTACACATGTCTTCTTCGTCGTGGTAAATATTAAGAAATTCTCGAAAACAGCCCCAAAAATGCATATATTTAAAGGGACACTTGCTTATTTAGATTTTTTTTAAAAAAAAATATATGTCAACGGATTTCAAGTATAGCTCCAAAGTAAGCCAGTATGTATACAAACTGTTAATTTCGTTTCTCTTTTAGAAAGGAACATAACTCTTTTAAACGGTTACAATGCATCCAGAATCGCCCAACATGATCGTCTATGACAAGAAATGCAACACGTATTTTGATTTCATCATTGTATAAATATGTTATAAAATCGAATATTTAAAGATTTTTACAAATATTGCTGAATTTGCGTTCACAGATTAAATGTTATTTATGCGTGACCGTCAGTGAAACGGAGTACTGTCCCTTTACAGGGATTTAATCAGGATTTTTCGAAATTTTAAAATTGGCTACACTATGTCTTTATTTACTTAACAACTAGTAATTATTTACTAATCGTGTACTGCCAAAAAAAAATATATTTACATATGCCGTTTTGTGGGTTTACACATAGTAGAAATTGTTTCATCTTAGAAAGATTCAATGACGATGCGACAGTCGTCAGACAGTACTTAAGAGCTGACCATTTTTAGTTTCAAGTTTACCACTTCAATTTATATATCAATCTTATCACGTTTTTGTGAATTTGACATACTAAACTATTTAGTTTAAATTTATTAATGATAATGTCATGCTTTTTATCCATTCTGATAATTATTTCATTTTTTAAGAAATAATGTTTTATCCTGATACCCTCCGTCATATATATAACGTATAGTGTTTATGGTGCTATTTATTTTAACCAATTAATAATATTTTGTTACCAATATGACAGTTTTGCACATTCGTAAATATCAGTGAGTAAAACAGACATACGCAATGATGCAGTCTTAGACACTTTCAACTGCCTGTTTGCCTCGAGCACACGATGTATTTATTCTATTATTAATCTAGTAAAGTACCTTGTGCTGTTTTCTCGAGTAGGGACCTTCCAATTCCCATTTGGCTGATTCAGTAAACTAGTAGACGATTTAAAACTATGCTTTTGGGAGACGCCAGAATCTCGGCGAACGTTTGCTTTAAAATTCACCCACATGGAGCGTGTCTGCAATAAAAAAAGATCAATATATTTATTTTGAATTTTAATTGGTGAAAACTGTTTTGCATAGCTTACTTTCATCTTATTTTAAAACTGAGTTACATTCTGTACCAGGATTTCTTGAGGGCAAAAAGGGAAAACCTTTACTGGCTTGTAATTCGAATTAATCAGATAAATTAGAACTTCGATGACTAGAACTCATCGGGACTAGACAAAATTGTTCGATTTAAGGATTGTTCGAGCAAAGTATTGTTCAACATCATACTATACATGTACATGTTTATACATCGAAACAGGAATGTGGCCAGGACCAGATAAGTGTTTCGAACTATGTATAGTGTTCCAGCCATCCGTGTTCCGGCCAACGAAGTCTACTGTATAATCAAATTTGTTTTCAAACTAATCAGATATAATGAAATTATTTCCAGAAAATTTATTCTAAACTTAACTATACCGGTCTTGATACTGATACTTTCTACTAAATTTGGTCAAAAACAGTTGAGAAGTTTTGAAAAGTAGTGCTAACAAGATTTACCACTAAAATTATTAAATGACCACAACCTTGCCAAAAGTTAATGGATCGAAACGCAACGACAATATGCAAAGCTGGACTTCATACTGATACTCCCTGGTAAGTTTGACCAAAATCGGTTCGAAAGATTAGGAGGAGTAGTGCTGACAGGATCTGACATTTGAAATAATGAAAGGGCTACAACTGTGCAAAAATTCGACGAGCCGGGTATGCACAGCTAATCTTCATACTAACACTCCCTAGCAAGTTTTACCAAAATCGGTTAAAACGTTTGAGAGGATAAGGCTGAAAGTGGGTTGTACGTGAACAGATTTGTCATTAAAACGAATTAAAGGGCCATAACTTCGCCACAAGTCGATGGACTAAAACACGACATCGAAACGCACAATTATATTTTATATTGATATTCCCTGGCACGTTTGGCCAAAATCGGTTGAGAAGTTCAGTAGGAATAGAGCTGATATGAAAGTATATCAACTTTACCTTTAAAATAAAGAATCATATCTCGGCCAAAATGAACACAATCAGAATTAAAACTGACAAGTGTAATGTAAGGACGTGTAGACGTACGGACGGACAAGGGCAACTCATCATGTTCCACCCCATAAAAGGTCGAGCATAAAAATTATTTCATCACATGGACACGTAAATCCTAGCAATGGCATTTAGCATTCATAATGCCAAAATGTTAATTGCTTGAAATTGACAAAGGTCATTGAAACTATGCAATATTCTATGTTTCCTTTTTGGTCTATCAAAATCACAGAACCATTGGCACACACTATTGTTTAATATGTAAATCTAAGTATCAAAAGTACTGGAAGGCAAATATATATCAGAGTTATTATACAAAACTAAGAAATCTGTACTGGTTTCTCAATCATATTATGGTGATACTTAAAAAAGAAAAAGTCTGTAAATATACACTAGTATCTGACGAATCAGGTATATTAACACCAATGAAAAAACAGGTAATTCAATGCCTGTCCCTCAATTCATAGCTTCCGATCGCTTACTAATCGTTGACGCCATTTAAAACTTAAGGCAACTGACTAATTAAAGTTCTCAAATGTGGCTTACCCAACGTCAAATTCACAAACTTATCAGTGTCCTCCTACTAAAGCGAATCAGCGTGCTCGTTATATGTATTATTTTACGTAATAAAGCGGGGTAAGATAAACACTTGCTTTACTGGGACAGTTTATCAGGTAGCCACACATAATTTGTTGACGTTATTGTTTTGACATTATGTTTAAACACATTTTTACCGTTGATAAACTGTTAATTGAGTCAATAAAAATATTAAATGATAATTATAACACAGTCGAACAGCTTCCATAAAAATTGCATTTGTTTTGTTTTGATTTCATCAATCAAAGTTGGAACTATTTTCAGGCGCATTTACCGCATTTGTACACACATGGTGTTATCTGCTGGACTAAAGTCAGTTGATGATGTTTAAATAAAAATGCATGTAGATTAAACATGCAAATCAAGACATGGAATAAATAGAATACCATGTTAGTACCTGATAGTCTAAACTTTATCAAGTTCGGCCGGCTCGAAAAATATTTAGCACTTGCAAAGGCTCTTGTTTTTCTTCTTCCTCGCCTGATAAAGTTAATAGTATCAGACACTCACATGGTATTCTCTATTTATTCATATTTGGTACCCACGATCCCTCAAATCATAGTTCAAGACTTTTTGAATTTTAAGATCATGCTTCAGTGACATTTTATTGTGATTTATAGGACACCCCAAAACAAAAATAAGTATATCATGTTTACATATAAAATAATTGGCAGCAATAAGCAGATACATTGGTAAAAACGAAATACATCTTACAAACTGCGAGCATTCTGCAGGACGCTGCACATGCGTATATACATTTATAAATCTTGCCAAGGGTTTGAAAAAACGACTGAACTAAGGATGCATTGAAGGGGTCACATTGTGACCAGTTATTATTATACAATATATGTAAACCACATATGTGTCATAAAACATTGTTATCATTATACATTATTAGAACGACATACATGTGCCATAAAAGTTGTATACATAACATCGTCAGAAGCAAGGCACACATGTGCCATAATATCAATAACATATATTGCAAATATTCAAATAATACAAAAAAATGAAAAGAAATGTGAATGGTTCGAATTATAAAACACGCTATGTTTTCCATAGCTATTATATATATAGTCAACAACACTTCCCTTTTCCACGTCTACTTTCACAATCTCCGTCGCCGAGTTATTGTTCCACTCATTCATCTTTGTAATAGGCTCAAGTCAGGATTTTTGACGAAACTTAGCAATAACAGGTTATGCAGTATAAGCATATTCACTGTCGTGATCGAGCTCCGGCACAGACTAACCAAGATGGCGGACGCTAAACTGTCCCAAGGTAGATGGTTTCTTACAAGTATGATTATGCAATAAATATTTTTATCCACACATGAAGTGCAACTGTTCAATTCTGTTCTAAAACAGCCGGTCAGTATATTTTTTTCAAATCGAACCGGTGAGGCAATTATTTTCTCAGCTCTCCTGAGTATATTTCATCATGTATAAACATTATATATTATTTTCCTGATGCAAAAGTATGATATTTATCAATCCCCAAGACGTTATTCTGAGCACTGGCATGTAACTGAAGCGTCCTGGCTCACTATACCTCTTCCATTCTACGATATACAAAAATAGAGTTCGATCTCAGGATTTTGTATTTGTTCTTTGTCATGTATTAATATTATGATGTTTAGCCGACATCCAGCGTTCGTGTCTGAACTCGTAATAATATATTTAGGTCTAGCCTCATATAAGACCAACATAAACCTGTATTTCATAGAAATTTACAAAATTTGAAAATCGAGGCAATCTGATTTCGGTTAGAATGTCATTCCATAACGCTGGATCGAATGTTACCATTTGAGAAGTAAATCCAATCAGTTTGTAATGTATATATTTCAGACATGACTTTGGTAACACAAAACTTCGGTAGGTTTTAAAAGATGGGAGTAGTACATGAAAGGGCGTTAACATTCGACACTAGATAAAGCGTCCAACCCCAAGATGAACGGCAGCTACCATATGGGCTTATGGCAACTCGTGTTCCTTGATTGAAACTGTGAAAACAACTTTCTTCTATATTTTTAACTCTGGAATATATAAAGAAAGTTCTTTAGCAACCAATTTCGCAATTGTATGGTTTTCATTCATAATTCATCTTTTCTATCATGGCTGAGGATGGCTCTGGTTTCGGTTGATTAGTACGACGATCAGCCCTAAGAAGATTTAATGTCGATTTGTCATAGTCAGCCAGATGGTTTATATTCGTATCGAGGACATTTTGAAAATAAAGTTTACTTTTGAATAACATGTGAATTTTCAAAACTGTTCATACCGCTTAAGTTTCTGTTGACTTTGTTTCAGTGTTGATTCCTTGTCCCAAAAACGAATCTCACTACCTTCTCCATCCGATGTATTGATTTTTCTTTGCTATCCTTCAGATCATATATTCTCTTTTCCCATTCACCAGATATGAGCATTCCTCAATGTTTTGGTCCTCCCATATACTGTAACCATTTCTCATGGAACCGATTCGCCAACATTTCTTAACCGTGTCAATATACTTCATAGATGAGGTGTAAGTGCAGCTATCACACTTTAAAACATCCACAAGCAACAAGAATAATATATTGTTAAATTCTATAGTGCCATCATAAATCTGACGATTTAGATTTTCCGATGTCTCTAGATGACCGTCTTGATTTATCTAGAACATCCATAATTGTTGTTGTCATATCAGTCATTTCCCTTTCAATCCATCATCAATTTCAACTGCTTTCCCTCTAAATAAGAGTTTATGTTTTGGGTTTTGGGTCGAACATTTTGTTTTCATGCAAAGGAATATAAATGTTCTTTATCAAAGGTAGCTTGCGTTTCGTTGGTGTATTTCGGGTATTTGTTTCAGTTTCACTATAATGTTCGTCAGATATTTCAAAATATTCCCGATGTGTTCTCAATTATATAAAAAAAATCCGACCGGACTGTAATACATGTAAAGGCAAAATGTTTAAAACTGTGGTTTTATATCCAAATGACTCTTTCTTTCAAGTTAAATGATCATGAGGTTTTTTAGAGTAGTTAAATGATGAGATAAATTGTTTTGAATTTAACTTGTCATATATCTCATTATATGTTGAAGGTATTTGCTCGAGACAGTATTCTTAGCGCTGCCACACTGGAATATCATGCCGTAGACATATAGTATGGTGCCCCACCCATTCACATTATACTTACACCGGGCCGACCAGATCTAGAACTATCCTCTAAGCGCCAAGCGAGGAAGCATCTAGTTTGCCTGTTCAAGTATTTGGTATGACCCGGCCGGGACTCAACCCACGACCTTCCGCATGCTAGGCGGACGCTGTACCTGTACCCTTAGATCACCGTTGTGGTTAGAAAATAGAGTAAAATAAAAAAAGTTATTTTCTGTTTTGAAATTAAAAAACACAAGTTTAAATGTCAAAGATTTAAGCTTTAAAGTTTATTTGCAACTCGGAAAATCACATAACCTTGACAATTTATAAAGATTAAAGAAATATTGCAGCAAAGACAAAACGTTTTACATATGTTATAATGTTGGCGTACAGGCAATGGAATTATGTGGACATATTAACTAAATAATGGATTAGCTTTGATATTTATGATTAATTATTTGTTTTAGAGAACAAACACAGGTGTTACATGTTGGCATTGTGTCTATGATTATTTGAAAGCTAAATACTATTTTTTTCGTCCGGCATTTTGTAGGATACTACTCGAATGTCTGTTTTGTGATTATTCAACGGTAGCGGTAATTGTTTGGGGTTTAACCCCATTTTCAACACATTTCAAGTAATATATGACATATCTCCGTTTTGCTGATAGAGAAAGACCTTAGAATGAATCTAAGTAGGACAGCCGTCCTTCCGCAAATAACTGGCAAACTTTCTTTTGGAGTGCGCGGGACTCGAACTTTCAGCCGATGACAGGTAAGTGATCTTGAGACAAACAGCGCTATAGACCACTTGGCTACGGAGAACCTCCGCGTTAATTGAAACAATGATTGGAGTTGAGGAGAATTGATATGGAACAATAACATTTGTTCTTGTATTCATTTTCATTTGAACGACATCCCCGTTTCAAACTAATACAACCGCAGCGGTGGTCTAGTGGTAGAGCACCGACTCGCATGCGAAAGGTCATAGATTCGATCCCAAAATTCTTGAAAAATTATACTAGCTTGGCGCTCAGTATTAATAGGATAGTTCTATGTCTGGCCGTCCAGTGCCAGTATAATTGATGGGTGTGGCATTATACCCTGTGTCTGCGGCATGTTACTCCAGTGTTGCAGCGCACAGAATACTGTCTCAAGTAGACACCGTCGCGATATAACTGAGAAAAAAGGTTGAGAGCGACGCTAAACAACATACAACCACAACAACAACATACAACCGCATCAAACTAATACTAAGAAGTTAGCTATGGACATTATGGTAAAATAGTTTATGATGCTGCGGTGACTGTGTCACTTGAATACTACGTTTCCTGTTGGTGGAATGTATACAATGAACTTCAACATAAAACCGACGGAGCTATATTTGGAAGTATTAAATTATGTACACGGTTTGTCCATTATCAATCTGATCACCTCGGCCTTTATGCTACGCAATAGACCTCTGACATAATAAGGCGTCATTTTGGAACAACTTTCAGTCACATGATAAAATAAAATTGCGGGCACCTTATGCCACCTCATATACATGTACGTTGAAAATATAAACGTTGGTTGATATAGACTGATAAATTTCCTTATAAACCTGACCCATGTCGAGTGTATTAATAAAAAAAACCGATATAATAACGCCATATATTCAACTTAATGAATAATAATGTGTTACTTTCACGCGAATGAACACATACTTGTTACACAGGCGAATAGCGTTGGTGTATTCTAGAGCTATACACGGGGTGTATTATAAGGAGGATACGGAAATAACCGATGTTTCACGATTGGTCCATTATGTAATGGTTTAAATTTCCACGGCTCAATTAAATAAAACAGAAATACAATTTACAGTGCGTGGTAAACATTTGCGGTCAATGTCAGCAGTGTAGATTAATTCTTTTTATGGCCTTTCAATAGCAAGGAATGTTCCATACCAAACATACATGTTGTATATTGTTTACATTATTTAAAATTTAATATGAAAATACCAATTTAATGTAATAAAGGTTAAACAATTACCAAAACAGAGTTAATTGACAATCTGTGTCTCATTTTGTCTTCTCCATAATTATGTAAGGTTCACTCAACTTTTACACTTTTTACATTTAACAGAACAGGACAGATATTGTGTTTCAGATTAGTATATAAATAAATATTCATAATAATAATGTATATATATATATTGACATTTTTATTATGAATACACATTTCGAAATAATAAAAGAAACACTTTTTATCAGGAGTTCCTCAATATCAAGAGAATGGAAATTTTAAATAGATTAAAAATACATCAAATCTATTCAATATTATTAAACACATTAAACATTTAGAATGAATGCGGGTTTTTTTTAATTTTAAAGAACGTTCAATATACTGAATACTGAGAAAATCCTACTAAAATACTATTCTCATTTGATTTAAGCAATTAAATAAACTTATACATGGATGGTCTTTAAAAAACAGTTTATTTATATACGTGTTCTTAAATTACGACAGATGCAAACGCAATGGTATATATCTTGAGAAACTGCAATTTTCTTAGAACATTGGTTTCTTGTATAGCCGCCTGTTTGAATTCTGGGAGTATGGCCAGATAATCTAATTCTGGGAGTATGGCCAGATAATCTAATTCTGGGAGTATGACCAGATAATCTAATTCTGGGAGTATGACCAGATAATCTAATTCTGGGAGAATGGCCAGATAATCTAATTCTAGTACCAGGTAATCTTCAAACAATCGTAAATTGTTTCTTGTAAAACCTGCAATAGCTACATGGTGAACTTGCTTATAAAATACTAGCAATAGCTACATGGTGAACTTGCTTATATAGTACTAGCAATGGCTACATGGTGAACTTGCTTATATAATACTAGCAATAGCTACATGGCGGAATTGCTAATATAACTTATTCAATAGCTACATGATTGAATTGCTGATATTACGTATACAATAGCTACATGGTGGAATCGCCATATATTACATAAACAATAGCTACATGGGGGAATTGCTAATATTACATATACAATAGCTACCTGACTGAATTGCTAATTTGATATAAGCAATAGCTACATTATTGAACTGATAATATAATACTAGCAATAGCTACATGATTGAATTGGTAATACTGCGTACATAATAGCTACATGGTGGAATTGCCTATATTATATACATAATAGCTACATGGTGGAATTGCTTATAAGATACTAGCAGTAGCTACATTATTTGCTAATATTAGATATACAAAAGCGACATGGTGTAATTGCTTATATTACATATACAATAGATACATGGTGGAATTGCTAAAATCATATATAGAATAGCGACATGGTGAAATGGCTAATAGTACATATACGGTAGATACATGGCAGAATGGTTAAAATTACATATATAATAGTTACATTGCTTAAATAATACTAACTATAGCTACATGGTGGAATGACTTCTATTACATTACGTATAGTTACATGACGGAATGGCTACTATCTACTACGTGTATAACATATAAAATAGTTACATGGTTAAATGGCTAATAAAGTACTAGCAACAGCTTCATGCTTGAATTACTTATATTACATATACAATAACCACATGGTGGAATGGCTAATATAACATATAGAACAGCTACATGATGTAATTGTCTTTTTTTTCCTCAACAATAGCTACATGATTGGATTACTAATATAACATATACAATAGCTACATGGTGGAATTGCTAATATTACATATAGAATAGCTACATGATTGGATTACTTATATTACATAAACAATAGCTCATGGTGGAATTCCTTATATTACATATAGAAAATATACATGAATGAATTACTTTTATTATATATAGAATATCTACATGGTGGAAATGCCTTTTTTCCTCAACAATAGCTTCATGATTTGATTACTTATATTACATATACAACAGCTACATGGTGGAATAATTTATATAACATATACAACAGCTACATAATTGAATTTCTTATAGCACATACAGAATAGCTACATAGTCGATTTGCCTATATTGCAGTTAGAATAGCTATACGATGGAACTGCTTATATTACATATACAATAGCAACATCGCGGAATAACTTAAATTACATATACAATAATGACATGGTGGAATTGCTTATATTACATATACAATAACTATATGATTGAAGAACTTATATTACATATACAACAGCTATATGATTGAATCACTTATATTACATATACAATAACTTTATGATGGAATTGCTTATATTACATATACAATAGCTACATGGAATTCCTTATGTTACATATACCATAGCTATATGATGGATTTGCGTATATGACATATACAATAGCTATATGATTGAATTGTTTATATTACATATACAATAACAGCATGATGGAATTGCTTATATTACATAACAATAGCTACATGGTGGAATTACTTATATAACATATACAATGGTTACATGGTGAAATTGCTTATATTACATATTCAATAGTAACATGATGGAATTGCGTATATTACATAACAATAGCTACATGGTGGAATTACTTATATAACATATACAATAGCTACGTAATGGAATTGCGTATATGACATATCAATAGCTACATGGTGGAATTACTTATATTACATATACAATGGTTACATCGTGGAATTGCTTAGATTATACGTATAGAATAGCTACATGGTGGAACTGCTTATATTATATATACAATAGCTACATGGTGGACTTATTTATATTACATAAACAATAACTACATGATTGAATTGCGTATATTGTATAAACAATAGCTACAAGGTAGAATTACTTATATTACATATACAATAGCTACATGATTGAATTATTAATAATACATAAACACTTGCTACATGATTGAATTATATATATAACTTATAGAACAGCTACATGGTGGAATTGCTTCTATTACATATACAATAGCAACTTGATGGAATTGCGTATATTACATATACACTAGCTACATGGTAGAATTACTTATATTATATAAACACTTGTTATATGAATGAATTGCGTATATTACATATGCAACAGCTACATGATTGAATTACTTATAATACATATACACTTGCTACATGATTGAATTACTTATATAACATGTAGAATTGTTACATGGTGAATTTGCTTATATTATATATACAATAGCGACATGGTGGAATCGCTTATATAACATAGACAATAGTGACATGATGGAATTGCGCATATTACATATAAACTAGCTACATGGTAGAATTACTTATATTACATATACACTTGCTACATGATTGAATTGCGTTTATTACATATGCAACAGCTACATGATTGACTTACTTATAATACATATACACTTGCTACATGATTGAATTACTTATATAACGTATAGAATAGTTACATGGTGGAATTACTTATATTATATATACAATAGCGACATGGTGGAATTAATTATATAACATATGCAATAGTGACATGATGGAATTGCGTATATTACATATACACTAGCTACATAATTGAATTACTTATATTACATATACACTTGCTACATGATTGAATTGTTTATAATACATATACACTTGCTACATGATTGAATTACTTATATAACTTATAGAATAGCTACATGATGGAATTGCTTATATTACATATACAATAGCTACATGATGGAATTGTGTATATTACATATACACTAGCTACATG
This sequence comes from Panopea generosa, assembly GCA_029582155.1. Taxonomy (NCBI): domain Eukaryota; kingdom Metazoa; phylum Mollusca; class Bivalvia; order Adapedonta; family Hiatellidae; genus Panopea; species Panopea generosa. The sequence continues at coordinate 82,776,225 of CM055895.1, forward strand.
GAAGAATTACTTATATTATATACACACTTGCTATATGAATGAATTGCGTATATTACATATGCAACAGCTACATGATTGAATACCTTATAATGCATATACACTTGCTACATGATTGAATTGCGTTTATTACATATGCAACAGCTACATGATTGAATTACTTATAATACATATACACTTGCTACATGATTGAATTGCGTTTATTACATATGCAACAGCTACATGATTGAATTACTTATAATACATATACACTTGCTTCATGATTGAATTGCATTTATAACATGTAAAATCGTTACATGGTGAATTTGCTTTTAATATATATACAATAGCGACATGGTGGAATTGCTTATATAACATAGATAATAGCGACATGATGGAATTGCGTATATTACATATAAACTAGCTACATGGTAGAATTACTTATATTACATATACACTTGCTACATGATTGAATTGCGTTTATTACATATGCAACAGCTACATGATTGAATTACTTATAATACATATACACTTGCTACATGATTGAATTACTTATATAACATATAGAATAGCTACATGGTGGAATTACTTATATTATATATTCAATAGCGACATGTTGGAATTACTTATATAACATATGCAATAGCTATTGATTGCATTACTTATATTACATATACACTTTTACATGATTTAATTACTTATATAGCATATATAATAGCTACATGGTGGAATTGCTTATATTAATATATAATAGTTACATGGTAGAATTACTTATATTAGATATACAATAGCTATATGATGGAATTGCGTATATTTCATATACACTTGCTACATTGTGGAAATGCTCAAATTACATATACAATAGCAACATGGTGAAATTGGGTATATTACACATACCAATAGCTACATGGTTGAATTGATAATATCTAATATTACATATAAAATAGTTACATGGTGAAATGGCTAGTATAATATTAGCGACAGCTACATGCTTGAATTACTTATATTACATATACACTAGCTACATGGTGGAATGGCTAATATTACATAAAGAATAGCTACATTGTGAAATTTCTTAGTTTACATACAATAGCAATATGATAGAATTACTTATATTACATATACAATAGCTACATGATTGAATTGCTAACAATATACATACATAATGTACATGGCATTATTGCAAAAATGATCAATGTAAGAGAAATATGCGTTTTACATAACCTAAACCAAACTTTGCCCATGTGAGATATAGTCTTGAAACTGACTAGATGAGTTTACTAAAATGTGCGTACGGTTTGCTCGGTTATGTATGCAAATAATAATTATAACTCAACTTGACGACATTTTTAAAAATAAATGTAATGTACATAATTGCACTTCCAGTTTTCAACATAAAATGTAAACACATATGTGAACATTGACCCCATTGATATCTTACGCATAGGACTATTTGGTTGTTTTTAACACATGTGTGATAAAGGACATGAATGGCAATATTGTTGACATTAAACTTATATTTGAACCGATGACCTTACATAAGCGATTATGAAATGGATTAGGATTAACTAGCTTGAAATAGTGAATGACTTCAACCATATTGAACTGGACTCTTGATATTATCTTTCTTTAATGGCTAAATAAACACATCTTATATATGACTTAGATTTTTTATGAAACTATTTTAATTTCGGATTAATCTCTATACATGTTAAGAAAGCTACATATACTACCACAGTCACTGCTACTATAATTAATATTACTGCTACTTTTGCTTCTGATACTGCTACTGTTGCTGTTACTGCTGCTGCAATTGCTACTAATAATGCTGCTACTACTGATGTCGATACTGCTACTACTGCTTTTACTACTACCGATACAGTAACTTTTACTTCCTTTTCTTTCATTGCTGCTGCCCCTCCATCCCCCAACCCAATCCCTAATCCCACACCCATCCCTAATCCCAAACCCCTCACCCAACCCTATTGCTAACACTTGAACTCCTATAACTGACTATTCTACTTTTTTTCTCCTGTTGCTGTCGTTAGTAATACTGCCACATATATAATTGTTGTTTCAGCTCCTGTTTCCCTTAGACCGTAGAACGGAACCAGCTCTGCAAGCTAAACTTACATTAATCTTAAATACTGGAACGTTTCACCAAATTATATCCATAGTAACAACTATACAAATCGCCTTTAAGTAGAGTACCGGAAAGATTTCTATATAATTTAGACTAATTCGTGTGAGTTTAGGTACTTAAGCTATATCATGCAATTATCACATGTCTATTGTCTGTGTCTAAAATTGATATAACTAATGGTGTTCAGAAAAGGGCCGGTTACTTGTTGACAGTGGACTTTAGATGGTCAAGATAATCATTCTTTTAATGGTGCACATGTTAAACACTCACTTAGAAAACCAATACCACGTCATCGGTATGTTGGAGAAAGTATTCGATAATGTGTTAATCCATATAAGTTGAGTCTGCCGAAATATTATGTGCAATCAAATTAAAAATACCGATGTTGTTTACTTTTATTAATTTTTACTTTTATTTTTATTGCGATGACTGGCTTCTATAACTATTCCTCCATAACTATCGTTCAACAAGGTGCGGTGTCAGGCTTCTAAAATAATACCTAAAAGAAATTCGTCCAACGAGTTGATATGTCTGTTTCTACAACTGTACCTCAAAGACAATCGTCCAACGAGTTGATATGTTTGTTTCTACAACTGTACCTCAAAGACAATCGTCTAACTAGTTAAAATGTCAGGTTTCTATAACTGTACCTCAAAGAAAATCGTCCAACGAGTTGATATATCAGGCTTCTATAACTGTACCTCAAAGACAATCATCCAACAAGTCCGTATGTCAGGCTTCTATAACTATGCCTCAAAGACAATCGTCCAACGAGTTGATATATCAGGCTTCTATAACTGTACCTCAAAGACAATCATCCAACAAGTCCGTATGTCAGGCTTCTGACAGGTATTGCTGTGTCCACTTTCAGAATGTATTGCTTTTACCGTATTTCGGCGGGTTTCTAACAGTATTTGATTTCTCATTTTAAATATATTTATTATTATCTCATTATTATATGCAATAAGTTAGTATCATAATCATTTTCATAACTTTTATTTCTACTGTTATCTTTAATATGTCATGCTGATATTTTCGTTCATACATATTTATTTGTATGTCATGCTTCTTTAACTGTACCTCAAAGACAATCGTCCAACAAGTCGATATGTCATGCTTCTTTAACTGTACCTCAAAGACAATCGTCCAACAAGTCGATATGTCATGCTTCTTTAACTGTACCTCAAAGACAATCGTCCAACAAGTCGATATGTCATGCTTCTTTAACTGTACCTCAAAGACAATCGTCCAACAAGTCGATATGTCATGCTTCTTTAACTGTACCTCAAAGACAATCGTCCAACAAGTCGATATGTCATGCTTCTTAAACTGTACCTCAAAGACAACCGTCCAACAAGTCGATATGTCATGCTTCTTTAACTGTACCTCAAAGACAACCGTCCAACAAGTCGATATGTCATGCTTCTTTAACTGTACCTCAAAGACAATCGTCCAACAAGTCGATATGTCATGCTTCTTTAACTGTACCTCAAAGACAATCGTCCAACAAGTCGATATGTCAGGCTTCTATAACTGTACCTCAAAGACAATCGTCCAACGAGTTGATGTGTCAGGTTTCTAAATATGTACCTCAAAGACAATCGTCCAACAAGTCGATATGTCATGCTTCTTTAACTGTACCTCAAAGACAATCGTCCAACAAGTCGATATGTCAGGCTTCTATAACTGTACCTCAAAGACAATCGTCCAACGAGTTGATGTGTCAGGTTTCTAAATATGTACCTCAAAGACAATCGTCCAACAAGTTGATATGTCAGGCTTCTACAACTGCACATCAAAGACAATCGTCCAACGAGTCGATATATCAGGCTTCTACAACTGTACATCAAAGACAATCGTCCTACAAATTGATATGTCAGGCTTCTACAACTGTTCATCAAAGACAATCGTCAAACAAGTTGATATATCAGGCTTCTATAACTGTACATCAAAGACAACCGTCCAACAAGTTGATATATCGGGTTTCTATAACTGTACATCAAAGACAATCGTCCAACGAGTTGATATGTCGGGCTTCTATAACTGTACATCAACGACAATCGTCCAACGAGTTGATATGTCGGGATTCTATAACTGTACATCAACGACAATCGTCCAACGAGTCGATATGTCAGGCTTCTATAACTGTACATCAAAGACAATCGTCAAACAAGTTGATATATCAGACTTCTATAACTGCACCCCAAAGAAAATCGTCTTAAAATTTGATAAATCTGACAGTTATAACTATACCTCAAAGATAATCGTCGAACAAGTTGCTATATCTGTCTTCTATAACTGTACCTTAAAGGCAATCGGCAAACAAGTTGATATGTCAGGCTTCTATAACTATGCCACAAAGACAATCGCCCAACAAGTTGAGATATCGGGTTTCTATAACTGTATCTCAAAGACAACCGTCCAACAAGTTGATATGCCAGGCTTCTATAACTATACATCAAAGACAATCGTCCAACAAGTTGATACGACAAGCTTCTATAACTGTACCTCATAGACAATCGTCCAACAAATTGATATGTATGGCATCTGCAATTATATCTCCAAAATCATCGTTCAACAAGTGGAGATATCCGGCTTTTGCAATGGTAACTCCAAGACCATCGTTCAACAAGTTGATATATCAGGCTTCTGCCGTTAAAACTCCAAGATCATCCTTTAAAAGGTGCGATATCTGATATTGACATATCCACTTTACGTGTCCACTTTCAGAATATATTACTTTGTCCACTTTCAGAATGTATTGCTGTGTCCACTTTCAGAATGTATTGCTTTTACCGTATTTCGGCGGGTTTCTAACAGTATTTGATTTCTCATTTTAAATATATTTATTATTATCTCATTATTATATGCAATAAGTTAGTATCATAATCATTTTCATAACTTTTATTTCTACTGTTATCTTTAATATGTCATGCTGATATTTTCGTTCATACATATTTATTTTAGGAAGAATGTGGTGTATTACCAACGCTTCTATTTCATGGGTATAGTATAACCAGAACTGGGTATTGTGTTTTGAGTGGCCATCGGGTCAAGTCATGGGATCATACCCGTGACCTCTGATGAGAGTGACAAACATCCCATCCACTGCACCACCGCCTGATGCGGTAATCAGTTTCCCATGTTATTCTAAGAGCGCAACAAACTAGTGTTAATGTTAACGAATAATAACAACAAAACACTTAGTCAATACAGTATGTTAAAATACTAAAAAGGTATAGAAGTAGTGTGTATATGATAAACGGCCTTTAAGGGGATGTATTCAATTCGATTCGCAAAAACGTCTTTAAAAAAATATACTTATTCCAATACCTTTAAAACAATAACTATCGATGCAAGCATCAATTGTTGCGTCGCAGGTCAATACTAAAATGGTATAGGGTCATGGTATGTAACGCAGTATGTCTTTTGATAATACAGTTAATTGATAAATATTTATTTTTTAAATTTATGTTCGCAATTGAAATAAAACATTTAGAAGTTGCCAAATAGAATATATTGCACACGCAACGTTTAAATACATACACCTCAATTTCAGTGGGGCGTTGGAAAAATGGTGCGCGTGTCCTATTTCAGGTCCGTTGATCTCTCAAAAGCAACGCCCAGGACTGGTTCTACCTACTGGTTCTACACAGGAAGACTTCGAGCGTGATTTGTCGGAGTTTTAAGAACTTGTTTCACAATCGAAGTAAAATAAATAAGTTTAAACTAAACTAAACCTAAGAAACGGACCCATGAGTGATTTGCAAAAGCTAAAATAATGAGTGCAAATAAGACTCAATCCGTTGAGGAAATGGTAAAGATTACTGTTATAGTTTAAACATAGTTTATTATTTTTGTTACAGATAATTAACATCACAGTAATAATTCACTTGTATACACAACATACGCAAATGGATTGAACAATAAATTATAACAACATTAGTTGCAGTTCTCTTGGTTAAAATTGTTAACACTCGCAAATAAAAAACAAAACAAATACACGTACCTTCCCACTTCCCTTCAAAATAAATGTTTCACAGGTGAATAAGTTCCCAGTAAATAAACATGAATTGAATTGCAATGTTGTTTCACTTTTGTTACATTAATAAATCTGTATATACCAATAATTCGAGATTAATTTCCACACTGCTGTATTCATTCTTAATAAAGCTTTGTCGACTAATACGGGTCAACATTAATACTGGCGTTCAATACCCTTTGATTTGCTAAATCGAATCACAAGTGGCACATTAACTTGATATCTGTTATAAATGTTACTTTGCGTATCAAGTTAGGTTCAAACCGATAAGAAAACGGAAACCTTTGTAAGATCAATGGGTTGTATATTACACATGTAGCCTTATTAAATAGTTTACCGATTTGGAATTGACGTTATATAAGCTGAAACGACCGATCTCAACAAGCCGTCAACCCTTCTGTTATTAATTCTGTTTGTAGCATTCTTGTTGTGATTTATTTCTTTTTTGTTTGAGCGTAAGTTAGTAGGTAGTTTGCAATTGGTAGTTAGATATTCGAATATTTAACTACCAGCTGCCACCTGCATATTAACTGTGGATCGCGTGGTCCTGTTGTATAGCACCGAACCCATGATCGGAGGGTCGTGGGTTCGATCCTCCGCCACGGCTATGTGTGTTGTCCTTAAGAAAGACACGTTTCCATATGCGTAGTACTGGTTCTAACCAAAGGATTTCGACCGTGATTTGCCTTAGTTGTAAGAACTTGTTTCACAATCGAAGTAAAATTAATAAGTCTTACTTTACTTTACTAATATTAAGCGTCATTTTATGCCATTTAGGACTCACAGGCAATCCGTTAAAGTTAACCAGTTAAAGAGACGAATGACAATAAGACGCAATGTGGTATAGCAGTCATCACGGAGACTGTGTCCTCGAGGGGATGCCATGTCACGATTCCTATGCTGCGTTTGGCTCGGTTTAACGTTTGCTAACGTTAGCTTATTTGTATCCATGGACACTGGCTCAATCTCAAATTAGCACACAGTACGCTATAATTTTAGGGAACCAGATAATAAATGTGTTTGCTGATTAACAGTGCATAACGCAGCCCAGGTTTGATAGTTAGACGGGCCCGGCTTCCCCAAATCAAGTTAATGATCACAAAGAGACCTCTCTAGTTTAAACATATTTTATTGCCATATACACACATGTTACAATATATCATGCATAAAAGTCAAAAACAATTTAAGGCAAAAGGGTCTGGCCACAAGTTCTCTCAACATTAGATACGGCCATTCCCTTCAACTATATTTTTCAATTTTAACGATGGTTTAGGTATATTATATTCATGGCAGGTAAATATGAATGACATAAAGTGTAATTACTGAGAAAATATACACGCGTACTCAAGCAAATACACAGATACACGCACTCATGCACGTAGACATACACACACACGCTCGCACACACACACACATATGAATATATATTATGATATTGAAACTGAAAAGCGGGAATCATAATATTTTATGATTCGATTTTTTTTTAAATGAAATTACATTTGAAATCATTAAAAGATACTTACACACACACACATATATATTATCTGGTTAGTCATTGATATTCACATGATCGGTCAGGTTAAGGTAGATGTTACAGAGTCAGGGGAGAAAAACAAAACACTATATCGATATTAATAATTGGAATCTTCTTGATTCATGAATGAAAGTTTGAACACTTTCGAAGAGATTTAAGTTGTCTTCATATGCATGATCGTCTGATCCATATAACAGCTTTTTGACATTGAGCGGATTGAACAACCATGTGTTTTGAAATAGTTTAATTTTTTGTTGTACAAAAAAGAATGCATTTAAAAAAGTAATGTTCAGCATTTTCCACTCCATGCGTACATATACATGTTGGATAACGTTCTATATGATTAATGTAAAGATCATGATTTAAGTTACTACAATTATTTATTAGTCTTGAATGCTGTGCAGATAATATTCGTATACCGTGGTTAAAGTATTTTGGAACTATGACTGGTTGAAAACAAGTATTTATAAGGTTTCGTTTATATATCAATAATGATGGTGCTTCCCTTAAAGCAACTGGAAGTTGATTCCATAACGAAACTGTTGATGGCATGAAAGAATTTGCAAAGAGCTCAGTTCGTCTGGTTATGATATCAAGATCTTGTGAGTTTCTAAGATCGATCGTTTTTCCGTTACTAACTGTATCGGGAAATAAATTGATTAAGTAGTTTGGTGTCAAACCATGTTTTATTTTATATGCCAATATCAATTTTTAATATTTTCTTCTGTCTGATAGAATAACAAGATTGGGGTTGATTTAATTAGCATTTACTACTCAGATGCAATAAAAAGGTTCATATGACATAAAACAAATGGGCACACATGTAAAATTGTCTTCTATGTAATGTTAAAAAGCTCGATATGATATGATATGTTGCGATCATCATGTGACGATGCAGTCGCGATGATGGCATGTGTTGATGCGATCATCATGTCACGATGCAGTCGCGATGATGGGATGTGTTGATGCGATCATCATGTCACGATGCAGTCGCGATGATGGGATGTGTTAATTCGATCATCATGTCACGATGCAGTCGCGATGATGGGATGTGTTGATGCGATCATCATGTCACGATGCAGTCGCGATGATGGGATGTGTTAATGCGATCATCATGTCACGATGCAGTCGCGATGATGGGATGTGTTAATGCGATCATCATGTCACGATGCAGTCGCGATGATGGGATGTGTTAATGCGATCATCATGTCACGATGCAGTCGCGATGATGGGATGTGTTAATGCGATCATCATGTCACTATGCAGTCGCGATGATGGGATGTGTTAATTCGATCATCATGTCACGATGCAGTCGCGATGATGGGATGTGTTAATGCGATCATCATGTCACGATGCAGTCGCGATGATGGCATGTGTTAATGCGATCATCATGTCACTATGCAGTCGCGATGATGGGATGTGTTAATGCGATCATCATGTCACTATGCAGTCGCGATGATGGGATGTGTTAATGCGATCATCATGTCACTATGCAGTCGCGATGATGGGATGTGTTGATGCGAAACCACGATGCCACGATGTAATGTCACGATGGTACGTGCGGAGAAACTTTTAGACAAACTCTTTTTTTTTTTCAAAACTAACGAGTTAAGAAATATATATCTTAATATGTTTTACATAGTATTAAGCTTAAAAGAATGAGAAAAATATAGTCAGTATTGCTATATATTAATGCATTGCTTCTACAAGAAGAAGAGAAAGTCTAGAAATACTACAAAGAGTTGTCTACGTTTATGTAAGCATACACTCATAGTATGCTATTCTTTTTTTAATCTTTATTTTATTATTTTTTTTATACTATGCTATTTAATTTAAAAAGTGTTTGTATAGATTCATTGTGTTTAAAATAGCTTCATTCTTGTAATGATTTAATATTATTGTTCATTGTAGTTTTTTTTTATCTTGGATTTATATATAGCTCCTTTTGTTTCAAATGATATATGGTCAAAAAATGTAATATCTGTTACTTTATTAAACTATCGGAATTATCAGATATATATATGTTATTATTGTTGATTACTTGGTCATGTAATTAATTTGTATTTACTTAAATATGAGAATTATGTATTAAATGTATATTATTCAATTTTTGTCACTGTCAATATATTTGACGTATTTATATATTTAATTTTGGGCCGGAGGGCTATATTACTATAACTCTATCTATGTTTATGTTACGATGATAAGCTGTTGCAATGCAAGGTCGTGATGTTGTGATGCGAATCGCGATATGCCGCGAGGTTGTGATGTTGTGATGCAAATCGCGATATGTCACGATGTTGCGATGTTGTGATGCGAATCATATTGTGATGTTGTGATGCGAATCACGATATATGACGATGTTGCGATGTTGTGATGCGAATTACAATATATATGCCACGACGTTACGATGTTGTGATGCTAATCAAGATATGTCACGATGTTGCCAATTGCGATGCGATATCGCGATGTTATGATGAGAAGTCTAGAAGACATATCATACATTGTAATATCGCTTCTTACTCATTACATTCAAAGAGGAAGTGAAATTCGGCTTCAAGTGCATAACTAATATTTTTCTTACACATAGGACAGAATCTTCAATTTATATATATTGTTATAGAAGAAAACTATGGGTTATATACATTCTATAAGCTATGATTACTTTTATAGGCAAATCTAGGTCAAGGCTTCAGTAAATTTATGAGAATAAAAATAATATAAATATTTATCAGAAAAATAATAATACGAGTACAGACATGTATCAACATTATTAACCCTTTACTTCATATAGATGCCTTTGGACACCTCTAATATAGATCAATATAGACGCCTTTGGACACCTTTAATATAGAAGGCTTTTGAATTATTGGGTGAATTATGTTTATATTAACTGACAGAATGGAAAACAGTGCAGGAAGTGTTCATATTGCTCGTCACGAGCAATCTGAACTCTTCCTGCACTGTTTTCAAAGGCCTTGTGTGATTGGTGTGGGAAAATGCGGACTATGGAGCAAAGTGTTTACCTATTTAAATTGAAACACTTTTTAAATTGACTATTTGCTGCAGTTTGATGTAGTAACAGCAATTGAAACTAATTTAAACTAATACCAAATGAACTCTTGAAACAGCCGATCACGTGATTAGAGTGATCTTAATTTACAAAAAAAATATTGCTGAAAACTAACCTAAAATAGATTTAATACATATCTGTATTGATTAAACTGTTAATGGCATTGGTGACAAGCTGTAAAGCCCATCACATGGTAATTAAAAACACAATCCACAATGTCTTTATATTTAACTATAGTACTCATGACGAGTCGCGATTACTACGATTACCGGTGCCAGCCTTACAGATGCATACATTCCATCTGGTGCTGAAGTTGTGATGGAGTTTTACTGTTTTATGTGTCTGAACTTTGTGTTCAAACTTGGTGAAGATTAACGTCTTGGGAGAAGGTGGGGTGGGTGTGTGTATGTGTGGGGTTGGGGCGGGGGAACTAAATTTTCTTTTTTTAGTAATGAATAGTTTCTTTTATAAATTGATTTAATCTAAAAGACTTTAAACCATCAAATCATAATAAAGGTTGACCCTTCTCCATCATTAACGTATGGGTCGAACAACGAAAATTTTACAATGTTTCCTTAACATATAGGATAAATAAATGTCTAAGTATGATTCTGAATAAAGATGAGATTTAAAATGTTTATTAATGTATAGATTTAGGAGAATCATTTAATTTCTTTGTAAATAGCAATATTTAATGCTTGTTTTAAATACCGATATAAAATTAACAGTCATTTCCAAAATCCTGAGAAATCCTAGCATATCCAATCCATATGTCAAAACGTAATACTCTAATATGACTAGGCTAAGATCTTCTACCTGCTTCATCTATTTGCTTTAGCATTTTATAACACTATTTAGGATTTCTATGGGTTTCTTTACATTAAGTAAAGCCGTTGGGAATAGTTATTCGCAAAGATGATCTTCTGCATTCTCCTAATGCTAAAAGAACAGACATATTTTGTGATATATTACAACATTTTCTACAAATTTTGATTTGCACTTTTTTTTCATCATATTTATATCCCAAAATTTCAGCAACATGACTAAAGATATGTTTGACCATAGCATCAAAAACTTTAAAATGTATCTACTGAATTTAATTGTCAAAATTTACGTTAAAATCTAAATATCGCAGAAAATACGTAATACTAACGTAATGCTAACATTGCTTGCGTTTTTAACCATAGCAGTATGAGCGTACAATACACGCCTCTATATTTATTAAAGGAAACAATATTTATATTATTTTCACAATATTTCCACTATTCTGTTTACTTTCCGATGCCTCCATTTCTAAAAACAATTAATTTTGTTTTATCAAGATTTTTTTTACTCTTATTAAAAGGTGCACAAAACGTGAAACATTAGCAACAATTTGTAAAGCTATTAACTCATTTATATCATCAGAAAAAAATTATACCACGGTCACATTTAGAATGTAGAAATGATAGTTACTATTTTATAAATATTAAGTTGGAAGATTATTGGTTAATTGAATTGTGCAATATATGTCTAAACCAAGTAAACATTAGGTTTTATGCCCGAAATATACCGTATAATCGGAAAATACCATCTCACTGAGGTTTTACATGCATGTGTTGCCAAATCATCTATCGCAGCCATGAGGTAACGGAAGAAATAATTAAAACTTGCAGTATACACAGCTGCAGACTTTGATTATAAAAACAGACTTTTGTCAGATGGAAGCCTCAATACATTTTGAGCATACAAAAAGGTATTGCTCAAAGTGTTGTATGACGTTTCAGCCAGATATATACTTGTATTAAATTATTGTATACCTGTATTAAAACCACACTTTATCACGATCACAACACTACACTGCGATTTAAAATATACACCATGAAAAACACCGGTAGTAATTGATTCATCAAATCCAAACAAAAGTCGTAGAATTGTAAACTTCCATGAAAATCCGTCCGTTTATTTCTTCAAATTATCTGTTATTTTAATCAATCGGCGGTTTTATTTGGTCATAATCCTTATTTGCTTAAGTCACATGGTTTCCTTTTGTCAACTATTTTCTCGTTTATAAATTTCATTCACAAAATACTGATAGTAAACCGTGATCCTCGTGCATCTAATCCCTATTTACACCCACGTCGAGGCCAACAAATTATAGGCATTTGTTGTACGTGTGTTTTTTGTGTGGATGTCGATTGTATGGTGTTTTCATTAAAGAAACACAATGTCTTATTGTAAAATCATGCGCTATATAATCTAATCTATTGTTCATCGGGTAACTATAAATTCTAAACCTATAACAATGACGAAACCCTATTTGATTTTACGTATAAAATGGAAACATATACATAGTTGCTATACTCTATCATTTGTTTGACTTTGTACCCGCTTGAAGTATTTAACTTGATACATTTAATTACTAATGAATTAACAAGAAAATCTCACTGTTCCCGCCGGGATTTTACAATATCACATTTGTTTATGAAATGTTTGTGTGAATTATTCCGATACCCTCATGTGATTATTTATGTTGTAGCCATCATTTGCTGTTGCGATTCATGATTGTCGATGCAATAAAGGTTGTTGTTGTTGTTGTTGTTGTTGTTGTTGTTGCTGTTGTTGTTGTTGTTGATGTTGATGTTGTTGTTGCTAAATACTGTAGGTCAGTAATCAGTTTATTGTTGGTAAATCATTTGCCCGAAATGTAAACCATACACTGCCTCTATTGCTAAGCACTTAGTACAGATAACACTGTCCGTCATCATCTGTGGTGTAATCTCCACAATATACTCGGGATAACCCTCTTCAATGATTTTCAATTGAGTCATCGTGAACAAATCATTGAAATGTTGTCTGGTTATCCTTCACTGGACATGATTGATAAACAACAGATTAGTTGCGCAAAAATATTCTACAGACATTTACACAAAATTACCAAAATTCGCCAATTTTTTATCATAAAATAGTTAGATCTAGATGTGTATATGCTTGATTGCGTACGTGTATGCATAAGTGTATACGATCGTGCGTGCGTATGTGCGTGTGCGCGCGCGTGTGTGTGTTTGTGTTCGTGTGCGTGTGTGTTCGTATATGTTTGTATTTCTTGTATACTTTTTTTTTACATTAAGTTCCATTTGACCATATATTACCATATCATTTTGTGTCCACTATCCCTCTTGCCCGTTATTTCTTGTCTTGCAATTGTCGATTTCGTTAAGATTAACGCCTAAAAAGGGGTTATACTATAACAAATGTTCAACAATATTTCACCTATCAGTTACTTGTCTTTCATTATTTCGACTTTATTTTCACTAAGGCATATATTATGGCTTAGCAACCTACTGTTTACGGAAAACTAGTTTTACATACTGGTGTCGCTTATCCTCTATGAATGAAAGTAGACTCTGTAGCTAAATGACCAAGGGCCAACAAATCACGAGGGTAGAATTCAAGCATACACAAAGTAAAATTTACAATTTGAATTTTACATGAATACAATTACGAATATACAATTATACAATATATACAAATTAAAGATAATTACTCAACAAAAAAAACACAGCTGGTTTAAAAGGTCCTATGCTGGTATTAACATTTTTTTACACAATTCTATCTCCTACACGTTCCGTAATCTACATCCCGATCTAAACTGCTTATATCATTTGAATGCTAAAACTGTTTTTAAAATGCACTAATATGTTATTTAAGATACTAATACCGCGTCCGGATTATCGTAGATTTAGCATCACTCGTCACTTGCGGCGGTGGCTATATAAACTGGATTATCTTCCCTAGAACTCTATACAGAGTATCTGGCTTTATGTCGCCTCGTACCGACTATCAACCGTCCTTCGACGTCAGGACCGTCAAGTCGTTCATATGACGATTATGTGCGTTGCTGTCCTCATGACTGCACTACCACCAGCTGACTTTCTGTCGCGTCTAGATACGTCGTTGACGTAGCGGACACACATCTCGTTTACGTCTAAAAACGGCTACAATATATATAAAAACTCAGATTTACTAGTTACTCAAATATGTAATGACATGACGTCTATTACTTACCATCTATCAATTTTATGGTATTTTTATCAATATATGATAGCAGTGCATTCAATTCTTATCATCTTACAGTTTCATGGTAGATCTATCAACATATTATAACAGTGCATTCAATTCATACCATCTAACAATTTCATGGTATATTTATCAATATATGATAACAGTTCATTAAATTCTTACTATCTGCAGTTTCATGGCAGTTTAAACAACTTCTCGTATATGACCTTCCGTCAATCTCAAAATAGCAATTATATCTCTACATAACTTGTCATTTATAATATAAACAATTACAGGCCAATTCTGTACCTATTCATTTTGTGAATATCAGAATAAGCATCAACAAAATTTAATTACACATATCAATCAATTCTAACATGATGAATTTCAACACTTCATCGTAAAAACAATTTCAACAGCTCAAAATACGTTCTCAGATTCCTCGGCCTACATTCTAACAAAACGCTTCTCAATACCGTGGATGTGTATTCAATTACAGACATTATCGTCGAAATGGATATGAACAATTCATACAACTTTACTTAGATCTGATTATGTCAAAAATATATCTATCAGACATTTAAATACAACATAATATAAAATTCACATACCCATCTGCATTAATGTACTGGAACAGAAACATGCTCAATCCTTCTCGTCACGCCAACTCCAAAGATGATTCTGCTAACTGGACAGTTTCCCCATAGCACAGTCCACATACCTTAGTGAATTTCGTGCAAATCATGAAACAACAAACATTCCAATATCGTACGAAGCCAGTTTTACGCTATTAGGTCCATGTAAACTTAAAGTAGTTTTATGACAAATACATCCGTTTAATTATTCTAACTTTCTTAATACTTAATGGAATTTGATGATATAAACTTCAAAAAGATTTATTCTTTAATCAAAAAATGAAAATGTAAAAAGATCTTAAAAACGTTACTCCTATCGAGCTATCGATACGGTTTAACAATTCCACGCTACCTGTTCTAAATATAGCCTTTATTATTACAATGGACATGTACTAGCTAACACTACTAAATTAAGCCACAGTAACCTAACTATTTTGTTACAGACTCAAACAGGGGATTGCACTCTGGTCGTACTTTAAAGCTAATGTTTCTTGTAAAAATTGGATGTATACTGCAATAAAGCAATTTTATCACTTAATCTTAATCAGTTTTCGAATATTAATGTAAGCATCCCTGTGCGCACTCTTGTTGATGATGTCACAAAGAAAGTTCTGGATATTAATACCAGTGATTGGTTTTCAACTACAGTATGTTTGGTAAAGGACGAAACAATATTTAATACTTATATAACTGTCTGTTTAAATGCTTATATTGCATCGTATGCTTTCCTTGATGGAGGTATAAAAGAACTATCTAGCATTACCTGATCCACATGTTACAAAGGAGAAAAAGTTAATCTATTATTAACATTAACACGTGCTTTTGATTTGCTATACATAGACTGTCAAATTATCAAATATTCCATCAACACATTTTCGTGTAAATGCATTCTACGGTTTTAAGTGTTGAATACTATCAAATGCTTTAGCAAAATCAACAACTATACAGTTAAACGTCATTTTCTTTTAGACAGAGACTTATGTCCTAATGCCATTAAAATAACTATGTAATCTCTCAATAACATCAAAGTTATCTTACCACATAGCCAACCTATAACTTAATATATGTATTTATTTATTCATGCCTCATCATATGTGACCAAATATTTTACATGGGAAAACAATAAGTGAAATGCCACGGTCATTATATGGGTCATTTATTTGCCCTTTGCGGAATAGTGCTGTAATGCTTTGCTTCAGATTTCAGGAAACGAACATGAATTAAATATTTAATTAAAAAGTTGATATAAAAACATGCAGTACGTCGTGAAGTGTATACTTGTATACATTTCTATACAACTCCATCAGGAACCCAGAACGCTAAGATTTTAAGCGACGCACACTGTCAACTATTTCTTGATTACATTATGTTCGTTCAAACTGCTAGAATTGTGATGGATTTTGTTAAAGATATTATTATTATTATGTTACTCATTATCAGTTTCCGCATCGTCGGATACCCACGGGTGCCAATTCCTATACTCTCCACCCATCATCCGTGGGAAATTACGCTTGCTCTGCGCGTTTTATTTGAAAAGAACAGAACAAAATACAGCTAACGTTAATGTATAATCAAAACGGTGTTTTCATGAAACTAGCGTTGCGATTGGATAACCTTCCCTTCATGAAATCGTGAAGGAACCAATCATATGGTTGCTATGTGGCTTGGTAGAAACAACGCAAAACTAGTGTAATATCCCACGGGTGATAAATGGAGAGTATCGAAATGGATTACGCGTGTGTATCCGACGATGCAGTTTCCCTTACAGTAAATACACTTTTAAAATATGCAAACCACTTTTCGGGTATAATATCATTATCTTGATTTTTACAATTGCATTTCAATGTTTTAGAAATTTCTTTAACATTTTTTCGAGAACTAATTCATTCCGATTTTTTCTTAGCTAATGAAATATTTCTATTCAGATAAATATAATTTAAACGGATTCTTTGTGTTTTATATGTTATAATTTTTTTCTATCATTCGTAATTATAAAATGCCGTAGTGAACGTGGTTTTTCAACTTCAGCATCAGTTCAATCGCGATCCCACCACAAAGTTTTTGCTGAACTGTATAGAAAAGGGGACACGAACTTTTTAAGCTCTGCAAAAACAATCAATTATTTCGACAAATATCTATATAAACGGATTTACAAAGTGCTGATTTTGATTATTAAATACAAGATGAACATGCGTGCGTGTACCGTATGATTTATGTGTATAGATATATCTATACTAATGACTAAAAATATTATTCTAAAAAATGTAAATACGTCTGCGTAAGAATACTGCGAGAAGGATGTAGAAAATGGGTATATCGTGTAAAATCTACTTTACTCGAAAATGGTTTTATGTGTGCGTGGAATAATCCTATATCTTTAAATCACAAGATTTTTACAACGTTATTTTTTATAAATGATTCAAAACTTTTTAAATGTCTTCCAACATATCTAAAAATGGGAATTTACATAATATTATATATATAAATTAAATTGAAAAAGTGCCTAAATATTTCTGCTAGCATGAACATATCAATTGATACCATTTTCTTGTTTAATAGAATAGTCTGTACAATTTTTAATCAGAAAACAATGTGCTGCTCTCATTCTGGATGGACCCTGAGATGAATTCCGGAAGATTGCTTCTAGATATAGTTTTTTATGCTATAAAATTAATGTTTGATATGATATTTGAATCTAAAAAAATGGTTATTAGTACTATTTCTCTCTCACTATTTCTCTCCATCTCCTTTCCTCTCTCTCTCTCTCTCTCTCTCTCTCTCTCTCTCTCTCATCATTGAAAATATTAAAATCTAACTTTCTGTTAACTTTTCAACAATTGCACATATATTGTATAAAATTGTATTGGGAAGGCCAAATCTAATGTTGTCAGAACTCGTGGCCTGACCCCAATTCACATGTATATATGAAATAAAATATGTTTGAACTTTAAAATAAACCAGAAATTGTTAAATCAAGCAAATTTATTTCTGAAGCATTTGTAAAACGGCGTTCCATAATAAATAACTGATAAATGTGTTCATTCTCAAAAATATATTTTATGTAAAAGACATTTGAGTAAATACAAACTTAAATATAATTTATATGAGTACTTAAATGTCGATAGTAAGTAGTATACGTATGGTGGGGCGCGAGTGTGTATGTATGTGCGTGTGTGCATGTGAAAATATATGTATGTTAGTTACTCAACTTGTTATATGTTTATGTGTTTGATTATTAACATGTTATTACAACATTATAATTTGATAAGAAACTATGTATAATTTCTTATCAATAAAATATTCTTCCTCTTCTTCTTCTTCTTCTTCTTCTTCTTCTTCTTTTTCTTCTTTATTAAAGTTAGTGAGGAAAGAATATCTAGATGGGTCAAAGTCAAAACAAAGAAAGCGGGCTCAATCGCAAGCGCCACCCGAATCGGCGAGTGTCAGTTCAGATAATCCGGACAAGCGACCTATTTCTTATCACAAATATTCACAATTAATTATGGCGCAAGCTCAAGTTAGAATCAATCAATGACTTTGCCACAGTCACAAAGAATAATTTCCTCAGTTCCTCCATACCAAGGTGTAAGCGGACATTATTATACCCAACCACCATATACCCCCACCCACCAGTATTACAGCCCGGGACCTACGTTTTCATTTATGTCACCACCGTTGCCGCCATCATCCCATCCGCCTATGAATATGAGCTTTTAACAGTTTGTTGTTGACAAGTTTGAAGCCATGAAGCGAAGATTACATACATTGGATTCCATAGAATCTCAAATATATTTATAATCACCAAAAATGACGTTGATAGGGTTGACGTGTTACCGCCCTTGAAATAAAAGTCAGTGCTTACAACCCCCAATTAACGAACACTGAGACCAGCCGGGCCAACGATTCCCAGACATATGGCGATATATAGTCAAAGCAATTATTCATAGATAAGTGTGGTTGTGTGTATTTTGACACTGAGCGATGTTAACTTTTACAAGATCTGTGTATATTTACTTTAGCTGTGTAACTTTCCAAATATGGTATTGAATGTTTGAAATTATGAATTAATTATGTTGATTGGTCAGTTACACTTGTCATTCCGTTATATACAATTTCATTGATCATAGGTCTTTACCTCCACAACAGTATAAACATTAGAACTGAAATAGTGTTTAGTTAGTCAATAGTGACATTTCGAAGTGAATACAGTAAAATAGATAAGATTTGGAAATTTGGGGTGAGTGCAATTTTGTCGTTATTTTAGGTGTAGTATACAAATTTTGTAATCTCAAGTACTTGAACAATTTTAAACACATTCTCTGGGAATTGTATTGTTTTGATGACAATTTCATTTTGAAGTGTAAGAATTTTAATTTGTGTTCCTTAGATGAATGCAAGTTAAGAAAACTAAAAACGAGATATTGCAAGATTTTGCGTGAATACGCGAGCGTTCACACAATCTCAATCAATTAACGTTCCTTCTCTATATAATTCCTTGGTTATATGTATTTTTATTGATGAAAAAATATGATGAACAAAAATATTTAATGAAGAAAAAGTGTAAGAAGTGTTAATCAAATAACCAGTGGACTCGAAAATTGAGAGAATCCATCCAAATGTTCCATGGAAACAAGCTCGTAAAACTCCATTAACAGTGAATGAGTGTTAGTAGACATGTTATAAAAATAGTGTTTTACATTGTGTCCAAGTCTTTTGACATACGTTTTAAGACTTGTTTTAATCATGACATACAGCAAGACCAGTTTTAATCATGATATCCAGCAAGACCAATTTTAATCATGATATCCAGCAAAATCCGTTTGTATCATGATATCCAGCATGACCAGTTTTAATCATAATATCCAGCAAGACCAGTTTTAATCATGATATACAGCAAGACCTATTTTAATCATGATATTCAGCATGACCAGTTTTAATCATGATAACCATCAAGACCAGTTTTAATCATGATATCCAGCAAAATCCGTTTGTATCATGATATCCAGCATGACCAGTTTTAATCATGATATCCAGCAAGACCTGTTTTAATCATGATATCCAGCAAAATCCGTTTGTATAATGATATCCAGCATGACCAGTTTTAATCATTATATCCAGCAATACCAGTTTTAATCATGATATCCAGCAAGACACGTTTTAATCATGATAACCGGCAAGACCAGTTTTAATCATGATATCCAGCAAGGCCAGTTTTAATCATGATATCCAGCAAAGCCAATTTTAATCATGATATCTAGCAATACCAGTTTTAATCATGATATCCAGCAAGGCCAGTTTTAATCATGATACCCAGCAATACCAGTTTTAATCATGATATTCAGCAAGACCAGTTTTAATCATGATATCCAGCAAGACACGTTTTAATCATGACATCCAGCAAGACCAGTTATAATCATGATATACAGCATGACCAGTTTTAATTATGATATCCAGCAAGACCAGTTTTAATCATGATATCCAACAAAACCAGTTTTAATCATGATATCTTGCAAGACCAGTTTTAATCATGATATCCAGCGAGACCAGGCCGTGTGTTCAATCCCCGGCCGGGTCATACCAAAGACTTTAAAAATGGTACAAGAAGCTTCATCGCTTGACGCTCAGCATTTTGAGGAGAGTTCTAGGTCTGGTCGGCCCGGTGTCAGTATAATGTGACTGGGTGGGGTATCATACCATGTGTCTGTGGCATGATACTCCAGTATGACAGCGCTCAGAATACTGTCTCAAGTAGACACCGTCGCGATATGACTGAAACATTGTCGAAAGCGACACTAAACACCATACAACTACAACAAAAGTATTAGCTATATTTATTTTTATAGTGATTTGATAGTTATTGTGTATTACTATATAGCAACATAGCATTAGAGAGGAGTACGGAGGAGATATCAAATTTAAAGAGTTAAGTTAAGGCCAAAAGCAGATACAGCAACGGATTTGCAAGAGTGAATGAACGATGTATCATCAGTGAAGGTAGAACCACCAACTTCAACCTCAGTTGTCGTTCAGAAGCATGTACAACAACCTAGACTTGTTTACCTTTCAGATCATACACAGTATGAAACGTGGGAATATGAAATAAATTGTAACACTTATTTTCCTAAACATCCTCTTTTATCTCATCTTCACATTGATATATTTGCCAAGCACGCAGACTATCAATAATCATTAGAGCACTGGTTATATTCACACGCTTTCAAACGTGACAAAACTGACAACGAAGCGGAAGTTTACTAAGTTATCTTTAGCTCCAATTTTTAAAAATCAGAAAAATACTTAAAAAACTAGATGGGGCTTAACATATAGTCAGCAATACTTGCATCATTATTGATAAAACATGTAAAATTACTATCGATATTATTCAATAGAGGAGCATTCAAAGTAAGAACATCTAACGAACAAACTAGCTCAATAAGTAAAAAAACCCAAAAATAGGTATAATTCTCCTCTTAAAAGTTTATTGGAATCGAAAAATTATCAGACGGGTAGTTAACATCATTGCCAATATATAGATCATCAATATTTCAACTGCAAACATTAAGCTTTAGTTGTTTTAATTAATTAATTGAGAATTATCACCAGCTTTATTTATCAGTTCTGAATAAGTATCATTATTTTTAACAGTTAATATTATTCAAGTCTGGAAACTGTTTCAATGTAAATAAACTTGTTATCATGAACACAAGGACTTCGGCCAAAGTTCTTTTTATACATACATATACGTTACCATTGACTACGTGTTTAACGAAACGCAGAAAAGCAATTTTCTCGCTAACAATAGATTCCTTTAGGAATGGGATCAACGCAGACTTGACTTTCCTGACCCTATCCGGAAAGTATTCACTCACTCGTACACTAGTTAATTAAGCTCCGGATGCAACGTTATTGGCATTATCCGGACGTCTCGCGTACAGAGTTACGTATTTCACGATAATAATTGATGATACGACCTTTGTCTTTATAAAAAAACCCAGATAACTGAACGACTTTAAGCCGTGGTTTGTTTTCTCCTGTAAGTCGATGGGCAAGCTCAATTTCATACTTAATTCGTCGATCTAAGTTTTAATGTAATGTCTTGCTTTTTCCTCCGATTGTTATCAAGTTTCAAAATAGGATTCTGCAATATCGTAGAACTTTAGTTTTGTCTTCTTGATTGTCATTCTCATTGATAAAGTTTTATGAAGTTTCTTTTGCAGATGATTCCAATTCTGAAACATTGGCAGCTAGAGTATTGGCAGTTTTAGATACTTTTGAGGTTCTGGTTTTGTAGTGTTTATTTTATCAAATGTTGCTTCGTCATATCGTGAGTTTGCCTCGTAGCATTGTGGCACTGTTTTTTAAATCGCCTGTCGTAAATATGATTATTTTGAAAGTCGACCATCTGACTTTTGAACAAAAAAACGCAGGTGTTGTATTACTCGTCTCGTGTTTTACGGGCCTTTTTTATAATAAATATTGCGCGCACAAAATGACCTATTTATGTGTCGACGTGCCGTAAAACACCATTCATTCATTCATTATAATAAATAGTGCCGCAATGAAATGTACATCGATTTCCCTATATAAAAGTAGGACTTAATGACCCCTACGCCTCTCCTGAATAATTGATATGCCCATATGTCCGTCCGTTCGTTCGTATTTAGGTTTGTCCATTCACCCTTCCATCCATCCATCTATCTATCCTTCCATCAATCCATCCATATTAACTAACCAGCAAACTGTACATTACAACATAATATTCTCATATCACACTTCATTTCTTACTAGATTTTATCTATATTTGAAGACTTGAACACGATCATCGGTTTCTTTAGTTCGATTAAATTATGACATTTTATTTTTACTAGATCTATAGTTATTTTTACGGTGTCCATCGCGGCATATTTGTTTTTAATTGAGTCTAGTCGTAACTACGGAACTACGATGGCGAAAGGCGATACTACGATGGTGAAAAGTCGAATAGAAACAAATATTCTAAAACATAATATACATATATATAATATATAAATACCCTGTTGTCTAAATGTTCTTCAAAACATGGCAAAACTTGAGATCACCTACCAGTGATATATTATATGTTCCTAGATCTTACACGACATCATATGGCAGGGCGTTTTCTATACGCGGTCCTACAGAATGGAATAAGCTACCAACTTCACTACGACATTTAAAATCACTTAGTTCATTTAAGACTTCACTAAAGTCACACTAGTACACCATGAGCACATATACCTACCACAAAAAGACATACGGTGTAATAAATCGTCCAATAAAACACATTTTAAATACTTTTAAACTATCATTTTTTTTACAATATTCTAATATCTGAATATCTTTATTTTGCTCATTTCATTTGAAGAGACAACCAGAATTTTAAATTTGTTTTATATAATTGAACATTAATACATTGTAACACTTACTATAGATATTCATTGAAATACCTTTTTTACAAATAATTTTAATCGCATGTGCAATTATTAAGATTCCAGACCAAAGCATTTTTATATATTTGATATGTTAATTTTGTTTAAATGTGCTGTTAATAATATGTATGCTTTAGAGGACAATATGTCAGACTGGCTTTTTAACCAAGTATGCTATCCTCCGAAAATAAAGATTTTATTATTATCATTATCACTATTGTTATTATTATTATTTAATATTTCGGTATATATATTCGAGGACGGGGCGACGCTGAGCGGGCGTGAGTTGGGCGTTTGGCAGGGAGGGCAGGGAAAAGGCAGGGGGTAATTCAATCAAAGCAAGGTTGATATAGGAGAATGTTGTGTACGCGTTTTATAATGTATAATAACCATACTTAATTATCAAACAAAACTCGCCAACACTTGTTTTACTGCACATGACAGTTTGAAAATTAAAGACATACGAGGTGCGCAATATTATTAAGAGATTTTAATTTTGTGTGCGTTTGTTTTGTCATAAATATGTCTCAAGAAGGATTGGCCTACTGGTTAAATAAAGTGTTCGTGTTTGAAATCAATAAGTATGTCACATAAGTTGTTTAAAACAGAAATGATTTTAATGATAGTTTTTAATCCCACACCCTCTTATGGTTTCATCTTATTTAAAACACATCTTTCAGTATCAAAATAGGTGGTGTTTTTCTCTCTCTCCTTTCGGCGGCAGCGTCATAAATGTAACTTGTTACGTTTCCGGCATCAGCGTCACTGTTGTAACTTGTTACGTTTCCGGTGACAGCGTCATTAATTTAACGTGTTACGTTTCCGGCGGCAGTGTCACCAATGTTACTTGTTACTTTTCCAGTGGCAGCGTCATTAATGTTACTTGTTATGTCTTCGGTGGAAGCGTCACCAATGTAACTTTGATATTATAGCTAACCTGAAAGCCCAGGTGTTATATTGTGATCGCAAGAAACCGTACAAGAATAAGGGATCCGGACGCAGTTAATTAACAGTAATTTGTGGTGCCACTCGGTGAGTGGATGAGCGGCAAGCTTGACTTTAGTATTACAAGCGCTAATAACTATGTCGTTACCCTTTCTTCATATTCTACTTATTGATAAAGAACTTTCAACTGTACAGAATAACAAGTATACCAAACTGAACGTGGGGAAGCAAAGAATGAAACGTCAGATATACAAATGAGCAGTCAACTTTGAAAATCGCGTCAACTCAGGTAATAAAAGCTCTGTTACTTTCTGATTTCTGAAGTAATTGACTGACGGTAAAGAGAACCGCTTGTCCACAGTATACTTTAGAGCGGTAATGTTAGAATGTATGTACCAAGCTTATTTTTGAGAAAAAAGTGAACATATTTGAATGAGAACTCCCACACATAAATAAATAATGGGGATTTCCATATTTAGATATGTTGATGTCGGATAAATTTTGTTCGCATACCAAACCATTCGCATTTTATTTATTAATGACAATGAGATGCTTTTTATCAATTTAAAAATAATTTTATTTTTTAAAGACATGGCGTTTATTCCTGATATACTCCCTTTAAACCGAAGATGCAAGTTCATAACACTGTGATGTCATTAAATATACATAATTGAAATATACTGGATTATTCTGTGGGTACTATAATTTGATTTCAACTACTATAAGTTCATGAGTAACGGTATTCCATTGCAAAATCAGTCCGATATTTGTGATCTCAAGAGGACCTCCAATGATATCCTTGTTCAGTATGAACAGAACACAGAACCAGACCCAAATACACTGCTGTTCGGCAAGACACTCTTTCCGATGATGCCAATCGCCAAATATTTCACCATGTCCAAACATATATTTCGAAGACCAAGCGTTTTATCCATTGAATTGAACTATCCTTTATTGCCATAAGAGTGACCCACAACACCTCAATATGCATCCTGTGATAACACCTCTCCTTTCCTTCTTCTATCTATCTACTTTATTTACCCCTTTCCACTTTATTTCTACTAACATATTTTTTATTTTTAAAAAAAAAATAAAAAAATAAGTTATATACGGCAAGTATTGATCAATGCTAGCTTACACAACTGTCAGTAGATGAAGCGTCGTATACGCCGCAGCCTATGTACATATCAATCAGCTGCAACTGTATTCTAAACGATTAAGTTACTTGCTTTTATTTATTATTTTCATCTCAAGCGCTGCTTATAATCCGTTTGTCTGCTAATTAATTTGTTTTCTTTGCATTTGTAACAACATAAATTCCTAAAAATAAGAGAATGAACAAATGTATTAAATATTTAAATGATTTTCCTTTTATTGCAAACTATTCATACTTGGCATCTACGTCAGAGATTGTTTCCGAAATAGATAAAAAAAAATCAACATATATATACATATCATATTAAATGTTTAAAATGCTGTTTCTTAATATCAGAGATTTTTTAATATACTGAGCAAATCAGACTAAAATACCTTTGTCATTTGATTAACGCAATTCCATAAGATTGTACATGGACGGTCTTTGAAAAACATGTTTATTCATATACATCTTTCTAAAATCACTGTAGCAAGGTCAGGTGTAAATAAAATGGTATATATCTACTGCCTCAGTTGTGTTACGTTTCTTGGAACGTGATTTCTTGCATAACGATCTATTATGTGCCGATAATCTAATTCTAGTAACAAACAATTTTAAATCGTTTTAGAGAATTTCAAAATATTATATATTAAATATATACTTTTGAAGTATGTATACTCTTTTATAACATGTCTACTTTTAACTGAGCCATACCATTCTTGGATAAAACAATCAACAACACGCTTTTTAAATATACAAGGAAGTGTTTTTTTATCAAAAGAAACATCTGTAAATACATAGGAAAACCCATAATCATTTAATAGTTTCTTTACATTTGAAACCCAAGTTTTACATCCTTTTGCACAATCATTAACACCATGTTGATAGAATTTGTGTATAATGATATTGTCAGTATTAATAATTTTACACCAATACCTTATGATTCTAGTATATCGCGTAATGTAAAGCGGATAACGTCCGTAAGTTGACCGTAAACCCCAGCTGTACATGTGCTTAACTTAACTTTTAGAAGACGTTTACAAAATTTTAAATGAAGACGCTCAATTTTTTTGGACTTAGTGAAACCCCATATTTTTGAAGAATTACACAATATTGATCCATCAAATGAATCAAATAACTGACACAAATGTTTGGGTTTTAAATGTATTTTCTAACAATTAATCAATAGAACGGTTTTAGAGCTTTACCTACTAAATGTTCGTTATTCAATGTATTTTATAGTTAGATAAAATGTTTTATGTCATTGTATAACATTTGGGTATTTCGATGACGCATATCAGTTATGATAATGTAGGTCTGTAAACAGCAGCCAATCAGAGAGCTGCCTTTAGTCACATGACTACTCTTAACCAATCGGCATGGGTCTTCATCATTCTTCTAAAATATTTTCAGCGTGAGATCACGCTTCTTTGTTGTGGTTCTATAAGACAAATATTTCGACTTTTTACAAAGTTTACCACTCAAAATTTTATGGTACAGTTTACTAAACGTTTTGTAAACATTTTATGACTCGCTTTACGCTAGTGATCACTGCAATACGGATGGAATAAGTGTAGGTTCCAGTGTTTTAGGTGGACGTTGTCGGATATCATGCTTTGTTTATATGGTGCATGACCTACTTTTGGATTTGAGTCACGTGACGATTACTAATGGCGGCTTCCATTCAACTTATCGGACACTCTTTCGTTACTCACTTGAAACGCTTCATTCGCGGTCAACCAGAGTTACATTTTAACCTCAAGTTATTGTCATCACCTTTGATACAATATACGGGTTATCCTGGCGGGCAGGTTAAAACACTTCGCGATAACTTGGTGGACATCTCCGATTTCAATCCCGATATTGTTGTTCTTGTGATCGGTACCAACGATGTATTTAGCCCGGAAGCAGATCCCGCCAGTGTTACTTTTACGATTCTCGATTTAGTGGACAGATTACTATTTTTGGAAAATGTGAAAAGAGTCATTGTTTGCCAGATCCTCCATCGCCAGCCATCAGATGTTGGTCGTTATCGGGTTAACACATCTTGGTTTAATACACGGGTGGATGACACAAACTACCTACTATCAGCACAGATACAGCAGCTTCCACACTCCCGAGCTACATTCTGGCGGTTAAAAGGCTTCTGGTCTCAACAAGCACCGTCCACGGCTTTCTCCGCTGACGGCGTCCATTTATCTGACATTGGCCAGAAAAAACTGTATTCCAACATCCGTGCTGCAGTGGTTGCTACTCTCAACAGGGGACTACAAACATGATCAGATATGTATAACATGAAATTTATTTTTTATAATACTTTTCCATAGACGGTTAACAGTCCCCCACCCTTTCTATGCACGATAGAAGTCCACGAGTGCCTACCTTCATGACGGCACACTGGTTGCAATCCATGCATTAAATATCGAGCTGTTAATATACCGTAAACAAGCCAACGAATCACGATCATGGCTGTTCTATTGCGTGAATAAGTCACAGCTACTGTATTATATGTACTTCTGATTCAGTCAGATATTTAATGGCTTTTATTTATTTTACCTCCTATGACGTGTAGATACATCCGTACATTGACAGTACAACTCTATACTTATGGTTCAAAGTCGGTTAGGTGCGATTCAGTCATCATTATGCTGATTTTAGACCACCACCTGATGTTTTACTTGCCAGATAATTCTTGTTTTTAATCAGATGATGGTCGGTTATTGTCTTATTTTACAGATATATTTTATTCCGGACATTTGAACCGGTGTATTTAATACTTTCGACAATATTCCTAGTTATTATAGTCAGGCCATCTACTGCTATATGGTTTACAGACCACATTCTTATGAATGTATTGTTTCAGGATCATGTTCAGATATAATGTGTTTCTAGACTACTTTCTGACATATGGTCCCAGACTACAATCTGTTGTATTGCTCCAGTCTATGTTCTGTTCATGCCTCTAGCGGACTAGGTTCTGATGTATAGTTTCCAGACTATGCTCTGATGTATGGTTTCCAGACTACGGTCTGATGTATGGTTTCCAGACTCCATTCAGATGTATGGTTTCCAGACTACGTTCTGATGTATTGTTTCCAGACTACGGTCTGATGTATGGTTTCCAGACTCCGTTCTGATGTATTGTTTCCAGACTACGGTCTGATGTATGGTTTCCAGACTCCGTTCTGATGTATGGTTTCCAGACTCCGTCCTGATGTATGGTTTCCAGACTACGGTCTGATGTATTGTTTCCAGACTACGGTCTGATGTATTGTTTCCAGACTACGTTCTGATGTATGGTTTCCAGACTCCGTTCTGATGTATGGTTTCCAAACTACGGTCTGATGTATGGTTTCCAGACTATGTTCTGATGTTTTGTTTCCAGACTACGTTCTGATGTTTTGTTTCCAGACTACGTTCTGATGTATTGTTTCCAGCCTATATGCTGATGCTCCAGGCTCAGTCCTGATGTAATTTTTATTATGGCCATCTGATTTTTTCTTTTCACACACATGTTAATATACATTTTCTTCCTTGTAGATGAAACGCCAGAAACGGTCTGCTACGGTTAGTAGTTGCACTTTGCCTTGTCTGAGCAGTCGCCACAGTCGGCTGACAAACCAATCACCTCCCCAGCCCATGGAGACAGCCAGACAGAAACAGAAATCTGTCACCACTGCGGGCAACAAACGAGCCAATCACATTAGGTTGGACAACGATGTCGAGGGAGAAAGCGGGGCAGAAAACCCCGTAAGCCATGATCGCAGTAGGAAACGTCTACGAACAGTGCGCCAAAACAACAAAATGAGGACCACGCTCCTCCACATCCACTAGTCAACCCAAATAACGGGCCCAGAACAACAGGAACACTGCCTATTCATCGAGTGATTCGTCAGATCCAGACGACATGTCGGATTCTGACGATCAGAGTGAGGATGACTTTGAGTCATTTCATCAAGTACTTCGCCATCACTCTGACCAATTAACAGGTAATGGCACACTCTTCGTGGAACCGGTTTCTACTCCTATTTCTCACTCAGTCTCTAAATTGATGAGAAAGAAAATACAGCGAAACAAGTATATAGATTTCGCTCTCCTATTACCAAATTCTGACCTACCACAATCTTCCAATTTCTCAATCACAGTGAACCACAATTCAGACGCGACCTAAAAGCCTGGAATTTATTCACACAACATTTCAATGGAAAAAACTTGTTACAACACCACAGATGGGTCTCCGCTAAAAAGCTGCATTTGCACACTGACGCGGCTGGTTCCCTTGGTTTTTGGCGCCACATTCCAGACCAGTTGGTTTTACGGAATATGGCCGCTCTCCCTGAAATCGTTTAGTATTACATTCAAGGAGCTTTTCCCAATTGTTCTGGCTTTGGAAATATGGAGTCCGCTGCTAAACAACAAATGTCTAGTTTTACATTCAGACAACTATGCAGTAGTACACATTATAAACAAACAAACGTCCAAAGACTCAGATGTCATGAAGTTGGTTCGGCGTTTAGTGGTAACATGCATGCAGTTTAATGTTTTGATTCACGCCGAACATATACCTGGAAAGACTAACATTTTACCAGATCTTCTTTCACGTTTACAGGTCAAACAGTTCCTTCGGTTGGCTCCTCACATGGACGCTCTGCCCACAAAAGTACCGGACAATTTGCTTCTTCTGCACTGAACAAATCCGTGTCTCGCATACTGGGCCAGTCCCTAGCGCCTTCCACACAAAACAGTTATCGGAACGCATTCAAACAGTACAGCAGATTCCATTACAATTATTACCCCCTCCATGCCTTATTCCTCATCCCAGTATACAAAATGGCACAATTCATCGCCGCTGCCATGACATGGGTCTTAAACCTTCGTCCGTTACATCCATGGTATCAGCATTGTCTTACTTCCACCGTTTAAACAAGTGGCATAATCCCACTAAATCTTTCGTCATTAAGAAATTGTAATACAGTATTCGGAAATCAAAGGCCATGGACAAACGTCAGGGGTTTACCCTTCCATTACTTCAAGCACTATTACGATCACTTTCCAAATTGGTACAATGTCCATATGATCGGATTTTGTTAACAGCCATGTTTTTAGTGGCTTTCTACGCGTTACTTCGCCTTGGGGAAATTACTGACACAAAAAACGTAGCTGTTAATATCATCCAGCGAGACAACGTTTCCTTCACATTTAGTAATTCCAAGGTTACTAGTGCTGAAATACGTCTCTCCCACTTTAAACACTCTCAAGGGCAAACAGCCGTTCTATCACTTACACGCTCAAAAACCAAATCACTTTGTCCGGTTAGAGCTTTACTTCAATATTGCAACAGAAGTTCCACCTTCTCTATGGGTCCCTTATTCCGGTTTCGGTCTGGTCGTCCAGTTACTTCGTCTTATTTCAGACGAATGCTCAAGCTATGCGTACAAGACTGTCAATTAGACCCCTCAAAATACACAACACACTCCTTCCGCATTGGCGGCGCCACCTTAGCACATAGCATGCAGTTCTCCAATACTCAAATACAACGTCTGGGACGGTGGAAGTCTCAAGCTTACACAAAATATTTACGCCCAAATCTTACCGCCAGTCCAGTTAAATAAAGTTAATATCGTCATGTTTGACATTTCCGCTTGACTGTCTGAGGCAGCAAGCAAACGTCTCGGGTACTTTACTATACTACACAATTTTCTTGACTGTCCGAGGCAGCAAGTTACAATAAATATAGCATGTAAAATATCCTCCTGACGGGTGTGCCATTACCAGTGACTTGTTCTCTTATTGAGAAACCATTATATTCAGTAACTGTACAGCTATACGACATAAAAGTGTATGTGGCTTGACTGCCTGAGGCGGCAAGCGTACGGATACATAGCCTTATTGTGTCGAGTGTGCTGTAAATTGTTAATGTTTTGTTATTTAGGCTTACTTCAGCTTTAAAAGTTTGACTGTACGAGGCAGCGAACTTTTCATGTGTCCAATTGTTCAACATTGTTTTTATACAGTCATTAGATGCTTTGTGTACAATATAACAATTAATCGACAGGCCAGTGCAGCCATTGTTAAGACACCGGTAACAGTAAATTTTTCGACGGCTGTCACAACTTTACTGATATCTATTTGTATATATTCTTATATATGAAATTATTATAGTCATATGCTCCTTTTCTCATATAAATGCATCTAAATGCCTATCGAGAGATTCATAAACATTGTTATTGAGGTATGGGCGTCACGTTACTCGATATGTATTTCACACAGATTGCGGATACTGTGAGTACAGCATAACATTTATTTTTTTTTTTATTCGACTGTCAGAGGCAGCGATTATTCAGAAAAAGGTTCATAACCCTTGATGCTGTAATATCTAGGTGATAACTAAATGTTTTGTCCTACCTTGAAAACTACATTGTTACAATTGTACTTTGTTTTTATGTTTTGGATTACTTCAAATGTATACTCTAACAAGTGTACTTCGGCTACGGGTACATATTCAATTTTGTTTTTATATCATAATTTATAGTCCCTATCTTTGCATAATAAGTTTGTATATCTAGTTATGATTTATCAATCCTTTTAGTAATAATCGTCATATGTTCACAATGTAATGTACATGGCTTTACTTTACTACTTTTGATGAGTTTTCACTGACATTTCTTAAACTTCGCATCTGTCCCTGTGTATCTGGGCGGCGTCCCAAGTCACTTTAGTTCCTTGGTTCTTCTGTGGCGGTATTTTTTGCCCAGTTGCGTTTTCTCTTTCCACCAGTGTAGTTTTCTATTTTCCCCATACATAGTTACACAGAGTCAGTGTTTAGTTGTGAACAGATGCACATAAATGTATTTTATAGTTAGATAAAATGTTTTATGTCATTGTATAACATTTGGGTATTTCGATGACGCATATCAGTTATGATAATGTAGGTCTGTAAACAGCAGCCAATCAGAGAGCTGCCTTTAGTCACATGACCACTCTTAACCAATCGGCATGAGTCTTCATCATTCTTCTAAAATATTTTCAGCGTGAGATCACGCTTCTTTGTTGTGGTTCTATAAGACAAATATTTCGACTTTTTACAAACCACCTCCTCCCTCTCCACCTCCTTTTAAGCGTTACTCTCTGGTTGGCTTAGAATTGCGTATTATATTATTATACTTCATTATATTTCAATTTGTTCTCACAATTTTTGCCTCCATATGTACTATTGATCTGTTATAGTTTGGCGGTATTTTTTGCCCAGATATGTGGAAAATTAGCTTATCATGATTCCATTTGTTTGAATATTTGGCAAAAATAAACATTGCCCATTTTCATTTCAATATAGACTTTATTTTTCTATATGTTTGAATTTTTGGCAAAAATTAAAATTGCCCATTTTTCAATTCAGTCTAGAGTTGCGTTTTCTCTTTCCACCAGTGTAGTTTTCTATTTTCCCCATACATAGTTACACAGAGCCAGTGCTTAGTTGTGAACAGATGCACATAAATGAAATTTATTATGCGATTTGTGTTCGTTTATGTAAGTGAAACTGTGATTATATATATGTGTGAATGTATCTCTGATGATATTTGTCATTTCAAATGTGATTTTACTTTGGTCTAACTTGTAATTTTACCTTGTCCAATGTAATATACAAAACTTATCTATTCCCAGTGTATGCAGTTAACAGACAGGAAATAAATATATTCAAACTGATTTCTTGTTTGAATTGAAACGAACATCCCCACACACAATGAAGTTTAAAATAAAGATTTAATGCAAATCTCAGTGTTAACTACATTCTAACGAAGCAATACAATTCAAAGACTTTATGTGCTAATAACTTTTTGTGATTTATTTAACATTTTATCATTTCTAAATTGGAATATTATAGTATAAAATTTCAATGTTGTTTGAAGGTATGCATTTTTTTTGTTAAATGAAACTATTTATTTGATATATTTGATATCATATATACACTAGAAATTCTAGTTACGAAACTCTCAGAAACTAACCAGCGGCCCAGGTCATGGCGCCGCCACGGCGTCGTGGCGTAACTTAAATTTCTCAAAGTAATATTTTTTTCATGCCTGCAGACTTACTTACAAAAAGTATCGAGTCACAGATATACTCGAATGATTTACTACATGGTGGTCAGATCATGCCGTTCTTCATGTCAATATCTTAACTGCTTTACCTGTCTTAACCCTTCAACCTATTTCTCGATTTTACAGCAACATCTTGCGGGGGGTGGGGGTGGGAGGGGGGCATGCTCAGGGTCGGACTCGGATACACAGCAGCTGTGGTGACAGCCTCCATGGATTAGTTTTGCAAATGTTTACTTCCAAATGGATGAAATAAGCACACGGAGATATGCTATAAGCCAGTCTCATGGTTGCAGCACATTGGTATTCAGAAAAGTTATTGTACAGGTAGCCTTGCCATTGCTTTATTTTCTGTTCCTGTTACAGCTAGACCTGATGACAAACCTTAGTTTGATTCTTAAATAAGAATATTTCGAAACTAAGAGAAGAATCAAAATTAGTAAAATCTAAAAATCACTAAACGATTGGGAAAAATACAAACTAATCTCGTTAAAAAAAATAACCTAAAGAAATATGGTAAAGAACACTTTTTCAATAATTTTGAACTTACTTGAAACGATCCACAAGCTAATGATAAACGAATCTTTTTGAAAGTTATTCGTCACTTTCTGAAATGGGATATTTCAACAATAATTCATCCGTTAAAATATATAAACAACAACAGTACATTTCACATAACAAACCAAAATAAAGCAGACTGTCTCAATGACTATTTTGTTTCAATTTCTACTGTAGATAATAATGGGCCCAATTTACCTAATCACGTTTCTAAAACCCAAAACCCATGAAAATATTAGAAAATGAAATTTATGAATTTATCAAGTTGCTTCCTGTAAAACAAAACCTGTGGACATGACTTGATAAGTCACAGATTGCTTAAACTTGTTGCTTAAACTTCTTGCAATTTTATATTATAGATCACTAAATAAAGGGGTTTATTCTTTTTAAATTATTTAAAAAAAGGTGACAAATTCTTATTGTCTTATTACAGACCTGTTTCACTACTAAGTTGTTGTGGTAAACGTTTTGAAAGGTTAGTTTTCAAGAACAATTTCTTTCTTGAAATAATAATTTACTAATAAATATCAATCTGGAATTTTACCTTATGATTCTATTACATATCAGCTAGTAAATATATATTATTCATGTATGGTCTTTTGTGATATTTCGAAGGCTTTTGACAAAGTCTGGCACCTTGACTTAAGAAAATGGTATAGATGGCTCTTTTTTAAACTGGTTATCCTAATTATTTAAATAATAGATCACAGCGAGTTGTTTTGCAAGCCACTGAATCAAGTATGGAGAAAATTGTGCTGGAGTACTTAAAGGTTCGGTCCTTGGTCCTCTATTTTTTTTTAATCTGTGTAAATGACAAAGCAGAATAATTGCTTTGTTTAACCCGTCTTTATGCTGACAACAGTTCTTATTATTTTTCTGCTTCATAAGTTCAATATATTGAAGGTATAATTAATCACGATTTAACAATTAATAAATGGTTGGTTAATTTTAAACAAAATAAAACAGAAGCTATGCTTTTTCATTAAGAGGTTACGGAGTCTTTACTTTAACAATCTACAGCTTACGTTTAGATATGATGGCTAATGGACAGAATTTAATAAAATAGTTTATGTTCAGCATCTAAAATAATAGGTAATATACGCTAACTCAAATATTCCATAGGGAAAAAGTCTCTTAACCAAATGTATATTTCGTATATTAGTCCTATTTCAGAATATTCCTCCCTGGCACGGAGTGGTTGCACTGATCAAACTGCAAACTCATTAGAAAAAATTCAAAATGAAGCTGCAAGGATTGTTACAGGTCTCACAAGATCAGTATCATTCCGGTCACGTGATACATAAGCCATGGCGGTGTTTACGTGAGCTGATAAAGTTTATTCAAATATTGCAATAATACGGAGAGTTTAGACAGTATTTCAACTGTAAAAGACATCGGATATATTGTTTCAAAGATTGGACATACATTTATTAAATTATGGATGAATTAAACATGCATTCAGACTCTCAAGTTAGTGACCATGTCTAAGTTAAGGGTATATCACTGCCTGAAATCAAGAAAAAGTGGGTGGGTTGGGGATATGAAAAATGCTGAAAAGTACTAAGTTTTAAGAACTTCTTTTGTTGGAAATGTGAGAACACATTTAACTAATGCACAGTGGGCATACTTTTAAATGAATAAATAGAAAAATGAAGAATTAACAACATTTTACTCACTGAAATGACACACTCCTCTGTGGGGTTTCAGCTGACATTTCAAGTAACTTTTACATAAATATTACATCCTTTTTTCTAATGTCCACTGACTGCTGAACAATGTACAAGAAAGAATTCATTACAATATAAATATCAGTGATAAAAACACACAATTTCCATACCCACTGTCAAGGAAGAAATAAACATTTTTGATTTGTCTACATTTGACATAAAAAGTAGTTCAACAAAAAGTATGGTGAACAAAATGTGACTTGAATTTGTACTAAAAGAGTTGCTCCCCTTGGCATTATTCCAATAGTGATACGGTACAGTATCAAAGTATGTAACAATATTTATAGTTACCATAATTGTACATTTGCTGACAACATATTCATACATACATGACTTACGTTTACTTATCTGCTATTTCTGATTCTTAACTTACTGTAAATAACTGTACCGAGACTGTATATCAGCTGTCAGCTTCTGTTGGTACTTTCGTGTTTTTTCACTGTCAATTTTACTATCACAGCCTTGTCTATTTCATTTTTTACAGTTTTCTGTCTTGTTATGGTTGATTGGAGTGCTAGTCCTTTGATTGAAGGTCAAGGTTCTGCATATATCATTTTGGTTACCTTTATCAGCAAAAAGACGGTTTAGCTCCGTAGAATCTGTGCTCACTGAAGCTGAGAATATAAGTTTTATATCACCGCACGACTATGTAAGCATCCTGTATCAGGAAAAAAACAGTTTAGATCGGTAGAATTTGTGCTTACTGAAGCTGATTATGGATCACCACAGAGTCATAGTAATACTGCTACCAAGAGTACATGTATTCATCTTTTTTGTTGAAAGTGCATTCTTGTTATCTCCTTTATAGATAAATAGCTCGGATGAGTCCATACTGATTGATACAATGGCAAGGGTAAACACCAACAGTCACGCAGAATTTGTCCTACTATTTTTTTAAGGCAATCCTTTGCTAAAATGTTGTCAGGATGAATTCCGTCTTTGTAGAGATTAAAATTATAGTATGATCTGCATGCTTCAGTCCTTGTGTCTCCTTTTTTTTATTTGGACTTAATTTGAAGATCACCAGAGAACTTCGGTCAATGGGATTCAGGTTTATTTCCTTTACTTTAAAATTTAGTTTAATTATTTGGTCTGACAAATCGGTGTCCTGTTCCTTGAATTCCTTTGGTGTTTTATTGGCTTTGTATTTATTCATTGTGTACACATAAGAGTACACTGGTGTTTCAAAGATAGTGACATTACAGTCTTCATTAGCTGTTAGTAGTTCTCTTATTTTGTTATAGTAGCATAATTCACTGTTCAATGCTTCCTCATCATGTGATGCTTTTGAAATATATTTCTTGTTTTTGGTAGAAGTCAGATAATTAATGGTGTGAATTGTTAATAGTCTCTGATGGTCTCTGATCAAGTTTATTGATAGACATTTTTCTACTTTTTTGTATACATCATGCTGGTACATTTGATATATTTTGCAATTAAAGTAGCAATTTACATGAATTTTACTTACGTAAGCTGTCCATTTCACTGACTTAGACAAATTTATTTAAGATTCATGTCCTTCCGGTTTCTCTCTCTATATATATATATACTGAAAAAGCGATATGCTGTCTTTCTTTGTGCCTTGTGGTCCCAAATTTATTCTTAGTTATTTTAAACTGACAGTTTCGAGATACATATCTTTCTATCACATATTCTTTCTTCTTTCAAAGTATAGTAATTTTTCTAATTAAATACTCTGGATGTAAACAAGTTTATATATCAACAAATTTCAAAAAAACGTGTTTTAAATCAACAGCAAATCCATCAACTTCATGTGGTGTGTCTTCCCCTTCATACATTACTTCGTACACAGCATCGTCAGTACCATCTTTACCTACATAAATAATTATATAGTTGAGAGAAATAACAAACTGTATCTGTTTATCTGACTGTCATTAATGTGTTGCATCTTTATTTGAATGATGTGTTAACATGCAGATTGTCATTCACATATGAAATATAAAACAGGAAATATGAAGATGGTAGTGTGCATAATCCTATTTATTGTCAAAGTCAAATTTTGTGCAAGGTAATAATGCAATTTCTACAGTGGTTTACTACATATATTGACATCACATGATTTAATGTTCTTTAACCAGCTGGACCCGATTAGCTCAGTCGGTTACGCATCTGACTATCAATCCATGGGTTGTGAGTTTGAATCCACGCCCGGCAACAGTCTCTGTGATGACTGATATTGTGCGTCATTATCATTCTTCTCTCGCTGCTGATTCAAGTGGGAATGTTATCAGTTACATGCGGAGATGGGGTATACTCGAGTACTGGTTAAGCTTTCAGGATCCCAGGAAACACTAACTAGGTTAACTGATCGTCTGTTAGCCCTGGATGGCATTAAAATGACGCTAAATATTCAATCAATC
Organism: Panopea generosa; assembly: GCA_029582155.1. Lineage (NCBI taxonomy): Eukaryota > Metazoa > Mollusca > Bivalvia > Adapedonta > Hiatellidae > Panopea > Panopea generosa. The sequence goes on from CM055895.1 coordinate 82,814,952, forward strand.
AATCAATCAATGTTCTTCAACCATCATTAAGTAAAATAATGTTTATCATCTTTCAAAATGTAAGTAATATGCAGCATCCTTAACAAGTAAGACTGATTATGTCTAATATGTATTCAGGCAATGATACATGGGTTTAATTGTCTTACATGATTGCTACAATCTCATTTATAACATTGAAAGTGGTCGTCAATATGTAAAACAGCGAGTTACCTGAAAGCACATCAAGGACTGTTCAACGGTACCATTTTGTTGTTTTCTTCTTCTCATCAATAGTCCACTCATGAACAATGTCTCTACCAACAAGTTTAACCAGTGGTTTTGTGCGACGGGATCTGGTACCAGACTATGTTGATTCAACCTGATGAAGACATATAATATTCATAAATGCAACAGAAAACATTTCAATGCATCTTGTAATGTTATTTGTAAAGCATAAAGTATCATTCCTTTTTATTCATCTTTATTTACATAGAATTGTGAATCACATGAGGCAGTTGGATGCAATATACATATGTATATATATATTTGAAATGACAAAAATATATTGAGTTATTTCCAGTGCTAAACATTGAGAAAGGTGTATAAGATTGTGTGTATCACGAGAGGGGCACAGCCCATGAAACATATAATATAATATCATTACTCGTCACTGACAATGATTAATTGTTTGAATTTGCACGACAAGAAGGTACACACGCAACCATATGTTATATATTGTGCACTGACCACTTCAGCTGAACTATGCCCTTTATCACTGGATGTACTGGCAACGGTGGTGATGTCAACCTCCGTTTCCCCGTTGCCTTGGTACCAGTCAATATTTCAGGTGCTTCATCTTTTTTATAACTGAAAATACACAAGCATAAGTATCATACATGATAAACGCACCAAAAAGCTCACCATTTACCAATACATTACCTGCAGCATATCATTCAGGACAGGAAAGGGCATGGATTTTTACGGATCCGTGATTGAAAACTGCATTTCATGGATTATGGCAAAATAAGTTGTATTTTTGATAGGTTGTTTTCTATGTAGTAATTGACAATTATCGCCTTGTTAATATCATTGAAATTGTGATAATTTCTTGAAAAAATATTGATGTTTAAAGTGTTTTGAGCGTGGGGGGAGGGTGGTTTGAAATTGTGAACAAAATTCAATTTGCAATGGTAATGGTGAAGAAATTGGTCCTCATGAAAGGTGTTTTTTTTGTTCCCAAATGCCAGTGTCAGTTCCATATCTTGGCAAAGCCAATTCGGGAAGTTGGAACTCCATGTTAAAGCTGGTTAATTTCGGCAGCATTTCATATTTCCATAGATGTGTGTCCCGTTCGATTCTTTCAATATACATGTCATATGGGTTTGTTCTTCTCAACACAAAATCGCACCATTTTTTCATATATATTGAATTTGATAGTAAATGTCATGGTTTCTTTTTAGTCGCAAATTTGTATTGGCAATTGCAAACAAATATTTGGTACCCTTGTCACAGCTTCTTTAATGGTATAAGTGTTGGTTTGCAAGAAATGTTTGATTTCCAATAGTCCTTCATTGTTCACAACACCATCAGTAGAAGCAGCTAGAAAATAGTTGGTGCTGCATATCCGTAACCCAGTACTTTACACTGACAAGTTGGTTTTGTTACGATACTCAATAACAGTGTTTTGTTCCTGCGCTAATCCACGTATGGTATGAATATTGCAACTGAAATTGGTATATAGCAGATTTTTTACTAAGCGATTACTGACATTTGTTGGTCGTCTATGCATTACTTTGCAACAATTTGATGATGTAAGTCTGAGTTCTCTTTCATTTTTCCAAGAAGTGCTCTGTGATTGGTCTACTGTTATTTTTTTCTATGTCTGCAATCTCATGTGAAGTTTTCCCTACTCTTTCATTTACACATTCGTCACATAAATACTGCAGCTGCTGAGCAGACACATCTGGGGGATCATCAAGATTGCTACTATAGTGCTATTTGACCTGTTTGGTTGTATTTTCCTGCAAATCTTGTAGTTTTCTCTTTCGTTTAATAGTCTTACGTTCGGGCTTAGACTGGTACTCAAGGTTCGCCATTGCCATTTGAGATGCACGCCTGGCATTTTCCAAAAATGCATACCAGCCTGTTCACGGGTGATGTTTTGGAAAATCAAGGGGGACCATGACACGCGAAGCTCTTGCGTAATGCGCCACCATAACACCTGCCATGCCATGAACCACGACCACATCTGTTGATAACCTTCCCTCCATCAAATTTGGCCCTTATCGCCATCAAACTTTCACATAGATTTGTTGTGAAATTTTCAATAAGTCTATTGGACTTCTCTGCAATTCGGTTCAGCAGTATTTGCACATAGTTCACAATTGATTTTAGTTCTTCTTTCGAGCGATTACTTTTTCTTGCTATCCTAGAGATCTCCATTTCCTTTTCCAATGGCATATTCCACAATTCAAATTGGGACTCAAAGATTTCATCAAAAGTAACATTATCTTCATTGCTTTCATCATTATTATCATTGGTATCACATGTTCTTCGCTGTTTACAAAAATCACTACTCCGATCATTTAAGCTAGAACATGGTATATAGCATTTATAATGTCATTTCTTAATTGTTGGACATTTCCGTCTGCCGTTCTCATTTTTATAGCACACCTAACGGCTGTGCTAAGACGAACTCTATTCACTTTGCTCAACGTGCCCTTCCCTTAATAATGTGGTTTCTCAGTCACTAGTTTCTCTAAATTGGAGAGCAAACATTTCACGGTGTGATTAGCACATTCTAATTTTTTTATTCTGCAACCCCAAACTGGCACCTTCTCCTGCAACTGGGCAAACACACTACTATTTCCATCAGCTATTATTTTAGTATACTGCAGATCATGTGCTGATTCTGCATCCAGAAATCCATTGACAATAATATCCGATCTCATAGCTTGGGAACTTTGCGACCAATTTCTATAGCAGTTATGTTTTGTTGGTTTGACACCTTTATTTTTGGCTCTTGTAAATGGTACACAGTACTTGTTTCGGACACCGATATATAGCAGTTTCTTCGTTTCAGCACCAAAAATTATAGCTACACCTCCATAAGTATTATAGGAATGCTTGTGTGTTCGCTTAGACCATCCACAGTTATGCATGGAACACCATCATCAAAATGACCCTTTTCAATTGCAATTCTCCTTTCCTCCGCTCATGCCTTTGCCATTTCATCTTTTCAGACATCATTGTTACTGGTGATTTGCCTTCAGTCAATAACCTATGTGCTGAAGTGCACACAAATGTGTGGGAAGCTATGTCTGAAATGTGGTATTTCAACGTATCTTCTTTCCTATAAGTTTGTATTTTAGGGTTGTAGCACTTAGGGATATTAATTTTGGATTTGTGACTTTTATCAATGGAATTCTTCGGTAATTATTTTTTGTACTGAAACTGCTATGACGAGAGTTTTTAACTAACTGGTGTGGATGGTATTTCCTTGTGTCTACAAGTTTTACACCTTCTTCTTTTACCTTCTTTTTTTGACCTGCTATGCCATCCACATGGCTGACCAAACATTCTATGCATTGATAAACTACTTTCTTTTTTATATTTAGCCATATTTTACAGGTAAGTCAGTCCATTCAGTGTAATTTCAACTACGTTTAAATTTTAACCAAATTATCCACCATACTTGTTTACGAAATTCGCACGAGTTCGCACGAAGTGACGTCAACAGTTCTCTTCCATTTCGTAGTAAATTATAACTACTCATTTATCTACCTTATATCATGAAATTGTTTAAAATGGTATCTTACAATATGACAAAGTGCAATAAGATCATCATAGATGCAGTGTTACTTACCTCGATCACCCGTTTATTGTCCGAATATCTTTGAATACAATTTTCCGATCTTCTCTGTTATTATTTGTCTCACGGCAAATCGCATTTGCAACGACAAACATACGTACAAAAAATAGTTCCAATTTTCAACACCACATAGCATTTAGGCATATTTACTAATAATATTTCACCATCAATTCATTATATATTAAAAGTGTAATCAGTATTTGTAATAAATACTACAGTCAGGAGGGAAACATTAAATAATGTCACCATATTTTTTCATTGTTTAAGCGGCCTTCTTCTCGGAACCGGAATTAGCGTAGTAATATTTTATTTTTTTTTTTTTTTTTTTTAACATTTATTCCACTTTTCATTTACATTATAAATACATAGTATAGCATAGTTGTAATCAAATAACAAATTATCATTATCTTTCTCGCTATAAAACATATCTCTTTCTCTCAGTCTTTCTCCAATTTAAAAAAGGTGTAGATTTTTTTTTTTTTTTTGTTACAGTTTTCTAGATATCATTGTTTTTTTAGTGGGAAATAAATGGTAAATTTGATATACTTTGACTAGGTTAAATATATTACACAATGTTCTCCATATACGGTCTTGTGGTAGTAATCCACTAATATAATTGAAAATTGTCATGTGCCAGGGTCCAGATTCTGCGAGTGTCCTAACATTGTTATTAAAGATTATTTTACATATTTTCATTACCAGGATAAAGTTATCCTTTTATATGTCGTATTAATTTAAATATTCAGAAGTTTATGCCACTGTGCTTTAAAGGTATCAATTTTTCCGTTTTGTATTGCTATTTCTTTGAGTGATAAAAGTGTATATTTGAGTTTGTTTTTAAAAGCAACAGTGGAAAGTGTTCCATTCAATTATCTTGTAGAAAATATGTAATATTTTATTTCAAGAATAATTTGGATTTCTGTTTGTGACATGTTGTTTTCTATATTGGTATTAAATATAAAACATTTTTCATAAAATGAGCATTTTACATTAATAGTAGAGAACCAAGTTTTGAGTTTATTAAGGAATGTTTGTGTTGTTGGACATGTCCAAAACATGTGGACGAGGGTCTCTTCCTGGTTACAGGATGTACATAGAGGACTGTTAATTATTTTTAATGTATGTAGATATTTCTTACATGGTAGAATCCTATGATTTATTCTGGTTTGAAACCATTGTTGTTGTGCACTAAGATTGTTATTAAAAGGTGACGCAAATATTTTGTCCCATGTTACTTCATCTATGACGTAGATCTGTTGCCATTTTAACTTTGATGTAGGTTCATCATTGTTATTATTAAGTATTGAGTATATGTCTTGACAACCTTTTTTAGATTTTGTAATATAATTATATGTTGGAGGTTGTATTGGTCTTAAACATTTTTTATTTAAAGTCATATTGTTTTTATGTACAAACGATTTTATAGCATTTACTACTCCATTGTATTGTATAAAATTTGTTTTTACATTAAATATATTTTTAAATTCCGATTCTGAATAAAAGTCCCCAGTATTGTTTACGAAATCGTTGATAAATGTAACTCCATTATCGTACCATTTTGAGTAAAAAAATGGTTTTCCTCCAATACGTATATTTTCATTAAAAAAGACGGGTGTTTGTAGTATATTATCCATATTTTAAGGTTTCTTTATTTTTATTAATGTGTGTAGTGACTTGAGTACATCTAACCAAAACGGATTTGAGATAGTTCTCATTATTTTCAAAATATAAGAGTCCCCGAAATCTATCAATTTTTTTAATGGTATATGCGTTATATTTGCCCATTTTCCATCATTTAATATTAATCGTCTTATCCAGGTGACTTTTAAAGCTGCTATGAATGCATTAATGTTTATCATCTTAAGTCCTCCTTGGCTATACTCTTTAACAAAAACCGACTGTTTAATTTTAGATGGTCCATTCCAGATAAAACTGTAGAATAGACTATTAATGTGTTTTATAGTATTGAGGTTTGGGTTTGGAAGGGACATAAATAGGTGATTTAATATTGGAATTAGAAGGGATTTGACAACCGTTATTTTCCCTATTGGAGTAAGATATCTCCGTTTCCAAGATTTGATTAAGGTTTCTATTTTTGATATTTTTTCTTGGTAATTTTTTGATATTATTTTATCAAGATCTACATCAAAGTGTATTCCTAACAGTTTAAAGTTTGTTATTCCCCATGTTAGTTTCCATTTTGTTTTGATAGTTTCAGTACTGTATTTTTTCAGCCCTATCCATATAACTTGTGTTTTGTCAAAGTTAACATTGAGACCGGAATATTCTGCATAACTTGATAATTCAGATAGTGTTTCATTTAAAGACTGTTGTGATCCGTCTAAAAAAGCTGATGTATCATCTGCATATTGTGATATTTTATATTCTGTATTGCCTATTTTGATACCTTTTATATTTTTGTTGTTTCTTATTTTAATTGCAAGAATTTCAGCACATAAAATGAATAAATATGGTGACAACGAGTCTCCTTGTCGGCAACCACGGCCTATATTAAAGAATGATGATAAGTTACCACCTTGGTTTACTGCAAGCTTTGCATTGTTAAAAAATAAGTTTACCCAAGATATGATAGATTTACCAAAGCCAAAAAATTTTAAAACTTTATTAATAAAAACCCAAGATATTGAGTCAAACGCCTTTTCAAAATCTATCAAAAGCAGTAATCCTTTCAAATTGTTTTGTTCTGCACAATGCATAATATCGTATACTAATCTTGTATTTTCACCTAAATATCTGCCTGAAATAAAACCTGTCTGATCTTTATGTATTAATTTATGTAAAGTTGATTTAATTCGGTTTGCTATAACACCTGAGGCTATTTTATAGATGCAATTTAATAAAGAAATAGGCCTGTAATTTTTCATATTATACCTAGATTTATTTTCTTTAGGGATACATGTTATAATACCTTCTTTTTGTGTTATGGATAACTCCCCTTTTTTAAATCCGTAATTAATTGACCTAACAATAAAATGACCTAATTGTTTCCAAAACACTTTAAAGAAATCTGCATTGAATCCTGATGTGCCAGGTGAACGGTTATTAGCCATGGCTTTTAGAGATGCCGATGCCTGTTCATAAGTGATTAGTCCTTCGAGCAAATTGCTTTCTTCTGTACTAAGTTTAGGAATGTCATAATTAATAAATTCCTGTTCTAAATTAATATCAATTAAATTGTTATCTTTACTAGAGTAAAGATTTTCATAAAAACCTTTTGCTTCATTTAATATTTCCTTTTGGTCTGTTATGATGCTACCATCTGATTTTTCCAATTTAGGTATGATTTTATTTAAAGATTTAAAAGTTTCTAAGTTACAGAAATAGTTTGTTGGTTTTTCGTCATTTTCTATTATTTGTGCTCTTGAGCGTATCATATGACCTTGCATTTTGTGTTTACGTATATTTTTTAAATTCATTTTTAGATTTTCAATATAATCTATATTTTCATTTGTGACCTTATTTTCTTGTTTTTCTATTTCGATTATTAAATCTTTTTCTAATTGGTCATTTTTTTTCTTTTTATAGCATGAATATGAAATTGACTTCCCCCTTATTTCCATTAATAAAACTTCGAGGAATAGCTGGTCATCTATAGTGAACTGTAATTGGTTATCGGGAATCAAATTAATGTTTTCAAGGTTGTATACAGGCAATGCATATTGACATTTAATTTCTGATATTTTATTATTAATGATCTTTAAATAATCTAGATCGGTTAAAAGAGAATTATTGTGTTTCCATAACGGACGCCCAGGAATAAAATTTGTAAAAGACATATTAAGAATTACCATTGAGTGATCTGACCTATAACTAGGTTCAATAGAACATTTGTTTACTGAAGCATGTAAACTTTCTGATAAAAGAAAATAGTCAAGCCTGGCTTGTTGTAGTGGTGTTTTTTCCTCCATGTATATCTTCTTAACAATGGATTATTTTCTCTAAAAGGATCGATTAGATTAAAATCCTGCATAATTTCAAGAATTATATCATGAGCTTTTTTATTATTTTCTTTTTTATAATTACAGTTATCTAGGTTGTAGTCTTGTACAACATTGAAATCTCCGCAGAGAATATAAGGGTTATTATTATTTATGGATCGTGCTTTTGATATAATATTATTAAAAAATGCTGGTGAGTCAATATTTGGCCCATACAAGTTAATGAGGTTGAACCTGTGATTATCAACTGTTATGTCTATTGTAATGAAATTCCCCTCAGGGTCAGATAAGTGTTTATGAATTGTAAGGTCAAGGTTTTTATTAAATAACACTGCTACCCCTCTTTTATTAGAATTAACTGAGCTAAATAGGCAATTATTGTTACCCCACTGTGTCTGAATGAATTTTTCAGTGTGTTGTGCAGAATGTATGTCCTGCAGACAATAAATATGACAATTTTTGGCTTTTAAATAATTAAAAACGTCTAGTCTTTTTTCTACAGAACCTAGCCCCTGGCAATTGACAGACAGTATTTTAAACTCCATAATTATCTATAGAATGTGTATTATATAGCAAAGACCTGCTTATGGAGAACATGTGTAATTTTATGTATGAACCTAATAAGAACAAATTTGAAAAACAGTCCATTGAGTAAAGCAATTTTACTGTTAACTTTTCAAGCTAAAAATAGCTGTACATTTTGGTGTTTATTATTTGGAAATAATTGATCGTTTTCATAATAGTAATTTTCTAATTTGTGTAAATTTCTAATAATGTTATTATACATTTGAATAAAATATTTTTCATGATCATCTTTTAGTTAATACTGTAATTTATTAAATTATTGGTATAAGGCCCTACTGGACACTTGTTTTTTGTTAAGAGTCACGTTATTTAAGCCTGTCCAAAGAGGAAGCTGTTTACGTTTCCGGTTTAGATCTGAATGTCAAATTGTTTACCATATACATATTAATAGTGTTTCTCTGAAGCAGACTTAAGAGAATTCCACAATGAATAATAAGCCTTATTGAAAGTAATTATCAATCATTATTGAAAACATAAACTTTCTGTTTGAAGGTAAGTTTGGAAGGTTATCGTAAACCAGGTATCCAACATGTAGATTTATATAAATTTGTATAAATATATATGCCTATAAATATTTATTTTACGGTTTCTGGTAGGGAACTGTGGGATAATACATTAGCGTAGTAATATAATGGTGATGTAATAGTGTAAGGCCAAATTTAATGTTGTGCCATTTATACCATGTACTCTACTTTAAGGAAGAGTTTGTATTTTGTGTTATAACTAACAATCGATGAGAATTTAGGCAGGTATTATTCTATTTATATTGAAACAAATTTGTTCTGTGTATTAATTTATTGTGTTTATCAAAATCCAGGAGAAAAAGACATTCTCACATCTACTGTAATTACTCTATCCTTTTTTAACGCTTTTTTATAATTATTACAAGGATATATATTGAAAACCAGACAAAAACCTACCCCAGAGTGCATATATTTCCAGTTTGTAAATTGATTTAATAATGCAATATAGTAATAAGCGTATTATTGTTCTCATTAGTTCATTTTTTTATAAAGAATAACCATATCCACATACAAACTAGCACATTATATCGAAGATATTATCGATTTATATATGGAAAACAGCAATCATATAATATTTCTATATGTATTTAAGTGTATTCAAGAACAGACATGTAGTGTTGTTGTTTATTTACAAAAAAGTATTAAAAATAAAATAAAAATGAAACAAAACCCGGTTCTATTTACTAGCGTAAGTTTATGCTATCGGGACAAACAGACGATCATTAAACCTAACCACTCGGCTCCTTTACGGCTTACCAGTACTCAACCACACCAATCATCGCAAGAAATGTATAGCTTTACTGATTGAATTAGCGGTGAGAGACGAATTACAATAAGATACAATGTCGCATATCAATCATCACGGAGACTGTGGCCGGACGGGGATTCGAATTCACGACTTCTGGATTGATATACGCACATGCGACAGAGCTAACCAGGCCCGGCTCACAACCATGGTTATGAAGATGTATATGCACACATATTTTTGTTACTTAAGCTCTCATTTGGAAAATTCATTTAATTAAGATTAGGTAACCCTTTAAAAACAAACGCCTCTGACGCTGTATCATCCGGATCCACTGATTGTACTAAATTACTGATTTTGTTTCCACTCATTCTTACATCACTTCTGATTGTATTTCCTCGATTTTTCTTCTTCTGAAGATTTAAGGAAATAAATGGAAATAAAGGAAAATCACTTCCCCCCTTTTAAGTAATCCTTGTTTATTATTGATGTGCATGAAATGAATCATAACTTCATGTGTGTGGTCAGTTGCTTCAACTAAACGTTTGAATGACGTCACAGTTGAGTAAATGTTCAATTGCTATGAATTTTTTGACAGGCATAAAAGTCCCTGCTTTTTGATTGGGGCTTAATATACCTGATTAACGAGATATCAGGTTCTGCGATAGACTCATATATCTATCTAAGATAACTAACTATTTTTCCACTTAACATGCTCTCTAAGTAAATAATAAAATTAGTAACATTAACTCCGATTGTATCTTATGCTAATATTTCAATATTATGATAAAATCCCTCGTTCTTACCTAGTTTATCCTTAAAGATATTTTCAAATGATGTTTGATCGCTTATACTGCGACATCGATACTCCGATACGTAGCAATAGTATTTAAGGACAAAGTCAAGGTTATTTGTGAGTAATTAAGACAGAATAAATAAAATACATGTAGCGTGTCCCAGACGCAACATAACAATATTAGCATCAATAAGGTAAAGTAATGAGGCTCTAGCACATCGTTATATATCAATTTACACGGTTTTCTTGGAAATATATTTGACATTGAGATGTATGTTCTCTGAGACATTTGTCCGCGAAAGAGTTACCAAGTGTCTATGTATATCTAGGTACAAAAAGTCATACTGTATGCCAAGGGACTTAACGACATTTTATGTCCTTAGTATGTCTTTGCTTTTGTAAATTTTGTTTGCTTATAAAAGGTAATAGAGTTATAAACTTTTTTTTTCTTATATGTACTGGTGTTTTATAATAAAAGAGTAATACATATATAAGACATTATTTTATGTCTGTCTTCTTGAAATTAACTTGATTCTTTTCACAAACATAATAATCATAAATAAAACTCTTCTGCAATTCAGAGTTTAAGTCATTTGAATAATCCCGTCTAACGGAAACTTATGTCTTTGTCCTATTTCAACTCGTATCGTGATATATTAACGGTATAAGCAACGCCTGAGCAAAGTAATAGCCTATTCCGCTCACTACACATATAAGTATTTATAACGAGAATCTGTAAGTTAATAAAATATCTTCATTTGCTTCACTTCTTCTTATTCTTATTCTTCTCCTACTTCGTTTTCTTCTTGCTGTTCTTCTTCTTCTCCTACTTCTTATTCTTCTTCTCCTTCTTCTTCTTCACCTTCACTTTTTCTTCCTCTTCTTCTTATTCTTCTTCTTCTTCTTCTTCTTCTTCTTTTTCTTTCTCATATTAACATCCTAAAACATGAATCTGGCATGTAGTTATGCAATTTTTTAAAATTATTATTTCATACTTCACGGTGGGAAAGCCAAGACTAAATGTCATCTGTCAGATATACAAATGAGCTGTCAACACTGAAAATCGCGTCGACTCAGTTAACGAAAGCTCTGTTACTTTCTTATTTTTAACATGCGGCAAAGGTTACGGTACACGGCCGCCAGTATTTTATAGAGCGGTAATTTGAGCATTTATGTACCAAGCTTACTGTTCCCGAAAACACAGAAGTTAGGGTTTGGGTTAAAGTTTAAAAAATGACATGCGTATCAAAGTAATAGATTTGATTTGCAGTTGTTTTTCCTTCAAATTATCACACAATGAAAAGAAATGAAATGAGAAGTTTCACACCAAAACTTCCACAAGAAAAAGTTTTCATTTGTTAACGCCGGGTGAAATGTCATACATATACAGTTTAACGTTATTGGCAATTTTGTTTATATTCAACACGGGATTTTTAAACACACCTGCAAAAGTTTGAAGTAAAATTATGGTGTCTTTTGACGTCCCGGAACAGCAGACGATCATACAAAATGTGTGTTTCGCTCGAGAAAACGCCCACAGAGACGGGAAACCATTCAAACAACCAAGGAGGAACCGTAAATATGTATTTCCCTTATATACACGTGGCATCAACAATATTCCGACGGATGGGCCACTACAAAAGACGATAATAGAGCGGAAAGATCGACTATCGCCAAAGACGCACTCATGATTTTGAAGTATTTTCCCTCCTGACAAAAGTTGTTAGCTACTTCAAACATATTTTTATCATATATACATGTGAAATGGGGTCAGACCACAAGTTCTGACATCATTAGATTTGACTTTGTCCCTAAATATTTATACAATATATGTGCAGTTGTTGAAAGTAAACACAATGTTAAATTTTAATGTTTAAATGATAACAGAGAGAGAGAGAGAGAGAGAGATGGAGAAAGAGAGACATGAGACATGGAGAGAGAAAGAGAGTGAGAGAGAAATAGAGCTCATAACCATTTATTTAGATTCAAATATCATACAAACATTGATTTTATAGCAAAAAATCTATATCTAGCAGCAATCTTCCGGAATTCAGCTCATGGCCCACCCAGAATGAGAGCAGCATATTGTTTTCTGATGAAAAATGTACAGAATATTATGTTAAACAAGAAAATGGTATTAATTGATCTGTTCATGTGTTAATTAGGCACTAATTAAATAACGATTTGAATCCTTCATAAAAATATAACTACTGTTTCAACAATAGCTATAATATCTTCATATGTTATCTTTTCATCCTCATATAATAAAAACTTAGAGGATGTAACGGTCTTGTTGAATGGAACATGGTTAATCATTGATTTCTGTACATTGTACATTTGAAAAAAAGTCACAATTTTAGAGTCACAATTGGGACAAATAGGGTCTTGGCGAAGATGATTATTATAGAAATCATTGTTTAAATTACTACAATTATTTCTAGTTCAAGCGAGTAGTATTCGCATACTGTCTTTTACCGTAATAGAAATGACTGGATATATCTGTACATGTTATTATCAAATGATTATTTAAAGGCTGAAAGAGAGGGTGCGGATTTAAGATTTGGATCCAACTGGTTCCATAATGATATTGAAGAGTGAAAACATGACTTTCTCATTAATTAAGTTCTTGAGTACGGTACAGAATAATCATTCCTATTTCTTAAGTTATGATTTATTCTTCCGTTAATGTTGAGAGGATAAAAGGTACCTTATTAATATCCACTTTGTAAACACAATAGTATTGTTGTCTTGTTCTTTGATGTTTGAGATTTTCCCATCCACATTCTTTATATAGTTTTTCCAATGATACTGATCTTTGTTTTTTTTTATAACTTTTATTCAATATTAACATGTATAATTATGTCTTATCAATCTACTGAAATAGCTAAATTGTACAGAAAGAAATAATAGGAAACATTAACTGGCCACAAAAACCAATTAAAGCACTTGGCATTCATTTTTGGACGCAATAAACACGAATGTAATATTCTAAATTGGGAATTAAAACTAGAAAATGTGACTTAACAATAAAAAAAAACTGGCAAAAAAGAAAAAAAAAAATTTGGAAAAATCAAAATAATGAAAAACACTTTCATTACCAACATTTGTTTATGCTGTTCAGTCATTAGTTGTACCTCAAAATATTTTAAATAGATTGATTACAATGATTTTTAATTTTCTTTGGAGTGGTAAACGTGAAAAAATTAAAAGAACAACATTGATTGGTGATAAGTTGAAAGGTGGAAAAGAAATGTGTGATCCAGCTTCCTTTTTCAAATCACTCAAAATGAAAATGATTAGAGTTTTGACAAATGATGATGAAGCGAATTGGAAAATTTTGCCAAGATAATTTTAAGATATATTTGGAGAAAAATACTTAATTTTTGAAATGAATATAGACAGTTTTAAAAGCATTCCCGGTCACCAACCAATACCTGAATTTTATATTGATATTATAAACTGTTGGATTTAAGTGAAAAAAAAACAAATAATTAAATGTGTAAAGAGTTTCAGTTGATAAGAAAACAAATAATTTGGGGAAACAAAGAAATAAAAATGAACGGAGATAAAGCAAGAGGGAATTTTAAATAAATTAATTAATAAATTCATTTGGATATCTCAATTAAGCACAGTTAAATTAGTAATACCAAAACGATGGAGAATTATATTAAAATCGAAAGAAGCAAAACAATCACTTGTAAATACCGAACACAATATTGGTATTAATATTCAAGATGGAAAAGTAATTGACTTGAAAACATCAAATAATAAACAAATATACAACTTTTTAATTAACCTTAAATTTACTTAACCATTTGTTCATGATTATTGGCTTTATTTACACTTTACATGGCAATAGGATTAAACAGTTTAAATATAAACTAATTTTTAGAATAGTTCCTTCTAAGGAAATGCAACATATGTGGAAAATAAGTCAAACTCCCTTTTTGTAATGTATGTGGTGAATCAGAAACATATTTTCATTGATTACCAAGAAGCAGACTCTTTGAACTAATAAAACAGATATTTTTAAAAATTGTGGCTATTCAGCAGTCATGAAAACTTTGAAAAACAGAGTTAATGGATACAAAATTAGCTACCCAGAATATTATAATATAAAAACTATATTAGCCCTTCCAGGATTCGATATTTAAAGAGGAGCAAAAAATTGTCAAACATGCGCATATTTAAATTGTTTAACAAGTCATTAAAGGATTAGTAACATACTTGGAATTATTCATGATATAATTATGTGTATACTGAACCCAAAAAGAAACTTTCGCTCAGTTTGAATGTGAATATTTTGTTAACATTTAACTAAATTTGGCTGAAATCTACAGGCTGACATAAACAACTTGTGCTCTCAATGCGACGTCGCTGTCAAGCAGTCATCATCGCACGCGGCGGTCACACACGCTACTGATAACCCGATTCTGAAATCCATCCATTCCTGTTTTAAATTCAAATCAAACAATAAAATTGATAATTCCTGTCCAATTTAACTATTTCAGTAGATTGATAAGACATAATTATACATGTAAGTATTGAATAGAAATTATAAAAAAAAAAAAAAGATCAGTATCATTGGAAAAACTATATAAAGAATGTGGATAGGAAAATCTCAAACATCAAAGAACAAGACAACAATATTATTGTTTTTACAAAGTGGATATTAATAAGGTACCTTTTATCCTCTCAACATTAACGGAAGAACAAATCATAACTTAAGAAATAGGAATGATTATTCTGTACCGTACTCAAGAACATAATTAATGAGAAAGTCATGTATTCACTCTTCAATATCATTATGGAACCAGTTGGATCCCAATCTTAAACACGCACCCTCTCTTTCAGCCTTTAAATAATCGATTGATACTGACATGTACAAATATATCCAATCATTTCTATTACGGTAAAAGACAGTATGCGAATACTACTCGCTTGAACTAGAAATAATTGTAGTAATTTAAACAATGATTTCTATAATAATCATCTTCGCCAAGACCCTATTTGTCCCAATTGTGACTCTAAAATTGTGACTTTTTCAAATGTACAATGTACAGAAATCAATGATTAACCATGTTCCATTCAACAAGACCGTTTCATCCTCTAAGTTTTTTATTATATGAGGATGAAAAGATAACATATGAAGATAATATAGCTATTGTTGAAGCAGTAATTATATTTTATGAAGGATTCAAACGTTATTTCATTAGTGCCTAAATAACACATGGACAGATCAATTAATACCATTTTTCTTGTTTAACATAATATTCTGTACATTTTTCATCAGAAAACAATATGCTGCTCTCATTCTGGGTGGACCATGAGCTGAATTCCGTAAGATTACTCTTAGATATAGTTTTTTATGCTATAAAATCAATGTTTGATATGATACTTGAATCTAAATAAATGGTTATAAGTACTATTTCTCTCTCACTCTCTTTCTCTCTCCATGTCTCATGTCTCTCTCTCTCTCTCTCTTTCTCTCTCTCTCTCTCTCTCTCTCTCTCTCTCTGTGTTATCTTATTTTGTATGATCGTTTGCTGTTCTGGGGCGTCAAAAGACGCCATAATTTTACTTCAAACTTTTGCAGGTGTGTTTAAAAATCCCGTGTTAAATATAAATAAAATTGCCAATAACATTAAAATTTATATGTATGACATTTCACCCGGCGTTAACAAATGAAAACTTTTCCTTGTGGAAGTTTTGGTGTGAAATTTCTCATTTCATTTATTTTCATTGTATGATAATTTGAAAGAAAAACAACTGCAAATCAAGTCTATTACTCTGGTGAAAAAAATACTCATGTCATTTTTTTAAACTTTAACCCAAACCTTAACTTCTGTGTTTTCGGGAACAGTAAGCTTGGTACATAAATGCTCAAATTACCGCTCTATAAAATATTGGCGGCCGTGTACCGTAACCTTTGCCGCATGTTAAAAACAAGAAAGTAACAGAGCTTTTATTAACTTAGTCGACGCGATTTTCAGTGTTGACAGCTCATTTGTATATCTGACAGATGTCGTTTAGTCTTGGCTTTCCCACCGTGAAGTATGAAATAATAATTTTAAAAAATTGCATAACTACATGCCAGATTCATGTTTTAGGATGTTTATAGAAGAAGAAGAAGAAGAAGAAGAAGAAGAAGAAGAAGAGGAGGAAGAAAAGCTGAAGGTGAAGAAGAAGAAAAAGAAAGAGTAGGAGAAGAAGAAGAATAGCAAGAAGAAAACGAAGTAGGAGAAGAATAAGAATAAGAGGAAGTGAAGCAAATGATTTAAACTCTGAATTGCAGAGAGTTTTATTTATGATTATTATTTTTGTGAAAAGAATCAAGCTAATATCAAGAAAACAGACATAAAATGACGTCTAATATATGTATTACTCTTTTATTATAAAACACCAGTACATATAAGAAAAAAAATTTATAACTCTATTACTTTTTACTTTGTACCGAACAAGTATAAGCAAACAAAATTTGCAAAAGCAAAAGACATACTAGAGACATAAAATGTCGTTAAGTCCCTTGGCGTACAGTATGACTTTTTGTACCTAGATATACATAGACACTTGGTAACTTTTTCGCGGACAAATGTCTCAGAGCACATACTTCTCAATGTTAAATGTATTTCCAAGAAAACCGTGTAAATTTATATAAAACGATGTGCTGGAGCCTCATGTCTTTACTTTATTGATGCTAATATTGTTATGATGTGTCTGGGACACGCTACATGTATATTTCTGTCTTAATTACTCACAAATAACCTTGACCTTGACCTTAAATACTATTGCTACGTATCGGAATATCGATGTCGCAGTATGAACGATTAAACATCATTTGAAAATATCTTTAAGGATAAATTAGGTTAGAACGTGGGATTTTATCATAATATTGAAATATTAGCATAAGATACAATCGGAGCTAATGTTACTAATTTTATTATTTACTAAGAGGGCATGTTAAGTGGAAAAATAGTTAGTTAGTTATCTTAGATAGATATATGAGTCTATCCCAGAACCTGATATCTCCCGAATCAGGTATATTAAGCCCCCAATCAAAAAGCAGGGACCGCTTTGCCTGTCCAACAATTCATAGCAATTGAACATTTACTAAACTGTGACGTCATTCAAACGTTTAGTTGAAGCAACTGACCAGTCAAAGTACACAAATGTGGCTTTCACAAGGACCCAATCGAGAGAGCTGGGTCTGTTCTACAGGCTATATATATATTTATTTGGTATCACTGATATACAAACATAGTTAAATAAACATGATGCATGATATATATAAATACACACACATGAAGTTATGATTCATTTCATGCACATCAATAACAAACAAGGATTACTTAAAATGGGGGAAGTGATTTTCCTTTATTTCCATTTATTTCCTTAAATCTTCAGAAGAAGAAAAATCGAAAAAATACAAACAGAAGTGA
The DNA here is from genome assembly GCA_029582155.1 of Panopea generosa. Taxonomy (NCBI): domain Eukaryota; kingdom Metazoa; phylum Mollusca; class Bivalvia; order Adapedonta; family Hiatellidae; genus Panopea; species Panopea generosa. The sequence goes on from CM055895.1 coordinate 82,832,850, forward strand.
TGTGAGAATGAGTGGAAACAAAATCAGTAATTTAGTACAATCAGTGGATCCGGATGATACAGCGTCAGAGGCGTTTGTTTTTAAAGGATTACAGAATCTTAATTAAAAGAGTTTTCCGAATGAAAGCTTAAGTAACAAAAATATGTGTGCATATACATCTTCATAACCATGGTTGTGAGCTAGGCCTGGTTAGCTCTGTCGCTTGTGCGTTTATCAATCCAGAGGTCGTGAATTTGAATCCCCGTCCGGCCACAGTCTCCGTGATGATTTATATGCGACATTGTATTTTATTGTAATTCGTCTCTCACCGCTAATTCAACCAGTAAAACTATAAATTACTTGCAAAGATTGGTGTGGTTAAGTACTGGTTAGCTTTAAAGGAGCCGAGTGGTTAGGTTGAATGGTCGTCTGTTTGTCCTCGATAGCATAAACTTACGCTAGTTAATAGTACCGGGTTTTGTTTCATTTTTATTTTATTTTTAATACTTTTTTTAAATAAACAACAAACTACACGTCTGTTCTTGAATACACTTTTATACATATAAAATTTTTTATGATTGTTGTTTTCTATATATTTTATAATTCCAATCTCATTAACATATATGTATTTGAAGCATTTTCATTGGACAACGTCAATTTTTAAATACTTTTTTTTTTCGATAAAACCCCCTTGAGAACAGGACTACTCTTTTTTACGTTTTCAAGCGTATACAAAGATGGCGGCTTGTTGACAAGGACGCTAGAAAATAAAACTATCAACAATCGGTATTCGGTTGTTATACGTACCAAATAGCGTATACCACGGTTCAATATTTATTGAAATAATAAAATATAACACAAAAAGTTGTTAGTTTGTTGATTTTTTTTCACTTTTATTGTTTTATTACCGTCTGTTTGAAGCATCTGCTCGAATATTGCCATCGTACCAGCACCGTGCCGACACAATATGTCTGACTACGGCAATTTTGAGTTGGTGTTTCTGTACGGTGAAGGAATGGATCAAGAAGAGATGCAATCACTCTTTGACGCATTATTAAAAGATGTGGAGGGGTTTGAAGATATATTAATTGAGACGATTGAAGGTACCAAAATAAATGCATGTTTCAGCCAGTGTTTGTTTTTTTAATGGAAATATTATTATAGTATTAAAATATTTTTTTCTGTTTTTTATGCATTTGCAAAATTTGAATGGAAACATTTATAAATAAGAAAATACTAAAATTAGATCTATATGTTAAAACTTGTTTAAATGTGTTTCGAATGTCAATAGTTTAGAAAACAATTTTATATGCATATATGTAAAGACATGTATATTGGGCATACCTATTACCTCTTGCCTAAAATAATGGCATTAATAATAGATTGATGTATTTGGTATACAAGGGATAAATAATGCAACATTAAATGAAATCTGAACCCTTGTTAAATTTACTTCAACAGAGGTTGCAGAGAACCAAACATTAACAACGGACCCACTGCCAACCACTTCTCTCCCAACAACGGACCCACTGCCAACCACTTCTCTCCCAACAATGGAACCACTGTTAACCACAGACTCTCTCGTCACAACTGACCCATTGCCAACCATGGACCCACACTCGACAACTGAACAACTCGCAATCGAGGATCCGCTTCCAATTAAAACCAATGAACCAAGGCAAGAAATGCAAAGTTTTGCAACCAAACCATCAAAGAGGTTCAAAGGTCTGGATGGAACAGCCTTGAAAACATTGGAAGTCAATGCTTACAGTAAGGCAACAAAGCAGAACACAAAATGGGGTGTCAGAGTTTTCAATGGTAAACAATCATTAAGATTATTTTCTGAATTACTTTTATGCTGTAAAATCGCAATAAAAATTAAGCATTTTTATGCAATGAAGAAATTAGGAATTGATTACTTTTTTACTATACTTTATCACATGTGAAACGAATACAATATAAATATATAAATTTGAAAGCAATAAGTTTTTTTAACATGGTGCCTTATCTGAAATCATTACAAATACACAGAAAGTGAGATCGCAGTCGCCCGTTGGATGCCATGGTAACAGCAAAAGAAAATATGCAGCCAGTACTGGAGTCGAACCATGGACCTTTCGCTTACAGAGCGAATGCTCTACCGACTGAGCTAGCAAGATTACTTACATAAATTTGTCTCCGTACAGAATACTTCGACACTGTGACATTACATTTTTTTACTATAATGAAATTTACTTCCATGAATGTGTAATATATATTAACCATATACAACTTTACTTATAATATAATAAATGAATTCACTGAGTGTTGTGGCATGTTAAGCATCAACGAAAAAAATCAGTTTCATTTTGTCGAAAAGTTGTGTTACCTGTAGTTGTTGACAGGTTACGAAATCTATATCTCTCATATTTTTTTTTTATAAAAGTCTTGCTCTGTTAGCTCGGTTGGTAACAACATTGACAATGCACGGGTCATGAGTTGTAGTCCCCTCCAGGCCACAATCTCTGTAAATGATGGACAAATATTAAATTGCGTGTAGAATTTTATATAGTTTGTCTAATCGGTGAATCAAGTGTAAAGGTTATTGGTTACTTGAGGAGAGAGTGACTAGAATACACTGATTCTCTGATAGCCTCGTTGGACTTAAAACGAGGCTAAATATTCAATTAATCCTTTCAATAAAACCATGCGTATATCGTTACAAGTGCTTGTGTTCTTTAACCCCTTTCTCCGGATTCTTACTAGAAATAACATATTTTCCCTAAAATATTCATTAAATGAGATGAGCAATATTCAATTTGCAAGTGTGTTAGTCCTGCCAGTGGCATGTTATTAGTCACTGGTCTTGCAAATGCCACATCATTCACTGATAAAAAAAGCATTGTTATAATTAGAACTGAAATCAAGATGTTCGTCAAAATCATTTTTATATGTTATTCTTTTCAGAATGGTGCAGTGAAAGTTTAGATAATCTGATTGACTTTCAGACAGTTTCAGCAGTTGACCTGAGTCAACTATTAAGAAAGTTTTATGCTGAAACGAGTCAAAAAAAAAAAAAAAAAGCATACAACACAACATGACCAGCGAGCAGGCAAAAGAGTACCACAATAACTCTATGAAAAATGTCCGGGCTGCAATTAACAGGCATCTTAAAGACATAAACAGAGATTTCGATATTGTAAAAGACAAAATTTTTGAGAAAGCCAACAGCATGCTTAGTGCAAAGCTGAAGTTAAATTTGAAGCAGGGTCTGTCACGACCGACAAAGCACTTCCCAATTATTGAGACCAAAGATTTAGAAAAAATTAATGCTTACTTACAAATTTACAACCCAGTTTCATTACGGTTAAAGATATGGTACATATTAGGGTATCACTTTGTCGCCCGGGGGGGGGGGGGGGGGGGGGGGGTTCACCATCAACTGAAAATAACGTCTCTAAAAATTTTAGAGACGACTCTGACCTAGAATATGTTACGTTGACGCACGAAACCTGACCAAAAAAAACCACCAAGGTGGGCTCGAGTCAACAGCAGACTCTGAGGAAACACCAGACAAACGAATGTATGCTACTGGGGAATCCATGTATCCTGTAGAGTGTGTAAAATTGTTTCTTTCAAAACGGACCCAAAAGGTACTCACCTATTTAACCATTGCAACACAGCAACTATTCATGATCCCGAAACTCCCATCTGGTATAAAGATGTCCCAGTAAAGGTGAAGCAGTTTTCTAGTTTCATGCAAGATATTTGCAAATATGCTGGGGTTAAATGGTACGCTGGCCATTCTATAAAGGCCACAACAATCCAGGCAATGAATGATGCTGGCTTTGAAAGTCGGAATATTATGTTCATGTCAGACCATAAACGTCAAGAATCACTAAAATGTTATTCCCGTACAATACAGAAACAACATATGAGTTTCATTCTTAAGTCGGTAGCTACCGGTGGCCAAAACCCCATGTCCGTTCTAGAACCCGTTCCCCACCCACCATCGGGCGAGCACTGCAACCACCGATTACTCAGTCATTGTGTCTCCCTTCAACTTCTCCGTGTCCTACCTCACAAAATTCTAGCACAGTCGTTAGTTTGTACAAATCGCAGACAAACCAAGACATTCAACAGTTGTCGGGATTTGCTACACATGGTTCATTCCACAGTTGCACTTTCAACTTTGTCAACAAATAGGCGAAAAAATGACATGTATCAATAAGTGGGAAACCCCATAGTGTTACAGAAAACTATTGTTCTAACTATATTTGTTGTTGTTTTACTGTTTCGAATATATCATCATCATTGATGAATTAAAATGTGTTGAATATATACTTTTTATTTGCTTTTTCCCCTACATGCGGAATGTGTACGGTAATATAGGATGTTAGTGAGATTTAGTTAATATCAGCTGTTATGTATTCATACGCGTTACCACACAGCGGATATTTTTTAAAGTTTCATATATAAAAATATTTTACTAAGGGGGCGTCTCAAAAAAAAAAAAAAATATATATATATATATATATATATATATATATATATATATATATATATATATATCGTCAGAATTGGAATTATAAGGATTAAAAAAAATGGGTTTTTTTTTTATAATCCTATAAAATCGATACTATCTTCGATATAATGTGCTAGTTTGTATGTGGATATGGTTATTTTTTATAAAAAAAATGAACTAATGAGAACAATAATACGCATTATTAAATTAATTTAAAAACTGGAAATATATGCACTCTGTGGTAGGGTTTTATCTGATTTTCAGTATATATCCTTGTAATAATTATAAAAAAGCGTTAAAAAAGGAAAGAGTAATGAAGAGTACAGCAGACGTGAAAATGTGATAAACACAATAAATTAATACACAGAAAATGTGTTTAGATCACAATTTCAATAATACATAGCTCTTTAATTAATATAAACACCCAAACACACCCAGTCTAATCCCATAGGTATGTTTTTTTCACTATTATTTTCTTATATAAGGACGCAACCCAGTGTTAATTAAATATTTAATAAGTTTCATCATATATCAAATCTTTTACTACATATATATAATAGTCAATGTCACTAGAAACCATGCATTATCATCTGTGATGTCAAACTGTACTATAAAAAATAATAATCCCAGACTAATTAATATTTGTCGAGGATTGATGTATCCCTTTAGGATTAGTATATAAATTAATTAACCTATATATTTAAGTGTAATGTTTGTTTAGGGATTGCACATCCCGATCCCCACAAACCTATTATTGGGTTAATTAAATGGATCACTTAATTAACAATTACAGAAACATATGGCAGGTATTCAGGAATATCATCTACCCAAACAATTAACAATTACAGAAACTCATAATTGGTATTCAGGAATATTATCTGCCCAAACAATTAACAATTACAGAATAACATGGTTGGTATTCAGGAATATCATCTGACCAAACAATTTAGAATTACAGAATAACATGGTTGGTATTCAGGAATATCATCTGTTCAAACAATTAACAATTACAGAAACACATGGTTGGTATTCAGGAATATCACCTGTACAAACAACTAACGATTAACACAAAACACATGGTTGGTATTCAGGAATACCATTTATTTATACAATTAACAATTAACAGAGACACTTGGTTGGTATTCAGGAATACAATCTGTCAAACAATTAACAATTAAAGAATTACATGGTTGGTATTAAGGAATATGTAGGTTAACATCTGCTGACGGTCATGACATCCTATGTAAAATGGAATGCTCTATATTGTAAAATCTAAGCAATTGTTTGTTGAAAAAGTAGGACAAATGCTAACCATTAATTTTAACTAACACATTTATCTATTTTAAAATAGCAATGCAATATTCATTTTTCGAACGGTTAGAAACAACATGCTCCTCATATTTCTTTACAGCTAACAGAGAGTAATGATTTAACATTGGCATTAAATTATATATATATATCTGCTGTCGTCGCCCCGTTGAACGAAACTACAACAGTTGGAATCCGTTATTTAATTACACATGTTTTCCCAAATATTTTCGTTTTGCGATACTATACTGAACGGACCAGCTAACCCGCCACCTGACATTTTAAAAAATATCAAAGCAATTTCTTCGAAATTTGTACTTGAATAAAAACGAACGCTGCTCTATCAAATCAATACATAATTGAATGGTTATGCTATATACAAATTTGTACAACGATACTCAAACTTTTGACGAAAATATTAAAAATACAAAGTGGCGGGTTAGTTGGTTCGTTCAGTATATTACATGAAATCAAAAAATATTATTGCATATAGCAAAAATGACAACAATCTTAAGACGACGTCCCATCATAAATAATGCGCATGCCTAATTAAAATCCTTCTTTTATAAAGTGCATTGAAATAAGTTGTCATAAAGGTGTAAGTCCACCATTGATTTTTGTTCTTCGTTCATTAGTAAATAAAAAAAGTTCACATGCTGGTCATCCATTGAAATACCTAAATGAAAGAGGTGACAATTACATTTCAGTAATTGTAGATATCTGCACTACCAAAATATGATGAGAAAGCAAAGAATTATTTTTGTTTCCAATAGCGGTGCTGTGCTTTTATGCACCTCTTATTATGAAAGTTATTATAAAAACAGTTTAAATGCAAAAACAAGAACACTCTGTAAGTAAGACATCAATTACGCAGCTGTGTTTGCCATTTCGCTTATTAATTAAACAATATCAGCGCGGGCTAAATCAATATTTATTTTCTTATATTTACGTATTACGCTAGCTGTAAGACCTAATTAAGGTTGTTGAAATGTCACATATGATTTCAATTAATATTATAAGATACCTATTTTCGTGTACATAGTTCTCAACCTTTTTTGGAAAATAATTGAAAATAAAATAAGTATTATATATTAGAATCTCATATTTTATTGCGACACTTGGTCTCATCTGGCAATAACCTTCAGGACAATATAGCTCGTAATATTTTACAATAATTACATAAAAAAAACATTAATGGCACTCTTCATATTTTCTTTTATTAAGAAATATCAACTGGTCTGGGTGGAAAAATAAGTATTGCTATATTTCTGATAAATTAAATGAATGAACATTCCGAGCAATTAGGTATGTATGTGGAGGATTAAGTCTTCATACCATTTACTTTTTTTAAGTTACATAAAGTTCATATTAATGCGTATCAATCTGTGTTTGGTATCTAAATATTCTAATTTGGCTTTAAAAGTTACGTACCAGAAAATTTAAATTTCTTCGGTAAGGACGAGTTGTCAACGTTGTAGGCCCACTTTACCAATCATTTCAACTATTTAGAGGGAAATGTGTCAGAGACAACGCTAGTCTACATATTTGGTGTATGATTTTGACCGTGAACTCGGTTAAATTGACAGATTTCACATGTGGACCTACCAAGAAGTGTTTGAATCAGTACAATTACTTTTAAATAACATAATAATTCGATTTGGCGATAGTGTGACACGTTGTACACATTCTAGCGGGTACCAATTGTGTACCACTTGCTACAGGCTTGTTATTATAATACTACGCAAGAGATATTATGTAGGGCTTTTTTCAAAATAGTCAGGAGGATGTCAATAGTTCATTCAAAGCCACTTCTGGATACTTTATATCGATAAATCTATTCTCCACTGCAATCGTAGTCAATATTTTTCCGAGTAAACTCCAGCTAAACAAAGCTAATGTGTCTAATGTGTCTAATTCTGATGCTGTCTTGACTTGCACCTGTGTTTAATTGTTGATTAACGAGTACATACTTATACTAGTACTCGTTTGACAAATGAGGTCGTTTTCTCTTCCATACGGTCAAGTTTTTGTCATTTTGGTGAGAATGCGCTACGCCACATGGGAACTTACTCGTTTTGCTAGAAGAGATAGCTCCGTTGCGGATACTAATAAACATTATGGCTTTTTATTTACATTCTATTAATTGTAAAGATGTTTAGTTGCCCCTTTATTATGTTATTTTTTCTTTATCATTTTTAAACCATTTTCTTTTACAGTGGGAGAACTATATCAGGAATAGAATATATACCAGAAGCTGACAATGAAACTGTCGGTACATGAATGGCAATGTAGGTTGGTATTAAAGTGTTAGCTGGTATCATTAAAACTTATTCTTAGATAAGAAGATAAAAAGTCTTTATATAATTAATATGAAATAGGTCTATTGTGTAATAACAACATTTAACGGCGAATCTGGAAATATTTTAATATATATGCTTTGCTGTTTTTTTTTGTATAGCGGACTTATACATTGTCTCTTGTAATTCTAATATTGATTGTTTGGATATTTAGCGTCATTTTTATGAGGGGGCTTACATAAGTTAGCTAACCTAATCGCTGTTTCCTGGGGTGTGGGAGGTTAACCAGTACTCGATCACATCCCCCTCTCTGCAAGTAACTGATAACTTTTCCATTTGAATCAGCGGTGAGAGACATAATATGAGACGTAATGTCGTATATCAAACATCACAGAAATTGTGGCCGGGCGAAGATTCAAACCTACTGCCCCTGGACTGATACTCAGATTAATTCTTATATATAATAGCATAAAATGTTGTATCATATTATTTGTTTTATAAACTGTACTGTTTAATTGTACTGATGATGTGGCCTATATATATCTATATTAAATCTAAATCTGGTTAATAATTATTAAAGATATTTTACATTTGCAAGCTTTCAGAAAATCCTAACTTAGTGTCAGACTCACTACAGACACTCACCAAACAAGAAACAGATGCTAGGTGTCAGTGACCTACCTTTAGGGGAAGTATTGACAATATAAAAAGTGCTGAGAAATGTTAGTTAAAAAAATATATTGCACTTTTAGTTTTGTTCCTGTTATTGTTATTTATTAATTCTTTTTACAATACTCAACCTTTTCAATTCTTATACTTTGTATTTACATATTTGTTTATATACATATATATATATATATATATATATATTGAAAGGGGGTTTAACGCCATTTTCAACTCTTTTCAGGTTATATATTGCATATCCAGTTTTACTGGTGGAGAAAGACCTCAGATTTGGAAGATCCACTGTCCTTCTGCAAGTGACTGGAAACTTGCTTGTATAAATACGAAGATGCCACAGAATGGGAAACATTAAATACAGGTATGTGTGAAATGCAGTTATTTATTATATATAACCTAATGTTCAAAGGTAAAAGTATTCTTGAATATCAAAGGACATAATGCAAATAAATGATTTTTGATAATTTGCAGTCTGACTTGAGATGTGACAGATTAATCAGCAGATGAGGACATTGGTGATGATGAGTATGCCTTCGACTACGAGCAAAATTTGCAGTGACTGCTATATAACAAAAAGTATATTGTAAGTTGCTTTTAAAGATCTATATATTGTTAACGGAAAAAGTTGATATGACATTAGGTCATCCTTAAAAACTATATGCTTGCTATGCTCCGACCTATTGTTTTTCATGTGGGTAGGTATGTAACTAATTTATTTGGTTGCCAGATTTTGATTTTTGCATAGTCATTTAAAAAAATGAGGAAATCATAAAAAACTTAATAAATGCTTTTGGAAGCTGAAATTGTAAGTGAGTAGATAGGAGCACGGCAATTATTTTTTTAAATACAACTATTTTACTAAATATTGAGATAGCCACCATTGTTGTTTCTAAACAACACAAGCCTAGTGTAAGTATAATCTGACTAGTTTGGGTCAAACTGGGAATGACAAGTGTAGTGTCAGTATAAACAGACTAGTTCAGGTCAATCTGGAAATGACAAGTCTAGTGTCAGTATAAACAGACTAGTTCAGGTCAAACTGGAAATGACAACCCAAGTGTCAGTATAATCAGACTAGTTTGGGTCAACCTGGGAATAACGAGTCTAGTGTCAGTATAGTCTGACTAGTTTGGGACAACCTGGGAATAGCGAGCCAAGATTCAGTATAATTGACTAGTTTGGGTAAAACTGGGAATGATGAGTCTAGTGTCAGTATAAACAGACTAGTTTGGGCCGAATTGGGAATGAACAACCATATGTCGGTATAATCTGACTAGTTTGGATCAAACTAGGAATGAGCTGTCTACTATCAGTAAAATCTGACTAGTTTGGGTGAAATTGGGAATGAGTGTTCTACTGTCAGTATAATCTGATTAGTTTGGGTTAAACTAGGAATATGTGGTCTACTGTCGGTATAATGTGACTTTATTTGTTAAATCTAGAAGTGATCAAACTAGTACTAGTGTCAGGATACTGTGTCTAGTTTGTGATTTTTTTAAACAAGGAATGTCAGTATAATTTGACATGCTGGAGAGGGGATGGGGCTTGTTAACCAAGCAACTGCAAAACTGATATGATACAATAATGTAGACAAATACAGATACTTTTTTTTAATGTCTTATCAAATACCATATTTCAAAATGAATTTACATATTTTAAGTAGGATGCTGTTAACCTTAAAATTGAGGAATTGTCCTGTAAAGAAATTAAATTTGGGATGAAGACCGCTGTTGATGCCGGTTGTGGTAAAAGTGTTGATATTCAAGAAGATGTTAAGACTTAAATAGATCCTGTGAAATCAAAGAAAGATTGTGAAAGAATAACAGATGATGCTCTATTACACAAATAAACAATTCGCAAAGATTCATGTAACCCAGTGCGCGGCAGAGTTATGTTTATTACACTACAACTTGCAAGATATTACATTAGAACACAGTTTTGTCTATTGCAATTCAGCTTACAACACATCCTATTATAACACTGTTTTGTATATTGCAATTCAGCTTACAGCACATTGTATTATAACACAGTTTTGCCTATTGCAGTGCAGCTTGCAACAGATTGTATTATAACACAGTTTTGTCTGTTGCAATACAGCATGAAACATGTTGCATTACAACATAGTTTTGTCTATTGCAATACAGCTTGCAACACATTACATTACTAGTTTTGTCTATTGTAATACAGATTGCAACAGCTTGCATTACATCACAGTTTTGTCTTTTGCACCATTCTTGTTGTGCAGGTTTACAATGTATATAAGTGGGTTTTGTTCGCATGCTAATTGCAGCTTTATGAAACATGTGTATAATTTTATGTATAGCTTGGTTGATATCAGTACAGACGTCCTCAAGAATAGTATCTTTTATAGTTAATAAAGCAGATCTTATATTATTCGAAAACTCTTCACTTTTGTTTTCATCCATTTAAAGCGTTTAAAATCGTTTACAGCATTGATTCGATATCATTGTCATCGGTATCACTGCTATTTTGGTCGTATTTAAATGCTAGTCTACAAATAAGAGGAAAGTGATCAGACTAGTGTCGATCTCCTATCTCAAAATGTGTTATATGTGGAAACAGATTTCCAGAAGCAATAACATAATCAATTAAACTTGAACCACCGTTTGCTGTTGATGTGAAATTTCCTTCTTTATCGTTAAACAATCTGCCATTCAAAACATGAATATCATACATTTTGCATAATACAATAAGCGTTAACCCGAATGTGTTACATAGAGTATCTTTAGAGTTTCGATATACATTAAAGGTATCATTGTATACTCTGATACAACCTCTAATAGATTTTCTTCAAATAGTTCAATACCATTACTTGTATGATCCGTATCATACAAAGTCGACCTTTCCGGAGATATGTAAACAAAACATAAAATAATACCCTTAGTTACATTAATCAAATCATTATTTAGTCTTAAGAATACACAATTATCCAAATTACTAAATATCCTCTTCACTAAGTCATTCTCTATCAAAGATGTTTTAACAAATGCACATACGCCACCTGAGTGGCGACCTTTATAACACCTTTTGTTTTGAGCATTATTAAAATATGTGTAACCTCTTTAAAGGTCATTAAACTCGTCTTTACTTTTAGACCAAGTTTCATTAAAAGCACATATATCAAATTGTCGTACAAATTAATGTTACATGTGTATTTCGATAAGCCTTCCAGCATAACATGTTTAAATCTAAAGTTCGCCTTCTATTTTCCGCATTATGACCTTGACCTCTGTCCTATCTATATAACTGTTTTAGGTTTTTGTTATCAGCATCAAAAACGAAAATATCTCCATTAACAACAAGTTTATCATGTTTCAAATAGGCTTTATTGTTTTTCTCTCTTTCTCTTTTTAGGAATGACCGAAGATCATACCTAGCTTGCGAAACTCTCTTTGAAAAATCCTCTGAGACATAAATATTTGATCTAAATGATTTTTTTTAAATGTTTCTGCAGTAGTTTTGTCATCATTATCATCAACCTCATTTCTATCACGTTCTTCTAAACCATTCGCTTATTCTCTGCTTCTATGTCGTTCATTTAATTCTCTCCTTTTTATTCGGTATTCTTTTAACACTTTATCTCTGTCTTTAAAAAACGAGAACTTAACTATCACTGTTAATTCTTTACCATTACCACCAGGCAAGCGATGAGCTCTTTCTATGCTTATCCGTTTTTCGTCTATCCCCAGATATTGTTTATATATGCACGCACATTTTCTTCAGTTTCCTCCCATGATTCTCTTCCAATCCCTGGTAGACCAAAGCATTTTAGATTTTCTCGTCGGGATTGGGATTGTAATTGGTCGCATTTATCTTCACTAATTTTCAGTCTGTCTTTCAATATTTTAATAGTGTCTGACATGTCAACTATTGACTCTTGTATCAAATCCTGTTTTTGTTCTAATTTCGTATTTGAATCTTTTACTTCTTTAAGTGATCTTTCGAACACCGTAAACCTATCTTCCATTCGGCGGACAGATCTTTGTATGTCTAACATCACTTCCATCATATGAGTATCAGACGTAGCAGACGTTATGTTTCTCTCTGTTTCATTTGATTGTTGAGACATAGGCTGAAAGTTGTTATTTTGACCAGATAGTGATAGACTGAATTGTCGTTCGATGTCTTTGTCTTGTATCTGGGCAATAGGAGAACTCTTCAACCATGCGTTAGTTGGTGGTTAGCTATCTTCATTAAATGGATGTGGGCGCGTTTCATTGTTGCTTTGTGAGGAGAACGAACCACTCCTTAGTGATCTATTAGAGTTGGCTAATCTTTGGTTACGACTATAAGTGGACACGCGATCGCGGGTGGTGTTTCCTGAGTTAGATTTTGGAGGGCAAATATTATAACACTATAACAGATAGAAGATTTCTCAGTGGAAGATATCACCGTATTTTTACAAATATGTTTTACGCACTTGAGAAAGATGTGCATGGTTTCTATGAGCATGTGCGATTTTTTGGAACTTCTTTTTTATACAAAGATAGTAAACAAAAAGACGAAAGTCGCTATAGACTTAAACGTAAAACTGCCATAGCTGTTCACTGTCCACAAATAGGATAATAATTGAAATTATGTTATAAATTTCCCAATGACCAATTCGATTATATTGTGTTAACATACAACAAAGAAACAAAGATAGTGACTTATACGCCTTCTTTTGCAACATGATTCGATCATGTTTGTCTTCATAAGGCGTGCACACATTGATTACAAAGAAAATTGTAAAACAAAACACTAGTCTCATAAAAAAAAATTAATAAAATGTTGCGCTGTCAGATTTATGTTTTAGCTCGACAATTCGTAAAACAAAACTATAAGGTTGTGTTCTCGTCGCTGCATCTTTATAGCAGTCGGCATGGCCTTTTGATTTTATTTCAAGATGATATATCACTAACTACTAGTCACTTAATAGTAATAATGCACGTATGTTTATTTCTATCAACTATGAAAAGTTCTCACAATTTACACAAATCACTCTCGAAGTCTTGCTATGTATAACCAGTAATAAGCATATGTGGAGAGAGTGACTTGCTCAAGGACACCACACATGTCCGTGGGGCAGAGGATCGAACCACCGACCTCGATCCTGAGCCGGATTTCCTACCACTGGAACACGCGTTCCGTTATGTTTCAGCTACAAATCAAGAAGAGCAACAGGGTAAATTCGAATACTTTTTCAGGTCAAACAGGTTTATCCTGTCATTTTAAGCAATATTCTGTCGCTTCCGGTTACCATTGACGGACTTCTTTTGATCTAGTTTATGTTTGACATCGAATTGCAAAATGATAGTTTATCGAGGAAACATAAACAATTCTTAAAGAGAATCTTGGTTTTGAGAGAAAAAAAAAAGTGAATATAATGTTTATTTTTTATTTATCCATATTGTTTCTTATATTACATCAATAAACAATTAGATCCATATTTTTCAAATACATAACATGTATGTTTCAGGTAAACAATTGCTTGCGTATTTTGAAGGGTCACGTGGCAATTTTGATAAATTTTCACGTAAATGTATATCTGAATAATATGGGGTTTCATGATGTAAACATGAAAATTAAATATTCAGTATCTGTTCAGATCCACATTTTGGAAAATTCCTGTAAAAGGATGAAACTCACTGTATTTTGTATATATATACTGAACGGAACAGCTAGCCCGCCACTTTTGTATTTTCTTCGTCAAAATATTGAGAAGCGCTATTAAAAGTTGTATATACAAATTGACAGACAAATATGTATTGTTACGTAACCTAAAAGTTCTTTCTTATTCAAGTCCAAATTTCAATGAAATTGCTTTGATCATTTTTGAGAAAATACATAAAATGTTAGGAACATAAAATGACAGGTGGCTGGGTAGCTGTCCCGTTCAGTATACATTGTCATGATGTGATATAATGTGTAACCAATATTTTATTTTATTGTTTTATTATCATTTGTTATGGAATTTATATTTTAAATTTATAGGTTCAAAAAAGTAAAGATTGATTTGCTATGTGAAAATTTACTCTAAAATTGCCGCGTTCCTTCCAGTAAAATATTATTTCATTGATATGAAACATTAAGTTAATACTAATTTATTTTAGCTCGATTGCGATTAAAGCTCAGAGCTTATATGAATCGCTCTCGAGTCCGCTTCCTGGGTAGAACCAGCACTGAGTTTTGTTTCATGAGAGGCATCGCGTCGAGCTGGGGATCGGGCAACACTATATATGAAACATTTCAAATACCAAAGAGAATGTATATCTAGTGAAATAGTCTGAAATCCTGTTATTTGGGAAATTAAAGAAAGGCATCAAAATAAATTATCAATTTATATTTGAAATTTCAGTCCATGTTTCATTTAGAACTCTGAAGGTGGTATGTGTATTAACTTCACTATTCACGTGATATAGACAAAATATGTATAAAACTTGTCTCAGTTCATACCCACAGTGAGTTTAAAAAAATGGCATCTATTTTACATCTATCGCATTACTACAATTTAGGCAATATCATCATGAGACACATGGGCCAATTCTGGTGGTATTGCACTGATATAATGCAAATCTCAGTGGTCAGGATAAACATTGTGCTTGTGTTAAATTATGCACACGTGTACTTCATAGACCAATGAGCTGCTCAGTCTCCAGATCTCAAGATCATTAAAATACTTTCTAAAATAGATATGAAATATCATTCCCTGTTTCCAATAGCATTCCTTTGTTAAAGATAAAGCTATGATAGGTCGATTCTTCAGAAGAAGTTTTTTGAATTTAAGTTTCCCTTTTTTAAACTGATAAGTCCCCAGATGGGGTCAATTTTGTTGATGCTACATGCAAAACATTCAAACTCCAGGTTTTGAATAAGAAGTTTGTTTATAAATTAAAAACAAAGCCAAACCGATTGTCGAACCTGACCACAATTGTTTGACTTGGACATATTTGAGAGTGCTTCACATAAGAATGCTTCGCACAACTTTAAGTGAGAATAAGTTAAGCAGTTTCAGAAAGAATTCGTTTGAAGAAACAAAATTCACTATGAGCCTTTGGCACAGGTGAGATAAAACTTAGATTGTTTGGGGCATCTTAACAGCGATTCGAGTTGTAAAAACATGGGCCGTATAATGAAAATAGTTTATCATCACAGAACAAATAATATACTATGCTATTGCCGTAGATGGAAGAAAGTTTATCTGGTTCGTCTGGAAAAAGGTATAGACCGACAAGCATTGCGCTTTCTGGTTTCCTTAAACCTTTTTCTATCCACTCCATAAACAAAATACCTTCCATATAGCTTGTTTGTAGCAGATTCTATTAAGACAAGTGGTGTTACTTTCATCCTTACCAGAATTATTATCATGTAAACGTGTAAGCTAAAACTAAATATTTGAGTATAAAACACAATATAAAATAAAACACAACTCACAAATATCAGACAATATAAACACGTAATACAACGCGGAGGCATTTGCAAAGTTAATGAACTATCGAGAACTTAAAGGGTTATACCAAATAAACAACTGAAGGTAAAGTGGAACAAATTCAGCTTTTAAAAGTGAAACAATGGAAAAGATGGCATTTATCCTTATTATTCAATCTTAAAGTGTTCAGTATTCTTAAGCTGTATCAATTTAATGTTGATGGCAATCAGGACTCTCACACAACAGAGGTGTGTCGCTTTTTAGAATAAATATTTTGTAATTTGTTAAGAATATTTTAAAAATGGTTCACAGAGATTGTGATTTATTGCTGCAGACGAGAAGAGTAAGCCATGACTAGTGCTGTCAATATATGTTGAATAATTGTACACCAATTTAAGAAATACATTTCAAATAATTAACGTGTTGTCTTCACCTCTTAACCAATCTGTGGTATATCTGATCTGTTCTTTGAAACGCTGACATATCTTGTTTAAGGACTGATGTACTGTAGACCTTTCTGGTAATTACACAACTGTCTATATTAATCTTAAAGTGTTGGAATAGTTAATTTGTTGCCGATTGTTTTTGTTGATTATTGCATTGCGTGAGCGTTTATTACATTTCAGTTTTGAACTGTCACACGAAATTATCACATAACATATTGCTCGTTAAGAGAATAAAAACAACTAAAATTGCCTGTTTTTATATTAACTTAAATGTCTTAACATGCCTATGTTTTACCGAGTCTATGTTCTAGTAAATGAGTTTCTCTATTTTCAGTTATTGATATACACTCCCCCATTATTATATATACTGAACGTTACAGCTAACTCACCACTTTTGTATTTCTAGTATCTTCGTCAACATATTGTGTAGCGTTATTAAAATACGTGTACGACATTAGCTGACAATAATGTATTGTTCCACATAGCCTGATTGCGATATCCAATACAGTTGTTCGTGCATACGTTTTGGGCACGAAATGCTTATTTTAACCTGCAGCTAGAACGTTAATTGCTTTGATACATTTTGAGAAAATTCATTAAATGTCTAGTGACAGGTTAGCTGTTCCGTTCAGTATATCATAAAAAGAGACGAAGTCAATTAGTTACAGAAGTATATTCTGTTTCAAATAATTTTATTCATTGTTTTCATGATTAACACAATAATATATCTTTAGTACAAACAAATATCTTATTTAGGCAATAATCCGATATTGTATAAAAAACATAAGAAAAATAGAACATTCACGCATGGTCAAGGAGTTCATTACCAGTTATAGTTTCTATAAAAAGCATCTTTATCGGTATTTTTTTTCTCCAAAACCTTAACCTACTTTCTTAACACTACAAATGTACACGTGACCAACATACGAAATAAAACATAACAGCATGTATAATCACTACTAGACAATAATCAACACCACACGCATGTGACAAGTTTACGAATAATGTACATATGTTACACGTACATTCTGAAATCATTTTAAAATAGTGTTTGTATCCAAGAATAAAGTTTATTTAGTGATCAAATCAACTAATATAATTTTATGAACATTTGATATATTATAATTATTATCGATAAAAAACTTTATAACAGTAACAAAGGTCTAACTATTGAAATTTTCTACAAAAGTTGACATATTGCTTTTGTTACTTTAGACTTCATGAGCTTAAAGCTTAAGTTCGAATTCATCTTTGTCTGAAGAGAGAGAGAGAGAGAGAGATGTAGTAATTGACACGGGAGAAAGATGTAGTAATTGACGGTACAGCAGCTGCCTTGTGTACCTGTCATTTAGATTTGGTGTGCTAAAATTATAATATTAATTCGCACAGTGATCTTTGTGTATTTATTTATAAGCTTCCATGACCTCACAAGATCAAACTGTATAAAACAAAGTTTACCTTTTGGAAAATAGGTTTAGCCAATTAAATGCATTTATAATAGTTTGCCAAATCATGATAAAACAATTGAGTGGTGATGGGAGTTTTCTGATTTGATAAAAGAGTTTGAAAACCTGCCCCCATCCCATATACAGTGATATCAGTAAGGAATTAATACATTGTCTTTACCTCTTCTTAATAAGACTGCAATAATATGCCCTGTATTCAGTTCTTTTATTCTTAGAACTATTTTGAAAATAAAATCAATAATAATTAATTTCGATCAAAGCTAATTAGAAACTAGAAACATGAAATCCAACGAGTGTTCAACAATGTAATTAAAACAAATCATGTTATAAAGTAACAAATAAAAAGAAACAGAAGTTTTTATTGTTGATAAAATTCAGTTGTGTTTCATGGCGAAGGATGTAACTACTAAAGAAAAGAAAAATGCACACGATCATGATATAATATAAACCTATTATTAAGTGCACTTTAACAAGTTGAACATCACAAGAAAAACTAGAGAGTAATTTTCTTTAACCATTCGAATGAACATGGTTGCAGTAGTTATTTAGGTTATAACACATAATGGATCTCATATATCGAAATCTTTCAAAAAAAGAGTGACAGATGAAATATTTATACATTGCATCGGTCATTAGTATTAGATCTTGAAACTAACATATGCACACGTTGAAATAATATTTGTAAATAAACCTCAATGACATATATTCACATTTTGTCACTGAAACTATATTCAGTTTGTTTTTAACATCCGTATATCCATCTCCCTATGAATTATGTGCTTATATTGATTACGTGCATTCCAGTCTAGCTCTCGATCCGTTATCAGTGGAAACTTTAATCCATTGTAAGCCTCCTTTATATAGCATTGCTCATTATTACTTTACTTCAGTAACGTGTTTCATTTTTCTGTGCTAAGGTCTGTCCAATCACACGTCAATTCATGTTTTGTAAATATAAATATCTTCCTGACCATTTTCATGTCAGAATTAGTAATATAACAAACAGCCCCTTTAAATATTACTAAGCATCTTTGTCATCATTCTATAAAATACGTTCAGTGCACTCATGAGTCATGTTCAATCATAAATTTCGTACATAATGTTGAACATTCCATAAACATTTCTTATGTTCAACAATGCCATCTAAATACTCATCAATATATTATTGGTTGCAAGACATCACCGTAATAAGCGTAGCTACACACTTCCTGGATTTGCGTAACTATTCAGTCATACTTAACCCTTTACTCCATAGATACGCGTTTTCCCACACCAATCACAGAAGGCCTTTGAAAACAGAGCAGGAAGAGTTCAGATTGCTCGTAACGAGCAATCTGAACACTTCCTGCACTGTTTTCCACTCTATCAGTTAATATAAACATAATTCACCCAATAATTCAAAAGCCATCTATATTAGGTGTCCAACAGCGTCAATATTAGAGGCGTCCAAAGGCGTCTTTATGAAGTAAAGGGTTAACGGACAGTGTTAATGTGTCCCGCTGTCGAATTTCCCATTAATATCATTCGTTGTCTTAATATGCACAGGACAAAATAGCTAAACGTATTAAACACACAATACTTTTTTTCAGTTTTAAGTTTATTTTAGCTCGATTGCGATGATAGCTCAGAGCTTATATGAACCGCTCTCGAGTCCGCTTCCTGGGTAGAACTAATACCGAGTGTTGTTTTATGAGAGTCATCGAGTCGAGCGACGGTTGACTAGAATATGCTCATTTACATTTTTACGACTTTTTTATAATTGAATTGTGCTATTGAACTGACCAAAGTGAGTTAATTTCCGATGACTATTGTTCATTCAGTTTCTGTTCCACAGTTGTATTGTGTAATGTAATCTCAGATTAACCGTTCTCTTTCATATTTTCTGGTTATATAGTAATATTTTTTTGTTCAGTTATAAGTATATATGTTGGCCATTCATAAACTATCTTTGACAATCCCTGTTTTTTTTTGTTTTCTGCTGTTTTTGATAATCATAGTTTATTTCTGCTTAAGTGAATTATCATAAGCATGCGAAATCGAATGTAACTAAAACTAACCTCAGTGTTATATAGATTTGGACTGGTTTGTATGCCTCACTTCCTCCTTCTTGCGTTCAGTTGTCTCCTGATAACTATTGTTTTCTGTTTTCTTGACGAGCGTGCACTTGTACTGAACTAGTCTATCCCAGAACCTGATATCTCCCGAATCAATCAGGAGAGCTGGGTCCATTCTGCAGGCTAAATACCGAACTGTATTTTATACGTTTAGTCATATCTTGCAAAACTAAGCAATCGTCTAGAGTTGTTACTTCCGGCACTTGATTTGTTAGAGCTGGCAGACCGGACACTTGTTTGAGCTGTAGGTCTTTGGAATATGCCGGAATAAACGTCACAACAGGCGAGTCCACGAAACACTTGTATAAATCCTTGGTGGAAAGCAGAGTTCATCCAAAAGTAGATCAAGGGATTTGAAAACGAGTTATTTATAGCCAACCAGTGAGAAAAGAGCCACGCAATATGTACGTTTTTGAAATTGTATATCGTTGGCTTGATGTCGCCCACTATCGTTATCACGTGGAGCGGGAGCCAGCAGATGGCGTACACCACAACGACAACTATCAGCATTTTTACGGTCTGCAAAGACAGTAAAACACAGTATTTAAAACATAGACTTAACATTTAAGCCTAATATTTGAACCAGGGCCGTATTACCAACCATACTAAGAATATTTTTAGACTTGAACTCAAGAATGTTGGAAAACATACTTTTTTCGTGGCCAAAACTTGAGAGTATGCATGGACACTTATTATATAATCAAAAGAAACTGTAACAAGTATTCTATCTGCCATGGTAAACTAGATATCTTAGGTTAAAGTTTTGATTTTCATACTGAAGTCTAAGAATATATTCAAGAATGGTTGATGAAAACGATACCCGAACCCTTTATAAGGACACCCGAACCCTTTATAACGACACCAGAACCCTTTATAACGACACCAGAACCCTTTATAACGACACCCGAACCCTTTATAACGACACCAGAACCCTTAATAATGACACCGGAACCCTTTATAACGACATTCGAACCCTTTATAACGATACAAGAACCCTTTATAGCGACAACAGAACCCTTTATAACGACACCCGAACCCTTTATAACGACACCACAACCCTTAATAATGACACCAGAACCCTTTATAACGACACCCAAACCCTATATAACAACACCAGAACGCATAATAACGACACCAAAACCCTTTATTACGTCACCAGAACCGTTTATAACGACACCCGAACATTTTATAACGACACCAGAACCCTTTATAACGACACCAGAATCCTTTAAAACGACACAAGAACCCTTTATAACGACACCAGAACCCTTTATAACGACACCTGAACCATTTATAACGAGAACAGAACCCTTTATAACGACACCCGAGCCCTTTATAGTGACACCAGAACCCTTTATAAGGACACCAGAACCCTTTATAATGACACCAGAACCCTTAATAACGACACCCGAATCGTTTATAACGACACCAGAACGCATTATAACGACACCAAAACCCTTTATTACGACACCAGAACCCTTTATAATGACACCCGAACCCTTTATAACGACACCTGAACCCTTTATAACGACATTAGAACCCTTTATAACGACACCAAAACCCTTTATAACGACACCTGAACCCTTTATAACGACACCAGAACCCTTTATAACGACACCAAAACCCTTTATAACGACACCCGAACCGTTTATAACGACACCAGAACCCTTTATAACGACACCAGAAGCCATTATAACGACACCAAACCCTTTATAGGAAAACCAGAACCCTTTGTAACGACACAAGAATCCTTAATAACAACACCTGAACCATTTATAACGACACCAGAACGCATTATAACGACACCAAAACCCTTTTTTACGACACCAGAACCATTTATAACGACACCAGAATGCATTATAGCGACACCCAAACCCTTTATAACGACACCAGAACGCTTTAAAACGACACCCGAGCCCTTTATAACGAAACCCGAACCGTTTATAACGACACAAGAACCCTTTATAACGACACCCAAACCCTTTATAACGACACCAGAACGCATTATAGCGACACCAGAACCCTTAATTACGACACCAGAACGCTTTATAACGACACAAGAACCCTTCATAACGACACCAGACCCCTTTATAACGACACCAGAACCCTTAATAACGACACCCAAACCATTTATAACGACACCAGAACGCATTATAGCGACACCTGAACCATTTATAACGACACCAGAACCCTTTATAACGACACCCAAACCGATTATAACGACACCAGAACCCTTTATAACGACACCCGAACCGTTTATAACGATACCAGAACCCTTTATAACTACACCAGAACGCTTTATAACGACACCAGAGCCCTCTATAATGACACCCAAATCGATTATAACGACACCAGAACCCTTTATAACGACACCCGAACCCTTTATAACGACACCAGAACGCATTATAACGACACCAAATCCTTAATTACGACACCAGAAGCCAATATAACGACACCAGAACCCTTCATAACGACACCAGAACCCTTTATAACGACACTAGAACCCTTAATAACGACACCCGAACCATTTATAACGACACCAGAACGTATTATAACGACACCAAAACCATTTATTACGATATCAGAACCCTTTATAACAACACCAGAACCCTTTATAACGACACCCGAACCCTTTATAACGACACAATAACCCTTTATAACGACACCAGAAGCCATTATAACGACACCAAAACCCTTCATAACGACACCCGAACTGTTTATAACGACACCCGAACCCTTTAAAACGACACCAGAACGCTTTATAATGACACCCAAACCGATTATAACGACACCAGAACCCTTTATAACGACACCAGAACGCATTATAACGACACCAAAACCCTTAATTACGACACCAGAACGCTTTATAACGACACCAGAACCCTTCATAACGACACCAGAACCCTTTATAACAACACCAGAACCCTTAATAACGACACCCGAACCATTTATAACGACACCAGAACGCATTATAACGACACCAAAACCCTTTATTACGACACCAGAACCCTTTATAACGACACAAGAAGCCATTATAACGACACCCGAACCCTTTATAACGACACCAGAACCTTTTATAGCGACACCCGAATCCTTTATAGCGACACCAGAACCCTTTATAACGACACCCGAACCGTTTATAACGACACCAGAACGCTTTATAACGACACCAGAACCCTTTTTAACGACAACGACACCAGAACCCTTTATAACGACACCAGAACCCTTTATAATGACAACCGAAGAACACTTTATAACGACACCAGAACCCTTCATAACGACACCGCAGAACCCTTTATAACGACACCAGAACCCTTAACGACACTAGAACCTTTTATAACGACACCTGAACCCTTTATGAAGACACCAGAACCCTTTATGATGCTTAATATTTATAGTGTTTATTTCTCTTTTCGAGAAGACAGGAGAAAATGGCGGTTTGTTCATTACGGGGTTCCCAGCTAAACGATCTCCTAATGGAGGTTTTGCCACTGACCATTCCGTGAAGTAATGTCACTCATGATGTCAATTATGTTGTATATTATGTATATGTTTGTATCATTTTCTCCAGTTGATAGAGGAGAGCATACAGTCATGAAACAATAATACAGACTCATGACACGCAAACAAATAACTAGTAATAATACAAAACTTGAACCATGTATACTAAAAGAAAGGAATGTTTACAACTGACAAAACGATAAACAGTGTATTTGATAACTACGCGTACACACGAACGAAGAGTGACGCACGCCTTCAAATACGTACACACACACACGCACGTAAGCACGCATACACACACGCACGCCCGCATCAAATCGAAAGTTGACATTGAATTCGCAGTAATGATTTACAGTTTTCAACATACAATGTATTTTGAGCTCAATGTCCTATATGAAGATCAGCGCTGACGTTTCATCATCAGAGACACCATGTGTTACCAAATGTGTTACATTGACTTTGGCATCCGTTGTTTTCAAAGTTTTCTTAACAAATGCTTACATTGATTTCACATATTTCATAATAACAGTTTTGTAGACTGGTTGTCAAGATCGCAATACGCAATTTGTAACACATGTGCACATAATATGTAATAAAATGAAATTATACTATCATGGCATTCGGAACTTCTCGGTTACAGCTTCCGCACTTCTTTGTGTTTCTTCAATTTTATATCCGACATTTTACAAACTGCGTTACCGCAACAACGCTAGTTACGTAATTAGCGGTTGCCAACGCCATTAATGTATACGCATCATTTGTATTATATATCTCCAAATTTAAGCATAGAAGTAGCAAGATTGGGTGCAATCAATCCTATTTAATTGTTAGATTTACTTTCTATTGACCAGATATATATTTGTAGTATGTTGGAGGTATTGACCAGACCTATATTGGTAGTATGTTGGAGATATTGACCACACATATATTGGTATTATGTTGGAGGTATTGACCTATATTGAGGGTGTGTTGGAGGTATTGACCAGACCTACATTGATAGTATGTTGGAGGTATTGACCTATATTGAGGGTGTGTTGGAGGTATTGACCAGACCTAAATTGATAGTATGTTGGAGGTATTGACTAGACCTATATTGGTATTATGTGGGAGGTATTGACCTATGTTGATAGTATGTTGGATGTATTGATCAGACCTATGTTGGTTGTATGTTGGAGGTAGTGACCAGACCTATATTGGTATTATGTTGGAGGTATTGACCTGACCTTTGTTGGTAGTATGTTGGAAATATTGATCAGACCTATATTGGTAGTATGTTTAAGGTATTGATCTGACCTATGTAGGTAGTATGTTGGAGGTATTGACCAGACCTATGTTGGTAGTATGCTGGAGGTACTGACCAGATCTATGTTGGTATTATGTTGGAGGTATTGACCAGACCTATGTTAAAGTATGTTGGAGGTATTGACCAGACCTATGTTGGTAGTATGTTGGAGGTATTGATCAGACCTATGTTGGTAGTATGTTAGAGGTATTGACTCGAACTATATTGGGATTATGTTGGAGGTAATGACCAGACCTATGTTGGTAGTATGTATGTTGGAGGTATTGATCAGACGTATGTTGGTATTATGTTGGAGGTATTGACCTGACGTATGTTGGAAGTATGTTGGAGGTATTGACCAGGCCTATGTTGGTAGTTTGTTGGAGGTATTGACCTGACCTATGTTGGTATTATATTGGAGGTATTGACAAGACCTATGTTGGTAGTATGTTGGAGGTATTGACCAAACCTATGTTGGTGGTATGTTGGAGGTATAGACCTGGCCTATGTTGATAGTATGTTGGAAGTATTGACCAGACTTATGTTGGTAGTATGTTGGAGGTATTGACCTGACCTATGTTGGTGGTATGTTGGAGGTATTGACAAGACCTATATTGGTAGTATGTTGGAGGTATTGACCAAACGTATGTTGGAAGTATGTTGGAGGTATTGATCAGACGTATGTTGGTAGTAAGTTGGAAGTAATGACCAGACCTATGTTGGCAGTTTGTTAGAGGTATTGACTTGACCTATGTTGGTAGTATGTTGGAAGTATTGACCAGACCTATGTTGGTAGTATGTTAGAGGTATTTACCAAATCTATTTTGGTAGTACGTTGGAGGTATTGACCAGACCTATGTTGGAAGTACGTTGGGGGTGTTGGTAGTACGTTCGAGGTATTGACCATACCTATGTTGGTAGTATGTTGGAGGTATTGACCAGACCTATATTGGTAGTATGTTGGATCTATTTACCAAGCCTATGTTTGTAGTATGTTGGAGGTATTGACCTATGTTGGTAGTACGTTGGAGGTATTGACCAGACCTATATTGGTAGTATGTTGGAGGTATTGACCAGACCTATGTTGGTAGTATGTTGGAGGTATTGATCAGACCTATGTTGGAAGTATGTTGGGGTTATTGACAAGACCTATGTTGGTAGTTTGTTGGAGGTATTGACCGGATCTATGTTGATAGTATGTTGGAAGTATTGACCAGACCTATATTTGTATTAGTTGGAGGTATTGACCAGACCTATATTGGTAGTATGTTGGAGGTATTGACCAAACGTATGTTGGTTGTATGTTGGAGGTATTGATCAGACGTATGTCGGTAGTTAGTTGGAAGTATTGACCAGACCTATGTTGGTAGTTTGTTAGAGGTATTGACTTGACCTATGTTGGTAGTATGTTGGAAGTATTGACCAGACCTATGTTGGTAGTATGTTAGAGGTATTGACCAAACCTATTTTGGTAGTACGTTGGAGGTATTGGCCAGACCTATGCTGGTAGTAAATTGGAGGTGTTGGTAGTACGTTCGAGGTATTGACCAGACCTATGTTGGTAGTATGTTGGAGGTATTGACCAGACCTATATTGGTAGTATGTTGGAGTTATTTACCAAGCCTTTGTTTGTAGTATGTTGGAGGTATTGACCTATGTTGGTAGTACGTTGGAGGTATTGACCAGACCTATATTGGTAGTATGTTGGAGGTATTGACCAGACCTATGTTTGTAGTATGTTGGAGGTATTGATCAGACCTATGTTGGAAGTATGTTGGGGTTATTGACAAGACCTATGTTGGTAGTTTGTTGGAGGTATTGACCGGATCTATGTTGGTATATTGTTGGAAGTATTGACCAGACCTATATTTGTATAAGTTGGAGGTATTGACCAGACCTATATTGGTAGTATGTTTGAGGTATTGACCAAACGTATGTTGGTAGTATGTTGGAGGTATTGATCAGACGTATGTCGGTAGTTAGTTGGAAGTATTGACCAGACCTATGTTGGTAGTTTGTTAGAGGTATTGACTTGACTTATGTTGGTAGTATGTTGGAAGTATTGACCAGACCTATGTTGGTAGTATGTTAGAGGTATTGACCAAACCTATATTGGTAGTACGTTGGAGGTATTGACCAGACCTATGTTGGTAGTACGTTGGAGGTGTTGGTAGTACGTTCGAGGTATTGACCAGACCTATGTTGGTAGTATGTTGGAGGTATTGACCAGACCTATATTGGTAGTATGTTGGGGTATTGACCAGACCTATGTTGGTAGTATGTTGGAGATATTGACAATACCTATGTTGGTATTATGTTTGAGGTATTGACCATACTTATATTGGTAGTATGTTGGAGGTATTGACAGGACCTATGTTGGTAGTATGTTGGAAGTATTGACAAGACCTTTATTGGTAGTAAGTTGGAGGTATTGATCAGACCTATATTGGTAGTATGTTAGAGGTATTGACCTGATCTATGTTGGTAGTATGTTGGAGGTATTGACCGGATCTATGTTGGTAATATGTTGGAAGTATTGACCAGACCTATATTTGTAGTAAGTTTTGACCAGACCTATATTGGTAGTATGTTGGAGGTAATGACCGGACCTATGTTGGTAGTATGTTGGACGTATTGACCAGACCTATATTTGTAGTATGTTGGAGGTATTGACCAGCCTTATATTGGTAGTATGTTTGAGGTAATGACCTGACCTATGTTGGTAGTTTGTTGGACGTATTGACCCAGACCTATGTTGGTAGTATGTATGTTGGAGGTATTGACCAGACCTATGTTGGTAGTATCTTGGAGGTATTTACCTGACTTATGTTGATAGTATGTTGGAGGTATTGACCGGACCTTTGTTGGTATCAGTTTAGTGGCACAAGTGACAATGTACTGTTGACTTTAAAATAATGATTCTGCCGCACTGTCCGCAATCATGCAATAAATATGTCAATCATGAGTGACTAAAATGGTTTTATTTTCTACGGAAATTAGCGTTTAATTCCTCGAGAATTCAAAGATTTCGCTAAGAACTGAACAGAATTTGCCAAATGTGTACAAGCAATAATATTTAGTCCGAATTCCATTTTTTTACTAATATGTCCAAGATACTACAAGTTACGTCGTAAATATATTCCACGGATGGCATGGCCTACGTCTAATAAATTTGTAAATTTATTATCCACGAAAAGACGAAAACTACTTGTTTATATTTCCAAATTGATATATGAAGCATTTAAGGTTCGTAACCATCTGATTAATACCTTATTTTCATGTTTCGTTTTTTACTTAAAAACGTAGAAAAAAGTGAGTACATGTTCGCACGGCAGAGTGCATTTTTGTGAGTTACATATTTTTACTGTTTCTCATCTATGTTATCTATGTTAAATATACTATGATACTTAAACAATGCAAAATGTATTGTTTGTAATATGCAATTGTCATGTCTTTTGCCATATGATTTAAAGATATTGTAAATGGTCATATGTTTGCTGATAGTTTGCAAATAAAATTGAATTGAACTGAATTGAATTGAATATATCAGAAATTATGTCAGCCCAACGCAGACACATTTCAGGACTAAATTGAATCTAACTCCAATTACTCTTTTATGTATGAGAATATAGCAAATGTGCTACTGATAAGAATAAATAGAAATCGTTTAGGTTTGAGGCGGTTCAAGTGTGGAACAGACTCGCAAGTAATTGACATTCGAACGAAAAGTTGAACAAATTTAAAGAAATTATTAGGTTGACCCGGACCTTGACTAGTCCAAACATACATAAACACATACATATATGTGCATGGTATGTGCTTTTCTTGCATATTATTTTCTTTCATGACACCTAGTTTTATATGCTTTGACGTTGTATTTTAACTGGGTTTTTCTTCATTTTTTTAATATGCTTTATCCATAAATGTATAATTGTGAAAACTAAACTTTAAGTGACTGTGTAATGTATTTATTTTTCATAATGTCTTGAACATTTATTGATGCCTTACACTGATGCCTCTAAATGCTATAATGCATGTTTTAAGGATAGTTTATTATATTGATTCGTATCGGTATGTTTATATTGAATATTTACACAAAGAAGAACTTTGTCTTACTTTTTGTAATAAATATATACTGACATGGTGATATGGCGCTATGAAACTATTTTCTAAGCAATATCCTAAATATTTATCAAATATCTTAATGTTTTGTAAAACTTCATGATTTATTAATATTTAAACATGCTTAATTGTAATTCAGTTTGTGCCCATATTATCTAAATATGTAAATTCACATATTGTATTAGTATTTGAATGTGTTTATGTAATGCACAGATTTACATTTAAAAACAGTTTTGAAAATTGGAGATGGGGCTAGGGTGGTTGTCGGCAAATAAACAGAGTTCATAGTTTAAGTAGTATATTTCTTCTTTGATAAGTTTAAGGACCTGTGAGACGTCGCGTCAGAAGTTGAGGCTAACGCCGATTTCAGGGTAATGCGGGGAATAAAAAATGTTCATATTGTTGAATAATCATATTGTATAAATTATTTTATACCAAATTAAAGATAATTTCATTTTCTTTGTAATTGTAATATTTTTATTTGATCATCGTGTAACACGTACGCCAGGGAAATCGTTAACGCTTTTGCGTGAACAAAAAAACATGGTGAGAGATGTAACAGAAATTAGCAACTGGTACGAGTTAATAAAAGATTTTAGGGTGAAAACGGAGCCTAGTCGTTTTGAGAACACGTATGACATTAAGACTAACACAGACGGAAGTGGTGTCCAAAAATAAATTGCGGCAATAAAAGAAAAGATAAAAAAGTACAATTTAAAACTATATAAAACTATGAGAGCTTTTTGGGGAAAGGAATGAAGAAAAACATGGCTGAGTATTAAAGTCATTTCACAAATTTATTTTTCAACAAAACAAAACTGTATGTACATTTTAAAAAACGTGTTTTCTTGTTATTTATGAGTATTTTCGTAAAATTGAAAAAGAAATTAAGTTTAAAAAGTTTTAATGGAAATGCGATTTCTAGTAAAAAATGTCACAAAAGGTAAAAAACGTGTATTGTTAATTACACTTCTAAGTTTCTCATCAAATAAAATGATTCCTTTTAAACGTATATCAATTTTATTTTAATCACATAATAGTGTTTTTATAAAGAACAGCATGTGGTAATATTATTGCCAGTCTCCTACGCATAAAAAAGTTATAACAGTTTATTGATTTCTAGTAAAAATGTCACAACGCTAATATTTAAATCGACCTGACGTAACATGTACATGAGAAAATACGGTTTAAAGGACTGTAAATATATAACCCTTATCCTAGCACCATCTATTCTTTATATTACAGAAAACAAAAATAATTAAAACATTCAATTTGAATGTAGACGACTATCTATCAACTTTGAAAGTACTCTATAGAGGATCTCGATAAATATTACTTTGTATGGTATATGTATGTAGACGTATTACAGATTACGCAAATGTATTTAAATCGATCATACCATTGACATGTGAGCTAAAGTTTACCGTTATTTTTTGCGAATGACTTCAATGGTATCGGCTCAATGTATTGTTTGAAACTTATTATATAGTACAATAAAAGTTTACGCACGTTAATTTTAAAGTTAATCCAAATTAACGTATGGTTGAGGTTCGTATTTTACGGCGTTTTGACGTAACATTTATTAGCTTCAACTTCTGACGCGACGTCTAAGTAGTACAGATGTTGTACTGAAACTTTTCAATCGTTTAGAGAAAATATGATGTGTATCAATTAAAAAAAGACAACGTAGTATCACTAATATTGAATAGATTAAACCTACAAGACGAACGCAGACGACGCATAACTAATAAGTGCACGATCACAATCGAACAAACCCGGTCAATTTCGTCATCGAGTACCTTCAGAACAGACAGGTTCGTGATATGCTGTAAAAACGGCTCCCCATAAAGCCACTTACAGAACCAAGTTCTTAATTTCTTTGATTTTTTATCAATGTGCTTGTTACCATGATCTCGCTTTGCTCACGTCTTTGGCGTTCGCAGCAATCGCTTAAAAAAAAAAAAAAAATACATGAACGGGGTTTTACGGCGTACCAACACAACATATTATTATTCAACGCCAACAAGAAGGAATATTCCAGGTTCACTCTACATGTAAAAGTATATCAAATTAGCATACAGATAAAAATATCAACAAATAAAAATGCATACTGAACATAGAACCTTGATACCTGCAGAACTGCAGAGTTTCAGTAAATTTTATTCCATTACTCAAATTGCCTCTTCTTATGACATGCATGAGCCACAGTGATCCTATTTTTGCCATCGCTCATATGGCTCCCTGGAACCACAGGCCCTATCTTACTTAGCTTTTGGATATGTATCGATATATATAGTATATAATCCATTATTTACAACATATAGCTATCCAAAAGCTAAAGTAAGATAGGGTCAGTGCCCGGAACCACACAGGGGTTGGTAACCACAAAAAGAACATGACAAAAAATGATAAAATGAACGTGACAACCATTTGGAGGATTCCTACCCCTCTGCAGAGATCAACAGTGATTCTGTTCTTAGCCGGACAACTGCACTAATAATGTCAAGTGAAACTTACTTTTCTTTTGGAAGCAGCAAGTCTGACATCACGGTTGCTGTCAGCTTCGCCAGGCGTCCGCTTGATCCAGATGATGATACCTATGTGTATATAGGTGATACACATGATGGCCAACGGAATGAAATACTGCAGTAACATAATGTTTATACTGTACCAATACCGTGCTGCATGGCTGTCCCAAACCTCTGTACATAATCCCTGACTCCCGGGCTCATATGGCAAGTAAATAATCTTTGTATAAATTGCCGTCGGTAGTGCAATTATGGCTGATGTTACCCAAATCATTATTATAACAAATTTGGCCTCTGTTTTGGTAATTCTTCGTCTAAACGGCTTCCAAATAGCATAATGGCGGTCAAGCGTCATGGCAACAAGAGTTAATGCTCTCTGAATAACGGACGTGAGCTGGAGGTACATGACAAAAGGACACAAAAATCCTCCAAATGGCCAATAGTAATAGATCAAGTTTGAAAGGACGGTAAATGGAATGCATAACGTAGTCACAATGATGTCACTAATTGACAGATTGACAATGTAGAAATTTGTAACGTTTCTGAGACGCTGTAACGCAAAAACGACATAGCAGACAAGAACATTGCCACCAATAGACAAAATAATAGTCACCGCGTACAGACACACGAGTGTGATTTTCACATTGTAAGGCAGTTCATAACCTTCATACGACTCGTCTATAGTAAATTCGTCACCGATATAGTAAGTTACGTTTGCCATAGTAAAGTTGTCATTAACGGACAAATACATATCGGTTTCGTTAGCACTTCTGGTGTTGTTGTTGATGTTTGTTGTTACAATTGTAGTGTTGCTGATGTCCATTATATAACATAGTTTATGTTATGACAATGCCTTCTACAGTTGTAACATTACTGTGACAGAAAGCATTTATTTTATACCATACCTTATTCAATAAATGTCCTTTTTTCTATTTATTAAGTATTTACATTATGAATGATGTGCACAACATATATTTTGTCTTTAAAATAACTTAATTGTAATATATAGTCCACTTGTTGCAATTACCTACAAACAGAATATTTTATAAACTGAACGACAAATCTGATTTTGGGCTATGGTCCATTTTATGTCGCTTTCAATACTTCACTTCCAGAAGAACGTATCCTTAATTCAAATATCGCACTATTTATGGTCTGTTTTACACTTACTGGATAATTCAGTACACAGTTTTGAAAATTAAAGCGTGAAAAAAAACAGTATTTTATCAAATGACCATTTATAATGAAATTTACTGGTGTTGATAAGTTTTTTTTCCTGTAGTACAAATTAAACGTACACTTTCTGCAGTATTCACATTTAGACAGTATTTGTACGATAAACTTATCCAAGTGAAGAACCTCAACAAACTGCATACATGATTAATAAATCGTAAACGTTTCTATATGATTTGGATGCCGAGCTAAATATTAAATCGCAGCGTCGTTAGTTAATGCAACTCGATTTTTTCCAATGGCCACGTTCTCCTGTTCTAGACCAGTGGTATAGACATTTGTCACACAGAATTATCACGTGGTATTTTATCCAATAACGACAGGCTCGTTATCTGTTATTACTACAGCTAAAAAAAGTCAAAGACTTCATGAAGTCTGAGTGTGTCGTTTTATAATACGCATGTAGCACCGCCAGTTCAGAAAATGTTTGTCTTCATGATCCGTTAGTTGGATTTGAAATGATTGTTGCAGGACCTTCAGTACTAAATAATTGTGGTAAAAAGTTCTCGTTTT
This sequence comes from Panopea generosa, assembly GCA_029582155.1. Taxonomy (NCBI): domain Eukaryota; kingdom Metazoa; phylum Mollusca; class Bivalvia; order Adapedonta; family Hiatellidae; genus Panopea; species Panopea generosa. Next base: position 82,866,253 of record CM055895.1, read on the forward strand.
GGGGCAAAATACATTTGCATTTAATTAGTGATTTTAGGAAATATTGAAAACATTTTAAAACTACACTGGAACTCCAAGTTGTTTGGGGTTTTTTTTGTTTTGTTTTTTATTTTGCACTTTTTGGAAATTTTAACATGTATATTTGAATTTATACTTGCATATAAAATTTTCTATTCAAATCGATAGCTCACTCTATGTATTTACGTTTTACGTAAAACGAAATTGATATGAGTTTAGCAACATATACTTTCGCAGTATTTTTGTATATAGTAAACCAGCTATTTACTTCCAATAACTTGGATAATTATTCCGTACTGGAGGCCAGATGACGGTCTATATGTTTATTAATTATTTGTTCGCTTGTTCTGAAGAATATAAACACATAATCTTTAGGATACATAAGAAACAGAAGAATCATATGTCCACAAGAGAATTGTAATTTTACCGTATATCACCATTATCAGATTGTCATGAATATACTTATCTACACACAAATAAGACAGCGTATCTATGTACATGTTTATCGAAACATTTCTTCACATCTATCATCAAGAAAGGCAGATATAAGCTATACAATGGCACATGTATATAAAAAGTCTAGCTGCCGACATGTCAATATGAAAGAGTATAGTTTTTTAATATATTTCAATTAAGATTTTATCGTTTGTGTGAAGCACGTGTTTTTCATTCATATCCATTCTAAAAGAAAAAAAATCCAATTGCAGGAAAAATATATTTTAATATATAAACTATACGCCGGGCCCAATTAGCTCGATAACGCTTCTGATTATCAATCCAGCGGTCGTGAGTTCGAATCGCCGCCCGGCAACAGTCTCCGTGATGATTGATATACGACATTTAGGTTTATTATCATTCGTCTCTCACCGCTGATTCAATTGGGATAGTTATCAGTTTCTTGTGGATATGGGGTGTGCTCGAGTACAGGTTAAACTTCCAGGATCCCAGGAAACAGCGGTTAGGTTAACGAATCATCTGTTAGCCCTCGATGGCATAAGAATGACGCTAAATATTCAACAACATCAGTGTAACTATACTATTGCTTGAGCTATTATTAATGTGTTAAGTACACAGATTGAGAAGATATATAGTCCATGTTCTTTGTAAAACTCATCTATGTACTTTTAATAGTTAAGATACGGCCCAAATAAAAGCAGTATTTTGTTTATGTTTATTACGAACGGAACAGCCAACCCGTCACCTGACATTTTATGTACCTGGCATATTATGTATTTTCTCAAAATTTGTCGAAGCAATTTCCAAGAAATTAAGACTTGAACGAGAAAAAACATTGCTTTATAAAACCAATACATAATTGTCTGTTTATCAATTTTGATAACGCTAACGCAATATTTTAAAAATATATTAAAAATACAAAAGTGGCGTGTTAGCTGTTCCGTTCAGTATATAATATCAAATATATTCTGATGAACTTAATTTAAGAATAATATTTATTTTGTTCAGATTTCTGATTTCCATTATTGGTTGTGTTCTGTACTTCGAAGAGAATCTGTCATCAGCAGCTGTCTCAACAAAAGTCTCAACAAAAGGTCCCGTGGGAATTTTATATTTATCAAACAAGCGCTTACACGCAAGAAAATCAACAAACGTCAATTTCAATGAATATCTGGTAAACAGTTGCGAATGCTTATAAACAACGGGTATGACTTGATATTATGTAATCCGTGACTGCATTTGTAATGGTGTAACACTGGTATTTTTAAATGGTTTGAATGAAGTGTTTAACGCCATTTTCAACACATTTCAGGTTATATATGGCATATCCAGTTTACTGATGGAGGAAGACTCCAGGCTGAGTCTGGCTGAGTAGACCCATCGTCCCTCCGCAAGTAACTAGCAAACTTTCTCATACAAAGTTTTTGGGGCGAGCGGGACTCGAACCTACGACGTAAGCGGTGAGACAGACGTTTAGTGAACTTGACACGGCGCCTTAGACCACTGGCCCACGGAGGACCCTCTAACATTGGTATACAGTAGTGTTTATATACTATCTTAATTTTCATTTAAATATCAGAAACATTGTTTTTATTAAAAAAAATCTGAATTACTATCATAAAATTAAATCTGAATAGCTTTTATGGTAGCGAGGACAAAGATGAAGATATGCACATAAAGAAACAAACACGTGGCCTTATGCCATGGAGTGGGGTAAATATCGCAGGAAAGTGCGCGCTTCAGGTAACGTTTTTGCAGATAACTTTCATAAACCTTCATAAACAAAGACGAACGCTATCGCTGTATAGAGGGGAACCATCCATGCTAATCGGCCATGCAACGCTCGTGTGTTGATGCAAAAAGCGCAACGGTGTATTTTATAAATTGCACTACTCCATACCATTATATTTCCAACTGAACAACATACGCCGAAGATAATGATGATAACGATGATGATGATGATACTGATGCTGATGATATAACGATGATGATGATGATTATTATTATGATGATGCTGATGCTGATATTGATGATGATGATGATGATACTGATGATGACGGTGATGATGATGATGATGATGGTGATGAATTACTTGGTTTATCCAGAGACATATCGAGGGTTCGGCGTGAAACTATTGTATCTTACATTTAGAAAAGTTTTCATGAGAAAGAAAAACCTACTTTCTAAGTTACAAGCTTGTTATATCATTTAGTATTACAATTGCAAGGATTATCTTTTTAAAAAAAAAGTCTATTCCATTAAGAACTGAAGAAAATCATCAATTTTGTAATCAATATTCTTCTTCATTTATTGAAATATACGGGGTTGTTTAGGTTCTTTATTGTCCAGTAAATACTACATGAATTTCCCGCCTTCTTTTCGTTACTTCAAATTTTACACTAAGAAGTTTAGTCTCAATACAGTGGAATGGGCCCCTGACGCGCTTACGCCCAACACTTCATTTCAATATCGTGAAACAGGTCCCTGGGGCTTACGCGCAACACTTCGTCTCAATATAGTGGAATGGTTCCCTGGGTCTTACGCGCAACACTTCGTCTCAATATAGTGGAACGGGCCCCTGGGGCTTACGCGTGACACTTCGTCTCAATATAGTGAAATGGGCCCCTGGAGCTTATGCGCAACACTTCGTCTCAATATAATGAAACGGGCCCCTGGAGCTTGCGCGCAACACTTCGTCTCAATAGAGTGAAATGGGCATCTGGAGCTTATGCGCAACACTTTGTCTCAATATAGTGAAACGAGCCCCTGGAGATTACGCGCAACACTGCGTCTCAATAGAGTGAAACGGGCCCCTAGGGCTTATGCGCAACACTTCTTCTTAATAAAGTGAAATTGGCCCCTGGGTCTTACGCGCGACACTTCATCTCAATATAGTGAAATGGGCCCCTGGAGCTTACACGCAACACTTTGTCTCAATATAGTGAAACGGGCCCCTGGGGCTTACGAACAACACTTCGTCTCAATATAGTGAAAGGGGTCCCTGGAGCTTACGCGCAACACTTCGTCTCATTAGAGTGAAATGGGCCCCTGGGGCTTATGCGCAACACTTCGTCTCAATATAATGAAACGGGCCCCTGGGGCTTAAGCGCAACACTTCGTCTCAATAGAGTGAAATGGGCCCCTGGGGCTTACGCGCAACACTTCGTCTCAATATAGTGGAACGGGCCCCTGGAGTTTACGCACAACATTTCGTCTCAATATAGTGAAACGGGCCCCTGGCGCTTATGCGCAACACTTCATCTCAATATAGTGAAATTGGCCCCTGGAGCTTACGTGCAACACTTCGTCTCAATAGAGTGAAATGGGCATCTGGAACTTATGCGCAACACTTTGTCTCAATATAGTGAAACGGGCCCCTGGAGCTTACGCGCAACACTTCGTCTCTATAGATTGAAATGGGCCCCTGGGGCTTACATGCAACACTTCCTCTCAATAAAGTGGAATGGGCGTACTGGAGCTTACGCGCAACCCTTTGTCTAAATATAGTGAAATGGGCCCCTGGAGCTTACGCGTGACACTTCGTCTCAAGATAATGGAACGGGCCCCTGGAGCTTACGCGCGACACTTCGTCTCAATATAATGGAACGGGCCCCTGGAGCTTACGCGCGACACTTCGTCTCAATATAGTGGAACAGCCCCTGGAGCTTACCCGCAACACTTCGTCTAAAAATAGTGAACGTTTATGCGATGTTATCTCGAAATCCCTCTATTAGTGTATATGTGTGAGAAAGTCATAGAACAGAGAAGATCGGATGGACTGACGCACGGGCTTCTCCGATACTATATGATTGTGATTGAGGAACACACAAGTCACAATGCACTGTTTGAATATGTATCTGCATGGTAAGTAGATATGGCAGTTTAAGTAATACAAAATATATAATATAATGTGAAAACGTCTTTAATGATTCATAGATATTACGCAAAATCATTTTATTTACTAACAAAATGAAAATACAATTTCTAAATGAATATCAAGTACCGTATCAATCAATAACGAAAGCCGTACCGGCCATTTTACAATAACATCGAAAACCGTATCACAGAAAAATTTACATTCGATTATATTGAAACCACTGCATTGTTTTTTTCAAACGTTTTATGTGAAATACATTAAAACACATTGTATTAAACATTCAACTTCTTTTATTTACAATAAATAACATTTTCTTGATGAAAACGAAGTTTTTGCACTAGTGTTCGTCGTTAAATCTACAATAACAACACACACACACACACACACACACACACACACACACACACACACACACACACACACACACACACCATAAAACAGTACCTACATAATTCATATACATTCTTTTGCGATAGTCATTTCATGAAAAATAATACCTTTAATGCGTCTGTCGAAGACAGTAATCTCGGTCGAATACCGTATTCTTCTTTATTTATTGGAACATACGTTTTTTAAGATATCTTATCACTAAATTCAATGCTGACTGAGACACCTAACTCCTGGGACCATTTCCGGTTGTTACAGAATAATCGTGATTTAATAGTTAATTAATCGTCTGCAATGTCAAGTTAATCTATTCACAACAGTGTCGTGTCTTTCATTCCGGCAAGTTCCAAATACGACCAGGCTTTAACGTCACAGTAATTTCCGACATGTTCCATTTAGCACGTGCTAGGCAAAAACAAAAGACTAATAACTTATAAACAGGTAACTCTCATCAAAATTGATATACATTATTACACACATATATATACTTCTTTTGTTTATATGTTAAATAATGTTGTACTTTGTAAATATGTTGAGGATCTCATGGAAGATTGTTCTCTCGTTAATAAATTCTTATTCTTATTTTCTTATTCTTATTTATTCTTATTCTTATTCTTATTCTTATTCTTATTCTTATTCTTATTCTTATTCTTATTCTTATTTCATTCTTATTATTATTATTATTATTATTATTAGTAGTAGTAGTAGTAGTATAGTATTATTGTTATTATTATTATTATTATTATTATTTTATTATTATTTTTTATTATTATTATTATTATTAACAATATTATTTTTTATTATTATTATTTTATTATTGTTATTATTATTATTATTATTATTATTATTATTATTATTATTATTATCATATTGTCAAATGGAAGAAACCTTGACACACATGTAGTGACAATGTCCTGCTACACAATCGCTATTAAACGAACATAAACTTGGGCTATCAATAAAACATTTCAAATTAACACTGATAGAAGAACCATTTATATTCAATACAGGAAATAAATTATCCAACACCGAACTTCATATAATACTTGAAACTAAATATTACATATTCTATACTAAACGGAATCAAAGTTCATTAAAACTTAGACACACTCAAAAAAAAAATGGAAATATCATATGAGATCCTTAAATGCATATTTATAAAAAATAATAACATTTATTTGAAATAAATGGTCAGACTTTACAAATATTTTCATGTAATCTCTTTACATTGCCTGCAGCACTACTTTTGATATCGATTCGATTAACCAAGGAATTGACAACGAACATGCCCAATAAACATATATGAAATATTTATAATCTTACATCAATTGACTGAACACAAATTAATCAGGTGGAGAGAATTTTTTTTTCATTTTTTAAACTTTAACAGACATTATATATTTATTTCAGCTTCTTTAAGAATTATATCTTAGTCATGTAGTTTATTAAATTATTAAAAATTGTAATTGTTACATCACATGTACTTGACACTTTTTCCACATCTACTTAGTACTGGTTTTACTGTCGAAGAATTTGAGTATGGTTTGTATAAGTTGTAAGAGCTTGTTTCACAATTAATGTAAAATAAATAAGTTTGGAACAAAAATATACCTAATGGTACCTAAAATAAGTTGGGTTTTTTTTGTCTTTAATATTATTATATACTTCTTGGGATTTTCTTTGCACTTTATATTTGGTTTGTTGGTAAACTTTATATTTGGTGTGTTGGTAAACTTTATATTTGGTGTACTTTATATTTGGTGTGTTGGTAAACTTTATATTTGGTGTGTGGTAAACTGGGTTATGACGCACCGACCTTTAGAATCTAGCATGCAAACACGAGTGAGCCAATGACGCAATCCGCCAAAATATAATACAAAACATCACTCGGAACACGGGGAAATAATACGGGGGCCGCCATATTGCTGTGACCCGGCCTTTCTGCCGAGTACCAGACTAACACATGGCCGGACTACATTCAAAATGAAGATATTCTGCAACGCTTCAAGCTGCGCTTTGTTCAAAGAATGTTTAATTTCCATTATGTCCAAAGAATACTGAATGCACGTCGAAAAGTCAGCCATTTTTGTTTACGATAATAACGGGAAGTGACTTGCCGGGGCAAATTACCAATTGGTGTATTCCTACAATTATTTACGAGGTCTAATACCGAAGATGACGGAATTTGCCGAGTATGTACGATTGACAAAACATATTATTGCATAGATTTATGTTCTTGTTAATCGGGTGCCTTTTTCAGAAACAAGTAATTCCTCGACTGTGGTAAAAGCCAGTAAAATATCAAATAACGAATGTAAAGATCAATTTTTCCTCAAGAAGAGATAAAAGATGCATTAAATTTAGAAAGAGAGCTACGTTTTATTATTCAAATTCCATTGACAATATGTAATAGGCCTATTAATGTCACGCCATTTGTAAATGAACACGTGAATGCATGTAGAAAAATCGATAAAATAGTTTCAGGTGCGGAGTACGGCAGAGACCGAGGGATTTAAGTCCATTATTTTTGTAATTTTTCATCTCTAGGATACAATTGTTTATCTGTCACACTGTATAATCAAAATTCACTATGTCAGGAAAAGTTTTAAATTAACCTCCGTTGTACTTACTCGAGTGTCTTATACATACTGAAGGTTCTTTTAAGATAAGGTTTTAAGTATTGTTGTATAAAACAGGACACATTATTATAAACGCTTTGTAAAATCGAATAACTTGATATTACACAAATTTTGTTTAATTTATGTCAAAAACTACTTAAATGTATTTCATAATGTATATAATACTGCATATTAACGATATTATGATTTTACTCAAAATTTTACGATTGACTGTTTTCTCACTTTGAAACACCATTTTTCTTTTTTGATAACTTTTAAATGAATTTACATATTATGTTATTAAAAAAAGAGTGACAAATAAGCCTGTTGGGTACTATTATGTTTGTTTGTCTATGTTTGTATTATATTGTAATCATGTCACGTAAATAAATAAATAAAAATGGTAATATGTACAATGCGAAGCGCTTAGTCGAATGGTAGAGCATCGAACCGATGATCGGAGATCGTGGATTCGATCCCCCGTCACAACTATGTGTGGTATCCATGAGCAAAATACATTTTCTGCATATGCTTAGTAATGTTACTACCAAGGAATACTTCGAGCTTGTAAAAATTTGTTTCACAATCGAAGCAATAAAATAACTTTATTATGTACAATGCAATTAAACAAGAAATTCGCCTCTAATATTCTGCACTGTCTGTTTTCTATAGGAGTGTTGTTGTTGTTGTTGTTGTTGGTGGTGGTGGTGGTGGTGGTGGTGGTGGTGGTGGTGGTGGTGGTGGTGGTGGTGTTGTTGTTGTTGTTGTTGTTGTTGTTGTTGTTGTTGTTGTTGTTGTTGTTGTTGTTGTTGTTGCTGCTGCTGTTGTTGTTGTTGTTGTTGTTGTTTCCATCGTCCTGTTTCTACTTCTAACATATACATTAAAACTCTAGGTTTTCATAACGCTTTTCTACATTTCGTCATGTTCTCACTATCACTATTGTCATGTTTACTATCACTATCGTCATGTTTACTATCACTATCGTCATGTTCTCACTATCACTATTGTCATGTTTACTATCACTATCGTCATGTTCACTATCACTATCGTCATGTTTACTATCACTATCGTCATGTTCACTATTACTATCGTCGTGTTCTCACTACCACTATCGTCATATTTACTATCACTATCGTCATGTTTACTATCACTATCGTCATGTTCACTATCACTATCGTCATGTTCACTATTACTATCGTCGTGTTCTCACTACCACTATCGTCATATTTACTATCACTATCGTCATGTTTACTATCACTATCGTCATGTTTACTATCACTATTGTCATGTTCACTATCACTATCGTCATGTTCTCACTATCACTATCGTCATGTTTACTATCACTATCGTCATGTTTACTATCACTATCGTCATGTTTACTATCACTATCGTCATGTTTACTATCACTATCGTCATGTTCACTATCACTATCGTCATGTTCTCACTATCACTATCGTCATGTTTACTATCACTATCGTCATGTTCTCACTATCACTATCGTCATGTTTACTATCACTATCATCATGTTTACTATCACTATTGTCATGTTTACTATCACTATCGTCATGTTTACTATCACTATCGTCATGTTTACTATCACTATTGTCATGTTCACTATCACTATCGTCATGTTCTCACTATCACTATCGTCATGTTTACTATCACTATCGTCATGTTCTCACTATCACTATCGTCATGTTCTCACTATCACTATCGTCATGTTTACTATCACTATCGTCATGTTCACTTTCACTGTCGTCATGTTCACTATCACTATCGTCATGTTCACTATCACTATCGTCATGTTTACTATCACTATCGTCATGTTTACTATCACTATCGTCATGTTTACTATCACTATCGTCATGTTTACTATCACTATCGTCATGTTTACTATCGGGACTCCCTTGAGTACTCCGGACCTACAGATGAATGAGATAGAAATAAAACTTTAGTTCTCTTTTTCTTTTTTCCTAGCATATGTTGGTCAGTATTTAGAAATCACCACTGAAAGTTTTATGCTGATACCACTTTCAGCACAATTCTGTGTCATAACAGAATTGTTGGTTCCAACCGCATCGTGGGCGAATAGTTCACATAGTATTACTCTGCAAATTGATAGGTCTCACAAAAGCATTGAGAAAAACCTGTTCAAGGTGTGCTTATTTTCACAATCGAAGCAATGTTAATTTTCTACATTTTTATACAGTATGATATATCCAGAAGACCATGCTTTTAGAAAGTAACCATTTGAAATAATAATTGTAAATAAATTAAGTAAAACAAATGAAATTGAAGTCATACTTAAATATCTCGTTAATGTATAAATCTGGACCGCTTCTTTTACCAATTATAGGTTGTCTCACAGCAACGAACATTGCTTGGAAATCTCCTTTAACAATACGCTCATTGAAATAAATAATATCATCAGGTGTAAAGAATCAAACTTCTGGATTGTTTACAGCTTTAAAATGTTGCTCAAAATTATTTAGAGACACTGTTCCTGATTTCAATCCCGTTGCACCCATTAACGTATTCCAATATAATTTAGCATTTCTTAAAACGGTTCCTTTCAAGATTAATAGTCATTTGTTTCTTAAACTCAAATCTTGCTCTTTTTAGATTTGATTTATAAAAAGTTCTCAGTTTTAAGTCGATCAATTTTATTTTGCCTGTAAGCAATAAGTATATCATTAAGCATACGTTTTGATTAAATGTAGTTTTCATCAAACCAACGCTGACTTTCATAAATGTTATTAAAGTCATTTTAACTGTACCCAAATCCTTTTTAAAAATAGGATCACAAACATTATACAGTATATTGGACATTTCGTTCACGCAACTATGAACATCGGAGTAACTAATACAACTTTTATTTTTTCCTTTAATTTTGTGAAACTATATAAAGCTTCTGTACTTTCAAGTGACTGTTTAAACTGATCGACAAGTTTGCTTTTCCATACGTATCATATTTATGTGTTAATGACTCATTACTACCAGAATCTTGTAAAAATATGTCATGATCCTTACCAAAATAAAATGCTCCTGATTACAGTCAGTGATCAGAAAATAAATTTGGATCACAAACCTTAAAATTATGAATTTTGTGGAAAAGAGATTCTGATATAAGAAAGTAATCAATGACGCTACTATTATATGTAAATCGACCAGTATTAGCATCAGAACCACCTCTTCCATTTATCAAACGTAAACAAGTTTGTGTTTGCAAAAAGTTAAAAGACAAATGCCATTTGCGTTAGGCCGAACTAAATCTTGAGAAACACGCGACAAGGGGACATCTGTGATACAATCACCGTGTAATATTTCAGTTTCAGGAATAACATCATCCTCGACATTATCAGCTGTTCTTGCATTGACATCACCAAATAGAATTATATTTCTGTCCCACTTATACGCCAAATTATTATCAAACTGCACAATTGATTCATTTAATCTATCAAGGATACAGGTTTCAATCGTATTTTGCCTAGAAATGCCTACAGTAAGTATATAACAAAGTTCGATATGTAAGTCGGAACCTATATTTAACAAATTATTCGCTATTTTTTACCCAAATATCGTCTTCAGATTTAGAAACAAGAGTATATTCATTCGCAAAAATGTTTCTTATAAAAATAGCTTTGTCACCAGAATCACGTTAAGTATTTGCCTTCTGTTGGTGTGAATCCACTAGAATCGAAGTAAATATGGAGGCATTTACACAATCATTCTCAACTCGGTACGGAATTTAATAATTGCTTTATGTGACACGTTTGACATAACAAGATTTTGAGGGTTTAGTGTAATCCTGTCTAAATTAATATAGATTAAGAGGTTAGACAGACTGGTTCTCGCAAAGTTCTCGGTCAGATCTTACCAGTCACAGATAAGTTAAATAACAGACAGTTAAATAGTCCACGCGGTGCACTTTTCTCATGAACTGTGACAAAAATCAGATTAACTGTCCAAGCTTATTATCCAGTATATCTGGGAAAGAAATGACCTTGGACAAAGTTTTGATTCCGAGAAATACATTAAGTCAAAATGCCCACAAAACACTTCAAAGAACTCAAAATTAAACTCAAAACAGATAAAGACTTTGCTACAGCGAACACCGTGCTTTGGATTCGAAACAACTTTCATGCTAGATGTGTACACAGTCATGCTAAGAATTTCCAAAGAACCGTGAGGAATGTCGTCAATTTATTTTTGAAAAGTACAATTGACCGCATAATGTCACAGAGATTGGATCAAACCATACTCGTCAGTTGACACGTGGCTTAGGTCACAAAGAACAGAAAGATGTACATGTACTCAAGTTTTCCGGCACCACAGTATAACAAATAAAAGAAAACGATATTGATAAATAAAAGTCCTGAAGGGCCTGAGGGAAGGCTCGCTGCTTGAGATTTCTGATATGTTAAAAGGCAATTCATTGGGATTTAGAAAAGAATGTGGTGTGTTTAATATTTCTTTTGTGTATCTGTATAAATAATCTCCTGCATACAATACAGAGTCCATATCAATACTTTTCCGACAGTAGCTATCAAACGGTTTTAATAGAGCATTTGAAAAAATGCAAACACCATGGTACACACCGTCTTCTGTGTGAAAATTGACAGCATATTTGATGACCCTGGTGAAAATATCCATTTCAGGACATTTTGTAAACTGGTAACGTGGTGGTCCAGGATTCCTTTCCACATCTCCACATAAAAGTTATAATCATGAACAACCTATATGAAAGCTTCACAAACAAACTTTCATATTCTGATGTTTCTCACAAATGGAAAGAATTGAGTAGTGATGTACAACTCCAGTCAAATTTAATATCTCCAGTTCAATAATTATGATTTACGGATAACGAAACGCGTTTATATAGCTTTCAATCAGCTATATAAATAATCAATAAATAGCATCATAAACGGTGTTGCGTGACCTAGATTTAATCAATCTAAAAAATACAACACAGAAACACAACAAACATAACGGTCGGATGACCTAATTAACCGTTAAATATGTTCATCAATACACTGCTTGCATCAGATTACAGATTGGCGCGTTTTTCTATAAACAACAAATGTAGCTCCGAACCTAATTTCGTTATTTTACTATCAAATTTAAAAGAGGACAATCCGTAGTGAATAAAATTTCACTATAATCACTATTTAGTCAAACTACGAGTTATTATATCGAAAACATGTCAATATTTCACCCCATTAATGATAACATGTCGAATGGTGTTAGAGATTATATCCCCACCAGATGACGTCACTATGCAAAGTACTAAATGCGTAAAACATTATTTTATCAATGAAATTTTTTTAGAGCACAGCGAGATAAGTGTATTCTTCCGCATTTCCATGGAAATTGTATGCTTCCCTTATCGTATTTTTGAACTTTTGTAGAGAAAATATCCGCAATAAATAAAAAACTTTGAAACTTTTGATGTAGAATACGTCCTCTGCTACGGTAAATGCGTGTTGAAAGTTGTAAACTACTTTATCGGTCGAATGAATATGGCGGTTCCTGCTATACGTAGTTTGTATAACAGATTGCTAGGGCTGCACGACAGCTAAGGAAGTCAGAGCTTCGCTCGCCTTTCAAAAATGCAAAGACGTTTTTAACTTCGTCAAAACTTTCACAATTATGTCTGATAAAAGGATATTTTGGAAGCATGAAAAGCAACCAAAAGAAGATAAAAAGACTCGGTTACACTGATTTAATTGATTGAATATTTGGCGTCATTTTTATGCCATCGAGTGCTAACAGACGATAAGTTAACCTAACCACTATTTCTTGGGATCCTGAAAGTTTAACCAGTACAACAGCAAATCCCATCTCCGCAAGTAACTGATAACTTCTTCACTTGAATCAGCGGTGAGAGACGAATGACAATGAGACACAATGTCGTATATTAATCATCACGGAGATTATTGCCTGGCGGGGATTCGAACGCACGATCCCTGGATTGATAGCCAGACGCGTAATAGCCTGAACTAATCGGGCCCGGCTTGGTTGCATTGAATCTTTTAAGGAAGGATAATGCCATATGCAACACCTGCCAAACCCCTTTACACCGACTGAAGCGCTATTGTATTCTGGAACAACTATGGATGAGCGCCATAATTCCTGGGGTGGTATTCACCAACCATTCTTAAGAATAGTCTTATCTTGAACTCAATAATGAATTTTGAAAAACACTTTTAGAGACCATCCTTTGAGACCAAAATTTGCCATCATGTATGGAGACCTAATACATGGTCAAATAAACTCTCACACTTATTCTATTTGTTGCTTTAAACTAAATATCTAAGGTTTAACTTCGGATTTTCAAGCTGAAGTCTAAGAAGTTCTCAAGATTGGTTGGTGAATACGATCCCAGGAAATCTGAAATAATAACAACACTTAGCCATAGTTCGGACCGAGATGATGCGGTTGTTACACTGCACGTTACCATTCTGTTGCGATAGTCACCAATATCTGATAAAAGGGTTCCTTGCACCCAAGCCGATAATGGATACGTGGATCTTGGATATTGTTGAGCTATTCAGATTGGATAGCAAGTGGCGTAGCTGCCCCTAAAATGATGTACAAGCCCATCAGGTTCTAGGGGTTCTAGGGGACATGATGTTTAAGGTGCATTATCTGCGTTCTGTGGTCATTTGATGCATTCACGAGAAAATGCAATTCAGGGCGTTGTGGTGTAAAGACAGCTACGCCACTGGAATCGTCAAAGACAAATACCATTGTGCAGTAAGATAGACAGAATACATAAATATATATATATTGGAAAAGGCGATAATAGAAAACGCGTCCTTAAAGGCAATTCCATAGCTCAGCAAAACCTGGGATACAAACAAATAAATACCAATTAAAGACACTGTGTCAGAAAAAATAGTTTTAAATATCATTATATATATATAATATATAAATAATTGAAAAATATATAAAAGTGTGAAAACCTAGTGAATACACAAAAGATCTCAACGCTATAAAGTTTTTTGACAAAAAATATACCTTTATGTATTTGCTGTTCAACTATCTTTACAAAAATGTCCAACAAGATATTATATCACTTGCACAATCATTTGACTTTCTGTCATTATATCCCAAAATATTGAACATTTTATATTAGTTTGGTTATAGTTTTCAAATAGTTGATTAATTGTGGGTATTTTGGACGTAAAGCATCATAAATTATTTCATACTTGCCGTTTCACTTATACATTTTTCTCATATTTCTATCAACATTTTTCCTAAAAATAGGTCAGCTATAATAAACTACATACATCATCAATATTGTTATTTTACTCCGTGATGATTGATATACCACATTGTGTATCATTATCATTCGTCTCTCACGACTGATTCAAGTGGGAAAGTTATCAGTTACTTGCGGAGATGGGATGTGCGCGAGTACTGGTTAATCCCAGGAAACAGTGGTTTGGTTAACTGGTCGTCTGTTAGCCCTCGATGGCATAAAAATGACGCTTAATATTCAGTCAATCAATCAAATGTTCCTTTATTTCCTATATTTTTTTCTATTTATTGTATTAACATAGTTGTTACGTTGGACAGTTGTTACGTTATGGTGTTATGTGTCCATGCTTGTTTGACCCAAAGTCGTATATAATACTGCTGTTCCGAATCAAATCTGTGACATTTTCCCCTAAAGACATATTGATCGACAGCTATTAATCAGACAATGGCTTTTGTAACAAAAAGACATGACGCACTGTCGGTTATTTTTTAATTCCCGAACAAAGGCACAGTTGTTACATTATGCCATCTTGCAAAAGCACGTCTCTTGTTTGTCGTGCAAAGGCAATGGAAAAATAATAAATATCCGTACAATATATTATATATAGCACGTTTGTTTACATACTGACCTATAAATTTGACATAGAATTAATGTTATGTGCGAGGTATGTTTAGTAGCACACGTGTTGTTCGAATAGTACCGGTAAACCGGCTGTTACACATAACTTTATTTCCATTTTGTTTTCCGATGAATAGTTACAATGATAACAATTGATTACATTCTCGAAAATAAGAAAATTAAAGTCCGCGAACAGATTTACACTTCAGAGACCATCGCCGACTCAGATAGCCGGACTGTTGACATGCGTTTCTCTCCTAACTGGTTACGTTCACGCCGTGAAATATTCGCTCACAAAATTTAATCCGTCTCCGAATTTACATGGAGAACAAACAATCATGTGAATGATTCTCGGAATATAAGACAAGTCAACGCCTCACTTCTGGGTCACCGAAACATCATAACTACGGCACAGACAATACATAAACACGGTGGTACAGTTTTTTTCACGGGTGAGAAAAAGCGCGTAAAGCCTGTAATGAAGTCGTTGTATTTCTCATAATACCAGTAAGTACTGAACAAACCTACAGAAGAAGTGACAACGGGTCAACGGCTAAGGTCGTAGGTTTGAGTCCCGCACGGTCCAAAACCTGTATGTGAGAAAGTTTGGCAGTGTCTTGAGGAAGGACGGTAGTTCTACTCAAATTCACTATGATGTCTTCCTCCGCCAATTAAAAAATAGATATGTCACATATATATAATTGTTTGATTGTGTTTATTGTTTTTATTTTTATGTTTTTAATTGTTTAATTTAACTTGAGTTCATTATTTTTTATATTTGTTGTACGTTTTTAAATTTAAGTTCTTTGTTTACAATAAGAATGTAAACGAACAATATCAATATAAAAATTAAAACCATATAAGTATGTAAAATTTAACAATAAAAATGTTAAGTTTGAACAAGAAAGTGTTATACAATAGTGTGCGAGTTTGATCTGCCATACGCCACAGTATTGTAACACAACTATTAGGTGGTACTTATGATAACAGTAGGTCTTGAACTTGAAATAGAAATAAACAATACGTCTCAGATTTTGCAATTACATTTATATTATTCAATAACTTTTATAATAAAACATACATCATGAAAAGATATGAATCTTTAACTTTACTATATTAAACAATTACGATAGTTACAAGTAATTTCAAATTAAAATTATTAAATTTATTTACCTTGAAATAAAGATAAACATACGTCTCAGATTTTGCAATAACACTACCTTTTCCAAAGAAGTGTTCCATTTAAATACTAAATCTGAGCGCGTTTATTTACCTTGTTACTGGGTTTCTCAAGAATCTTCCACTTGTAATTTTTCATCACAAATGTAATCTCTGAAGTAAGTGAAATATCTCACAAAATTATTTGGTCTCCTGACAGTATGTAAATTTATCATAAATGCATACACTTGACTTTTATATCTTTTATCAATTTTTGATCCGCGTTATCAACTTAACGCCTGTGTCACATATATTAATTTAATAATCAGTGACTTTGACATTGCAAAGTTTATATATGTAGCGGACAAATATAGAAACATGATTATCGATATTACCGTTTTGGGTTGACAGGGAGATTGTAATGTTAACTTAAATTTAAATACTACGTGATTAATATGTGTATGCTTATACACATGTTTTTATAAATTAAACTTTCTTAACTATACATTAAACACAATGCCTTATTTTCAAAATATGTATTTTCTAATAATCGCCATTATATGTAATACTCCTTGTAACATAATACATGTTTTCCCAGTTGCATAGTTATATACGAGTATATGAAAATGTGTCGCATTTTTTTTGAAGAGGCGGTGTGCAAGGCAAGATTGTTGAGCGCGCAATCCAGAGGTAGAGCACCGAACCCATGGTAGGAGGGCCTTGGGGTCGATTCTCCCCCAACAACCATGTGTGGTATCCTTTAGCACTTTTCCCGCATATGCTTAATACTGAATCTACCACGAATGTCTTCGAGTGAGATTTGTATAAGTTGTAAGACTTTGTTTCGCAATCGAAGTAAAATAAACAAGTTTAAAAATAAGGCAAGATTGTGGATTAAATGACCAAAACCATTGTGGAGATCATTTCAATATTTATAAAACCAATCAAGGTTAGAAGCTTCAGCCATTTACTTTTCATTAAAAAATAAAATTTTAGAATATTAAAAGTGTCATAACACAAACCGCCTTACATCTCCTGCTGTTTACAGATTACCAAAGGGAGAGATTTTCGCGGACAAAACGTTGCCAATCTTACGTGAACTATGTGAACGTCTTCTTGATTATTTATATAAACAGTGATTACTGTGATGGGGATACTCATTATTTACCTACTAATTATATTCTACACAATTTGTGTCAATCAGTGTGTCTTAGAACTGGCGCAAATGAATCCATTTCACAAATTGATGTATGTCCAATACGGTATAAATATACACGTTGGTGAACCAACGAGACTTAATGCTATGGAGTGGTTTAAAAATAAATTGGTTCGGTAGTAGCACACCATCTCACCTGGAAGTATAGTGTATGTTACATGTCGTCTGCTATGTACTATGTACGTAATAGGTAGTAACACAACATGTCACCTGACAGTATGTTACATGTCGTCTGCTATGTACACTTTAAGTTATGTAGTAGCACACCATCTCACCTGGTAGTATATTATATGTTATATGTCGTCTGCTATGTACTATGTGTGTTAGGTAGTAGCACACCATCTTGCTTGGTAGTAAATTGTATGTTACATGTCGCCTACTATGTTCGATGTGTGTTATGAAGTAGCACACCATCACGCCTGGTAGTTTATTGTATGTTACAAGTCCTCTGCTATGTACTGTGTGTTACGTAGTAGCGCACCATCTCATCTGGTAGTATATTGTATATTACATGTCGTCTGCTATGTAATGTGTGTTATATAGTAGTGCATCATCTCACCTGGTAGTATATTTTATGTTACATGTCGTCTGTTTTGTACTGTGTGTTAGGTAGTAGCGCACCATCTCACCTGGTAGTATATTGTATGTTACATGTCGTCTGCTGTGTACTTTGTGTGTTAGGTTGTTGCACACCATCTCATCTGGTAGTATATTGTATGTTACATGTCGTCTACTATGTACTGTGTGTGTTACGTAGCAGCACACCATCCAACCTGGTAGTAAAGTGTATGTTACATGTCGTCTGCTATGTACTGTGTGTTAGGTAGTAACACACCATCTCATCTGGTAGAATATTGTATGTTACACGTCGTCTGCTATGTACTATGTGTGTTATGTAGTAGTGCAACATCTCACCTGGTAGTATATTGTATGTTACATGTCGACTGCTATGTTCTATGTGTGTTAGGTGGTAGCGCACCATCTCAGTTGGTAGTATATTGTATGTTACATGTCGTCTGATATGTACTGTGTGTTAAGTGGTAGCGCACCATCTCAGCTGGTAGTATATTGTATGTAACATGTCGTCTGCTATAAACTGTGTGTTACGTAGTTGCGCACCAAATAACCTGGTCACCTGGTAATATATTGTATGTTACAGTCGTCTGCAATGTACTGTGTGATAGGTAGTAACACACCATCTCACCTGGTAGTATATTGTATGTTACATGTCGTCTGCTATGTACTATGTACGTAATAGGTAGTAGCACAACATGTCACCTGACAGTATGTTACATGTCGTCTGCTATGTACATTTTAAGTTATGTAGTAACACACCATCTAACCTGGTAGTATATTGTATGTTATATGTCGTCTGCTATGTACTATGTGTTAGGTAGTAGCACACCATCTCGCTTGGTTGTAGATTGCATGTTACATGTCGCCTACTATGTTTGAAGTGTGTAACGTAGTAGCACACCATCCCACCTGGTAGTAAAGTGTAAGTTACATGTCGTCTGCTATGTACTGTGTGTTAGGTAGTAGCACACCATCACACCTGGTAGTATATTGTATGTTACATGTCGTTTGCTATGTACTATGTGTGTTATGTAGTAGCGCACCATCTCACCTGGTAGTATACTGTATGTTACATGTTGTCTGCTATGTACTCTGTGTTATGTAGTAGCGCACCATCTCATCATCTGGTAGTATATGTATATTACATGTCGTCTGTAATGTTCTATGTGTGTTATGTAATAGCACACCATCACACCTGGTCACCTGGTAATATATTGTATGTTACAAGTCGTCTGCAATGTACTGTGTGTTAGGTAGTAGCACACCATCTCGCATGGTAGTTTATTGTATGTTACAAGACGTCTGCTATGTACTGTGTGAAACGTAGTAGCGTACCATATAACCTGGTAGTATATTGTATGTAACATGTCGTCTGCTATGTACTATGTGTGTTATGTAGTAGCGCACCATCTCACCTGGTAGTATATTGTATGTTACATGTCGTCTTCTATGTACTGTGTCTTACGTAATAGCGCACCATATAACCTGGTAGTATATTAACATGTCATCTGCTATATACTGTGTGTTACGTAGTTGCGCACCAAATAACCTGGTCACCTGTATATTGTATGTTACATGTAGTCTGCTATGTTCGATGTGTGTTGTGTAGTAGCACACCATCTCACCTGGTAGTATATTGTATGATACATGTCATCTGCTATGTACTGTGTGTGTTATGTAGTAGCACACCATCTCATTTGGTAGTACAATATATGTTACATGTCGTCTGTTATGTACTGTGTGTGTTATGTAGTAGCACACTGTTCCACTTGGTAGTATATTGTATGTTACATGTCATCTGCTATGTACTATGTCTGTTAGGTAGAAGCGCACCATCTCACCTGGTAAAATATTGTATGTAACATGTCGTCTGCTATGTACTGTGTGTTAGGTAGTAGCACAACATCTCACCTGGTAGTATATTGTATGTTACATGTCGTCTGCTATGTACTATGTGTGTTATGTAGTAGCGCATCTTCTCACCTGGTTAATATATTCTATATTACATGTCGTCTGCTATGTACTTAGTGTGTTATGTAGTAGTGCACCATCTCACCTGGTAGTATATTGTATGTTACATGTCGTCTGCTATGTACTATGTGTGTTATGTAGTAGCGCACCTTCTCACCTGGTAAATATATTCTATGTTACATGTCGTCTGCTATGTACTTAGTGTGTTATGTAGTAGTGCACCATCTCACCTGGTAGTATATTGTGTGTTACATGTCGTCTTCTATGTACTGTGTGTTAGGTAGTAGCGCACCAATTCACCTGGTAGTATATTGTATGTTACAAGTCGTCTGCTATGTACTACTTTTGTTAGGTAGTAGCGCAACATCTCTCATGGTAGTATATTGTACATTACATGTTGTCTGCTTTGTATTGTGTGTTAGGTAGTATTGCAGCATCTCACCTGGTAGTATATTGTATGTTACATGTCGTCTGCAATATACTTTGTGTGTTAGGTTGTTGCACACCATCTCACCTGGCAGTACATTGTATGTTACATGTCGTCTGCTATGTATTGTAAGTGTTAGTTAGTAGTGCAACATCTCACCTGGTAGTATATTTTATGTTACATGTCTTAACACACAAATTACATAGCAGACGATATGTAACATACAATATACTACCAGGTGAGATGGTGCGTTACTCCGTAAACAACAGTGTCTATGGCAGACGACATATAACATAAAATATAGGTTATAGGGTGCGCTACTACGTAACACACAGTACATAACAGACGACTTGTATATTGTATGTTACATGTCATCTGCTATGTACTGTGTGTGTTAGTTAGTAGCACACCATCTCACTTGGTAGTTTATTATATGTTACATGTCGTCTACTATGTTCGATGTGTGTTGTGTAGTAGCACACCATCTCACCTGGTAGTATATTGTATGATACATGTCATCTGCTATGTACTGTGTGTGTTATGTAGTAGTACACAATCTCACTTGGTAGTACAATATATGTTACATGTCGTCTGTTATGTACTGTGTGTGTTATGTAGTAGTACACTGTTCCACTTGGTAGTATATTGTATGTTACATGTCATCTGCTATGTACTGTTTGTGTTATGTAGAAGCAAACCATTCCACTTGGTAGTATATTGTATGTTACATGTCATCTGCTATGTACTATGTCTGTTAGGTAGTAGCGCACCATCTCTCCTGGTAGTGTATTGTATGTTACATGTCGTCTGCTATGTACTATGTGTGTTAGGTAGTAGCGCACCATTCCACTTGGTAGTATATTGTATGTTACATGTCATCTGCTATGTACTATGTCTGTTAAGTAGTAGCGCACCATCTCTCCTGGTAGTGTATTGTATGTTACATGTCGTCTGCTATGTACTTTGTGTGTTAGGTAGTAGCGCACCATTCCACTTGGTAGTATATTGTATGTTACATGTCATCTGCTATGTACTATGTGTGTTAGGTAGTAGTGCACCATTCCACTTGGTAGTATATTGTATGTTACATGTCATCTGCTATGTACTATGTCTGTTAGGTAGTAGCGCACCATCTCTCCTGGTAGTGTATTGTATGTTACATGTCGTCTGCTATGTACTATGTGTGTTAGGTAGTAGCGCACCATTTCACTTGGTAGTATATTGTATGTTACATGTCGTCTGCTATGTACTATGTGTGTTAGGTAGTTGTGCACCATTCCACTTAGTAGTATATTGTATGTTACATGTCATCTGCTATGTACTATGTCTGTTAGGTAGTAGCGCACCATCTCTCCTGGTAGTGTATTGTATGTTACATGTCGTCTGCTATGTACCATGTGTGTTAGGTAGTAGTGCATCATTCCACTTGGTAGTAAATTGTATGTTACATGTCGTCTGTTATGTACTATGTGTGTTAAGTAGTAGCGCACCATTCCACTTGGTAGTATATTGTATGTTACATGTCATCTGCTATGTACTATGTCTGTTAGGTAGTAGCGCACCATCTCATCTGGTAGTGTATTGTATGTTACATGTCATCTGCTATGTACTATGTGTGTTAGGTAGTAGCGCACCATCTCTCCTGGTAGTATATTGTATGTTACATGTCATCTGCTATGTACTATGTCTGTTAGGTAGTAGCGCACCATCTCTCCTGGTAGTGTATTGTATGTTACATGTCGTCTGTTATGTACTATGTGTGTTAGGTAGTAGTGCACCATTCCACTTGGTAGTATATTGTATGTTACATGTCATCTGCTATGTACTATGTCTGTTAGGTAGAAGCGCACCTTCTCACCTGGTAAATATATTCTACGTTACATGTCGTCTGCCATGTACTTCGTGTATTATGTAGTAGTGCACCATCTCACCTGCTAGTATATTGTATGTTACATGTCGTCTGCTATGTACTGTGTGTTAGGAAGTAGCGCACCATCTCACCTGGTAGTATATTGTATGTTACAAGTCCTCTGCTATGTAATACTTTTGTTAGGTAGTAGAGCACCAATCTCCTGGTAGTATATTGTACATTACATGTTGTCTGCTTTGTACTGTGTGTTAGGTAGTAGCGCACCATCTCATCTGGTAGTATATTGTATGTAACATGTCGTTTGCAATATACTTTGTGTGTTAAGTAGTAGCGCACCATCTCACCTGGTAGTATATTGTATATTACATGTCGTTTGCAATATACTTTGTGTGTTAAGTAGTAGCGCACCATCTCACCTGGTAGTATATTGCATGTTACATGTCATCTGCTATGAACTGTGTGTTAAGTAGTAGCGCCCCATCTCACCTGGTAGTATATTGTATGTTACATGTTGTCTGCTATGAACTGTGTGTTAGGTAGTAGCGCACCATCTCACCTGGTAGTATATTCTATGTAACATGTTGTCTGCTATGAACTGTGTGTTAGGTAGTAGCGCACCATCTCATCATCTGGTAGTATTATGTATATTATATGTCGTCTGCAATGTTCTATGTGTGTTATGTAGTAACACACCATCGCACCTGGTAGTATATTGTATGTTACATGTCATCTGCTATGTAATATGTGTGTTAGGTAGTAGCACACCATCTCACTTGGTAGTTTATTATATGTAACATGTCGTCTACTATGTTCGATGTGTGTTGTGAAGTAGCACACCATCTCACCTGATAGTATATTGTATGATACATGTCATCTGCTATGTACTGTGTGTGTTATGGAGTAGCACACCATCTCACTTGGTAGTATAATATATATTACATGTCGTCTGCTATGTACTGTGTGTGTTATGTAGTAGCACACCATTCCACTTGGTAGTATATTGTATGTTACATGTAATTTGCCATGTACTGTGGGTGTGGTAGTAGCACATCATATCACCTGGTAGTATATTCTATTTAACATGTCGTCTGCTATGTACTGTGTGTTAGGTAGTAGCGCACCATCTCACCTGGTAGTATATTGTATATTACATGTCGTTTGCAATATACTTTGTGTGTTAAGTAGTAGCGCACCATCTCACCTGGTAGTATATTGCATGTTACATGTCATCTGCTATGAACTGTGTGTTACGTAGTAGCGCACCATCTCATCTGGTAGTATATTGTATGTTACATGTTGTCTGCTATGAACTGTGTGTTAGGTAGTAGCGCACCATCTCACCTGGTAGTATATTCTATGTAACATGTTGTCTGCTATGAACTGTGTGTTAGGTAGTAGCGCACCATCTCATCATCTGGTAGTATTATGTATATTATATGTCGTCTGCAATGTTCTATGTGTGTTATGTAGTAACACACCATCGCACCTGGTAGCATATTGTATGTTACATGTCATCTGCTATGTAATATGTGTGTTAGGTAGTAGCACACCATCTCACTTGGTAGTTTATTATATGTAACATGTCGTCTACTATGTTCGATGTGTGTTGTGAAGTAGCACACCATCTCACCTGATAGTATATTGTATGATACATGTCATCTGCTATGTACTGTGTGTGTTATGGAGTAGCACACCATCTCACTTGGTAGTATAATATATATTACATGTCGTCTGCTATGTACTGTGTGTGTTATGTAGTAGCACACCATTCCACTTGGTAGTATATTGTATGTTACATGTAGTTTGCCATGTACTGTGGGTGTGGTAGTAGCACATCATATCACCTGGTAGTATATTCTATTTAACATGTCGTCTGCTATGTACTGTGTGTTAGGTAGTAGCGCACCATCTCTCCTGGTAGTATATTGTACATTACATGTTGTCTGCTTTGTACTGTGTATTAGGTAGTAGCGCACCATCTCACCTGGTAGTATATTGTATGTTACATGTTGTCTGCTATGTACTATGTGTGTTATGTAGTAGCGCACCATCTCACCTGGTAGGATATTGTATGTTACATGCCGTCTGCTATGTACTTTGTGTGTTAGGTGGTTGCACACCATATCACTTGGCAGTACATTGTATGTTAAATGTCGTCTACTATGTACTGTATGTGTTAGGTGGTAGTGCAACATCTCGCCTGGTTGTTTATTGTATGTTACATGTCGTCTGCCATGTACTGTATGTGTTAGGTAGTAGTGCAATATCTCGCCTGGTAGTTTATTGTATATTACATGTCGTCTGCCATGTACGGTGTGTTAGGTAGTAGTGCAATATCTCGCCTGGTAGTTTATTGTATGTTACATGTCGTCTGCCATGTACTGTGTGTTAGGTAGTAGCGCACCATCTCACCTGGAAGTATATTGTATGTTACATGTCTTCTGCTATGTACTGTGTGTTAGGTAGTAGCACACCATCTCACCTGGAAGTATATTTGTTACATGTCGTCTACTATGTTCGATTTATGTTATGTAGTAGCACATCATCTCATCTGGTAATACATTGTATGTTACATGTCATTTACTGTGTACTATGTCTGTTAGGAAGAAGCGCACCATCTCAACTGGTAGTATATTGTTTGTTACATGTCGTCTGCTTTGTACTGTGTGTGTTATGTAGTAGCACACTATCCAACCTGGTAGTATATTGTATGTTACATGTCATCTGCTGTGTAATATGTCTGTTAGGTAGAAGTGCACCATCTCACCGGGTAGTACATTGTATGTTACATGTCGTCTGATATGTACTGTGTGTTAGGTAGTAGCACAACAACTCACCTGGTAGTATATTGTTTGTTACAAGTCGTCTGCTATGTACTTTGTGTGTTATGTAGTAGCGCACCATCTCACCTGGTAAATATATTCTATGTTACATGTCATCTGCTCTGTACTATGTGTGTTAGGTAGAAGCGCACCATCTCACCGGGTAGTATATTGTATATAAAATGTTGTCTGCTATGTACTGTGTGTTAGGTAGTAACACACCATCTCACCTGGAAGTATATTGTATGTTACAAGTCGTCTGCTATGTACTATGTGTGTTATGTAGTAGCGCACCTTCTCACCTGGTAAATATATGCTATGTTACATGTCGTCTGCTATATACTTTGTGTGTTATGTAGTAGTGAAACCATTTCACCTGTTAGTATGTTGTTTGTTACATGTCGTCTGCTATGTACTGTGTGTTAGATACTATCGCACCTTCTCACCCGGAAGTATATTGTATGTTACAAGTCGTCTGTTATGTACTACGTTTGTTAGGTAGTAGCGCACCATCTCTCCTGGCAGTATATTGTATGTTACATGCTGTCTGCTATGTACAATGTGTGTCAAGTACCAGCGCACCATCTCATCTCATAGTATATTGTATGTTACAAGTCGTCTGCTATGTACTGTGTGTTAGGTAGTAGCGCACCATATAACCTTGTAGTATATTATATGTTACATGTCGTCTGCTATGTAATGTTTGTTATATAATAACGCAACATCTCACCTGGTAGATTATTTTATGTTACATGTCGTCTGCTTTGCTTTGTACTTTGTGTTTGGTAGTAGCGCAGCATCTCACCTGGTAATATATTGTATGCTACATGTCGTCTGCTATGTACTTTGTGTGTTTTGCTATGTATTGTATGTGTTAGGTAGTCGTGCAACATCTCACCTGGTAGAATATTGTATGTTACAAGTCGTCTGCCATGTACTGTGTGTTAGGTAGTAGCACACCATCTCGTCTGGTAGTTTATTGTATGTTACAAGTCGTCTGCTATGTACTGTGTGTTACATAGTAGCCACCATATAACCTGGAAGTATATTGTATGTTACATGTCTGCAATAGACACTGTTTGTTACGGAGTAACCCACCATCACATCTGGTAGTATATTGTATATTACATGCCGTCTGCTGTGTACTCTGTCTGTTAGGTAGAAGTGCACCATCTCACCGGGTAGTATATTGTATGTTACATGTCGTCTGCTATGTACTGTGTGTTAGGTAGTAGCACAACAACTCACCTGGTAGTATATTGTTTGTTACAAGTCGTCTGCTATGTACTTTGTGTGTTATGTAGTAGAGCACCATCTCACCTGGTAAATATATTCTATGTTACATGTCATCTGCTCTGTACTATGTGTGTTAGGTAGAAGCGCACCATCTCACCTGGTAGTATATTGTATATAAAATGTCGTCTGCTATGTACTGTGTGTTAGGTAGTAACACACCATCACACCTGGAAGTATATTGTATGTTACAAGTCGTCTGCTATGTACTATGTGTGTTATGTAGTAGCGCACCTTCTCACCTTGTAAATATATGCTATGTTACATGTCGTCTGCTATATACTTTGTGTGTTATGTAGTAGTGAAACCATTTCACCTGGTAGTATGTTGTTTGTTACATGTCGTCTGCTATGTACTGTGTGTTAGATACTATCGCACCTTCTCACCTGGAAGTATATTGTATGTTACAAGTCGTCTGTTGTGTACTACGTTTGTTAGGTAGTAGCGCACCATCTCTCCTGGCAGTATATTGTATGTTACATGCTGTCTGCTATGTACAATGTGTGTCAAGTACCAGCGCACCATCTCATCTCATAGTATATTGTATGTTACAAGTCGTCTGCTATGTACTATGTGTTAGGTAGTAGCGCACCATATAACCTGGTAGTATATTATATGTTACATGTCGTCTGCTATGTAATGTTTGTTAGGTAATAACGCAACATCTCACCTGGTAGATTGTTTTATGTTACATGTCGTCTGCTTTGCTTTGTACTTTGTGTTAGGTAGTAGCGCAGCATCTCACCTGGTAATATATTGTATGCTACATGTCGTCTGCTATGTACTTTGTGTGTTTTGCTATGTATTGTATGTGTTAGGTAGTCGTACAACATCTCACCTGGTTGAATGTTGTATGTTACAAGTCGTCTGCCATGTACTGTGTGTTAGGTAGTAGCACACCATCTCGTCTGGTAGTTTATTGTATGTTACAAGTCGTCTGCTATGTACTGTGTGTTACATAGTAGCCACCATATAACCTGGAAGTATATTGTATGTTACATGTCTGCAATAGACATTGTTTGTTACGGAGTAACCCACCATCTCATCTGGTAGTATATTGTATATTACATGCCGTCTGCTGTGTACTCTGTGTGTTAGGTAGTACCGCACCATCTTACCTGGTAGTATATTGAATGTTACGTGTCATCTGTTATGTACTGTATGTGTCAGGTAGTAATGCACCATCACACCTGGTAGTACACTGTATGTTACATGTCGCCTGCTATGTTTTATGCGTGTTATGTAGTAGCACACCATATCACCTGGAAGTACATTGTATGTTACATGTCATCTGCTATGTACTGTGTGTGTTATGTAGTAGCGCACCATCTCACCTGGTAGTATATTGTATGTTACATGTCGTCTGCTATGTTCTGTGTGTAAAGTAGTAGCGCAACAACTCACCTGGTATTATATTGAATGTTACATGTCTTCTGTTATGTACTGTATGTGTCAGGTAGTAATGCACCATCGCACCTGGTAGTACATTTTATTTTACATGTCGTCTGCTATGTTTCATGCGTGTTATGTAGTAGTACACAATCTCACCTGGTAGTACATTGTATGTTACATGTCATCTGCTTTGTATTGTGAGTGTTATGTAGTAGCGCACCATCTCACCTGGTTTAATATTGTATGTTACATGTCGTCTGCTTTGTACTATGTGTGTTATGTAGTAGTGCACAATCTCACCTGGTAGTATATTGTATGTTACATGTCGTCTTCTATGTACCATGTTTGTTAGGTAGTAACGCACCATCTCACCTGGTAGTATATTGTATGTTACATGTCGTCTGCTATGTTCTGTGTTTCAGGTAGTAGCACACCATCTCACCTGGTAGGATATTGTATGTTACATGTCGTCTGCTTTGTACTATATGTCTTATGTAGTAGCACACCATCTCACCTGGTAGTATATTGTATATTACATGTCGTCTGCTTTGTACTATATGTCTTATGTAGTAGCACACCATCTCACCTGGTAGTTTATTGTATGTTATCAGTCGTTTGCTATGTTCTATGTGTGTTATGTAGTAGCGCACCATCTCACATGGTAGTTTATTGTATGTTACCAGTCGTCTGCTATGTTCTATGTGTGTTATGTAGTAGCGCACCATCTCACCTGGTAGTACATTGTACGTTACCTCTCATCTGCTATGTATTTTGTTTGTTAGGTAATAGCGCACCATCTCACTTGGTAGTATATTGTATGTTACATGTCGTCTGCTATGTTCTGCGTGTAAGGAAGAAGCGCAACATCTCACTTGATAGTATATTGTATGTTACAAGTCGTCTGCTATGTTCTGCGTGTAAGGAAGTAGCGCACCATCTCACTTGGTTGTATATTGTATGTTACATGTCGTCTGCTATGTTCTGCGTATAAGGAAGTAGTGCATCATCTCACTTGGTAGTATATTGTATGTTACATGTCGTCTGCTATGTATTTTGTTAGTTAGGTAATAGCGCACCATCTAACCTGGTCACCTGTAGTATATTGTATGTTACATGTCGTCTGCTATTTACAATGTGTGTAAGGAAGTAGTGCACCATCTCACCTGGTAGTGTATTGTATGTTACAAGTCGTCTGCTATGTTCTATGTGTGTTATGTAGTAGCGCACCATCTCATCTGGTTGTTTATTGTAGGTTACATGTCGTCTGCTATGTACCATGTGTGTTAGGTAGTAAGGCACCATCTCATCACCTAGTAGTATATTGTATGTTACATGTCGTTTGCTATGGTCTGTGTGTAAGGTATAAGCGCACCATCTCACCTGGTAGTATATTGTATGTTACAAGTCGTCTGCTTTGTACTATATGTCTTATGTAGTAGCACACCATCTCACCTGGTAGTTTATTGTATGTTACAAGTCGTCTGCTATGTTCTATGTGTGTTATGTAGTAGCGCACCATCTCATCTGGTAGTTTATTGTATGTTACATGTGGTCTGCTATGTACCATGTGTGTGAGGTAGTAAGGCACCATCTCACCTGGTAGTTTATTGTATGTTACATGTCGTCTGCTATGTTCTATGTGTGTTATGTAGTAGCGCACGATCTCTTCTGGTAGAATATTGTATGTTACAAGTCGTCTGCTATGTACCATGTGTGTTAGGTAGAAAGGCACCATCTCATCTGGTAGTATATTGTATGTTACATGTCGTCTGCTATGTTCTTAGTGTAAAGTAGTAGTGCACCATCTCACTTGGTAGTATATTGTATGTTACATGTCGTCTGCTTTGTACTATATGTCTTATGTAATAGCACACCATCTCACCTGGTAGTTTATTGTATGTTACAAGTCGTCTGCTATGTTCTATGTGTGTTATGTAGTAGCGCACGATCTCATCTGGTAGTTTATTGTATGTTACAAGTCGTCTGTTATGTTCTATGTGTGTTATGTAGTAGCGCACAATCTCATCTAGTAGTATATTGTATGTTACAAGTTGTCTGCTATGTTCTATGTGTGTTATGTAGTAGCGCACCATCTCATCTGGTAGTATATTGTATGTTACATGTCGTCTGCTATGTTCTGCGTGTAAGGAAGTAACACACCATCTCACCTGGTAGTATATTGTAAGTTCCAAGTCGTCTGCTATGTTCTGTGTGTTCGGTAGTAAGGCACCATCTCACCTGGTAGTATATTGTATGTTACATGTCGTCTGCTATGTTCTGCGTGTTAGGTAGTAGCGCACCATCTCACCTGGTAGTATAGTGTATGTTACATGTCGCCTATGTGAGTTATGTAGTAGCGAACCATCTCACCTGGTAGTATTTTGTATGTTACATGTCGTCTGCTTTGTACTATGTGTGTTATGTAGTAGTGCACAATCTCACCTGGTAGTATATTGTATGTTACATGTCGTCTGCTATGTTCTGTGTGTTAGGCCGTAGCCCACCATCTCACCTGGTAGTATATTTTATGTTACATGTCGTCTGCTATGTTCTATGTGTGTTATGTAGTAGCGCACCATCTCACTTGGTAGGATATTGTATGTTACATGTCGTCTGCTTTGTACTATGTGTGTTAAGTAGTAGTGCACAATCTCACCTGGTAGTATATTGTATGTTACATGTCGTCTGCTATGTACCATGTGTGTTAGGTAGTAACGCACAATCTCACGTGGTAGTATACTGTATGTTACATGTCGTCTGCTATGTACCATATGTGTTATGTAGTAGTGCACCATCTCACCTGGTAGTATATTGTATGTTACATGTCGTCTGCTATGTTCTATGTGTGTTATGTAGTAGCGCACCATCTCACCTGATTGTATATTGTATGTTACATGTCGTCTGCTATGTACCATGTGTGTTAGGTAGTAAGGCACCATCTCATCTGGTAGTATATTGTATGTTACATGTCGTCTGCTATGTTATATGTGTGCTAGGTAGTAAGGCACCATCTCATCTGGTAGTATATTGTATGTTACATGTCGTCTGCTATGTTCTATGTGTGTTAGGTAGTAAGGCACCATCTCATCTGGTAGTATATTTTATGTTAAATGTCGTCTGCTATGTACTATGTGTGTTAGGTAGTAAGGCACCATCTCATCTGGTAGTATATTGTATGTTACATGTCGTCTGCTATGTTCTGTGTGTGTTAGATAGTAAGGCACCATCTCATCACCTGGTAGTATATTGTATGTTAAATGTCGTCTGCTATGTTCTATGTGTGTTAGGTAGTAAGGCACCATCTCACCTGGTAGTTTTTTGTATGTTACATGTGGTCTGCTATGTTCTATGTGTGTTATGTAGTAGCGCACGATCTCATCTGGTAGTTTATTGTATGTTACAAGTCGTCTGCTATGTACCATGTGTGTTAGGTAGTAAGGCACCATCTCACCTGGTAGTATATTGTATGTTACATGTCGTCTGCTATGTTCTGTGTGTAAAGTAGTAGTGGACCATCTCACTTGGTAGTATATTGTATGTTACATGTCGTCTGCTTTGTACTATATGTCTTATGTAATAGCACACCATCTCACCTGGTAGTTTATTGTATGTTACAAGTCGTCTGCTATGTTCTATGTGTGTTATGTAGTAGCGCACCATCTCATCTGGTAGTTTATTGTATGTTATATGTCGTCTGCTATGTACCATGTGTGTTAGGTAGTAAGACACCATCTCACCTGGTAGTATATTGTATGTTACAAGTCGTCTGCTATGTTCTATGTGTGTTATATAGTAGCGCACCATCTCATCTGGTAGTATATTGTATGTTACATGTCGTCTGCTATGTACCATGTGTGTTAGGTAGTAAGGCACCATCTCATCTGGTAGTTTATTGTATGTTACAAGTCGTCTGCTATGTTCTATGTGTGTTATGTAGTAGCGCACCATCTCATCTGGTAGTATATTGTATGTTACATGTCGTCTGCTATGTACCATGTGTGTTAGATAGTAAGGCACCATCTCACCTGGTAGTATATTGTATGTTACATGTCGTCTAATATGTACTATGTGTATTATGTAGTAATGCACCATCTCACCTGGTAGTTTATTGTATGTTACACATCGTCTGCTATGTTCTATGTGTGTTAGGTAGTAAGGCACCATCTCATAACCTGGTTGTATATTGTATGTTACATATCGTCTACTACGTTCTATGTGTGTTAGGTAGTAAGGCACCGTCTCATAACCTGGTTGTATATTGTATGTTACACGTCGTCTGCTATGTTCTATGTGTGTTAGGTAGTAATGCACCATCTCATAACCTGGTAGTATATTGTATGTTACACGTCGTCTGCTACATTCTATGTGTGTTAGGTAGTAAGGCACCATCTCATAACCTGGTAGTATATTGTATGTTACATGTCGTCTGCTATGTTCTATGTGTGTTAGGTAGTAAGGCACCATCTCATTACCTGGTAGTTTATTGTATGTTACACGTCGTCTGCTATGTACAATGTGTGTTAGGTAGTTACGCACCATCTCATCTGGTAGTATATTGTATGTAACGTGTCGTCTGCTGTGTTCTATGTGTGTTAGGTAGTAACGCACCATCTCATCACCTGGTAGTATATTGTATGTGACATGTCGTCTGCTATGTTCTATGTGTGTTAGGTAGTAATGCACCATCTCATCTGGTAGTATATTGTATGTTACATGTCGTCTGCTATGTTCTATGTGTGTTAGGTAGTAAGGCACCATCTCATCTGGTAGTTTATTGTATGTTACATGTCGTCTGCTATGTTCTCTGTGTGTTAGGTAGTAAGGCACCATCTCATCTGGTAGTTTATTGCATGTTACATGTCGTCTGCTATGTACTGTGTGTGTTAGGTAGTAAGGCACCATCTCATCTGGTAGTATATTGTATGTTACATGTCGTCTGCTATGTTCTATGTGTGTTATGTAGTAGCGCACCATCTCATCTGGTAGTATATTGTATGTTACATGTTGTCTGCTATGTACCATGTGTGTTAGATAGTAAGGCACCATCTCACCTGGTAGTATATTGTATGTTACATGTCGTCTAATATGTTCTATGTGTATTATGTAGTAATGCACCATCTCACCTGGTAGTTTATTGTATGTTACACGTCGTCTGCTATGTACTATGTGTGTTAGGTAGTAAGGCACCATCTCATAACCTGGTTGTATATTGTATGTTACATGTCGTCTACTACGTTCTATGTGTGTTAGGTAGTAAGGCACTGTCTCATAACCTGGTTGTATATTGTATGTTACACGTCGTCTGCTATGTTCTATGTGTGTTAGGTAGTAAGGCACCATCTCATAACCTGGTAGTATATTGTATGTTACACGTCGTCTGCTACGTTCTATGTGTGTTAGGTAGTAAGGCACCATCTCATAACCTGGTAGTATATTGTATGTTACATGTCGTCTGCTACGTTCTATGTGTGTTAGGTAGTAAGGCACCATCTCATAACCTGGTAGTTTATTGTATGTTACACGTCGTCTGCTATGTACTATGTGTGTTAGGTAGTTACGCACCATCTCATCTGGTAGTATATTGTATGTAACGTGTCGTCTGCTGTGTTCTATGTGTGTTAGGTAGTAACGCACCATCTCATCACCTGGTAGTATATTGTATGTGACATGTCGTCTGCTATGTTCTATGTGTGTTAGGTAGTAATGCACCATCTCATCTGGTAGTATATTGTATGTTACATGTCGTCTGCTATGTTCTATGTGTGTTAGGTAGTAAGGCACCATCTCATCTGGTAGTTTATTGTATGTTACATGTCGTCTGCTATGTTCTCTGTGTGTTAGGTAGTAAGGCACCATCTCATCTGGTAGTTTATTGTATGTTACATGTCGTCTGCTATGTACTGTGTGTGTTAGGTAGTAAGGCACCATCTCATCTGGTAGTATATTGTATGTTACATGTCGTCTGCTATGTTCTGTGTGTGTTAGGTAGTAAGGCACCATCTCATCTGGTAGTATATTGTATGTTACATGTCCTCTGCTATGTACTATGTGTGTTAGGTAGTAACGCACCATCTCATCTGGTAGTATATTGTATGTTACATGTCGTCTGCTATGTTCTGTGTGTGTTAGGTAATAAGGCACCATCTCATCTGGTAGTATATTGTATGTTACATGTCGTCTGCTATGTTCTGTGTGTGTTAGGTAGTAAGGCACCATCTCATCTGGTAGTTTATTGTATGTTACATGTCGTCTGCTATGTTCTGTGTGTGTTAGGTAGTAAGGCACCATCTCATCTGGTAGTATATTGTATGTTACATGTCGTCTGCTATGTTCTATGCGTGTTAGGTAGTAAGGCACCATCTCATCTGGTAGTACACTGTATGTTACATGTCGTCTGCTATGTTCTGTGTGTTAGGTAGTAGCGCACCATCTCATCTGGTAGTATATTGTATGTTACATGTCGTCTGCAATGTACTATGTGTGTTAGGTAGTATCGCACCATCTCATCTGGTAGTATATTGTATGTTACATGTCATCTGCTATGTACTATGTGTGTTATGTAGTAGCGCACGATCTCACCTGGTAGTATATTGTATGTTACATGTCGTCTGCTATGTACTATGTGTGTTAGGTAGTAAGGCACCATCTCACCTGGTAGTACATTGTATGTTACATGTCATCTGCTATGTTCTGTGTGTAAGGTAGTAGCACACCATCTCACCTGGTATTATGTTGTATGTTACATGTCGTCTGCTATGTTCTATGTGTGTTATGTAGTAGCGCACCATCTCACCTGGTAATATATTGTATGTTACATGTTGTCTGCTATGTGCAATGTGTTAGGTTATAGCACAACTTCAATAATAAATAATCAAAACATTGAATGAAACTGATACCCCTATTAGAACCAACAGACAAGGGTGTGTAATATAGACAGAAACTCTGTATAGTTTTGTTTACTTGTAAAGCAAGTTCTCTTTAATATTTTCCAATAGTTCTCATATATGCCATGTAGATAAATGTAACACGTGGCATACCTTACTGTTATATGATGGATAATATTTAAGTTCATTACAAATGCTATGTAAGTGACAAAGTTTTACATAAACTTAAGGTTTATAGTGACGTTTAATAACAATAATCAACAGTTTATACTTTACAACATGATACAACATGGAATAATCAACAAGGTAATGACACCTAAGTACGTCACACGTTTGAATATTGGTAATGGTGATATGATTGGTGAAGTCTTCACAGAATGTTTATCGAACCATGGATACGTATATACAATTGAACTTTATTCTGTGTATATACAATTGAACTTTATTGCCTCTAACACGGATAACTGGAACACAAAACATGGCTCTAAATAGAACTGTTCTGGCAGAATGTTTTTATATTTTAAATTATATATTTACTATGAAATACCACATTGACTGGAACTCTAAAACCATGCAGGACATTTTTCACATGTTGTTACAGTTCTTCTTTTGAACCATATTATGCTCCTGACAGAATTCTCAATTTTAATATTGTTTACTTGAGTGAACAGGCAGCATGAACCGCAGTGTGCAATGAATTTTTTAATTTTTTACAATAGCCATACATGGGAAACATGCTTTTTCACGAATCGCAATTGATTGAACAATCTGATTGAGTGTCACCCAATGAAAATTTTTGCCAAATAATATTGAAATCCGGCCCGCGGTTTCAGACAAGAAGATCTTCACTGTAGCCATATAGACAAAACAAACTTGAAAGAGCTTCATGTAACAATGCTTCACACCAAATTTGGTGAAAATTTTAAGCAGTTTCAGAGAAAGTCATTTGAAGCAATTGTTGAGGCTGCCGACAATGGACACAGAGTGATCACAATATATAAAAATAATAAAACATAAAAACTTTGTTAGTGTCAGATTAAAAAATGCTTTCATGTCTTCTGCTTATCGAAGCTACATTTGCTATTAGATTCCTTGAATCCCAAGTCACAATGGCAGAAACACAATGATAAAGTTAGTACCAGGATGGTAAATATACGTGCTAAACAAAGATGAGTATTGACTTATACAGTTACTTGGAAAGGGTGAAATTAACCTGAATTGAGTGTCTGACGGTTGGATGTTTTTTTTACTTGAACAACCGATCTTCCAGGACCGAGCAAGTTTGAGCCAGCAAAGCCCAACTGAACATTTACAATACACAATGACAAAAGTAACAGCATGCAATTATATGTTAAGATTCTAACATCAAAGGCCTAAAAGCCCCGATGGAAGGCTCGCTGCTTGTGTTAATTCGAAAATGTAGGTTCGGGATATTGGAAAACTTAGTTTGATTTCTGATATGTTAAGTAAAAGGCAATTCATTGTGATTTAGAAAAGAATGTGCTGTGTTTGATATTTCTTTTGTGGATCTGTATAAATAACCTCCTGCATACAATACAGAGTCCATATCAATACTTTTTTAACAGTAGCTATCAAACAATTTCTGAGAGTTGTTTACATATGGAAAAATAGATTTAAAAGAGCCACAGGAAATGCAGACAAGCAAGTTGGCTAAATTGCTCTGCAGGTACGATTCAGCATCATGATATGCGAAACACTTCTGTGCAGTACATGAAAATACACAGCTTCCTATATGTGACCTTCCTGGTAGTCACCAAGGTCTTGCTTACAATACTTTGGCATGTTAAGCTGAACACTTGTGTGAAGCTTTTTGAAAATAAAATTGGTTCTGGCATTTGGTAATTACAGGTCTGACACAACCAACAATGCAGTATGTGGAAATACACAGCCTTAATATTTTGTACATGACCTTAACCTTTGAGGTAGTCACCCAGGTGTTGCAAGCTACACATGGTCATGGTATGCTGAACACATCTGTGATGTAAATGTATAATTAATGTTTAACAATAATGGCTCGTCTCAAGTGAACTAGTCGTACTAAAAGTCCTCCATGTTTGCAAAATTTATGGATCAGGCATAAAACTGAATACTCTGTATGTATACATAGGATTTTATTTATACGTTCAGCAATTAAGTCTGACCTTGACCCTCGAATTAGACCTTGTTTTTGCTTTTGCACATCACCTTTAAGTGAAGAACATTTGAACTAACAAGTAGCTATATTACAATCCTTAAATGCATGTATTCATACATAATATAGGGGGTTGTTTAACTTTTTCAATATACAATTGTTACCGTGACCTTTGAGCGACAGACAAGTTATGTATATCTTTGTGGAGAAATTTGTACCTAGTTGATTGATTTTCCCCTGAACAAGTGCTGGATTGAGACGTTGTGTTGTAAAGGGAAGACATATTCTGAGAATACTTAAATATATTGAATGGATGAGAGAATGGAAGAATTAATGAGGTTATAGGTTATTCAACACTAACAGGTAGGATGATTCCAGGTTCACTCTACATGTAAAAAAAAACAAATTAACATACAGATAAAAAACATAAACAAATGAATATACAGAATGAACCTAGAACCTTGATACCTGCAGAACTGCAGAGTTTTAGTAAATTCTGTTGTATTACTCAAATTATCTTTTTTCACAACATGCAAGAGTGAAAGTGATCCTAACTCAAAATAGGTTTTTTGAGTTCATTCTGAACTTACACACATTGCCCCCTATCTATGTCATTCTGGAGTCCTTGTCATATTTTAGAAGAGATGATGCCCTGGACAAGCAAAAATCTTCCAATACTTTTGAAAATTACCAATATGTTCTGAACAGCATTGGACAGGCAAAAATGGCAGCTATATGCTTGTATAAAAAGATCCTTTCTTGCATATAGAGATCATTTCTAAGTAAAACATATTTAACAAAAAAAAAAATATATATATAAAAAAAAAAATAAAACATTTAAAATTAAAATAATATTTTTTTTTTAAATAAATTAAAAAAAAGAAAAGTAGTCAGCATCTCATTATATAATGCAGGGTGTTAGTTGTAAATATGATCCAAGTATGAGTGTCTTAGCACTAGTACTTATTGAGAAATAGTGTAAAATTGAAAACTTAATGTTGGGAGGTTAATGCAAAATTCAGCATCAAACAATGTCAATGGACCATGAAATGTAGGTCATACTCAGCATCTGCAGTATATAATGTGATGCAGGGTGTTAGTTGTAACTATGATCCAAGTATGAGCGTCCTAGCATTTGTACTTATTGAGAAATAGTGTAAAAACGAAGCTTAATGTTGGAGGTAAATGCAAAATTCAGCATCAAACAAAGTCAATGTACCAAGCAATGTAGGTCATACTCAGCATCTGCAGTATATAATGTGATGCAAGGTGTTAGTTGTAACTATGATCCAAGTATGAGTGTCCTTGCACTTGTTCTTGTTGAGAAAACAGTGTAAAAATGAAAACTTAACGTTGGAGCTAAATATAAATGTTTGACGCCGTTGCCGAATAAGCAACATCTTAATCTCGTTTCTCCTTCGTCGCGGGGAGACAAAAAGCACATCCCAAACAACTTTATGATGAAATTTTATTTAAATCAGTATGAAGATTGAAACATACAAATTTAATTAAATCTTTTTTTTTATATATTCAGTTATGGTCAGCATTTTTGATTATCACAACAAAAACACAAATATGAAAGGTTTAAACATCAACACTAAACAAGTTCTATTTTCCCTAAAGCTAGGATTTCATATCTTAGTCATAGGATTACAGATGAAAATCCAAACTTACACTGCCCCGGCAGGGAGAAATTGTAGGAGTGGTTACCACAAAGCAGCCATTTTCTGTACCTGTCAATTAAGTTTCAGTGTGCTAAAAATATGTATTTGTTAACAATTTAAGGCCCATGACCAAGCAAGCTTCTCCCCAGAATTGTAATTTTTTTGAAGTTGGGTTTTATATCATACCAACATATTATATTATTCTATGCCAACAGGAACATCAAATTAACATACAGATAAAAAAAACATCAACAAATGAATATGCAGAATCTATCTAGAACCTTGATACCTGCAGAACTGCAGAGTTTCAGTAATTTCTATTGTGTTTAACTCAAATTGTTGCTTCTTCGACATGCATGAGCCACAGTGATCCTATTCTTGCCATCACACAGACAAGTAATTCAACCACAATACTGAACATGACAAAGAATGATAAAATGAACATGACACCATTCGGAAGATTCCTACCCCTCTGCAGAGATCAACAGTGATTCTATTCTTAGCCGGAACAATACGAGCTCGGATTTCAAGTGTGCCAAATTATAACAAAAATAAAGCAGTGCCGACTGTGAATTTTAAACATAGAGCTCTTTGATTTGAATCACATCTTGCATACCAGATAAGGATATCTGCATTTTACTGGGTTATGATATTTCTATCTCACCCAAGGGCCGAGGTAAAATTCTTCCACTGTGACGTTGGAACCATATACCATAACGACATTACATATAAAATATATATATCACGTAAATTATATAATTTGAAAAATGATTCTGGTAAAAAGGAAGTATAAATCAAATTAAAACAATTATTCAATGTTTTTAGTATGCAAGAAAAAGAAACTTTCATGGTTGTTGTGGTTTAGAAAGAAAACTCCCTCAAAAACAATATTCCCTCCAGATGGAATTTCTATCCATAAAACCTCAAGCCAGTGTTAGATTACAATTAAACCTGCCCCAGAGCCATATTTGGCTAGTATATCACAGGTTTTAAGTTGGAATACAACAGAAACTAAAAAAATGAAAAGGTTTGGTTTTTAAAAGTTCAATCTTTAAATGATTTTTTTCTGTGCAATCTCAGAATTTCTGTTTTAATAAAAATCAGAAAGTTAATAAATCACATTTATAGAATATCTGTCACATAGAAAGCATATTTCAATGCATTTACAAAAGTTTTCTTAACTATTAATAGTTCTAGGAATAATTTCTATTGCTCCAATTTAACCAAACTAAACCAAACCTCAAATTAGACAGAACGGAACAGCTTACCCTCCACTTTTGTGTTTCCAATAACTTCGTCAAAACATGGAATAGCACTGGTAAAAGTTGTATATGCCATTTAATTTAACAGACTATACTGTACTTTTACATTACTTAAATGTTTGTTTCGTATTCAAGTCCAAATTGCAAGGATATTTCTTCGATACTTTTTGAGAAAATACATAAAATGTCAGGAGGCAGGTTAGCTGTTCCTCTCAGTATAGTACATCATGTAAATGCACATATTTACATTAGCATAACGTTGGACCTGAATATATACATGTAATTTACATGATTTCTTGTAAGATCAAATCAGCTCATCATTGGGACTTTTACATCAGGGATACTATGAAAATCTGACCAGCAGTACATGTATATACAACAACACTCTGTCTATTGAGAAGCTAAACATATATTCTGCAAAAAAGAAACTATACTCTTGTAAATTGTCTTTTTAAAAAAACACATATTGCCAAAGAACTTGTATATTATGGTAATATAAAATTGTGTAAAAGTGATGAAGATTAAATATAAAATACAGGTGCTACATGTAGAGTGCAAGCAAGACCAAATACATGATCCAATGATTCAATGGTCTTGACTTCGCACAAAAAAATGAAAACATTACTCACAGATGGGAGATTGACAGAGAGTGATCAAAACAACATTACTCCTGTTTCACCAACATATTTAAGAATACACTTAAATGCTTAAAAACTTTAACATAAGACAAGCATCCATGTGATCTCGAATTATACTGTCTCCAGTAAAATCGCATATGGCTTCTCTGGCACTGATTAAAAAATATTTAAGTAACCAGTCAAAGCTTGCTGTAAATTTTTGAGTATTTAAGTAAAAACTTAAAAAAATAGTGGTGTCTCTCAGAAACGGAGGCCAGCTTTTTTAATTCAAGAAATAAAAACAGATTAATCTAATTCTGGAAATGACAGGACAAGGAGAGTAAAGTTTAAATGCTGAATATATATAACACTAATACAAATACATAAGGAGCATCACATAGTTACGTTTTTTATATAATTAATTTGTAGCTTTTAGAAACAGAAAATTATTCATGAGAAAATGTGTCTTCCTAGCCTGAAGTAATGAGTGAATTATTTCAATAACGGAAATCAACAGCAGAATAAACTATTTCCTACATTTCATTAACATTTATGAATACAAAACTGACAATATCTAGTTAAATCACATATTGAAAAGGTTTAATTTCTATTACTATGCATCAAATATATTCTAAACCATATTAGCAAATATGTACTAGACCAGTTCAGCAAATATATATTTAACCATTTTAGAAAGTATGTTCTCAACCATTTTAACAAATATGTACTGAACTAATTTAGCAAGTA
The DNA here is from genome assembly GCA_029582155.1 of Panopea generosa. Taxonomy (NCBI): domain Eukaryota; kingdom Metazoa; phylum Mollusca; class Bivalvia; order Adapedonta; family Hiatellidae; genus Panopea; species Panopea generosa. The sequence goes on from CM055895.1 coordinate 82,907,542, forward strand.
TGTACTCAACAAATTTAGCAAATATGTACTTAGCCATTTTAGGAAATTAGACCGCAATTCATAATAATTGGTTCATAATTGTGTAAGTCTATATATGACATCTATGACATCAGTCTATAATGATGTCAGTAAATCTGAAAGTTAACAAACACATATTTCTTAATGACAACAAATGTACCATTGACATTAAAATAACCTATGTTGTCTAGGCTAACGATTAGTCATTTGTTTCCATCACTTAGCAGTAGTTACAAATATTTTGTAGCAGTCTGTAAATCCTTAATTCAACAGGTAATTCATTATTAGAAATGTAATAATGCAAAAGAAACATTCAAATACATTTTACCTATTCATAAGCATGTGAACTGGATTGTGTTTTGCAGCCTCAAGCAGCCAAAAATATATCTTGATGGAATGGAGATTATTTGACCCGACATGAGAATGACTATCGCTCCACCAACTGGCCACATGGCATTGTAAATGCAGAATTTACTTATAATTGGCAGCTTGTCTAAGGAATATGGAAGTCTGGCAACCAATACCAATCACTGATTGGATTATCGCCTTGTTTGATTGACAGCCCAAGTCAGGTCAAGTATGAGCAAGATACATGCGATATTTACATGTGATATTTACATGTGATATATGATAGGGAAGAAGACGACTTTTCTTGATTCTTTCTTATCTCAGAGGGATTTTTCATCTCCCATTGCAAGAATTCTATATTTATAAACAATCACATTTTTTATTGCAACTTTGCAAAATAAAGTAGTAACATCAATTATATTAATCAGTCTTTAAGAACTGTAAATTACACATAAAGGTAAGATAAAAATATATATACAATTAATAAAACCAATCAGAATTTTCGAAAAAAAATCATTTAAAAAATCTTTCTTGACTATGTGAATGATGCACGATCACAGTTTATCTATACCGAAGTTAGACAGAAATGTTCCACTGTACATTAAATCACATTACTTTTTTACTATAAAAATTGGAACAGTTTGAATGTACATACATATTATTAGAATATTTTGTATAGGAAAATCATAACAAATTCATAAGCATATAGATATGTAAAATAATGTCAAGAAGTTGAGCAACCTGCAAAAAATGTCTGTATCAAGCCTGTACATCGTGACTGTCTATTACTGCCCTCTATTTACGACACATTGACCTGTCAAGAGCCCTTATAAAGGGCACAAACAATTAAGGGTCTGATCGATTCCGATGGCTCAAAGTGGACACCAGATGACGCTGACACGACATTATCTTGCATTACTGAAATCACATGCCACACTGAATCAGAATTTATCTTCCACTGTTCAAGTAGCATTTACACACTAACCTAAAAATGCTTGATCTTGTCACGTGGAAACACATAGCAATGTCAAACCAATTTCTAATAGTCCCAAATTTAACCTTAGACTTCTGAATTTTAGAACTAGACAAAATATGTTTGAACTGTGGCTTGAAAATCACCTTCTAATGCACATACACAATGTTTTTTACTAAATTGTCTTCATGGTTAAATTGTCTACATGGTAAAATTGTCTTCATGGTTAAATTGTCTACATGGTAAAATTGTCTTCATGGTTAAATTGTCTACATGGTAAAATTGTCTTCATGGTAAAATTGTCTACATGGTAAAATTGTCTTCATGGTAAAATTGTCTACATGGTAAAATTGTCTTCATGGTTAAATTGTCTACATTACTTACTAAAATTTAGGAATAACAAGTTACTATACAAGTAGCTTTATCCTGATAGTGATTGGTAACAAAAAGGATGATAAATAACACATGAAATTGGAACATGTAACCTTCCCCCCCCCCTCGCTCTAACATCTAGTCTAACCAATAAACTACTTTGGAAAAATGTTAGAATGTTGCACAACAGTTACCATGATAACAATTACAGAATTCTCTCATTCAAGTCAAAATGACCACAACAGTACACACAACACATCATGAATGAATGAATAAAACATCAGCTACAATGCACTTCTCCACTCTTAAAGAAACCTGACTCTGTGGGGCATTCCCTGAAAGTGATAGTACCACCTGCTGGCGTCGACACATCAGTAATGCAAACACGGTCAAGCATCTTTTTCACATTTGGTGGTGGAATCCAATAATTGCGTAAATCCACAGGCTTGTCCATTACACTGTCACTTTCATCATTATAATCAGTGGTGTCTTCATCCATAGATTCAGGCTCATGCTCTAGTATGCTAACACCCTCTAAAGAACCTGTCGACTCGCGCTTCTTTTCGGTTTCAGATATGGATTTTTCTGGTTTAATATTTAACAATTTCATGGATTTGATGTCTTTTTGAGAATTCAAAGATTTTTGAGTATTGGTCTGCAATGCTGTATCATAATTAGATGGCTGGGCCTTTCTGGGTCTGCCTGGGGGCCGACCAGATTTCATTTTAATTTTGAGTAGACTGGATTGTCGCACTCCCCGGCCCCTTACTGCACTGCCTCGTCCACGAGAAAGCAGCTTCCCTGGTGATCTGGACAATCCCCTTCCTATAGTTTTAAGCACATTTGTTCCTTTCATACTTCCACGACCTTTTGACATTCCCCTTCCAAGCCCCCTTTTCATACCTCTTCCTACTCCTCTGGGCCTCCCTACACCCCTACCACGTTGTTTCATAACACTTTGCAAATGGGGCAAAGCCAAATTTTTTGGTCTATTTAAGGACCCTGGAGGTCGGCCACGTTTTTTTACAGGGGTAAGCTTGGGTGGCGGGGGTGTGACAGAATCACTGGATTCATTATTGATTCTAGCCATTGCTTTTTCATTTTCATCATCATCTGTTGTATCACATGGATCACTGGATTTCTCAATGTCAGCTGATTTGGATTCTTGGGATGTTTCTGACATCGAGTCTTCAGACTTTGATGATGACGATGAGTCTTCCTCTCCTCCAGAGTCGGACATGTTTTCACTAGACCGCGGAAACCCTTTCCTTGGTTTCTCATCATCGGAATGGTCACTGGTATCGTTGGAGGTTGTAGACTGCAATTTTGCAAATTAGCAATAATATTAAACATATGTAAAATAACAATAAAGGATAACAAGAGCAGCACATGCAGGTGCAGATGCTCAACTGTTATGTTGTAAAAGTGTGGCAATGTCATTTACACCTTTGGTGAAAAAGAAAAATATCGGTCCAGTGTAACATGATAATGAAAGAAATACATTTTTGTGTTTTATAGTTCCCTTATTTATGCCAAAGGGAACTTCTGTTTTGTAAATTAATTAAATAGGATTTATAAGACTGAGTAAGTAGTAGCCTCAGCCCCAACCCTCCATCTACAGTATAATAGGGACAATTAGTTTGCCTAAAACAGAGTATCCAACTTGTATCCCTAATGGAAGTGAAGATATTTGTCAAGTTTCATTGACTTATGACTAATAGTTACTGAGATACAAGCTTGCTAAAAACCAAAATATCTAAGTTACAAGTATTAAACAGATTATTTCTGCCTAAAATCGAAGCAGAGTTACCCCCCCTTGAGTTTCTTAAATGATAGTAACCACACCTTGCTGTATAGCTGTTACAAGTAGTTACTCAGATACAAGGTTGTTACATGTATGAACTTTGAACCAAATTTTTTTTTAACCAAGTTTTTTGTTTGTTTGTTAACAGATGACTAATTAACGTAACCAATATTTCCTGTTAACTCGAGCATCTCTGCAGGTGACTGATAACTTTCTCACTTGAAACAGTGGGGAGAGAGGACTAACAATGAGATGTATTGTTGTATACTATATCAATCATCATGGCGACTGTGGCCATGCAGGGATTCTTGGGATCCTTGAAGATTATCCAGTACTCAAATACACTGATCTTTGCAAGTGACGTAACCGTCCTACTTGAATCAGCAGAGAAAGATGAATGGCAATAAGACTAAACTAATGATCCCTGAACTGATAGTCATAAGCACTACTGACTGAGCTAACTGGACATGGCAGAAGAGAAGCTAATGATAATCAATAGGACAATGATGAAAAGATTCAGAAAGAGTCTCGTGTAAAATTTGACTGACATTGACAAATATTGAGCTTGACCTGTATTTTATAATTATAAAGAAACACACTTTATATTAATTAAACACACAGATCAATTCGGAAGTTATTCATCAAATTTTTACCAAAGATTAAGCAGAAAAAGGACCTGAACTCCAGTAAAATCTGACCGATATTGACTATCGAATGGACAGATAGACAGGGTAGCACTTAATTCCCCTTTAACATTCATCAAAAGAATTCATCTTCAGATGAAGACTAGGAGTCAATAAATGTATTTGTGTATTGAATGGAAATAAAACACCTTTAATCTTCAGACACTCAGGCAGACATCAAAGAGGAATAAATGGCACCTAGTTTCTTATGACGACATATTTTGAAAATATCATTATTGGCCAAATGAGATATTTTAAATTTACCTGCTGCCTGTTTTGTTTTGGTTTTGGTCCTCTCTTCTTCTGCCCAGCATCTGGATTCCTGTAAAATTGGTAACAAAATTGTCATTGTTTTCTATACACATGAAACATTGTTTTTACTTTATAATATCTTGTATTATCCCTTTTGTTTTAATTAATAAACAAGACCATGCACACCACTGGATTCCTGTAATATTGGAAACAAAATTGTATTCTCATCATTTTGTCTATACATGAAACATTCTTTTTACATTATGATAATCTGTATTTAATATCCTTTTTGTTCTATTAATAAATTAATAAACAATGAACAAGACACTTAAATACCTTCCTGCCAATATATGTTAACCATGTTTTTATTTATACAAAGTAAAATATTTCTACATCGAGTACAATGGTAATTAACATTATTGAGACTTTAGCGAATTTCTCACAAAAACATCAGCCAGCATAAATTATCTCTTATAATTACTGCCTTGAATCATCACAAAGAACTTGTACAAAATTTCTTTGGCTTCCTGTGGCTTACCATTTTGATTTAACAGCACCACTGATACTACTTTTATGGTAAGATTGGTCATTTTTATAAGTAAACAATGAAATATCAGCTACAGATGTAAAATTCTGACATGCATGAAATAAAAAAAAATTACAAAATGATTTTTCTTTAGAAGTATTTATATGCTCAATTTTCAAAATACCAAAATATATGTACAAGCATATTTGACCATTTTTTTGTTGGTGTATTTATGCCAATATGCACTTTATATGGAGAATATTAGAGAAAAGTTTTAACCCACCTTTTATTGAATGCATCTATAAGTCGTTTGTCTAAAATATTGCTCTCTGGTTCCCATGTATTGTATCTAAAACAAAAAAGTACAAACATAAATTAATTTTCACATTGATTATCAAAACAATAAAGTGATGCGAAATAGCAAACTTTAGGTAAATTCAGACCCTCTTATTTATTAAAGTCCATTATACATGTCTCAACTTTCATAATCAGTCACCTGGATTTATTGATATTTTGGCAATATGAGTTTGTAAATGTCATATTTCAATCCACAATCTAATGAGCAAACTTATTGCCTATATCTTCCGAAAGTTTCATTTAAATTCATAAAGTAATAAACATGTACCAACAATTTGAAATGCACCACCCGCTAAATCAATTTTTCACAATTATATCAGTATTCTGTATGTACACCATTTGCAGCAATTCAATCACATTGAAACAATGCATATCTGCGAGTATCCTTGGACAATGTTATTCCAAGCCTGGTTAACGTTCTGGTAGAAATAATAAAACAACTTCCACAATAAAATGCCATGTCACTTTATGTGGAATTATCTATATCCAAAGAAAGACTAATTCATTGAAGAGAACAACGAAAATTTGAAAAGCAAATATCTTACTTTATAGACCATCCTTTCCACTTTACAAAATACTCTGCTTTGCCCTAAAAATAGAAAATATGTTTAGTCACTCAGTATACATAGGAGTTATACTAACTTAATATGGTTACCGATCTCATCTCGAGTGAATATGCCCACGATAGACAAACACTCAACTGTAATCCTCTCAGATCTGACCATATCCACAAAGATGACGCAGGCAACCATACCAATAATTAATAATAAACATTTTAAAGCAAACCTTTATTTTTAGTGTCATGTTCTTGTGAAACAAAACACAAATCCAACAAATAACATAAATATTATTACGAAATTAGAGTTTAACTTCTATTTAAATCTTAACTTTTAGCAGAATGCATATTTTGTAATCAGTGACGTAGCTGCCTTTACGCCAAACGCCCAGGCTTGCACATATTTTTTGCGAATACATCATTATATCTCCTAGAAATGCCCTAAGATCGCAGGAAATGCATCCTGAAAGTCTTTTTGCTGCTGGGGCATGCCGTAGACCCCACTAGAACCAAGTGGGCTTGCACATCATTTCAGGGCCAGCTACACCACTGGTAATTAAACATTAGAATAGTCACATTAGTTTCACTGACTAGGGAGACTTATGAAATTCTCTATTCAAGGGATACCATTCATGATTCATCACCCAGCATGCGCCCCCTAAAATTTGGCAAGCATAGGTTTTTCTTCTACACATTTACTTTAAACTCAAGTTACCATCTAAAAGATTTGTGTTAAAACAAATTAAGCACGTATTTGATGTACATAACATGTACAAACTTAATACTTCTAGCATGATGCCTGAGTATATTCTACTGCCGCCCAGTGTTTGTTTTTTTTCAAAGTTTTTTTCCTTGTTAAATCTTTATCGTTTCTGGTAATTTTATGCGAAAAAGTTTGTGATGGCGGCACCACCAAAGCCAGCAAAAATTTAAAAAAAGCTAAATAGCTTTTTTACAAGTGGATCATCATCTGCAGAAAGTCAAATACAGAAGAAAAGGTATATAAGAATGTCATGACATGTGTAAATGATTTTAAATGGACCAGTCTGCTAAAACATGTATACAATTAAAATATCTACACTGTGTAGGCTAAACCTTCAAAAGTACCAAGACAGAAAGAACCAAAGTTGTGGACAAACTGAGACAAACAAATAATCAATACAACACTGAAATCTATGTTTCATCTATTTTCATTCAATGTTATATTAAAAAAAGATTTGGCCAGAAGAGCAATATGCCATCGGTCTGCTCCTAACAAGAGAGTGATGATTTATGATTGTGTGAATAAATGCTCAATGTATGAGTGGTGCGCTGAAGAGTAATAGGTAAGGCATGCGTCTGTCAATCTAGAGGTCTAACGTACAAGCTTGCATAGCGACATTTTTTTTTTGTAAATAAAAATGTTTATAAAAAAGTTCAAGGTATTCCTGTTATTATTTCTATCTTTTTTTAAAAGAATTAAGTTATAAATGTATATACATTCACTTAAATATATTTCCTTTTTTTTCCCAGTCTTATTTGTAAAGGAAGCTGTCGCACCCTCTAAACTGAAATCCTGGATCCGCCCCTGCAGTCAATTTGAACTGCATTTCACTTTGTGTTTGTTTGATTTTTTTTTTCTGAAAAAAAAATCCATCTTAATTAAGGTAATGGTGGTAACAAAAATAGATATAAAAAGTCTTGTTTTAATTACTGACAACTTCCATTTTACTATTTTAATGAACCACTAACAGTCCAGCAATTTTACCATCAACAGCACTAAGTTTTAAAGCAATTTGAGAAGACCACTGACAATACTATTACATGATTCAGAATTTATTGTAATACTTGATCCCCAAGTGTACAATTTATCTTAACTCATTTTATATCGATGTGGTCAAGAACAGTAAACAGAACAAATTATTTTTTAACATAAACAGAAAGAGGAAAGATTTTCAAAAAAAATTATACCAAACTTTTATCATAATAAAGTGTTATTTGGAAGACAAATGTTCTGTCCAGAACTGTCGAGTTTGCTGTACAAAGCAATTATTATTTTGCTGAATAATGAGATCTTTTTTTCGGAACCTTGAGTTACTTGACAAAATATCATTGCTTATACAAGCACACCTGTATGAAAGCATATCGTTGGCTGCTCCTACTAAATATGAAAATCAATTTGAACCACTCAGTTAGAATGAAATAGGAATAAGCTTTTCTATACTGAAACTAAGAGGCCTGCCTGCTTTACAAACCATCAATCTGTCAAACCCCTGCTAGGGACCTAAAACCGATGTGCTTTACTGACAAGAAGGTTAATTTAAAAAGACTGGAGAGGGTAAAAGAATGAATGTATAGGGTTAGTTTTAAATGTTATTTCTATGGAGACACATATTGAACTCTGGCAAGGACAGAACAACCATAGTTGGTGCCCGGGCATTCCAGTGCAAAATGGTTCCAAGAGGGGAAAAAAAGGTACTTATAGTCAGAAAAAAAAACTGATTACTTTTTGGGGGTGTTCATTCAAAATATTATTGGCCATTACATGTTCTTTAAAAAGAGTAGACTCTCATTGACAACAAATATACAATTAAAAGATTTTTTCTACAGGTCTATTTATACCCCCTGGCCCCACCTGTAAACTGTATGGGTCAGAAGTGACAAACAAACCATTTTTAAGGGTGGCCACAGTACTGGTCTGACCTTAACCATTGGACAATGTATGTTTAGATTTATTAGGTCCTTATTGCGGGTCATATAATTTTCTGATGGTATTGCCACAAGATAATGCATGATGCTGTAAAACATGGTAAGCCTTTGATCAACCCTCATGAAATCAAGTGGAGTGCAGTCAAAACGGCCCAAGACCAAAACCATCTCATATACCTTAGTAATTACCTTAGTCAAAACGGCCCTATTATAATTTTTTTAGATGTGTTACATTCTTATTTAGTTCAAATAAAAAAAAAAGAAGAAGAAAGTATATTTTGATGATTAACTTTAATCAATTTAGGTGTGAATACGGTCGGTAATTGAAACAAGTATTAACATTATTGCTAACTTCAATTAATTTATATCCAGATTCTGTCTGTGCGCCTTATATTTCGATAAGGTTTTCAGTAATGTCAGAATCCTGATAGTTTTTCACTATTAGTACTTATTTTTCATTGTATTACTTTACTTTATTTTGTATAGTGATTAAACATAACTTTAAGTTGACTCTAATACTGTGGATATATGTATTCATGTTTGTGTTCATATTCATGCAGGGTTTCCGCTGTCATTCGCCAAATTCGCAAATGGCGAAAAAATAAAAAAAATGGCGAAAAAATGATTTGCCGTAAGAAGAATTTTTTATATACACGAAATTTCCCTTTCCAAAACACCTCGATCTGGCCTTAACATCAATATCACACAGCCGAAAACACAGCTTGTACACAGTACACAACCCACGTGTGACATGCCATATAGTAGCATGACTAGGGGAGGTAAAATGCGGCACCTTTTATCTTTATCACCTCCTCGTAAAACAATAAACATCGGTTGTACTTAGATCTTTAATGGTTGATTGAAACACCGACACGTGATGATGATTGTTTACAGTTTGTAACGAAATGAAATTGCGCCTTTGATTCTATTATTAATATGTCAATCAAAACTAATTATGCAGGTAAAAAAAACATTGAGGTAGCACTTTTTTAAGACGTAACTAATCAGTATAAACAATTGACCCCCGCAGTGTTTATCATACCACATGCCCGATTATGCGACTTTGGAAAACCTCTCATGCATATTCAGTTATCTATTTTTATTCCTCTAATGTGATTGGCGGATAGCTTTGAATATAAATTAACCTATTTTTAATAACCGCTCTGATTGGTCGGATATCTACGACCAAGGTACACGTTTCTTACCACCTACCCGAGCAAAGACAAAAAAATAGACGATGACGTAATTCGCGGGTGTCTCTCAAATTCTCCAGTATGAAGAGTATAAAATTATCTCCCTTTGCCAAAATGGTAACGATTTCTAAAAGCTGATTAGGTTTTTGCAGATAATTTGCGATCGATCGCGTTATGTAAAATGTCAGCGTTAGGTCTTGGTAATTTTATAAATATTTCGTAGATTTACAATTATTGGAACTGTATGTATATAAAAAAATTTCTGTGAAAACGTGAAAATTGATATTTAAATTGAGTTTACGGTAAAGACAAATGTGGGTGGGGTATTATAGTAATGAACTTATTGTTTTTTGGTTGTGTAGTTTAAGCGTATAATTTTCTTTGGCATGATTTAAATATAGTATTGAAAACAACAATTAAGATCAATTATGTGTTGTTTTTTTTTAATATTTGAAATATAGTTGACTAGCTGCACTTTCTAGATATTTGAAGACTATCATAGACTGCATTTATTTATCATATTGCCAAGTTCTCTTGGATAGATTGAATAGCTTTGTAGACTTGACATTGCCATTATTGTATGTTATGACAGCAATAATAAGAAAAGAAGAGAAAGATATTTAAAATAATGTTTTAAATATACTGAATCGACAGAACAGAAATGATAGTCAATAAAGAACAAAGCTTAAATACAACATAATAAGTTGGGCATACTGATAGATACATAGTCAGTTCTCCTGCAATTCTCTCACTTCTCCCGGTCTTATTCAAATTCTAAAACTTGTGATTTAGACATGCATAATGTTAAGGGGAGCTAACCCTACATATAATTAACACATTTAAGTCTATGTTAACAAATTTCATATTATACCGCAAGGAGTTTTGGTAATAAAAATCTGGGCATGTGAACCGCTGATCATTTTTGTATGTGAACAATGATGAAATAATAAGAATAAAAGAATGGAAAATGTTTTACGGTTTTTGTTTATTTATTTACAATTGTGTAATTCATCCATACTCTTTATAATAAGCTATAAAATCACAAAATTCAGTCAAAGACATAACACACCATAAAAGTGCTAGATATGCTTAAAATAGTGTATATCAATACAGCTAAACAAAAAATGGCGGACGAGAGGGGGGAAACCCCCCTCCCGAACCCTCCCCCACGCGTACTTTATTTTTTTTTCATTTTATGGTGGCCAAAAAATAAATGGGGCCAGTGGAAACCCTGTTCATGTGTCTGTGAAGGAGTGAGTATATGCATGTGTTTGCTTTCTAGTCTGTATGCATGTTTGCTTGTAACTCATCACACTTTTTTCATGTATTTCTGTAATTGCGTGTATCTGCGAGTGTTAGTACAATGTTGCGTCTTGCAATTCAAATGTTAAGTGTGTTATTTGCTACTTATGTTCATTATGTAATAACATATATGCTGCTCTCAAACTAGTACTAATTAAAGTAACCAATAACAGAAATACTTACATGTTTTAATTACTGACCATATGAACACCTTAATTAAAGTTATTCATCAAATATACTTTCTTCTTTTTTTTATTTGAACAAATTAAGAAACACACAAGTCAAGTGATCTCCGATACAGGTAGTTTAATATAAGTGAGATAGAAGAAGTGCGGACAAAGTCTGGTCTGGTACATTAAGCAGCTTGTCTCTACACAGCAAATATGAGAAAATTTGTGTGACAGTATTGGGAGACCAAACACTGGAGCAGTACTCAAGTCAGGGTCTGTTTCGTTGCAGAACAACTATTGCAACACTGTCATTGTGGTTAATAAACGCATTCAAAACCAACACAATAATTTATAGAACTGCTCATATTTATCATATTAACCATTTCCGATTATATAAAGTTTTTTTATACAAAATCAATTGTTATACATTTATTTGCAGATTTACATAGCCCATCGTAACTCTGACACCTTAAAGGAACTTGATACATTGCTGAATATGATCACAACAACCAAACATAGACATGTTATGCTCTGTGGCGTTTTCAACTGTCCCGATATTGATTGGCCATCCCTCTCAGTCACCAACCCCACAGATAGATCTATCCAGCTGGACTTGGTTGACATCTCAGCCAAACACCAGCTCACCCACACGAGAAGGAAACACACTTGATCTCGTATTCTCATCAAATCCATCCCTGGTGAAGAGTTCATTGTATTGTATGGTGTTTAGTGTCGCTTTCAACAATTTTTCAGTCATATCGCTATGGTCTCTACTTGAGACAGTATTCTAAGCGCTGTCACACTAAAGTATCATGCCGCAGACACATGGTATGATACCCCACCCAGTCGCATTATACTGACACCGGGCTGACCAGACCTAGAACTCTCCTCTAAATGCTAAGTGTCAAGCGAGGAAGCTTCTAGGTAGTACCATTTTTAAAGTCTTTGGTATGACCCGGTCAGGGATTGAACCCACGACCTTCCGCATGCGAGGCGGACGCTCTACCACTAGACCACGCCGCGGTCTGGGTGAAGAGTTCAACAATGCTGCCTGGAATCTCAGATCATGATATTGTAGTAGTTGACAGTGACACCAGACCTCACTACAACAAACAGAAACCGAGGAAGGTACTTCATATTCAAAGGGCTAACTGGGATGACCTGTGTGATGGATGCCATACCATCTCCAAGAGGATAGCTTCTCTTTATGAGGATGGAAAGAACACAGAACAGCTCTGGGACTCATTTAAATTACCCCTACAGTGCCTCATCGACAAATTCATCCCCTCAAAAACATCCAGACGTAAGAACGCCCCACCTTGGCTGAACAGACAACTAAGGAGTATGTTCGGAAGAAAGACACGACTGCATCGCCAAGCCTGCAGATCAGGCATCTACACCAACTTCCATCAACACCAGAAGAAATGTAAGAGGCCATTTCGTCTAGCTGAGTGGTCTTACGTCAATGAGGTCATCCAAAAGGGTCTGGACAGCAATAACACAAAGCCTTTGTAGAGGTATGTCAAAAGCAAGAAGCAGGACAACATTGATGTCTCACCATTACGAAGCTAAGGTCAGCTACTCAGCGATGGGAAATCCAAAGTGGAAACACTCATTGACCAGTTCAGCTCTGTATTCATCTTTGATGGAGACTCTAATTTACCACCTGTAAGTATCCATATTGACAATGACATCCAAGACATTGAGATCAGCGAGGCAGGAGTACTAAAGTTGCTACTCAATATACAAACATTGAAAGCCCCTGGACCTGATGGACTCCCAAACATGGTATTAAGGGAATGCGCACCTGAACTGGCACCTGGAATCTCTATGATATTTCAGAGGTCACTGGACTCGGGAATACTTCCCCAAGACTGGCTGAATGCAAACATCGCTCCTGTGTTCAAGAAGGGAGATCGTCATGCACCAGCGAATTACCGCCCTGTATCACTGACCTCTGTTCTCAGCAAGATCCTCGAGCACATAGCCTGTCATCATCTGCTAAACCACTTTGATCATCACGCAATCCTGTCATCTCTCAACCATGGCTTCCGCGCTGGCTACTCATGTGAAACCCAGCTTGCTGTTATAAAAAACTTTGTTTCCAACTTTGATAAAGGATCCCAGACAGACATCGCCATATTGGACTTCTCCAAGGCTTTCGATACGGTGCTCCATAAGAAGCTGCTGCATAAGCTGAACTCATATGGCGTACGCGGCAACCTACATCGATGGATCAGGTCATTTCTCTGCCAACGGAACATGAAGGTAGTTGTGGAAGGTGAATCCTCAAAAGAAGTCCCTGTTACCTCCGGAGTACCCCAGGGAACAGTCCTAGGTCCTCTACTATTTTTGTGCCACTTCAACAACTTGCCTGATGCTGTCAAGTCACAAGTACATCTATTCGCAGATGACTGTCTGCTATACAGGATCATACGCACCCACCAGGACCACATCACCCTCCAGCAAGACCTCAAGAACCTTGAGGCTTGGGCCGAGCAATAGAACATGCCGTTCATCACCAGTAAGTGTTATATCCTCACCATCAAGCAGAAGTCATCTTACTACTATCAACTGAACAACACTATCCTCAAAGGAGTTCCGACTAGCCGCTACCTTGGCATCACCATCTCGTCTGATCTCCGATGGGGAACCCACATCAATAACATCTGTAAAAAAGCCAGTTCCACCTTAGGCTTTATTAGGCAGAACCTCCACCACTGCCCAGCCACAACACGGAAATCAGCCTACATCTTGCTTGTCAGATCAACACTGGAATATGGAGCCATCATATGCGACCCATTTCCCCAGTCGGACATTGACAAGCTGGAAAAGATTCAAAGGAAGGCTGCCCTATTTATCACAGGCGACTACAGAACAAGAACCCCTGGATGCCTCACTGATATGCTCAAGGACTTGGACCTGCAAACCTTACAACACTGTAGAAAGGAGCAACGCCTGACCTTCCTGTTCAAGGTGGTGGAGGGGTTGGTACTGACTTTACCATCTCAGCCTTACCTTTAACTAGTGAGAATTAAACGCAAAGTGTTAACAACTTTATCACAACAAATATCGTTGTGTAACCAACAATAGCCGTTGTTTCCAAACTATTACTGCAAAAACAGAAACACTCAACTCTTTCCAGGACTATTATAGACTGGAACCACCTACAGGACGAACAAGTCCTTGCAAAATCTTTGGAGATTTTTAAATGTCGTCTCCACTCGGACTAATAATTTTACATGCGCTCTTCCTTTCCGTTGATGATATGCCAGAAGTGTTTTTCAACGTACTCGTACAGATTTAAAATAATCAGATGCATTTGTTTTCATTAAAATCGTTCCCCGAGGAGTGATGAAAAACTAAGTTTATTCTTACTCTACGAATTCTTTTCTTCTGTATACATTCTGCAGCAAATACTCTTTCACCCATGTTCTGCAGTTCCATCGTTTTGCAAATAACTGAAGAAGTTACTTGACCATTTTTCAGGCCAATTCGTAATTTTTACAAAATGCTGTGACGTCATATAATCCGTGTTGTCAAAATGCTTGAAAGTCTTGTACCCTGCCACTCTTCACTCCCTGTGCGTAGAGAATAAGTTGGACAAGGTACCAGAGTAAATTGGGCCGAAATAACCGATAAGAACACAAATGATAGTTACATATATTTAATTATCCCGAACTAACAACACCAGTAAGTGTTTTCCTGGAAGCAGAGACAAATTCACATTTAATTAAGCCCCCGCCGGAAGTAATTTATTTTTTTTATTCAACAGCCACTGTTTGCATAGAATTGCATGCCAGTCATGTACACCACAGTAAATATATTAAGATGGCTTAGGATTTACATAATACAAGGAATTATGTAGAGAAGGAAAGGCAACTGATTTTGTGAACGCTCGCGTATTCACATAGAATCTCGCATTATCTCGTTTCCATTTATATTTCTTCCATTTATCTCCGGAACACAAATCAAATACTTTTCATTGCAGAATGAAATTCTCATCAAAACAATACCATTCCCAGAAATTTGTGTTTAAAATTTTTGAAGTATTTTTTAGTACAAAATGTGAATACTGCAGCTAAAATAACGACAAACTACGAAAAAAATTTCCTTCAAACCTCAATATCTTTAATTCAAGAGCATTTTGCGTGATCGAAACATGTTTTAAACATTTAATATTACATAAAACTTACAGCTGATGTACAATAAATCAGTTGCCTGTGAATTATGAATGATTAATTTGCCAAATATTAATCCTTTGTATACTATTTTATCAACATTTAGTCAGGAGGTTTAAGTTACCTATCCTTCTATACAAGTTCTTGCGTACTATAGGTAAGGACCTATTTATAAAAGAATTCTATCTCTTAATCCTAGGGTCTGATGCTCTGCAACTGGACCACACATTCTAGTACGTACATTCGCTCAATGAACCAGGTGACTAAATTGCATTATGCTTATGTCAAGATGCTGAGTAACGTTATTGAAGGCGATTTTACTAGATTAAGTTGTGAAACACCCAAGCTTGAAACAAGAACTTAAAGTTCTATATAGAGAAGTAATATATATAGCAGTTGATAACACGTAAGATTATTGCCGAACACCAAGGAACTATCTCTAATTCCTTGCTAATATGCTCCATAAAGTTGTTGCAAGAAAAACAGTTTAACGAATACCATTTGCCCCAGTTTATCTTTATATGGACGCCTGATTGGGATATTATCCAAATAGATACACTGGTTTCACTTTATCTATTTTGTAATGTGGGCTCCATATTACCGATGCGTTTTCTAAATGTGGTCTCAGCAGGTTCTGTATAGAGTCATGAACACTTTTTTATGAAATATGAAAATGTGCTAATAATTATGACTAAATTTCTGTTTGCATCTTTTTATTTTCTTTTGAATGTGATTCGAGAAAGTCATTCTACGGTCGAAGATTACCCCCCAAATTCTTTTCCTGCTTAATCTTTTCTATTTGAACTATTTTGTCTTCTTTATATTTTATATAGTATTGATCACACTCCTTTCTGTTTCAAATGTGCATATGTTTGCATTTTTTTATATTTGCATTTTTTTATATTTAAGATTAGTTGCCATTTTTTAAGACCACCCATTGGCTAAGTATATGTTATCTTGTAACCTTATCTCATCATTTGTGTTTTCCAATTTTGTATAGATTAAAACCGTCTGCAAACATTCTTACAATGCAATATGGTAGATCTTTCATGTAAATAAGAAAAAAGTAATGGCCCTAAAACACTTCCTTGAGGTACCCCGCTCAGAGGCTTAGCTTGACTGAAAACGATGTGTAGGCACAGTTGTAAGAGGGCACGAGGGCATGCTCCCTCGGGAAAAAAAACAGCCAGAGTGTCGGAGGTACGTTTTGGCGTATAATTCTTACGTTTTAGGGGCCTAATTATCCTTAATATTAACATTGAATTCACTTAAATTGATAATAAATGGAATGTTTTAAGGTTTGTTCACTATAATAAAGGGAAAACTGAAGTGGCCTTTCGACTCTTTTTTCAAGTGGCTACTATTTTCATATAACCAGGTGTTTTACAATGTTTATAGTTTGCACCCAACCCCCACCCCAACTACACACCGTTCCTTTATAGTGGAAGCTAAGCCCCTGTCACTCTTTATATATTCACAATTACTTGTTTCTCAGCTTGCTATAACTCTTTGTTTGCTGTTTGTCAAGGATATGCATGTATTTAGAAAACGATGAAGCTGTGATGTATCTTGACCATTATTAAACGTTTAGTAGACTAAAACAGTTGTATGTTAGTAGACTAGAACAGCTGTACGTTTAGAAGACCAGAACAGTTGTATACATGTTTAGTAGACTAGAACAGTTGTATGTTTAGTAGACTAGAACAATTGCATGTTTTTATTTAGTTCCATGATCAAGAATATGGCAATTAACAGTGTCAAGGAATTGTATAGGCAATATCAAGGCATTTGTCCTTATTTATATAATTAGACACAGAGAGAGAGAGAGAGAGAGAGAGAGAGAGAGAGAGAGAAAGAGAGAGAGAGAGAGAGAGAGAGAGAGAGAGAGAGAGAGAGAGAGAGAGAGAGAAAGTATAGAATATATAAACAGAGACATAGACACTATGTCTTTGTCTCTGATATAAATAATAGTCGTATCCCAAACGAGCACAGGAAGAGATATAGCCATATCCTACATAAATTATTTTCTGTTGTTTTTAATGGTTATTACATGAGATGTAACTGAATACTTTGGTACCTCTTACATTTGACATATATATCCCTTGTATACCTAATACCGTGATATACCTATTACCGCGAATGCCCGTTTAATAACAATCTGGGAAGACATGCGCAAAGCTCCAACTTCCGTCGGCATTTGTTTGCATTTCGTATCGGCAACTGTTTTTTATTCAGCACACTTGTGTAACCTTATTACTGTTAAGTACTGATGCCATTCTTTACATGGTTGAATTTTTTTTCAACCTGCGGTATTAGGTATGACCAGTATATATACATAGATGGATAGAGAGAGTAGGGCTGTTTTGGGTACTTAAAATCCGTGCGGGCAATAAAATAATTAACTATCTTTTTTGCATTCATTTCTGGGACATTTGTTTGTGTTTTAAAACAAATATAAAAGTTTGGTTTCCATTAAAATAAAACAACAAATTTATACGCGGATTGTCTTTATCTTTTAGGTCAGTTTACTACATAATCTCGATTGCAATACACAAACTATGACGTCACTATTATAAACAGGAAGTTCACAATCGTCCATCTTCTGTGGCTGATGAGAAAGAACAACAAATTAGAACATATTTGTTTCATTATATTTCCGCTAAGATGCTGTTTTATATTCGACAGAGCAGGAGGCATGAATGAAAGTCAACCAGACATTTACTATAGCAGGTAAAACGACTAGAAAATACTTATTTAAGTGAAAGAGAACGTTCTATTAGAACAAATTTGTGGCCTTTCTGTTTATCGTGAGGAGCGGAGGTTTATTCGGTGTTTTGTCTATTAGTCACTTACATACGATTTCCAACCGCTTCGCCGAATCATTTTAATGGAGCAGTGACGTATGTTTCACATGAACACAATTAATGAAACATGGCTTCTTGATAAACTGGGATAAATTTTAATGTTGTATCTTGTAACTTAATCAGTTAATATATTTTAATAATTCACATAATTCAGTTGAAAACATTATCCAAATATAAAGATAAATATGTTGTCATTTTTTTTCCATTTACCATATTTACGTTAATTTCATTCATTTCTCCTTAGTGGTCAAATATATTAACTTAAAATTTCGTTCACATTTGCGAATTATTAATTAATGTACGATAAATAACATATGATAGGAAAGGAAACTTTCTTATTTCTATTCTGATTGCCTGTTGTCTGTCCAACTTTTTGTTGTGTACATTGTAGCACCCTCATTTTTAATTGGATTATCACTAAACTTATTTAGTAGTAATATAACCACAATATCTCGGAACTGTCCAAATCAGATAATCAGTGTCAAAGTTATGGCCCTTGAAACATAAAAAAATTGCACTCTTTGACCTTGTGTACACCGGTTTTTAATTTGGTGTTCACCAGACTTACACAGTAGATGTATAACCAGTTTTTGAACTGGTACAATCAAACAATCCATGACGGAGTTATGGCCCTTGAATTGTCAAAAATTGCAATATTTGACATTAATATTTGCCTCTAGCTCTTGCATTTTTATTTCTTTCTCACCATAGTTATTATATCAAACCGTAATATCATGGACAAATTCTTGATAGGCAGTATTGGATAATTGACGTCTGAGTTAAAAGAGTTAAACCCTTAAGTCATTGAAAATTTTATTATTTGATGTTGTGTGCTTTCTGGCAACCGCAGTTTCATTTAATCTTTACCAAGCTGCATAACAGGATGAGAAAAATATGCAGCCAGTCAGGGACTCAAACCTGGGATCTTTCACTTACAGGGCAAATGCTCTAGCGACTGCGCTAAACAAACCACTTAGATACATTTCTTTCCTGGTTCGTTATGTATACACTGTGACATTTTTTCTAACAAATTTGGAATTTGTCCCCAGATTTCCATAGAGACCAGAGAATCATGTGAATGTTTCTTGGCTTATATATAAGTCACAGCCCAATATTGGGCGCCAATGTAATAGGACGAGAAAAATATGCAGCCAGTCTGGGACTCAAACCCTTAGCTGACAGGACGAATGCTCCAGAGCTTGAAATTTCTGATAAAAGCTACTCATCCTCCCTGTCCAGCATTTTTCATTGAATGCTTAAAATCAAAGAAATATTAAGGTCAGTTTTTTAAATCTTACTTGTCCTGACCACATGTTCACTCATCATGGCGATCGGATGAGTGGAACTTTCCAGCCCTGTGCTCTACCAACTGAGCTAACTGAACAGCTGTAACATACATTTCTTTCTTAGTAGGTTATGAACACACTGTGACATAGTATAGTGGAATGTATATCCTCATTGGGGAGCCATTTTGTAAACGGGTCTTAATGAAGAACTTTCAACACCAAGTATCATATGTATAGGATTTGGTTTAATTGGAGTATATTATTATATTAATATAATCATAATAATAGCCTGTTAATACATAAAACATACATTAAGAAATATAAAATGACAATTATTCTAAAATACACAAGCCCACATGTCTCGTAAATGTAACAAATTACAGATATTTTACAGTACAACTAATAATAATTATTGAACAAATGACTTACAGAAATGTGTAATGTCATCATTGTGAAATAATGATTTATTTTAATATATAATTATGTCTTCGTTATCATAATATCTAAAGTAGTAAAAGCAAGGTCTTTACTGAATAAAGTCCAGTAGCATTCTGGTGAAACTAAGTGCAAGATTTAGACAAGCGACTATATTTGGCAGGTTAATAGCACAGAGTTATATATATATGTTATTTCTGTAAGCGGAATCTAACAAACATGCATGCATTCAAACAATCACTTGCATTCCAATGCTACAGTACATGTACACAGAAAACAGCTGATCCATTCAGACGCTACTGTGACGTCACATATAAATATATACAAAGACAGAGGTCACAGGGGTCACAAACATATTGGAAAGCAAACTTACTACATATTCAAAATATCAATATCCATTACCGGTACACAAATAATTTTTGTTTTACTCAAAACATTGTTAATACATGCATATTCAAACAGTTGTTTGAAATTTTCTATTTATCAGTCAGTAGGAAACACCAGATAAACTGGTTCCGGTTATTCTTGTTTATACCTCACAAACTATTAGAGTTTAGCAGAGTGAAAGTAGTGACAAGTATCAGTTCATTTAGCCCTCTGACACAGGAGTTTGTATTTTATACATACTGTAATTAATAATGCAAGCGTTCAGATGATCAAGATCACATACTTTAACAAAATGATAAAGTGAGGACAAAAACTTAGCTTGCAAAGGAAAAACTAGTGGTAACCAAAAATATGGAACAATTTTAGTTACTTCACCACACACACACACACACACCCATTTCTTCAATTCAGCAAGTAATGTTAAACCAATATTTTTTTACATTGTCATCGATGTATTAGACTAGAAATTCTGAGTTGCAGGCAGCAACATTTGTGATCCTATTCTGTCTATTCATATCTGGAACACTGTACAACCACAGTATGTCGGAAAAGTTCTTAAACTGACCAAATATGATAGTGTCGAAATTGTTGCCCTTGAATTGTTAAAAGTTGTGTTAATTGGCATTGTGTGCACTGAAGCACTCGCAATTTTCATTTGATATTCAGGAATTCACCCAGTAGTCATATAAACAAATATCTCAGATGATGTCTTTAACTGGTCAGATCAGTTAAATATTGTTGGAGTTACAGCCTTTGAATTATCATAAGTTGCATCATTTGATATTGTGTACTCTAGTAATCACAGTTTTTATTTGATCCTCATTAGATTTACACATTTGATATAATTGAGTAACCTACTATATGACTGTATAATATTGCAAACTAAAAATTAATTATACAAATTTGTATATACTACAAATGCATACAACCACGCGCCCATATCTCGGACTAGTTATCGAACTAGCCTAATCAGATAATTACTGTCAGAGTTATGACCCTTCAATTTCAAAATGTGTTGTCAGCGTTCCCCTTCTATTTCTCTATCAGCGTTTTCCCTCTTTGTACATATCGTCAGTGTTTTCCTTCTTTACCTATATTGTCAGCTTAAGCGTCAGCGTTTGACACCGACCCGTTGTTTTCTAAATACTCTACAAGAAGAGACGTGGTCTAGTGGTAGAGCGTCCGCCTCACATGCGGAAGGTCATGAGTTCAATCCCCGGACGGGTCATACCGAAGACTTTAAAAATGGTACTAGAAGCTTCCTTGCTTGACGCTCAGCATTTAGAGTAGAGTTCTAGGTCTTGTTGGCCCGGTGTCAGTATAATATGACTGGGTGGGGTATCATACCATGTGTCTGCGGCATGATACTCCAGCGTGACAGCGCTTAGAATACTGTCTCAAGTAGAGACCATCGCGATATGACTGAAAAATTGTTGAAAGCGCCGCTAAACACCATACAACAACAACATACAAGAAAAAATGAGGTATATTTTTTTATAGGTACAGCCTCACATCAAGTATTTTCCAACAATTTAACACCTAATTACTTTTTTTTATATGCTTAAACCTTGATGGTTATCAATAGTTCAGCATCATTTTACATTTTTCTATATAAGAGGTGGGGATTTTTGAGAAGCATTATGGGGGATAAATCACTCTGTACTGTATAAGAGGCACAGAAACTTTTTTATGTTCTTTGACGAGACGGAAAAAATCATCATTTTATCCAACGCTGTTTATGAGTTATAGTATGAAAGTTTTTTTTGAAAACTATAAAAAGAGAATGTCAATAAATGTTTATTCAACCAAACTGTTAATGGTAGAATAATCAAGCAACCACTTTATCATTATGGCAAAGTGTTCTCCTACATTTCTGCAATGCTTTTTTATAAACAAAAAATTCCGTCAAATAAGACATGAAATATCGAAAATCTCATTCATATGAAATCTCATACATGTTTTAGTCTCTGCGTTTATTTTGAATGTGACAATTATATTGTGTTTCTGTTATTGGTTTATTTCCTTTGGTAGAACCTGGTGATGAAAAAACATTTTCCCTTTTTTACCTACTCAAAATCATGCATCATTATTTTACATACCTTAAATTTTGAGAAGTGTTTATTCACCTCTTGCATAAAAGCTAACACAGTTTGACTGTTTTTTCAAGCCCTCATGGCATTACCAATTGGTGTATTTTATAGCAAAAAACCAGTCCTTTTAGGGCCACTGTACAGTACTGTATATTGCAATATAAAGGGTAGCTGTACTCACACAGCATGATCCATTACAGCACTTATATACATGTGCTAGTAACACTAGTTGCAGTGCCGAAACATGTTAAAGGCATTCGAATCTGCTGATGTCTAATGTTGTAATATTATTTCTATATTATGCAGAAGCAGGGCCCTGTAATCTCAGTTGGTAGCTCATCTGACTATCAATCCAGGGGTTGTGAGTTCAGATCCCCACCTGACCACAGTCTCTGTGATGATTGATATACAACATGTGTCTCGTTGTCATTCATTTCTCACTGCTGATTCAAGTGGGAAAGTTATCAGTTACTTGCGGAGATGGGTGTGTGATCAAGTATTGGTTTACCTTCCAGGATCCCAGGAATGAGTGGTTAGGTTAAATGATGTCTGGTAGCCTAAATATTCAAAATATTATGCACAATTTACAGAAACTACAATGCCGAAATGTTTAAAAGGCATACGGCGAGCTTGATTAGCTCAGTCATTAGTGCGTCTGACTCTTAATCAGGGATTCGTGAGTTCGAAATCCCCACTTTGCCCCAATCTCCGTGATGTATATACCACATTGCTGCTCATTATCATTCATCTCTCACCGCTGATTCAAGTGGGAAAGTTATCAGTTACTTACAGAGATGGGTGTGCTGGAGTACTGGTTAACCTTCCAGGATCCCACTAAACAGTGGTTAGGTTAACTGATCATCTTTTAGCCCTCAATGGCGTAAAAATGACGCTAAATATTCCATCAATCAATCAATCAATTTAAAAAGCATACACATTTGCTGGTGTCAAAGGTCGTAATGTTATATCTATATTATGCAGACTCTTGGAATAGATATAAAATTCATGTAAACAATTTAATATTACGCATACATGATCAATAAACAAGGATAGGATCATGGAAATTTGAGCAGCTTGTAATGGACACTGGAACTTTCTGGGATAAATTGGCCGAAGAGGGAATAGAATTGGGCAGTTTGGGTGTATGGGCTTGAAAAGTGGCGACCATTATGCATACATTGGTAATAGTTGTGATTATTTTTATTTCAGGTGTGAATGTGTAGATGGTGTGTGGTGGAGTATAAATGGGGAATTGTATGACATGCTGTAATACCCCAGAGCTGGCCAGATCATCTCATTATGCTGGGGAGAATAATTCTTCCATTCCCATGAATACTCGGTTGGAGCAATCACAACCGCTTCCTGTGACAAGTCCTGTTGTGCCAAAAGCTGCTGATCTCACTGTACTTACTGTACGGCCCATAGTCATCACAGACAAAAAAATGTTTAACCCGTATAACAAGTTGCCACCAATAAAGAAACAGTCAAACGTAGATAGTAAAAGGATGTCACTAATTTCTAGGGATTTCTCTGAGAACAAGGCAAATGCTTTATTCGATCAGTACAAAGACCCTGATTGTGATTGCATTACAGCAGACGGTGTTGAAAAATTTTGCGAAGACCTTGAAGTTCGTCCAGATGAATTCATTATACTTGTTTTAGCATGGAAATTGAATGCAGAGACAATGTGCTTGTTTACAAGGGAACAGTTTGTAAGTGGTTGCCAAAGTATGCGTGTGGATTCTATCAAAGGTATTCAGTCTAAATTTTCTGACTTACTTGCTGAAGTACAAAACAAGCAAACTTTTAAAGAACTATACAAGTGGGCATATAAATTTGGTTTAGATCATGAATCAGGTCAGCGAACTTTACCGACAGAAATGGCAATGAGTCTGTGGAAACTTGTTTTCTCTCAGCGCGAGCCCCACATATTGCCTCGTTGGCTCAATTTTCTACAGAAACATCAACACATACGAGGGGTATCTAAAGACACATGGGACATGTTTTTAAATTTTACAGAGCAAGTTGGGGAAGACCTGAGTAGTTATGATGACACAGAGGCATGGCCAAGTTTGCTGGACGATTTTGTAGAGTACGAGAATGATTGTCAAAACCAAAATGTGGAAATGGATTAATTGTTAATAACCTATGTGTCGAGTGACTCATGGCCATATGAATGTGTCACCGTGTATGTCCCAGTGCCTCGTGGCCCATGTAATATGTTCCACCTATGTGTCACAGTGATTTGAGACCATATATATGTGTCACCTTGTGTGTCATAGTGAATGGTGGTCTGTTTAATATGTACCACCAGTGTGTCACAGTGACTTATGGTCATATATATGTGTCACCTTGTGTGTCGCATAGATCTGTGGCCTGTTTAGTATATTCCACCTATGTGTTACAGTGGCTGGTGGCCATATATATGTCACCTTTGTGTCACAGTGATTTGTGGCCATATATGTGTCACCTTGTGTGTCATAATGACCAGTGATCTGTTTAATATGTATCACCTGTGTGGCACAGTGACTTGTGGTCATATATATGTGTCACCTTTTGTGTCACTAAACCTGGGCCTGTTTAATATGTTCCACCTATGTGTCACAGTTACTTGTGGCCATATATATATGTGTCACATGATTTGTCACAGTGACTTGTGGTCTGTGTAATATATGTGGCCTTTGTAATATGTGTCACTTGACTCTTGGTCATATATGTGTAATTTATGTGTCACAGTGACTGGTGGCCATATATATCTATGTGTCACAGTGACTGGTGGCCATATATATATATATATATATGTGTCACATGATTTGTCACAGTGACTGGTGGTCATATATATGTGTCCCCGATGTGTCAAAGTGACTTGTTGCCATATATATGTGTCACCTATATGTCACAGTTACTTGTGTCCTGTTTAGTGTGTGTTATGGTGACTTGTGGCCATCAATGTGTTTCACACAATGAAACATTATCTCAAGCACGTGGAGTTAACTAAGTCTTAATCATATGTGTATGCCATTGAAGATTGTATAGTGTGTAAACATGTACAAATATAGTAACTTTAAGTGTCATAATCAACTGCTTTTGACATGCACTCATGAATGATTGACATATGATTTAGCAGCTTGTCATTACCATTAAAAGTCAACAGTTTAGGCAAACTCTCCTGATTTTCATTTATTTTAGCAGCTTTTTCCATATGCTTGTGATTGTTTGAAAAATAAATTTATGTATCTCGACAGTTTTTGTCAAGCATACACTGTTGTACATATCAGCAGCTTTATTATACAGTCATTAATGGTTATCATAATGTCATATAATTCTGTAGCTTTTGTTAACATTCATGAGTGATTGTCAATATTTCATCAGTTTATGAAAGATAAATTAATTTTGTCTAATTAATATTTTGGCAAGTTTTATCTTAACGATAGTTTTGGGTGTACATTATTCTAATAAGTTGATAAGTTGTGGAGCGTATGGTCTAGTGGTAGTTCATCGAACCCAGGATGGCAGGGTCATAGGTTCGATCCTTCCCAACGGCTATGTGTGATGTCCTTGAGCAAGACACTTTTTTCGCAAATGCTTAGCACTGGTTCTACCCAGGAAGTCTTCGAGTGTGACTTGTATAAATTGTAATAACTTGTTTCACAATCGAAGTAAAATAAATACGTTTATAATAATAATTTTTAGCAAAGTTTTTTTTCCAACACTCTGCCATCTTTTGTACTTCTCAGGATTTTCATGCTTCTTGCAGCTGACGATTGTTTATACCTCAGACACTGTTTGCTTTTTATAAGGCAATTCTTAAAAAAATGTACATTTGCTGCGCTTCGACCCAGCTTTTTTTTGTATGGTTTGGTAGGTAGCTATTTTTTTAGCCAGATTTTGCTTTGCATCATAAAAAAGGACAAATCATAGGGGAAAAAGTAAAGACTTTGAAAGGCAATTACAAAATGTTGAGCAGTTGCAATTTTGAGTGAGTAGGAGTATGGCAAACAATCTTTTTTTTTAGGATGGCCTAGTCACAGTAAATGTATGTTACACTTTGATTAACCCTTTACTCCATACATACGCGTTTTCCCGCATCAATCACAGAAAGCCTTTGAAAACAGTGCAGGAAGAGTTCAGATTGCTTGTAATGAGCAATCTGAACACTCCTGCACTGTTTTCCACTCTGTCAGTAAATATAAACATAATTCACCAAATAATTCAAAAGCCTTCTATATTACATGTTCAAAGGTGTCTATATTAGAGGTGTTAAAAGGCGTCTATATGAAGTAAAGGGTTAAATGGCCGGTACATTTTAATATGAAATGTGCTGGGGACAGTATATTAGGCAGGATTGCCAACTGAGAAGTCTGGGTTTGACTTTTATCTAATATTGCCAGCCATGCCTTAAGGGTTGAGATACAATAGCTTAACATTTTTTTCTTGATTGATAAAACATAAGAGTGGGCCATAAACTGCATTTTATTTTATTATATGTATTGCATAATAAATTGATTTAGTAACTTTATTCTCTCAGCTAGACATGCGAACAGCTTATCAAAGGAGATTGATTTTGTCATATAGCTTTATCCTTAGCATTTTTAACTGTGTTTGTAGGGGTTAAAAATCAGTTCATGTCATGATGAGTATTAAAAATGGTATCAATTTGAAGTTCTTTTCATCCAGTAAATTTGGATCCAGCAATAAGGAAAAACTGTGTATCCTGCAGTGGAAAAATATAGTACTAAATATTTTTTAACAAAACCTTGTTTGTAAATTAATACAAAAGTTAGTAATTTCTTTATATAAAGAGGGTAACTGAATTGGTGAACTAATCTTCCTTGAGGCCCTAACATGTAGATAGAGAACAAGAGAAAAGATGATGAATGTTATTTATTTCGTTGATTCATCAATATACCATTATGTTTTTGCTATTGTACATGTAATAGAAACGGTAAAAATGCACCTGGTTTACTATGGTGCCATAATGAAAAAAATACTTAAGATAATATTTTTACTAAACATTGCAAGTAGGACAGGTGAAGAGCAGTAACGAGATTATAGATATAATTTTAAAACTGAAGATGAGCTATTGTCGTGACACTGGCAGTGGCGTTCACATATATAGTTTAAGTTTTATGTTCATTTAGCTCAGCTTTTTCACTATCGTTTAAAAAACAGCAATGGCCTTGACCTACTTTATTGACTTTAATTCTTGCTTTGTCTGGCTTGAGTTTTATTTTAGCTCCTTTTTAGCTAGCTGGGACGAAGTCCAATGAGAGCTATTGCCATGACCCCGGCATCGGCATCGTTGTTGTCGGTAGACACCCAGGTTAAACTTTTGCGTTTAAGTTTAAGATATCTATACAACCACTCATTGGATGTGAATGAAACTTCGCATGTGTGTTCATCATCATCAATGGAACACACAGAGACAAGAACCATAACTCTGGATTGCAATTTGCATTTACAGTTATGGCCTTTTTTGGACTTAGACACCCAGGGACGAGCTTTGTTGTCTTCTGACAACTCTTGTTTTTCTTCTTTGTTTTCCTTATGTCTGAGTAACTTTAAAGTCTTCTTTTATATCCATCCAGTTTTAAATAGGATAAAGAAGGGTCAGAAATGGTGACTTGAAATTTATTCATTATAACCAAGAATTCCTTTAATTTGAATTCATTTTTCTTCGAGACGGGCTTCATATTATAATTTATAGTTATTGTCCATTTCATAACTCAAGTATGCATGGATGGATTTCAAAATAACTTGGAACATTAACTGACATCACATGGAAGCAACAAGCAGAATGCAACATACGTGTCCATATCTTAAAGGTTAAGGTCACCTAATGTGATTATGACTGACAACTTACTTCCTTGCTGATCCACAACTGTAACATGCATTAGTGGTTTTCAAATAAATTGGTATATTTACCTCTCGGCTTCCTTTGCAGAACCAAATATTTGTATGCCTATCTTTAAGGTCAAGGTCACACTGGCACACATGGATTGATTTCAAAATAATTTTGTAAGTTGTGGCAATGTGCAAAAACATTTATTTGTGTCCACATCTTCAAAGTCAAGGTTTAAGCGGGGCGGTGTAGTGTAAAGGATCGAGTGTTGGCTGCTCGTGCCAGAAGTTGCCAGTTTGATTCCACCTCTCAAAAGACAACACTCAGTACTGGTTCTACACTAGCATCTGACTTGAGAGCGTTTCATATTCTACGTAAACAATTTAAAATAAACTAGTATACACTAAGGTTAAAGTTATTAAAGTATTCAGGATATACTTGCATGTACAGATTGAGGATATTTGTATGACAAAAACCATGTGGTATGGAACCAGCAATTTAGTACAGTCAAACCTGTGTAAGTGGTCACTTCTACTGATGAGCCACTTGTCTTTAATAGCCATATTTCCTATTTCCTAATTCTATGCTTTCAGAGCAGATTAACCTGTATTAAATAACAACCTGTCTTAAAAGGCCACTTTTGCTTCTCTCTTGTCTGGCTGCTTAAACAGGTTTGACTGTAGTAGTGATGAGTGGAATATAGATATCACTAACACTTTGCAAACAGTGCAACAAAATTAATTAATTTTTGTTAATTTCTATCACCTGTGCTGTGTATTTATGATGATAGTGTATATTTATTTGAGAGACTCCCCAGTATCCCCTTCGTATTGTCATGTTCTAGAGCTTAGAAAAGCTTTCTGATATTCCTGATACTTTGTTAAATATAAATATCATGTGGATCTATTGATTGACCTGTAGGTGAGAATGGTTCTACTTGTATCACAATATTGTTCAGTTTGCTGTTATTCTTTGTTTGAAACAGGGTATTGATTTGTTATCTAGCATTTTTGTTGTAACCTTCTCTGTATATCTTGTATTATTATACTCAAAGTGTGGGTTTTGGCTCCATCATTGTTTGCTTTCCTATGTTATTATCTGTCCGATGTTGAACACAAGTAATAGTAGTATTTAATTAAAGGTGAAATGATTAAAAAGATAGTTTAATTAGAACACTTTTTACACTGCCATACAAAGAATTGTGAAGGCCCACCAGGGCATTAACTGTTGCCTCTGTCTGTCTGTCCGTTTGTCATTTGCTAGTGAAGTATTGGTTTACAATTAACAACTTTTGAAGAGGTCTAACTCAGTACCATGATAAAAGACAGGCCAAGTTTAATATTTGTTACCATATGTATCATTTAACAGGTGTACTGGCCATTTTTTAGCTCACCTGAGCCAAAGGCTCACAGGTGAGCCTTTGTGATCGCCTGGTGTCCGTCGTCTGTCATCCGTCGTCTGACGTTAACTTTTAGCTTCTAACAACTTCTCCTCTGAAACCACCAGGTTAATTTTGATATAACTTCACAGAAATGTTCCTTGGGTGACCCTCTACCAAGTTTGTTCAAGTCATCTTGATTCATCAGAAAACATGGTCACCAGAGGGCGGGGCAAGTTTAATTAGTAAAAACTTAAAAAATCTAGCAGAAACTACTGGCTGGATTTTGAAATAATTTCAGAGAAATGTTCCTTTGGTGACCCTCTACCAAGTTTAATCAAGCCATCTTGATTTGTAAAAAAAAAGTGGCGGCCAGGGGGTGGGGTTAGTTTACAATATAAGCTATCATAAAAACTTTAAAAAATCTTCTCGTCAGAAACTACTGGCTGGATTTTAAAATAATTTCACAGAAATGTTCCTTGGGTGACCTTCTACCAAGTTTGTTCAAGCCATTTTGATTCATCAAAAAACATGGCGGCCAGGGGGTGGGGTTAGTTTACTATATAAGCTATCATAAAAACTTAAAAAATCTTCTTGTCAGAAACTACTGGCTTGATTTTAAAATAATTTGACAGAAATGTTCCTTGGGTAACTCTCTACCAAGTTTGTTCAAGCCATCTTGATTTGTCAAAAAACATGGCAGCCAGGGGTGTGGGGTTAGTTTTATGTCAAATTACTTCCCTTGTTTTATAGCATAAATGTCTGTATATAGCAATTATTATAAGAAGAGATAATAAACTCTTTAAATAAACTTTTTTTTTGCTATTATTATATGATGATACAATTATAATCAATGATTGAAATATTATAATATTATTCATATATCATGAACCATTTTAAAATAGGTGTTTTTCTGAATATAAAAGTCAAGAGTATTTATGGTTCAGACAGGGATGGTTTACTGCTTCATAATAAAGCAATACCATATTTTTAACTAGTTTTATCACAGCAAGAAGTCTGCTTGAGATTTTCAGTGTCAAAGTGTACTTGAAATCTTAATTGTTTTTGGAGGAGAGTGCACTGCGACAAAATTCTTTCGAGCGATAGACTTTGGGAAGGCTTGTGTTTGAAACTAATAGGAATATGTCAGGTGAGCGATTTAGTGTCATCTTGGTCCTCTTGTTTTGTTTAATCTTTGAGAAAACATTGGTTTCCGATCAATAGCAGGGGCATTTGTGTTGACAAACACATTTCTAGTTCTGCATAAATTGCAGATACTAGCATTCCATTTCATTTTTAGATTTGGTTATGGGATTAAAAATAGTGTCATATAGATCTTAGTTCAAGTTTTGTCCAAAACTCTCTGACAAGCATTAAACTGTGCCAAACCTAGAAAAAATATATATTAAATATTAAGTATCATTTTTATGCCATCGAGACTAACATTTCATTGGCTAAGCTAACCGCTTTTTCCTTGGATCATGGAAGATCTTAAAAGGGATAAAATTGAGATTTTTCAAAAATCTTCTTAATAACCAGTTAGTGAAATTGGTACACATTTGATATACATTTTCCCTATGAGTAGGGAATTGATTTGTGCAAATCAATGGGCCAGTATATACATGTATATAGGGACCCTATTTTTGATTTTTACATGGGAATACTATGGGAAAACAGAAAATCTCATTTTTTCATTGATTTATGCAAAAATATTATTCAGTTTGACATCTGAAGCATCATCTAATTAAAGCAAATATGATTTGGTTCAATAAGGAATTAATTTCCATAAAGGGTCGGGAGGGTTAAAATTGAGAATTTGAAAAATCTTCCTTATGACAATGGTCAAATTAGTTCATATTTGCTTTAAATTATCCTCATGCGTAAGAATTTGAAAGGCTGGGGTGTACTAAGGGACTTGTAAGTGGACTTGGAATACTGTGGGAAAATGGAAAATTCTTAATTTTCCATCAATTTGTATTGTCTAGTCATGGCAAATAGATTGGTTCAATAAGGAGGATTGGATTTCCATAAGGGGTTGGGGGACAGAAGGGACCCAAAAAGGGTTGAAATTTCTCTCAAGAACTGATCTGTCAAGTTTTTTCTTATTTACAATATAATTTATTCTTACATCAGATTCTGCAAATTAAGGGGCTGGGATGAGTAACAGCTTTTAGTTTGTGAGGGGACTTTTTATTCTGTGGGAAAAGCAAAACTTTTTGCATCCATGTGTACAACAAAAATTAAATTTAAAGCATTATCTTATCATAGCAAATCTTTATGAATGGCAAGCATAGGCTCCTTTAAGGGAACTCTACTTTTTGCACATAGGAATAGTATAGAAAACTGAAAATTACAGTTTAAAGCATTGTTCTAACAAATGCTTTTTTAACCAGTAAGAGATGGGGTAGAGGTAATTTTTCATAAAGGGTTAAGACTACCCTTCAGAATGTTTAATGTGAAATTTCATAAAAAAAACTTTGACCACTATAAGTCAGTAGAGGGTTCTCGGGCACTCTTATTTAAACAGGGTTGTGACTATGCGGTTTTTAGTATGAAAATTTGTGCATGCCTTTTCTCCTATATTTTTCAAACGTTTTTGGTGAACTGTCATAGAAAGGATCAGTATGAAGCGTCTCCTGGAATGATACATTCAACTAAATAACTAATCATCCATCTACACATGGTAAAACTCTCATTTTCCATATTTATGGATTATTTTGTGTTCTTCTAACTTGACAACATTATATCCCATACCTTGCAATTTAAACTGATAGGTTTTAATATTGAACCTCTGTCACTTCACTGTAACATGGAATACTAGTAACACACCCAGATGAATTCAACAGTGTATTTGGAAATCCTGTGTAACAACTGGGTAGACAGAAATAAAATTCCTTCAATATCAATTTCTAGTCTTTTAAATTTTTATTTCTGCACATTTGTGAGGACAGTAAATCTGTGAGAGATACAGCAACTGACTGGAAGCTGATTATTTGTACAGCATGGTTATTTATGAATGTTTTATTTCATATTGACTGTATTTAGGCATAAATCTCTATCTTGGGTGATTGCTAAATCAATATGTGTCATTGCAGTCATCTTTAAGGCTAAAATATAAATGTGTTTGTTTCTGATAATTGAAATCGCAGTGAGTTTGTTCTTGGTTATAGAAATAACAGTAATTATTGCATACTAGGCCAAGAAGTTATATTTTTAGGTATAAGATAGGTGCTAGAAAATTGGTTTACCTGTGACTTGGAAATTGCATAAAGGGACACAAGCGTATGACATAGCAATGGAGGGAGGACTCCATAAGGGGTAAAGGGGGTATTTTCCTTAAAGATGACAACCTTTCCCCAACCCCTTAAAAAAGGGGGTTATATTGTGAAATTTTCAAAAATTACCATTGTTGCCACTAGAAGTCAATAGAGCATTTTTAGGCCCAATTTGACCTCATGTGTATAATATATATTATATAATCACAAACAGTTGGATTCAGTAAAATATTCAAGCAGCAAAATACAGAGACAAAAAATAAGTTAGGGTCACATACATGTTAATCATCATAATTTAGAGTTCAAAATACAAGAGGGGAAGAAGGGCTCTAACTAAAGGGGTGTGATTTGGGTTGCTATATGAATACTGCTGGTGGCATACTATTGACTTGATATTGATGTTGACCTCTATTGTACCTCCACTGTTGAATCTCAGATATCAGTATGTCATTAACATCAAGGTTGTTTCCTTGCTATGCTGTCTTAGTTATTTATTAATTATCTATTACCTCAACTGTGTTGGTTATATCTGTTTACTGTTAATTAGTTGGATCAATATCCGCCAGGAATTCTATGTCTATGTTGTTGTCATTATTGTCGCTTGTTATAACAAAGGAATTTATCATGTTCCTATGAAAATATAGGCAGATTTAAAGCAAACTTCACTGAAGAGTCGGTAGAAGGGCAGACTATCAATCCAGGGGTCTTGACTTTGAATTCCCATCCTTTCACTCTATGATGATTAATATACGACATCGCATCTCATTGTCATTCTTGAATCTCTGTTAAAAGTTCATATTTATAATGTTTGTTTGCTAAGTGTAAAATGTACTTTTATTTATTCATGTTCATTGGTTGATTATACGTCTGACTGTCAATCCAGGGGTCGCGAGTTCAAATCTATGCCCAGCCACAGTTTACGTGATGATTGGTATACTTACTGATTGTGATTTGTCTCTCATTGTTGACTCTTGTGAGAAAATCAATGGTTTCTTGTGAAAATGGGTGTGCTCAAGTACTGGTTAACCTTCTAGGATCCCAGGAAAAAGCGGTTATAGGGTAACTGATCAATTGTTAACCCTTGATGGCATAAAAACGACATTGAATATTCAAACAAAAAAATCCTTTCAAAACTAAATTTTTACTAAAACTAAACTTGTTTATTCTCATAATTATGTATAATGTCTTTTTTTTATCTTACATTACTTATACAAACCTTGAGAATGACTTAGGTGCAGGGCTTCTAAAATTGCCGTTTTTTCAGTTTGCCGACCAAATTTTGTTGTTGTTTACAAAACATAAAGAAACAGTCCAAATATTCCTATTGGTAGTATAAAAATAAAAAATTGTCCTATACTGACCTGCTGTTATCATAATTACGCAATATTATTTGATCTTACTGTCATAGCCGATGTGTGAAAGGATGTTGATTTGGACTGAACCATCATGATAGTTAGTGAGTTTACTGGAAGAGTCTATCGCTACAGAGCACGCTTTTGAGGTGTGATCAGCGATTCGTATTACACATTCTGTCAGTTCACTAAAAAGATTGTTTATGTCCGTAATTTCTTTGATATACATTAGTTAAGGAAAGTGATCAAACTGATTTTATTTTGATGCAGGACCTGAATTGTTTGCGTAAGTCGTACATGTTGTTCGGTTTTAATTAAGCTAACTTAAATGGTATTACTCAAATTTACAAATTTATGATTTTTATTGTCCAGACCGAAATGTGTTTGTGTCAGTAATTTTCTTTAATGTAAAGATAGCCATTTATTATGATCAGGGTTTTGTGTATGATAAATATGACAAATTGAAAGGAGAGTCGGAAATATCCAGAAAGCCAAGTCAATGTTTTAATGACGTACTTGTCCTGGTAACATAATAGTACTGTAACTAAGAATCGAGTCCACCAAGTTCAGTTTTACATTAGTGTTAATGTTGTTACAAAAAATCTTAAACCCAGAAGATACATTGCATTGTGAAAGTATAATATGACTTGTAGATCATTAATTTAAAAATGTTAGATAGGTCCTATTTCAATTAATAATGACAATACCTTTCAAATGGAAGATACATATGGTAAAGTAAAGAGGAGACATTTTCTGTTGTTCAGTATATTGTAGAGTAGTTGCATGGCAACAATCCGTTATATGTGCAATAAATTTTATATAATAATGTGATGATTGAATTATTAGCAAGTTCCATTTTATTCTTATTTGTATGGTTTCCAAACAAAGTTTGTGAGTGTGTGGCGTGCGTGCGTGTGTGAAAGGGAGGAGAGAGAATTAAATGTATAGAGGGACAATAATGTCTTGTATCTAACATTGCTTGTTTACATATACATGTATTGAAGTATTTTAACTTTGATCATATGCTTTCTCTGTAACTCAGAACACGTGGATGTGTTTAAATTGTACATCATTATTTTGAATTTAAAGAGATCAAATACATGGTAGTCTTTCCTAGAAATCATCACCGTATCTTCATTGTTTTATTTTTTTACCATTATTGTATCCATGTGCAACCTTTTCAAGGTGAGCTTAGTATATTATCCTGATCGCCTGTTGTCTGTCGTCTGTCCATAAACTTTTTTGTTGTGTGCACTCTAACACTCTCACTTTTCATTGGATCTTCACTAAACTTATATAGTAGTTATATATCCATAATATCTCTGACAAGATCTTGAACTGGCCAAATCAGATAATTAATGTCAGAGTTATGGCTCTTGAAACATTAAAAAGTGCACTATTTGACCATATGTGCACTCTAGCTCCCACATTTTTCATTTGATCCTCACCAAACTTTCACAGTAGTTATATAACCATAATATTTCGAACAAGTTCTTGAACTGGCCAAATCCGATTATTAATGTCTGAGTTATGGCCCTTGAAACATTAAAAATGTACTATTTGACCTTGTGTGCACTCTAGCACCTGCTTTTTTCATTTGTCTCACAAAACTGACACAGAAGTTATATAGCCATAATATCTCGAATAAGTTCTTGAAATGGCCAAATATGATATTTAGTATCAGAGTTATAGCCCTTGAATTGATAAAAATGCACTATTTGACCGTGTGTGCACTCTAACATCCATATATTTATTAATTTTGATTCTCACCAAATTACACAGTAGTTATATAACCACAATATCTGAGACAAGTTCTTGAACAGGCTAAATCAGATTATAAATTTCAGAGTTATGGCCCTTGAAACATTAAAAATCCACTATTTGACCATGTGTGCACTCTAGTACTTGTTTTTTCCATTTGATTCTCACCACTTACAAAGAAGTTATATAACCATAATATCTGGAACAAGTTCTTGAACTGGCCAATTCAGATTTTTAATGTCAGAGTTATGGCCCTTGAATTATTAAAAAATGCACTATTTGACCTTGTGTGCACTCTAGCACCCGTATTTTTCATTTGATTCACACCAAACTTACACAGTAGTTATCTATCTACAATATCTCAAACAAGTTCTTGAAGTGGCCAAATTATTAATGTTAGAGTTGTGGCCCTTGGAACATTAAAAACTGCACTATTTTACGTTCTGTTTACGTAAGCACCCCCTTTTTTCATTTGATCTCTGCAAACTTACACCATAGTTATATAACCATAATATCTTGAACTGGCCAAATCGGATTACTTATGTCAGAGTTATGGCTCTTGAAACATTAAAAAATGCACTATTTGACTGTATGTGAACTCTAGCACCCGTATTTTTCATTTGATTCTCACAAAACTTACACAGTACCATATTTATCTATCCACAATATCTCAGACAAGTTATTGAACTAGTCAAATCAGATTAGTGATTTAGGGCCCTGTTGTTTGCACTCTACCACCGACATTTTTCATTGGATCATCACCGAACTTACATAGTATTTGTAAAAGATAAAATCTTGGACAAGTTTTTGAACTGGCCAAATAGGATAATTATGCCCTCAGGGAAGGCAAAGGGGTATATGGAAATGGTCTCCATCTGTCTGTAACACTTTTGTCCAGAGCACAACTACAAAACTATACAAGCGATTTTGTTGAACCTTCACACAATGACAGCGGACATTGAGAGTAAGTGCAGTGTACAAGAACCATAACTCTACCTTGCCTACTCTTTGAATTATCTCCCTCTATATTTAATTTTCTTGTCTGGAGCATATCTACAAAACTATTCAAGCGATTTTGTTGAACCTTCATACAATGACAGGGGACATTGAGAGGAAGTGTAGAGCATAAGAACCATAACTCTATCTTGCTTACTTTTTTAACTATCTCCCTTTATATTTAAATTACTTGTCCAGAGCATAATTCCAACATTATTCAAGGGGTTTTGTTGAATCTTCACACAATGACCGAGGACAATGAGAGAAAGTGTAGTGCATAAGAACCATAACCTTGCTTACTTTTTTTAATTATCTCCCTTTATTAAATTTACTTTCCTGCGCACAACTCTAAAAGTGCTGAATGGAATTTATTCAAACTACAAAGACAGAGGACATAAGGGGAAGTGCAGTGTCTAAGAACCATAACTCTACCTTGTCTCATTTTTCAATTATAATCTTTTATCACTTAGTATACTTGTTATAAAGATTACTAAAGAACTATTCCAAGGATATGGTTCTGACTTCATATTTCACACAATTATAGAAGACATTGAGAGGAAGTGTAGTGTGCAAGAAACATAACTCTTTCTTCTGTCTTTGCAGAATTATTTCCCTTTGTTATTATATTTTATTATGCTAGTCCAGAACATAACTCAAAAAATGTGAAAGGGATTTAGTTGATATTTCACAAAATTATAGAAGACATTGAAAAGAAGTGCAGTGTGCAAGAACCATAACTATTTCTTTTGTCTTAACATAATTATTCCCTTTGTTATTATATTTTATTATGCTAGTCCAAACATAACTCAACAAGTGTTTAAGGGATTAAGTTGATATTTCACATAATGGTAGAGACATTGAAAGGAAGTGCAGTGTGCAAGAACCATAACTCTTTTTTCTGTCTTCACATCATTATTCCCTTTGTTATTATATTTTATTATGCTAGTCCAAACATAACTCAACAAGTGTTTAAGGGATTAAGTTGATATTTCACATAATGGTAGAGACATTGAAAGGAAGTGCAGTGTGCAGGAACCATAACTCTTTTTCTGTCTTCACATCATTATTCCCTTTGTTATTATATTTTATTATGCTAGTCCGGAACATAATTCAACATGTTCAAGGGATTTAGTTGATATTCACACAATGGTAGAGGAAATTGAGAGGAAGTGCAGTGTACAGGAAGCACAATTCTGTTTTCTGTCTGCAGAATTATTCCACTTTATTTTCCCTTGTCTGCAGCATACCTTGAAATTTTTTGAAGTGAATGCTTTGAAACTGCATACAATGATAGACAGCATTGACAGGAAGTGGACAGTACAAAAATTTGCTACGGCGAGGGGATTGGCCATGTCTAACATGGCTCTTGTTAATATAAAAAAAATATGAAAAAGTTAATTAAATTTGTACACCCACAATTTTCATTAATTTTGATCTTTGCCATCTTTGTATATCATAATATCTTGAACTGACCAAATTGGATAATTACTGTTGAGTTATGGCCATTGAATTGTTAAATATTCCGTTAATTGGATTTTGTGTGTGCTGCTCAATGCACTCTCAGTTTTCATTTGATCTTAAAACTTACACAGTAGTTACAAAATCAAAATAGCTCTGAAAGAGTTTTCAATGAACTGGCCAAATTGGATAATTAATGGCCATTGAATCATTTAAAAATGTTTTATTTGGCATTGTGTGCACTTTAGCACTCAGTTTTCATTTGATCTTGAGCGCACCCATGTGATGAGACGCAATGTCATAACATTCATCACAGAGACAGCCAGGTGGGATTTGAACTCACAACCTCTGGGTTGATAGTCAGACGCACTACTGACCTAAAAAGGCCCGGTTGTTCAATATGATTAAACATTAACATAAAGACTGATATTAAAAATGTCAACAAATGAAAACAGTTCATTTTGTATGTTTTATACCAACCTACAGTAGTACTTCGATGGCTAAAACCCAACAAGTCCGGACAAAATAGTTCAAGTTAAGGGTTCTTCGAGTCATGTATTGTTCACAGCATACCATACATGTATATACATCAACATTATAAGGAATAGGCCGGGTCCAGATAAGTGGTTCTAGCTATGTGTTGTGTTCTAGCTATCTGTGTTTGAGCCAATGAAGTTCTACTGTACATGTTAATTTGTTGCTTTTGTACATTGAATGATCAAGTCTGGAGTATTCATTCCTGTTGGCATCAAACTTTTTTTGTCGGTACACCGTATTCCCGTAATTAATTTCTTTACCAGTATATAAATTTTATTGAACACTTCTGATGGTAACATTCTGTAAAGCACCACCAGACAACATTGATATGGATTTTAGAAAAACAACAGAAGATGGTTTGAATGCAAATAAAGTTGTCTTGGACATATAACAATACATATTTGAGCATTCAGGCTTGTTTTATATATACATAATTTTTTTAACAACAGATACAAATAACACAAAAATGATACAATTACAAATTAAACAACTATAGCAAATTATCATCAGTCGTAAAACTGTATTATATCACAAAAATAACAATGTATATTTTGTTTTCTTTTAACATGACAATTTCAAGTGTATATGACTCATGCCATTTTAATCTACATTGTGTAATTATGAAGGAACAGCTATTTCCATGGATTACCATATTTCCCCTGAATACCGTCCCACCACCAAATTATACCTAAGAAATAAAAAAGCGTTTTTGAAGTGTTAAAATCAAATAAATAGAAATCTGTCAACCTTTAAGGTAATTTTTATGTATTCTTGTTTGTGAAACAATTATCAACAAAATTATAATACACTTCAAAAAAATTTTATATCTCAGACCTCAGATCTTGAATAATGCATCGCCCCAGGGGCGTTTATTCGGAGGAAATACTGTTTACGTTAATTAAAGTGGTTTGATTTCATTTCTACAAAGTTACCTTGAATCAATTTTAAAAAAAATTGCCTTTATCCTTTGATATTTGCAATTTAATCGAGTTTGACTGGTTACTCAAAATAATTTTATTGTACTGGGGTTAGTCTAAAAACATGCATTTAAATGCATTTCATAATAATTCTCAACCAGAATTCTCATTTCTTGGTACAATTACATACATATATGGTTGCAGAGGGAAATTTAGTTCCGCATTTCATAAAGTACAAGTTTCTCACTACTTCAGTTAAATATTTACATGAATATATTGGTGAATAATTATGAACTTCTTTTTTTAAATGCATATAAAGTACTTGTTTATCATAAACTATTTACATGAATGTGTTGGTGAATATAGACAAAGAAAAAAAGTAATTTGATTATAAATGCATGTTCATGTACATATTGTTCACCTTTAACAAGTTTATAGTAACAAAAAATTGGAAAGTAAAAATGCCACGCTATGCTCAGCTTCTTCTACTAACAAAAGTAAATTTTGGAAGGTAAACCCTACATTTCATAAATTAAAGAAGGAAACTGAGCATAAAAACATTACACTAGGAAGAGTTTCAGCATCATTTCTTGTTTTAAATTTCTTAACTGATGTATATGAACTTGCAGTCAATGTCAGGAATACACCATTTACCAGGTCAAGGTCAGAAATACATCATTTACAATTTCAAGGTCAGGAATACATCATTTACATTTTCAAAGTCAGGAATACATCATTTACCAGGTGAAGGTCAGGATTACATCTTTTACCATGTTAAGTTCAGGAAGATATCATTCACCATGTCATGGTCGAATACATCATTCACCAAGTGCAGGTCAGAAATACAGTACATCATTTACCATGTCAAGGTCAGAAACATATCATTTACCAGGTGAAGGTTAGAAATGCATCAGTTGCCATGTCAAGGTCAGGATTACATGATTTACCAGGTGAAGGTCAGAAATGCATCAGTTGCCATGTCAAGGTCAGGATTACATCATTAACCCGGTCAAGATCAAGAATACATCCTGTTCCAAGTCAGGGTAACAAATACATCTTTTCACCATACTAGGGTCGGGAATGCAGGTTTATAATAATTTATATACGGTAAGCTTGATTGCAAAGGAAGTTCAGAGTTTAAATGAATCACTCTTGAGTCTGCTTGCTGGGTAGAACCTGTTTTTTGAGAGGCATCAGATAGAGCTGCGATCGAACCCACAACCTCTGACATGAGTGGCCAACACTTCACTACCGCTTGCTTAAACAATAGGTATTCATCTTTATAAAACATATTAAATTATGATTATTATATCAAAATTTAGATGGGACATTCATAGTCACAAACAGCTACTCTTTATATAAACCTGTTAAAGGATGAATACAGGCTTTAATTTCACGTTTAACTCTATATCTGCGGAGAAGTAAGAATTACTGTAAAACTAAATGTTTTGTCAAGACATCATTATGTTGACCGAACACTGACCTTGGACACATATATTTGAGAATTATCATGACAAAACTAAACAACTATTGCTGCTGCAGTTGGAAACACAATACATATGTATCTATGTCTATACCCAAGTGTTGAACGCAGTGGTAGAGCATCAGACCCAGGACCCGAAATCTTGCGCAGATGATCCAAAAACCATGTAAATGTTTACATGAGGATAGAAGTCATATGATTACCATGGCTAACTCTATAAACCAAACAAGGATTTCATGCAAATTGGATAAAACAAGCATGAAAATAATGACCTGGACCCCTTATTTAAAAGGTTAAAATACAACCCTAAACACGCAAAATCAACGATATTACGCTTGGCCAAGAACTGCAACAAAGAAGACAAAACAAAAAAGCTTACTAAAATTGCACAAAACATAATATAAAAATGAATATTTAACAATGTATGAAAATATACTAATAAAACACATTAAACATGTATGTAATAATAAAATTAAAAATTATTTCAACTTTATTCAAATTTTGCTATAAATAGATACAGGTGGTTAACCTGCTGAAACAAAAACAACAAGCATCAACATAGAACATCATTGACAAACTTCTCTGATAAATACTCTGAAAGATTATAAAAACAATTAGTGTTTTTTTTTTGAAAATGTACACATTGTGAAGAACTGTTGCATGAAAACAAAACTTCTTACACTCTAATAAACCAATAACTTTATGTGCATTTCCTTTGGAAAATTCATCTCGTGTCGACACAATTCCAAAAATTAATATACTACAATGGGGATTTTTAAAAAAGAACAACATAGTAATCACAAAACTTCTTTAAACTAGACTTACCACTAAAAGTGATTCACCCCCCTGAAACACTGACTTTACAGCTATGTACCACATTGATCACAGAAATGTAGGATTTGTAACCTGAGCTACATTAGTCATTAAGAATCAATTTTGTAGTTCCCTTTGAAAACAATGGGAAACAACTCTACACCAAATAAAGCCAGCATCTCAAAATATGTGTCACTGCCACATTGATCAAGTCAATCATGTATACAAAGTTTCAAATATTCACTTGAAAACTGGGAAAATAGTTTGTATTACAGAAACGGCAATATGGCAATCACAGCAATGTTACTAAGTGCAAAACTCTGCGTTGGATTAAGTCTGTGTCACAAAATGTGCACATCTACACTTGATGTTGTGTATGCAAAGTTTCAAAGTCGTTCACTGGGCAAACTGTGGAATAAGTTTGCATCACAAGTTGAAGACTGATCGACCAACCAACACAGTGACTCTTGTCTACAACGTTTCAAACTTAGGTTTTTTTGGGGGGAATAAATTAAATGAATAAGTGAGTTCAAATCACTTTTAGTTAAAATAAAATATAGACAAACACAAAACACTATAAATGCAAATACCAATAAATGCACATCATTTACATTCCATTTCAACAGTATGAATCTATTCCGTACAGACGATATATAAATTGTTCACTAATGTAGGAATTATTAATGCGTTCAAATTACAAATCATTCGGATATTTTTATTGACTGAAAAATAAACGAAAGTTTCTCAGTGTTAAAGGAGAGGACTGCAGTGTATAACTATAATATTACAAACATATACATACACATATATACATATATGTACAATATCAGTACATCAACCCTGACATTGTATAAAGTTATTACACAAGAATCAGTAACATATCATTGACTTAAAAAAAACAGTTTTTATGAAAGACAGCAGCATCTGTCCACACACGTTTCTCTTATTGAGACTACATAGAATGTTATGTTTCATATCTCGAGAACCATCATGTTTCATTCAAACATTTGTATCTCTCAGTAACCTTGACCGATATTGGAATAGTTATGAGCTAAAACACTGTGATTCTGTGATATCACAGTTATGACAACTGTGATTCTGTTAAATCACAGTTATAACAACACTGATTCTGTGATATCACAGTTATTACAACATTGTGATTCTGTGATATCACAGTTATTACAACATTGTGATTCTGTGATATTCCAGTTATAACAACACTGTGATTCTGTGATATTTCAGTCATTGCAACACTGTGATTCTGTGATATCAAAATTATAACAACACTGTGATTCTGTGATATCACAGTTATTACAACACTGTGATTCTGTGATGTCACAGTTATTATAACACTATGATTCTGTGATATCACAGTTATTATACTCCTGTGATATCACAGTTATAATAACACTGTGATTCTGTGATATCACAGTTATTACAATACTGTGATTCTGTGATATTTCAGTTATTACAACACTGTATTCTGTGAAATTACAGATATTATAACACTGTGGTTCTGTGATATTTCAGTAACTACAACACTGGGATTCTATATTCATATTTATTACAACAGTGTGATTCTGTGATATCACAGTTATTACAACACTGAGATATCACAGTTATTATAACACTGAGATATCACAGTTATTACAATACTGTAATTATGAGATATCACAGTTATTACAACACTGAGATAGCACAGTTATTACAATACTGTAATTATGAGATACCACAGTTATTATAACATTAAGGTATCACAGTTATTACAATACTGTAATTA
Source organism: Panopea generosa (assembly GCA_029582155.1). Lineage (NCBI taxonomy): Eukaryota > Metazoa > Mollusca > Bivalvia > Adapedonta > Hiatellidae > Panopea > Panopea generosa. Next base: position 82,951,619 of record CM055895.1, read on the forward strand.
TGAGATATCACAATTATTACAATACTCTGATATCACCAATTACTAGCAGTATCTCAGCAAGGCTACATGCACATAACAGGATGTGGCATGTGAACCCCAACATTTACACAGACTACCAAGTTAAACAATTACATGACCAACGCTTACATTTAAACCACATTAGATAACAAAGATGAGGAGGCCATGACTTATTTTCAAGATCTTCTGATGAGCATTAATGCAGCAATTATAAAGGATATATATATTAATTAATGAAACAATAGAGCAACATATAATGTGTTGTATACATATTAACACAGCACAGTTTTTAATAATTTCTTTCCCAAGTCTTGTATTTAATAACGTGTGGGTAATTAATCATCTTTTTTCTCTATACACTGGACTTCCCCAAGCACTATGTATCACATCTTCACCAAACATCAAGCATCATTTTTGGCACAAATAAATAAATAATACACAACACTCTTCATATTATGACTTATCTAACTTAATTAACCACAAGTCAAGTTGTATAGCTCCTTCCTACCTATGTCAAAGACAGTGGACAACACATGGATACTAAATGGAACACTGCTAACCCTTGACCTGACATTTTATGTATTTTCTAAAAAAGTATCAAAGCTTGTGCTGCACGTGCAAAATAAGCATTTCATGTAAAACAGATATGCACAAGTAATTGTTTAGAATTTAGCAATTGGGCTGTATAAAATCCATACATCAATGTCTGTTAATGTCATTTACAAAATAACAAAACTACTTATATTTTGACAAAAGATATTTGAAATACGTAAGTGGCAGGTTAACTGTTCTGTTCAGTATATATACCTGTGACCATAATACAATCAAATATAGATATGTCTCAATCATTAACAAAAGTACATTTAAAAATATATCAGCCTTTGCATGTAAGTCTTACTAAGGGATTAATACATCAATGTTTTAGCTGCTTAGGAAGTAAAACAGTTTTATCTAGAATTTTTTTTTCAATATAAACTATATTGACGAAAATGCTTCCTGATAGCCTAACAAAAGATACAGGTTTTGTTAATACTTCGGTCAAGTCTGAATGTGGAACAAAAAAGCCAAGAAGGCCATAAACTTCAAATGAGATAAAACTCCATTTACTTTTTATTGTCACAGTCACATATGCCATCCCTTGTATAATAACAACATTATTGTCAGTAACCTGTATTAAGTAGTCACCTGACTCAATAAGCATGTTTTTGGATCTTATCTAAAGTAGTTACTGGAGAGCTTTTTTTTGTAGTACAATTACAAGGTATTTTTTCATGCTAGCCTAATGATAATAAAAGTAGAGATCAAAGCATACAAGCTAATACATTGTACTCAGGTATGTTACTATTTAAGAATGCACTGATATTATTGTGTTCAGTGCAAAAAGGAACTCCGACACTGATTTGTGAACATTGAATGACTAGATCATGAAGGTCACAAAGCTTTTAACAGTATGTTTAAACAATGTCATGTGACAGCATGGCATCATTGATAAACAACAGTAAAGTATGATAGACAGAACCACAGGATAACCATCTCTGTAATCTGTCCATCGGCCCCTTCCAATAATTAATTTGTTTAAATATTAAGCATCATTTTTATGCCACTGATAGTTAACAGATGATCAATTAACCTTACCACTCTTTCTTAGGATCCTGGAACCAGTACTAAAGAACACCAATCTACGCAGTTACTGATAATTTCCACACTTAAATCAGCAGAGAGTGACAAATGACAACGAGGTGAAATGTCATATACATGTATATCAATCATCACAGAGACTGTGGCGAGGCAGGGATTCAAACTCACGAGCCCTGGAATGATCGTCAGAACTCTACCATCTAAACTAACAAGGCCTGGCTCCAAATAATAAGGTATCAATAGATCAACCTGTACAGATCAGTTTACTGGACATTAATAAATGATCAATAAGTCTCATTAGCATTGTCAAAGAAGCCATTGACTGTGCATCAAACACATCATTTGTCAATAACTTTGAATCTATCACTTCATGGAAAGTTGTATGGGTCTTACAAGTTCCTCATTGATGTAGTTCAAAAATAATCCACAGGACTTGTCCAATCAGCATTAGTTATAACTTTTCCATTTTACAGATACTGTTATCCTCAAAAGCAACACTTGTCTTATTTTTGCATCGTCAGATACCTACTCGTAATCCATTCCAATACTCTCCATTTATTACCCACGGGATATTACACCAGCTTTGTGTCATTTCTACCAAGCCACAATGCAACCATATGATTGGTTCCTTCACGATTTCATAAAGGAAACGTTATCTAATCGCAACGCTTGTTTCATGCCAACGCCGCTTTGATAAGACGTTTGCTTTATTTTGTTCTGTTCTGTTCAAATAAAACATGTAAAGCTAGCGTAATTTTCCACAGGTGATGGATGGAGAGTATTGGAAATGACACCCATGGGTATCCGACGACGTATTTTTGATGAAGGACTTCAATTGCAATATCTGAAGTGTTGGTAAGTTAGGAAGAAATTGTTGAGTGAGGTTGGGGGGGGGGGGGGGGGGGCATTCTGTGTATCAGTGACCTTAACCTTTGGGATATTGAGCAAGTTTTTTTTATGTTACATTAAAAATTAAAAAATGCTTTTAACATCAATACCGTATTTATATGTATCAATACTGTATTTCTCTGTAAAACAAAGAAAAATCATGTTTTTCTCTTCAAAACAAACAAATATCTGTATTGTAATTTTCTAGAAAAAAGGAAACATAGATAATGTATTTTTGTATAAAACAAGGAAACATCATATCATAGATAACATTAATATATTATCTCACTACAAAACAGGATAACATAACAATTACACAACTTTGTAATACAGGAAACATCAATATTGTCTTTCTTCATAAAATACGGGAACAACAACATGTATTTCTGAGTAACACATGGCAACATCAATATTGAAGACACATTATAAAACCTCAAACCAGATTTAGAATGTACATACATGCACTGCATGTGGATTGCACTTTATTCAATACTGTTATTTACAATGCTCTATCTCAATTACTTTACATGTAAATGCCGCACTCCTATAACAGAACAGAATACTGAATACTGAAGTTATCTTTTTAATACAAATTACTGACAATGTAAACAAAATAATTAGAATAATGTCATTATGACAATAAATTTATTCAAAATGGAAGATAACAGGAAATTATTTTAACCACATACTTCAAGGTTTTGTTGTAACAATTAAACATGGCCAAGTTTCTACTTAATACGGATTCTATTCATCCACAGTTCTCCAATATCAAGACGTACATCTTATATTAATGCCCTTGTACATACATAATTAGCATGCTTTGTGAAAAAGAAGATTTTTAACTAAATAGACAAGTAGTTGTTTCAGAGATGTTGTGTTATAACACACAACAATTATAAACACTTTATTTCTTACACAATTATGCCAGATATAGCATAGCAAATGAAATCCCACACTTTTAAAAAAAAATGAATATTAAAAATTCACCTCTTTAAGGCAATAAGATGTTGCAATAATTATGAGTGAAATTATTTTTATTAATTGTTTTTACCCATAATTTTAAATTAACAATAAAACAACACATTTTATATCCAACTGGTTTGTTTTGCATTTTGCTGGTATAAAATAAGGTGAGAGTGGTCGAAATCTTTATTTAAATTCCGTTTTATTTAAATGAATTCAAATTTATAATTGGGGAAATAAGTCAATGTTAAGTCATAGTACAAAGCCCATATCAAAGTGAAATGAAGACATTTATATGTTGACCAAATTGTGTTTTTTTTGCACAACTTATATATTTTATGTGAAGTTTATTGACCTAAATACGATGTCATAAGTCAAGGCTTAGTCATATTACAAAGCAGTATATCAAAGTGAAATGAAGACATTTATATGGTGACAAAATTGTGTCTTTTTAGCATAACTTATATATTTCATGTGAAGTTCAATGACCTAAATATGATGTTGTGTCGCATAATGTAACTGGAAACTGACCATATCTAATACACACCTAGTTAGCTTGCCATACATTTTCACTGAAAACAAAACTTTCAAATTAGGGCAGTTTCGAAAATTTTAATAATTCTGCTTTTTCTACTATTGGTTGGAACCAAATTTTTGGTCTTCACTTGCTAAAGCTTAAATGGTACCTAAAACCCTATTAATATCTATTATACCAAATTAATGAACAATAACATTTCAAAACATACTGCCAAAAAGAAACATTTTTTTTCATCATTTCAATCAGAAGAAAACAAACAGTATAAGCACTTGACACACCGTGCTCCAGCTCTCATTATAATTTAATTTTCGCTATTAAAGGTCCTAATTGGGAACCCTGGGATGTTCTGTCATTCTGTGATGTCATTTCCTGTTGGGTTGATGTCAAGGTAATTCCCGATGAAGGCTTGTTGGCGGCAGGGCTCGTCTCATCATACTGAGGGTAAGTTGTTCTCGCTGATTTTTTCTGAACTGTGAGTTTCCACCTTAAAATAGAAAACAAGAATGTAGAAAAGAGACTTTACGTACGGTCCAAACTTCGAGTTTTCAAAATAAAATAGAAGAAAAAGGTTTTACTCTGACATTTTCATGCAGGAAATTAACAAATATTTATAAAATAATTATGAATAAAAACAACTGCAAAATATTCAAAAGTGTTACCTATACTTATAAATAAAGTCAAGAATTATTAATAAATATAACAGTATATGAATATAATGTGTACCACTGAAAGAACGTTGTCATTTTCATTTAATTTCTATAAAATCTGCTCAATGGTTTGGTAAGAATTCACTTAAAAAAATTGTGGATGACAATGAATGAGGATGGAGAGCCTATCACAGGAATAGTTTCGATGTAAAACAGAAGAGATCTACTAAAATTTTCATGGAAGCATTACTGAGTGGAGGAGATTTAGATTTACAAAATGTATGATTGTGCTCCCTAGCTGTTGACCAGTAGAGCTAAAAATGATATGTATTTCATAGATCAGGATTTGAAAATATTATAAAAGTACAATAGAATCTCGCAGAATCTGAAAGTGAATTCCAAACAAAGAAAAACATTCAAAACAGGAATATTTTCAATTTTTCACATTTGTTTTCAATTTTTTTTTATATTATTATGAACATTAATTTGAGAGAGAGAGAGAGAGAGAGAGAGAGAGAGAGAGAGAGAGAGACAGACAGACAGACAGACAGACAGACTATTAGTCAAGATCTTCAAAGTTTTTCTAGAGCAAGGTACTGAGAGATTTAGATAAAATGTCATCAATCTTTATTCCAACATTTCTCAATACATGTACATGTACTTAGTACAATCTGAAATCTGTGCTCTTATTGTAGAACTTAAATCAAAACACTTCTGCACTTACACATTTTTATTTGTTAGTTACATAAAATATCAATAATGTGGTCAGCGCAGTGTCATATATCATTCTTATTGAGATAAATCTGACAGAAGCTTTGTTATGTTTTATATTCAGACACCTTAGTATTGGTGTTAAATATCTGCGGATGACGTACCGTATATATAAATATATATTCAATACAAGAATTCCTCGGAATGATATGTCTTGCCATGTCCGCTTTGACCGTTAATACACTCATGGGAGAGAAAAAAATTAAAATACAATGATAAAAATGGCCACATGTATCTGTAAAGCTAAAAAATTATTGTTTTAATCCAGTGGTAACAGAGAAATGACATAACAACCTCAATAATATATTAAAGAGTGGTTATTTACAATAGTTTTTTGATTTGATGAATTTAGTAACAGCCACAATTTGCAAAAATATGACACATTATATTCATGCAAGAGTTATCTGACTTTGTTAATGTAGTAGGTTTAATGACTAAGAAATATTGTAGGAAGTATTGTGTGAAGTTTCGATCAAATACATTAAGTAATTTTTGAGATATCAACTTGATGGTAGTTGCACACAAAACTTTAATCAGTAAGTAAAACATATTTAAAGAAAAAAAACTTTAACCAGTATTTTTTAGTAAAAAATATTTAAAAAAGAATAATAATTTTTTTTTTTTTTTAAAATAACAAAAAAAAACAATAAAATATAAAAATAAAAAAAGAATAATTTTTTTTTTTAAATGAATTAAAAAAAAAAAGTACTCACCATCTGCATTATATTATGTAATGCAGGGTGTTAGTTGTAACTATGATCCAAGTATGAGTGTCCTAGAACTAGTACTTATTGAGAAATAGTGGAAAAATGAAAACTTAACGTTGGAGCTAAATGCAAAATTCAGCATCAAACAAGGTCAATGGACCCTGCAATGTAGGTCAATCTCAGCATCTGCAGTATATAATGTGATGCAGGGTGTTAGTTGTAACTATGATCCAAGTATGAGTGTCCTAGCACTTGTACTTGTTGAGAAATAGTGTAAAAATGAAAACTTAACGTTGGAGCTGAATATAAATGTTTGACGCTGCCGCCGTCAACGGAAAGGCAACACCTTAATCTCGCTTTCGCTCCTTCATAGTGGCGAGACAAAAACTTGAGTGGTAAACAAAAGTGCTGATTTAGTTTATATTATTATATTTTGTGATATTTGTTTTTATTATTTCAATGGTGCTGATAATGGGACTATTAGAGAATTTTGCAGAATCAAATGTCTCACCATATCCAACTTTAGACCATGTATATAACTGAACTAGGCCAATCCTCGTCCAAGAAATAAAACAAATACAAAAGCATATTGTCCGTAAGGATTGGACTCAGGAAGTCATTAATTTTCCCCAATATGTTTGGCCACTTTTTTTATTATAATTGACAATTATATTGGAAAAATATTTATACTAACTAAATCAACCAATTATGTCAACCAATGATGTGGTGGCTTAGTGGTTATATATCTGACTTGAACCTCAGATTCATCTTCCATAGGTTCAAGTCCAGTTTAGTACACTTTTTGTCATTCATTTTTAACGTAATATAATGTATTTTGTTGTTATTTATATTATTTTACCTTATTTTATGTAATTTAGTTAATTTTTCCTGGAAATACTTATCGCTTTAGATCTTAGATGTTTTAAATATTGTTTATTAGACATTTTCTACAGCAATTAACATGTACATAGAAGAATGTTAAATACTTGTATATTAGTATTTCTTTCAATAAATGAACTTTAAATAAAAAATGGTTTTAAACGACCGGCCAGTATTCTCTCCAGTGAGTTATGTAGATAAAATATTAAAAATATAATTTGACCAGATGTAAAAATTGAACCAACAACTTTAAGATTTGAAAATAAACACCTTATATTCACACAGCTATTCATGAATGCGATAATGCAAAATTAGTAATGTATAAATGATAATGGTTTATCAACAATAATATCAGTATTTACATTTGGAAACAGAAAACTAATTTTACGGACATACACAGAATATTCATGAGTGCCAGTTCAATCCTTACAAAAAATATCACTTTAACAAGGTTATGTTATTCGCAGAAAAAAAAGATGCATGATTTTGTGTATTATCTATCATAACACAACCATGGATTTTAAGTTAATTATTAATTGAGGTCAAGGTCATTTAGAAGAATGTTATATGCGTTTGTGAAGTAATACACAACTATAGACCAAGTTTGGTGATTCTAGGCCAAATAGTTTTAGAAAAAGAGCTCAACACAAAATCATTTTATAGCATTGAAGTCATTATCCAAATAATCAAGGTCATCCAGAACAATACTACATGATTTTAATTTCTATACTCTTTAATAAATGACTATGGACCAAATTTGGTGACTCCAGGGCCAAACACATTTTAAAAAATGAAGCTAAATGCAATAACATAACACAATGTAAATTAAAAGTCAAAACCTATATCCTGTAATTCGTAAAATTTGCATACATGATATTGCAATGTCAAAATCTATATCCTCATGTTGTAAAGTTTGCATGCATGGTATTGCAATGTCAAAGTCTATATCCTCATGTTGTAAAGTTTGCATGCATGGTATTGCAATGTCAAAGTTTATATCCTGCATGTTGTAAAGTTTGCATGCATGATATTGCAATGTCAAAGTCTATATCCTGCATACTGTAAAGTTTGCATGCATGATATTGCAATGTCAAGGTCTATATCCTGCATGTTGTAAAGTTTGCATGCATGATATTGCAATGTCAAAGCCTATATCCTGCATGTTATAAAGTTTGCATGCATGGTATTGCAATGTCAAAGTCTATATCCTGCATGTTGTAAAGTTTGCATGCATGATATTGCAATGTCAAAGTCTATATCCTGCATGTTGTAAAGTTTGCATGCATGATATTGCAATGTCAAAGTCTATATCCTGCATGTTGTAAAGTTTGCATGCATGATATTGCAATGTCAAAGTCTATATTCCGCAAATTGTAAAGTTTGCATGCATGATATTCATGTAATACAGTAAATTAGCACTGATATTATAGCCTGCATATTGTAAAGTTTGCATGCATGATACTCCTATGTTAGAGACTAATTATATCCTCCATAGTATGCATATATCATTTTCTAATATTACAGTTAATATCCTGCATGAATGATAACCCTATATTTATTTTTCTATCCTCTGTTATTGTAAAGTTTGATATTTCAACATTAAAATGAATTTTTACTTACACTGTAATCTTATTATGAGAATTGTAAAATTTATATACCATATAATTTCTTGCCTTACCATGGACTTGTTTAATCCAAATAGTGTGATGATAAGTCACCTCAAAACTTGTGTATTACCTGTGCAGTATGGACAGGTGCACAGACATGTGCAGAGACACGTGCAGTAAGAACACATGAAATAGGGCTAAAATGGGGATGATGTGAATGTATCTATTAGGAATCTGGTTAGACGCATGGTGAAACACAAACCACTTTAAAGAAATAAATTACTTCCAGTTACTCTACTGTATTTGTCTTCCAAACTTCCAAAAGACTCATCACCACAAAAATGGATTGAAATATCAGTAAAATGTCATTCTTATGATTTTACACAGCAACAATGGTCAAGTAACCAAGGAGTGTCTGCCTTGTATAAACAGACTTTACACAGCAACACTGTTCAAGTAACCAAGGAGTATCTGCCTTGCCTTGCATAAACAGAATTTACACAGCAACAATGGTTAAGTAACTAAAGAGTGTCTGCCTCATATAAACAGACTTTACACAGCAACAATGATCAAGTAACCAAGGAATATCTGCCTTGCCTTGTATAAACATAATTTACACAGCAACAATGGTCAAGTAGCCAAGGAGTGACTGCCTTGTATAAACAGACTTTACACAGCAACACTGTCCAAGTAACCAAGGAGTATCTGTCTTGCTTTGTATAAACAGAATTTACACAGCAACAATGGTCAAGTAACTAAGGAGCCTTTACACAGCAAAACTGGCCAAGTAATTAAGAAGTGTCTGCCCTGCCTTGTATTAACAGAATTGACACAGCAACAATGATCAACTAACTAAGTCACCTTTACACAGCAACAATGGTCAAGTAACTAAGGAACCTTTACAGCTGCACAATGGCCAAGTAACTAAGGAGCCTTAACAGCTGCACAACGGCCAAGTAACTAAGGAGATTTTACACAGAAACAATGTCCAAGTAACTTAAAGGAACCTTTACACAGCAACAAAGCCCAAATGACTAAGGAACCTGAACACAGCAACAATGGCCAAGCAATTAAGGAGTGTCTGCCTTGCCTTGTATAGACAGAATTTACAAAGCAACAATGGTCAAGTAACTAAAGAGCCTTTACATTCCAACAATGGCCAAGTAACTAAGGAACCTTTTCACAGCAACAATGGCCAAGTAACTAAGGAGCCTTTACACAGCAACAATGTCAAAGTTTACTATTGAGCCTTTACACAGAAACAATGTCCAAGTTTAAAAAGGAGCCTTTACACAGAACAATGTCCTAGTTTACTAAGGAGCCTTTACACAGACACATTGTTCAATTTTACTAAGGAACATTTACACAGAAACAATGGCCATGTTTACTAAGGAGCCTTTACACAGAAACAATGTCCAAGTTTACTAAGGAACCTTTACACAGAAACAATGTCCAAGTTTACTAAGGAGCCTTAACACAGAAACAATGTCCAAATTTACTAAGGAACCTTTACACAGAAACAATGTCCATGTTTACTAAGGAACCTTTACACAGAAACAATGTCCAAGTTTACTAAGGAGCCTTTACACAGAAACAATGTCCATGTTTACTAAGGAGCCTTTACACAGAAACAATGTCCAAGTTTACTAAGGAGCCTTAACACAGAATCAATGTCCAAGTTTACTAAGGAGCCTTTACACAGAATCAATGTCCAAGTTTACTAAGGAGCCTTAACACAGAAACAATGTCCAAGTTTACTAAGGAGCCTTTACACAGAAACAATGTCCAAGTTTACTAAGGAACCTTTACACAGAAACAATGGCCAAGTTTACTAAGCAGCCTTTACACAGAATCAATGTCCAAGTTTACTAAGGAGCCTTAACACAGAAACAATGTCCAAGTTTACTAAGGAGCCTTTACACAGAAACAATGTCCAAGTTTACTAAGGAACCTTTACACAGAAACAATGGCCAAGTTTACTAAGGAGCCTTTACACAGAAACAATGTCCATGTTTACTAAGGAACCTTTACACAGAAACAATGTCCAAGTTTACTAAGGAGCCTTTACACAGAAACAATGTCCAAGTTTACTAAGGAGCCTTTACACAGAAACAATGTCCAAGTTTACTAAGGAGCCTTAACACAGAATCAATGTCCAAGTTTACTAAGGAGCCTTTACACAGAATCAATGTCCAAGTTAACTAAGGAGCCTTAACACAGAAACAATGTCCAAGTTTACTAAGGAGACTTTACACAGAATCAATGTCCATGTTTACTAAGGAACCTTTACACAGAAACAATGTCCAAGTTTACTAAGGAGCCTTAACACAGAAACAATGTCCAAGTTTACTAAGGAGCCTTTACACAGAAACAATGTCCAAGTTTACTAAGGAGCCTTTACACAGAAACAATGTCCAAGTTTACTAAGGAACCTTTACACAGAAACAATGGCCAAGTTTACTAAGCAGCCTTTACACAGAAACAATGTCCATGTTTACTAAGGAACCTTTACACAGAAACAATGTCCAAGTTTACTAAGGAGCCTTTACACAGAAACAATGTAAAAGTTTACTAAGGAGCCTTTACACAGAAACAATGTCCAAGTTTACTAAGGAGACTTAACACAGAATCAATGTCCAAGTTTACTAAGGAGCCTTTACACAGAATCAATGTCCAAGTTAACTAAGGAGCCTTAACACAGAAACAATGTCCAAGTTTACTAAGGAGCCTTTACACAGAATCAATGTCCATGTTTACTAAGGAACCTTTACACAGAAACAATGTCCAAGTTTACTAAGGAGCCTTAACACAGAAACAATGTCCAAGTTTACTAAGGAGCCTTTACACAGAAACAATGTCCAAGTTTACTAAGGAGCCTTAACACAGAAACAATGTCCAAGTTTACTAAGGAGCCTTAACACAGAATCAATGTCCACGTTTACTAAGGAGCCTTTACACAGAATCAATGTCCAAGTTTACTAAGGAGCCTTAACACAGAAACAATGTCCAAGTTTACTAAGGAGCCTTAACACAGAAACAATGTCCAAGTTTACTAAGGAGCCTTTACACAGAATCAATGTCCAAGTTAACTAAGGAGCCTTTACACAGAATCAATGTCCAAGTTTACTAAGGAACCTTTACACAGAATCAATGGCCAAGTTTACTAAGGAGCCTTTACACAGAAACAATGTCCAAGTTTACTAAGGAGCCTTTACACAGAATCAATGTCCAAGTTAACTAAGGAGCCTTTACACAGAATCAATGTCCAAGTTTACTAAGGAACCTTTACACAGAATCAATGGCCAAGTTTACTAAGGAGCCTTTACACAGAAACAATGTCCAAGTTTACTAAGGAGCCTTTACACAGAATCAATGGCCAAGTTTACTAAGGAGCCTTTACACAGAAACAATGTCCAAGTTTACTAAGGAGCCTTTACACAGAAACAATGTCCAAGTTTACTAAGGAGCCTTAACACAGAAACAATGTCCAAGTTTACTAAGGAGCCTTAACACAGAATCAATGTCCAAGTTTACTAAGGAACCTTTACACAGAATCAATGTCCAATTTTACTAAGGAGCCTTAACACAGAAACAATGTCCAAGTTTACTAAGGAGCCTTAACACAGAAACAATGTCCAAGTTTACTAAGGAGCCTTTACACAGAAACAATTTCCAAGTTTACTAAGGAGCCTTAACACAGAAACAATGTCCAAGTTTACTAAGGAGCCTTAACACAGAAACAATGTCCAAGTTTACTAAGGAACCTTTACACAGAAACAATGTCCAAGTTTACTAAGGAGCCTTAACACAGAAACAATGTCCAAGTTTACTAAGGAGCCTTTACACAGAAACAATGTCCAAGTTTACTAAGGAACCTTTACACAGAAACAATGGCCAAGTTTACTAAGGAGCCTTAACACAGAAACAATGTCCAAGTTTACTAAGGAGCCTTAACACAGAAACAATGTCCAAGTTTACTAAGGAGCCTTAACACAGAATCAATGTCCAAGTTTACTAAGGAACCTTTACACAGAATCAATGTCCAATTTTACTAAGGAGCCTTAACACAGAAACAATGTCCAAGTTTACTAAGGAGCCTTTACACAGAAACAATGTCCAAGTTTACTAAGGAGCCTTTACACAGAAACAATGTCCAAGTTTACTAAGGAGCCTTAACACAGAAACAATGTCCAAGTTTACTAAGGAGCCTTTACACAGAAACAATGTCCAAGTTTACTAAGGAACCTTTACACAGAAACAATGGCCAAGTTTACTAAGGAGCCTTAACACAGAAACAATGTCCAAGTTTACTAAGGAGCCTTAACACAGAAACAATGTCCAAGTTTACTAAGGAGCCTTAACACAGAATCAATGTCCAAGTTTACTAAGGAACCTTTACACAGAATCAATGTCCAATTTTACTAAGGAGCCTTAACACAGAAACAATGTCCAAGTTTACTAAGGAGCCTTAACACAGAAACAATGTCCAAGTTTACTAAGGAGCCTTAACACAGAAACAATGTCCAAGTTTACTAAGGAACCTTTACACAGAATCAATGTCCAATTTTACTAAGGAGCCTTAACACAGAAACAATGTCCAAGTTTACTAAGGAGCCTTAACACAGAAACAATGTCCAAGTTTACTAAGGAGCCTTTACACAGAAACAATGTCCAAGTTTACTAAGGAGCCTTAACACAGAATCAATGTCCAAGTTTACTAAGGAGCCTTTACACAGAATCAATGTCCAAGTTAACTAAGGAGCCTTAACACAGAAACAATGTCCAAGTTTACTAAGGAGCCTTTACACAGAATCAATGTCCATGTTTACTAAGGAACCTTTACACAGAAACAATGTCCAAGTTTACTAAGGAGCCTTAACACAGAAACAATGTCCAAGTTTACTAAGGAGCCTTAACACAGAAACAATGTCCAAGTTTACTAAGGAACCTTTACACAGAATCAATGTCCAATTTTACTAAGGAGCCTTAACACAGAAACAATGTCCAAGTTTACTAAGGAGCCTTAACACAGAAACAATGTCCAAGTTTACTAAGGAGCCTTTACACAGAAACAATGTCCAAGTTTACTAAGGAGCCTTAACACAGAATCAATGTCCAAGTTTACTAAGGAGCCTTTACACAGAATCAATGTCCAAGTTAACTAAGGAGCCTTAACACAGAAACAATGTCCAAGTTTACTAAGGAGCCTTTACACAGAATCAATGTCCATGTTTACTAAGGAACCTTTACACAGAAACAATGTCCAAGTTTACTAAGGAGCCTTTACACAGAAACAATGTCCAAGTTTACTAAGGAGCCTTAACACAGAAACAATGTCCAAGTTTACTAAGGAGCCTTTACACAGAAACAATGTCCAAGTTTACTAAGGAGCCTTAACACAGAAACAATGTCCAAGTTTACTAAGGAGCCTTTACACAGAAACAATGTCCAAGTTTACTAAGGAGCCTTAACACAGAAACAATGTCCAAGTTTACTAAGGAGCCTTTACACAGAAACAATGTCCAAGTTTACTAAGGAGCCTTAACACAGAATCAATGTCCAAGTTAACTAAGGAGCCTTTACACAGAATCAATGTCCAAGTTTACTAAGGAACCTTTACACAGAATCAATGTCCAATTTTACTAAGAAGCCTTAACACAGAAACAATGTCCAAGTTTACTAAGGAGCCTTAACACAGAAACAATGTCCAAGTTTACTAAGGAACCTTTACACAGAAACAATGTCCAAGTTTACTAAGGAGCCTTTACACAGAATCAATGTCCAAGTTTACTAAGGAGCCTTTACACAGAAACAATGTCCAAGTTTACTAAGCAGCCTTTACACAGAATCAATGTCCAAGTTTACTAAGGAGCCTTTACACAGAAACAATGTCCAAGTTTACTAAGGAACCTTTACACAGAAACAATGTCCAAGTTTACTAAGGAGCCTTTACACAGAAACAATGGCCAAGTTAACTAAGGAGCCTTAACACAGAATCAATGTCCAAGTTTACTAAGGAACCTTTACACAGAATCAATGTCCAAGTTTACTAAGGAGCCTTTACACAGAATCAATGTCCAAGTTTACTAAGGAGCCTTTACACAGAAACAATGTCCAAGTTTACTAAGGAGCCTTTACACAGACACATTGTTCAATTTTACTAAGGAGCCTTTACACAGAAACATTGTCCATGTTTTCTAAGGAGTGCCTGCCATGCATGCAAATGGTTGTCCATTTGATTCCTTGACTGGTCAGAAAATGCTACTCATATAGCTTGTTTGCTTATACTGCACAGTTTTAAGAGTTCCACGACTGGTCAGTCCATATCAAAGTAGACTGTGATCCTCTGCTAGAGGTGACAGACAGTAAGTGATGCTTTAGTTTATCATACACTATAATACATGATGCAAGAGTTTCCATATAACCATCACCATATTTATCACGTTAACCTTTTTAAGACAAGAGACCCAAAAGGGCATCAAGCTATAACTCTTTTTATTCTGGCTAGATTAGTCTCCGGGCAAGTCATATTGTTTAAAGCTTGGATGCAAAATAACACAGTTTTTGGTATATGTAGTCACCTTGGTTACAATTTCCTGGAAGTCCAAATGAATTACAGAGATGTCCTTGGTACCATCTTGAGTAAATGATTGCACCAAAAACATTTCTGAAAGTGCACCTGGTGCCCTTTTTTTATTTGCAAAATATTAAACCTCTAACACTCATAGTTGCATAAAGAAAAGGATTTGTTTACGTTTTCCAAAATTAACTCTTGATATAGGGTCACCTAAGTAACAATTTTACAAAATGTCCATGAAAACAGTTGGTTGGTTTCAGAAGGTATTTTGTTCAAAGAGCGATCTTAAATTAAATTCATGTTACACTGAACACCTAACATGCATGTGAAGAACAGCACACAGAAACAAAATTTAGTTGATGTGTTATTTATACACCACCTCTGGGGGGGTTGTCGCACAGGTGGACATGTGTGACGTTGCCATTTACGGGGAGGCCGATAATGACTTTGCCATGCCTTTGAATGTTGGTCAAGATATCTGTTTACAACAGGGGTCACGTTTGAGCTGTAGCTACGTGGCTGACACTGTGCAAATTAATAAACCAAGTGATATTTTATTTAAAAATTACGACCTTGAAGTGACCTTGATTAAAGGTGAAGGCCATTGAAAAACTCATAAAAATTGAAAGTGTCCACATAATTATTATTCAGTAAACTTTGTTTTCAGACTGATTTACTGTTTAAACTTGTTTCAGACAGATCAACATTTTGAATTAATGAGTAAGGCAAACAGGGGTACTGGCAACATTCAACAGGTTGAAACATTCATGTTCAGTTATGTGCAACTTTGGGAGAAAGCATGATATATAATGTTGTAACATACAAAATATAAAAGGTCAAGATTTCACAAAAAACAAAATATTTCATTACGTGTTCCTATTAACCAATATATGGCCCAGGAATGAGTACATAATAAACTCAGAGAACATCATTATATAAATGAAATAGGTCTATATAGCAAATGAATTAATGACATTTGGAAAAACAAGAATCATTATTGAGAGAGTGAAATATTGCACTGACAAGATGAACTGATTTATCAAGAAAATTAGTAACACTGATGGGTACTCCCCGAAATAAATGTTTGACTAGTAGTCATAGAATTGATACTGAGGGAAAAATTTGGAGAGAAGGGCATAAACCAATAAACCACTGGGACTTATATTATCATGCTCTGGACAACTTAAAAAAAACAAAAACATTTTAGGCCAGAGGTAATTCCTGTAAACCTATTTTATTTTTGTTTGTGCACTATACACTACATCACTGTGCTGTATAAGTATGTATACACAGTTTGAAGGCATCACATTCTGTGGTTTTCAAGTTGTGGTCGTGAAAATAGCAAAAAAAGGGAAATAATTCCATCAAAAAACAAACAAGAGTTATTCCCTTGTGCACTGTCTCATCGTGCTTTACATGTATGCACAGTTTCGAGGAATTCTGTTACATACTTTACAAATTATGTTCCATACAAGATAGTACACATGACGGTGGACAAATAAAGTTCACAAAATTACTAAAAGAGAAAAATTTCCTAACACAAGTATATTGGTAGAACATAATGGATGCTTCCCAACCATGTACCTGATTGAGTAGATAACCACCCTTCCATGACGTGGACCAAACAAGCAAAAATATCTGAAATAACTCTATATTCAAGACAGAGCTATGGCTCATTACCCTCTTTCCATGTTTCCAAGTCTCATTAGATTCCCTTATATACTTTTGAAGATTTACTCTGGACAAGCAATTATATAACTGTGTACAACAAAAAGGTGTCTTAAAAAGGTCTCATATACCCATTGTGACTGGCCCTTTCAATAGGGGTGACACTATAATAAACAAACACTTTACTTTTAGTTTTATAACCTAAAATAAAGTATAAACCGATTCAGCTATTTTGAAACTACGTCATTCTATTTTTAGATGGAACCTTCCGTATTAGGGGTGTGTGTAGTATGATAGCAGATTCATCTGTTACATAAACTATAAAATAAACTAGATATCAATATCAAGTGTGTTGTACTACTGTCTGTTCCGATAGCGTAGTGGTAATGGTTTGAACTGTCAACCCAAATGTCGCGAGTTTGAGCCTTATTTATGTTGATTTTTTTTTTAAATTTATTTTCCACAAAAGTATCCCAGTGTACTGTTTCAGTGTGTGTTTTAATTTGGTAAATGTTGGTAGCAACCTCTTCTATATATACATTGCCTGTATACAGGTCTCACTTAAGAATAACCCCCACCCCCCACACCTTACATTATTACAGGACGGTATCAAGTTTTTTACGCCAAAGAAATTAGAGCTGTGTAAAGTGGTTTGGCATTTGTGCATATGGGATCATTTTTATTATTTCTGCCAAGTTTGGATGACATTGGGGACTGTTTGGTAAAACCATCGAAATTGTGAAAAAGCAACCTGGTCAACCTCAAGTTTTTTCCCGCATACTTAACCCAACAGAGGACAGTCTATGGGAACAATGCACTTTAAGAACCATTGATAATGAATCCAGTGTTCAAGAAGCGCATGTCTCTATATGTAGAACAGTACAAAATTAATTGTTGTGCGAGACTTATAGCGAAGCGTCTCACCACACCAAGTCAAAACTATCTAAAACAATTATGTCTGCGTGTGGCTTCCGAGGAGCCTCCGATGCCGGTGCCAACTTGCTGCTGCGGATTACAGCTGACGTAATATGTACGTGTGCATATGAATAAAACATTGTAAGTAAATTTTCTCCGCGAACGTTGATTTTAACAAAATCATTGCATTTTATTAATTTCGTAGTTGTTTTAACGGACAAAAGTATAACACAGTTAATATTATATATCAAGGCACTCTGATACTTTTATGGCAAAAAAAATGCAAATAAAAATTCAACATAAGTACGTCTCGAACTCGCGACATTTGGGTTGACAGTTAAAACCATTACCACTATGCTATCGGAATAGACAGTGGTACAAACACTAATTATTGATATCTAGTTTATTTTATAGTTTATGTAACAGATAAATCGGCTATCATACTACAAACACCCCTAACACGGAAGGTTCCATCTAAAAATAGATTGACATAGTTTCAAAATAGCTGAATCGTTTTATAGAAAAGGGAAATAATATCATTATCCAAGATAGAGTTTTGATTTTTTCTCTATGCACTTCCACACACTACCCTCTCAAGTGTTGTTGGATTATCTTTAAACAATTCTTTTGGAGTTATGTTCTAGACAAGGATTTGGATGGATGCATGGATGGATGGATGGATGCAGCAACTATATGCTTACACATTTGGGAGCATATAAAAAACAACCCAGAGTTATGCCCATGGGTACTACACATTGCCCCATTTACCAAGTTTCATCTATCTTCTGTACTGTTCAAGTTATTTTCTGGACAAGACAGTGGATGGGAAGGATGGAAAGAAGGATTGATGGAAAAAGTGGCAGCTTTATGCTCACAAAAATTATTTTTCAGTGAACATAATAAAAGCATTTTAAAAGAAAGTTAACTTTGCAGTGATTGTGGCATCCAAGTTAAATATCTTGTAAATAAAAAAATGGTGAAAGGTTGAATTGAGGATAATACACATGCAATTTACTTAACATCAAATCAGACATATTATAGGAGATCTTAAATTCTCTCAGTTGCAGTGTTTATTAAGTGCACAGGCCACCCAAGGAACATTTTGAGAAAAAAATATCATAAAACATTTCAGTGTTTTAAGAGTACCATTAGCTGTCATTGTGAATCACCCATGGAACATTGTGGCCAAGTTTTATGAAAATTGATTCAGTGGTTTTAATGAATAGAAGTCTTTCAAGAAATTATAGCTGAGTATGGATGGACAATACCAGACAAAAGAACTATAACCAGCAGACAGTTATTATCAAGAACAAAATATTCTAAGGTTTCAGTTTTTTCTTACAGTTGCTATTTCAAACAATGGCTTGACATTAAACTTCTAGATCCTAATTTTTCTTTGTAAAAAAAAAAAAATGATTCAAAAATAATAAGAGTTGGCATATCAGTCTCAGAAAAAGTTCCAAAAATATAAGATGAAGCCAACCTGGGATGAAACAAGTCATGGAACACTTACACATTTTATCATTCTTGATTTTCAACTTTGGCAGACTCTGTGTAATAAATGATTACTGACGAGTGTGAACCACACAAAACAAGTCTTACATGAATACATCAAAACCATTATCACACAACATCTGCCTTTTTTCTTTGATAATTAATGATTCTTAGAGAGAAATATTGTCATTTCTGTTGTCACAGTGACCTTGACCTTTAATCAAAGATGACAAGGGATATTATATCTGACATGCTACAAATGTATATATGTATTTTTTCACATGAACATAATTCTAAATTATTAAACAACATCCAGCATTTCTATTATTCTTGCCTTAAATTCATTATAATTAATATTTTTATGTAGCTGTTTAATTTCTGTTACTATAATTTAACCTTAATAAATACTAACAATATTCTACAATCACAATATTTATTTATTTGATTTCTGTATCAACATAGTACCCTCTATATTAACATAAAGGCTGCATTAAAAGTACTAGAGCTCAATTTATATTAAAATTAATGATGCATCAAAATGATTCAATCTTTATCAATGTAAAATCTGTACCAAAATGAAAGAAATTAATAATACAAGACACTGGAGTATTGCAAGTAATACATAAGTCCCCTACCGGTTTATGGGTATACCAATTTTGTTGCCATAGCAACCACAATTTTTGTCTAACTGAAAAAAAGAAATGACCTGCATTATCTCTTTATTGCTCTCTATCCACATGCTAAGTTTCACAGCTTTATCTTGGAAACTTTTTGTGTTACCACAGAATTAAGGCTGTATATGTAATTTTACCAATTATGTTGCATTGACCTGCATTCTCTTCTTATCAGGTTCTGTCAACATGCAAGGTTTCACAAACCTAGCTTGGACATTTTTTGAGTAATCGATTCGGACGGCCGGATTCCAGATGAACAAAGGGTAGATGAAACAGGTAGGGGACAAATAGTCAGCTATTACAACTGTCCCAAGCAGTGAAGTATTTATTACATGGTTATACTACTAATCTGTTAAGAATGTGCTACAAAACACTTACAAAAGCTTGTACAATAATGTCACATATACTTACTAACAAAACCAGGAAAATTGTGTCAAAGAGGCAAGAAATGGTAACATTATTACTTGTAATCCAATACAAGATCAAACCATGAGATATGACAATTCAGTTAAATGAGAAAAGAGTGATTTGAGATATAGATTAAAATAATATATATAGAAAGTTGATATATGTGTGCATGTATATCAATTATGTTTTAGAGAGAGAGATATATGGAGAGAGTTTGCGTTTGTTTGAATATTTAGTATCATTTTATGCCATCAAGGAATAACAGACAATCAGCCAACCTAACCACTCTTTCCTGGGATCCTGGGATCCTGGAAAGTAAGCCAGTACCCGAGCACACCTATCTCCACATTTAAGTGATAACTTTCCCGCTTGAATCAACAGCGAGAGACAAACATCAGAGTAATTCAGTTGGATAATTATGTAAATCATGGGATACAATTGTTTGTATCTGATTAAGTTAGGTGTAACATAAGATACAATTGTTTGTATCTGAGTAGGTTAGGTGTAACATAAGATGCAATTGTTTATATCCGAGTAGGTAAGGTGTAACATAAGATACAATTGTTTGTATCCGAGTAGGTTAGATGTAACATAAGATGCGATTGTTTGTATCGGAGTAGGTCAGGTGTAATATAAGATACAATTGTTTATATCCGAGTAGGTCAGGTGTAATATAAGATACAATTGTTTATATCCGAGTAGGTCAGGTGTAACATAAGATGTGATTGTTTGTATCCGAGTAGGTCAGGTGTAACATAAGATGTGATTGTTTGTATCCGAGTAGGTCAAGTGTAACATAAGATGTGATTGTTTGTATCCAAGAAGGTCAGGTGTAACATAAGATACAACTGTTTGTATCCGAGTTAATATAAGATACAAATGTTTATATCCGAGAAGGTCAGGTGTAACATAAGATGTGATTGTTTGTTTCCAAGATGGTCAGGTGTAACATAAAATACAACTGTTTATATCCGAGTAGGTCAGGTACAACATAAGATGCGATTGTTTGTATCAGAGTAGGTCAGGTGTAACATAAGATTCGATTGTTTGTATCCAACTAGGTAAAGTGTAACATAAGATGTGATTGTTTGTATCCGAGGTCAGTTATAACATAAGATGCAATTGTTTGTATCCAAGTAGGTCAGGTATAACATAAGATGCGATTGTTTGTATCCAACTAGGTCAAGTGTAACATAAGATGCGATTGTTTGTATCCAAGTAGGTCAGATGTAACATAAGATGCAATTGTTTGTATCCAAGTAAGTCAGGTGTAACATAAGATGCAATTGTTTGTATCCAAGTAGGTCAGGTGTAACATAAGATACAATTGTTTGTATCTGAGTAGGTCAAGTGTAACATAAGATGTGATTGTTTGTATCCGAGTAGGTCAGGTGTAACATAAGATGTGATTGTTTGTATCCGAGTAGGTCAGGTGTAGCATAAGATACAATTGTTTGTATCCCAGTAGGTCAGGAGTAACATAAGATACAATTGTTTGTATCCCAGTAGGTCAGGAGTAACATAAGATACAATTGTTTGTATCTGAGTAGGTCAGGTGTAACATAAGATACAATTGTCTGTATCTGGGTATGTATCTGAGTAGGTCAGGTGTTACATAAGATGCAATTATTTCATCCGAGTAGGTCAGGTGTTACATAAGATGCAATTGTTTGTATCCGAGTAGGTCAAGTGTAACATAAGATGTGATTGTTTGTATCCAAGAAGGTCAGGTGTAACATAAGATACAACTGTTTGTATCCGAGTTAATATAAGATACAAATGTTTATATCCGAGAAGGTCAGGTGTAACATAAGATGTGATTGTTTGTTTCCAAGATGGTCAGGTGTAACATAAAATACAACTGTTTATATCCGAGTAGGTCAGGTACAACATAAGATGCGATTGTTTGTATCAGAGTAGGTCAGGTGTAACATAAGATACAATTGTTTGTATCCGAGTAGGTAAGGTGTAACATAAGATACAATTGTTTGTATCCGAGTAGGTCAGGTGTAACATAAGATGCGATTGTTTGTATCCGAGTAGGTCAGGTGTAACATAAGATACAATTGTTTGTATCTGAGTAGGTCAGGTGTAACATAAGATACAATTGTCTGTATCTGAGTATGTATCTGAGTAGGTCAGGTGTAACATAAGATACAATTGTTTGTAACCCAGTAGGTAAGGTGTAACATAAGATACAATTGTTTGTAACCCAGTAGGTAAGGTGTAACATAAGATACAATTGTTTGTATCCGAGTAGGTCAGGTGTAACATAAGATACAATTGTTTGTATCTGAGTAGGTCAGGTGTTACATAAGATACAATTGTCTGTATATGAGTATGTATCCGAGTAGGTCAGGTGTAACATAAGATACAATTGTTTGTAACCCAGTAGGTCAGGTGTAACATAAGATACAATTGTTTGTATCCCAGTAGGTCAGGTGTAACATAAGATACAATTGTTTGTATCCCAGTAGGTCAGGTGTAACATAAGATACAATTATCTGTATCTGAGTATGTATCTGAGTAGGTCAGGTGTAACATGAAATGCATTCATCAGTGACAGTGTAGGTTATATACTGTCTAGTAAAACATGCAATTATCTAGATCTGAGTATGTTGGGTATAACAAAAGATACACAAATTTGGACCAAGTAATATACAGGGTTAAAATTATTTGGTTTTGAAAAATAGGGTATTACAAATTATACTAGGATATAATTATTTGGATTTGTGAAGGTCAATTATAACACAGGGAACACCAATATATATGAATCTGTAAAAGTCAGGATCTCACAAAAACACATTTACATGACTTATAAAGAACAAGTCAGAATAAGTTCATTAGGATAAAATAATAATCCATGTCAGGAGATTAGGGTTACGCAGTGGCAGTTTCTTTTCATCTGCGATGTGTATCATGATCCTTCAGTTTCAGAACGTTACGTATCACGATACATATTGCCTGTGAAAATAAAAGGCGATACATATTGCAATATTTAAGTCCCTATGCAATTTGCATCACACACTGTTACTGTAACTTATGCAATCACCATGATTGTATTATAAGGTGTATGTAATAACTATGCCCGTATGCAACTCAAAAGTATTTTTATTCACAGAGTACAACAGAAATAGTTACACTGTATAACTGTGAGAGTGATGAAATAAACATAGTGGGATAGTACCTGATGGGAAGGCGATGACAACAATTATATGCTGTCCGTAATATTCGTCACGTGTTTAGCCAGTATATATATCCAAAAATTTGTTTTGCTTTTTTAAAAAACCCTTTTTTGTTTGTTAGGTTTAATAAGCTGGTTTTTATGTTTCATCAAGAATGGAATTGCTATGCACAATATCTGACAATCGTATTGATTCATCCTAGGTCTAAAGAATGCATTGCATTGCAATTTATTGAAAGTTTCATTTAACACCCGATACACACATCGGCGGGAAGGTGAATCGTGATTCAATAATGCATCAATGAATTGTTACACCTCTACAGGAGATGTGTCCTAGGAAATCAATAACAGAACCTATATCATGTAAACAGTGAGACGGTGCAGTACAGTGGTATATGTGGGAACACTGTACTTTTGTACTCAGTTCATGTTACAGACACTAATATATTGAAATGAGAATATATTGATATGAGATGAGACATGACAAGAAAGGTGTGTTGGTTTACTGGGTATATTTGTAATGTTTAAGTTGTAATATTTAAGTTGAGTATGGCGTAGAATCAAAATACTGGAGTATCATGATTACAAGTAACAACTGACCTGACGCGCGTGTGACTAACACTCTGCCAACTGATTACATGATGTTGTTTGTTTAAGTAAATATTATGTAATACAATGTAGTGTTTACTTAGAAACCATTTGCTTGTTTAAGGAAAATGGTGGCTTGGAAACAATATCCATCGTTGATTGGATGATCAACTTGTTTGATTAACAGCTGGCATCAGGTCAGTTTAGTACAAATTGAAGGAATGTTACTTTTTATGCTGTTTTTTTTTCATATTTGACACATGTTCAGCAGCATGACAACCTGTGGAACAACACAATAACAAATGTGCATGTGATTCTACCTACCTGGCTACTGCTGGGAAAGGGGTCAATGTTTGTAATGTGTGGTATGGTGGCCACATTTGACCGCTGGGCAGCTGGCTGTAGCTTAGACTTGGATTTCACAGGGGCCGCTGTCAATGAAATGGGTTAGTGTTCATATAATGGTTTGTTACTGGAGGAACATTTTGTGTTTAGTATATTTTGTTAAAAAGATCTTCATTTATCACAAGGGTAATACCAACCTCTAAGTTATATACTTCAACACAGCTGCAAATCTGTGAGCAAAATTGTTTTTTTCTCGTAGATTTAGCTTTGTTTTCAATAGCCCCTTGTCAGGAAATTTACTAAATGACTGATATATCTATATATTTCTTTTGTATGTAATACCCTGACAAATCAAGATGAAAAATAAAGATGTATAAAATTAGACAGTTAAGACTCCATAAATTTTTATGTTGAAAAAATGTCAGTTAGCTTTACAACCAAAACTACAGACTTCCTGGTTGTCATTGTTACTGTGAAGTGAAAGATAAAGTGCCAATGGGACACAGGTGCTAGTCCATGATGTGGCTTATACACTTTTTGACCTCTGCAACAATTATTAGATTGACCTTAATTGAAATTAAGATGATGTGAGTGACTGCTACACATTCCTGCCAACTTTTTTAAAAAATTAGACCATCCACCGCAGAGTTACAGCCCAATAGGGAAAGTGTGACGGACAGAGAGTACAGATAGACAATCCTTGCACTACAGTATATGCCACCTTCTCCACCTCTGGCAGGCATGAAAAAGAAAAGTTAACAGTGAAGTAATAGACATAGAAAGCGGATAGTACCCCTGTAAGTATTGGTCCTATTCAAAATATAGGAAACACTTTCCCACTAATCTAGCAATCTAATAACATGTTAGTTTTAGTCAACTGGAAAAAAAATAAAAGCTCTTTTCAACTAGCTATAATACTAAAAATCTAAAACTAATTTTTTAGATAAAATGTGACAATTTTAATTGTTTGGTAAATAAAATTAATTAGTAACTGTTAAGTACAATCATAACAAGATAACTGAGATATTTTACTAAAATATGATGTTCCAATAAAAAAAAAAAAAAAAATTTAAGATAAATAATTTCACTGCTGCAAATAACTATCCATGACTGAATTATGTAAAGTAAAAGGGTAAATGAATCTGTAATGAGTGGTGTACCCTCTGTTTCTACAAAAACTTACTTGTTACCCAATTATAATACTATCAAAATTTCTCCCTCAGTTACCTTGTTACCCAAAAAGTCTTTAAAAAATATTTCTGTAAAAAATCACTCCAATTTCTAAATTTCTAAATTTTGCAGAAAGGGTGGGCAGTCTATCTATTTTCTACAGGATGACAACTACATAGACATAGATAATTACTTTTTATAAAGCAAACAAACCTAATACGTATTTAAATTTAAATATCAAATACAAATTTCTTTTTTTGCCATAAACACATACCTTCAGCTCCTTTCACCTCCGGAAAACTGATCATCTCTTTCTCTCTTTTCATGTCAAACATGGATGTCTCCCTTTTCTGTGTGCGTAATTTCTCGAGTGATTTATCATGCAGATGACTTTTCTCTGACTGTAAGGGCTGGGGACTGAGCACAACACTGTGATGGTTTGGCACGCTCTTCTTGTAATTACCCTGTTTCTTCACCATCTTGTCATTCACCCTACAACGTTAGATTTCAATCATTATTTTTAACATTAAAACATAAAGCTTAATTGACTTTTTAAAAAAAATAATGCAATTTTAAAAATACAATTTTGACAAAACTATCAATTTGTTTAACAATGACATACTATATACAAAATCTACTTTCAATGTTTAAAATGATGCAGCTATCCCATTTCTTTAAGCTTAATGCTTGAAAAAAAAAAAAGAGTTCCTACTATTCAAGTGGCATAACCAGTATCTGAAGATATTTCTTTAAAGTATAAAGAAAGAGACAACTTGTTAATGACTGACAAACATTTCATGAAGTCTCATGATCCTTAATGCATTTATAATGGCCAGTTTGTCTCTTAAACTTGAATAAATCATGTTTCAAATCTTTAATAATCGGTTATTCTAATATGCATATTTTTATAAGCTGCTGCACTGGCGGAAATTATCCTAAAATGTCTAATTAAAGTGTATATACTCCGCCAATTGTGTCATCCTTCAGTGTTAGAACGGTCGCTAGTTATGTGCCAAGATATAAATGCATATATGGACAATTTTTTTCCCCATTTTTTTCATTTTGTTGGAACATAACTTGTTTAGATATGAAAAACCATTTATGGAGCACTGTAGGAAAAAATATATATTTGCTAGGGAAAATAACAAAAAATCCCAACACAATTCTTATCTCACGATTCGAACTTGGATTGCCCGAGTCATAATCCATAGCTATGATCATCAATGTGCTATGTTGGAATATAACAAGGTCAACAATAAAAACCTAAGCTTAAACTTACCCGCTAATTTGGGTTTAATTGATAATGCCCGGAAATCTACAAATGTTTACGCATAGAACTGAGGTTCTATAATATGCTGAATAATTTATGTTATTTCACAGGTCAGGTCTGATTCAAATATTGGCGATAAAAGCAAGTTTAAATACAATGTATTTGATAATAAACAACAGTATTTTTCACGAGATATGACTCGGGTACCCACAATTTATGTTATATATTACAATTATATCAGTTTTTTTATTGAATTAAAAGGGAATAATTTACTGGTTATGCCACTTTAAAACACAAGTACAGTACATTGGGCAACAGTGGACAAATGTATAGCTGCAATGAGATGCATATATAAAAACACAAAACTTTTTTTAATATTTTGATAAGACAATGATTTGATTATTTATAAAATAAAATAAAACAACAAATAAATATTTAACTATATAAACTTGAGTAACAGCATAGTTATGTGTCTAACTTAGTAGTACATGGAGCACAGGGCATTCACTTTTTATAAGTTTATGAGAGAGTATGACACAACACTGCTCTATTTCCATTGTTTACAGATACAACAGTGTTGCACTGAACCCTCAATATTTTTATCTTAGATATGTTTTGTATGTCTGTCTTTTTATTACGGTCATCCAATTAAGCAAACTAGTCAACAGTACCAGTAAGCTTTTTTGTGCAAATGTCACCATGCAGTCGTATGCAATATACTTTCTTGTTTATGGATTTAAAAACTAAGTGAGAATGCGAATGTAAATGACAGCTTTTACAATCTGAAAATGAACAAAAGAATTCAATTATTAATAGTAATCACTTTTTTTTTCTTCCAGTTTCATAATTTTTTGAAAAGTAGGATAGTCATGACAGGTTGCAAAATACTTCAGAAAACAGCATGCTATAATCTATAAGGAATCTCGGTTAAAAGAAAACAGAGATTTCAAAAAAAGAAGTAAGATGTGTTTGTGATGTACGTGACTCACTGTCTGTTCTCCAATTAAAGAAGAATCCATTGTTCTGGCAAGTTAAGTTTAGATTTCACTTCATGTCTCAATGTCAATGTTTATTTTTATCACTTTTTCAAGTTGAGAAGTGTGTTATTCTGACAAGTCAAGTCTAGGTTTCACCTCATGTCTCAGT
The DNA here is from genome assembly GCA_029582155.1 of Panopea generosa. Lineage (NCBI taxonomy): Eukaryota > Metazoa > Mollusca > Bivalvia > Adapedonta > Hiatellidae > Panopea > Panopea generosa. The sequence continues at coordinate 82,979,714 of CM055895.1, forward strand.
GTCAATGTTTATTTTTATCACTTTTTCAAGTTGAGAAGTGTGTTATTCTGACAAGTCAAGTCTAGGTTTCACCTCATGTCTCAGTGTCAACGTTTATTTTTATCACTTTTTCAAGTTGAGAAGTGTGTTATTCTGACAAGTCAAGTCTAGGTTTCACCTCATGTCTCAGTGTCAATGTTTATTTTTATCACTTTTTCAAGTTTAAAGTGTGTTACTCTGACAACCACATGTCTCAGTGTCAATGTTTGTCAGAGAACATAATCTATAAGTAAAATCAATCAGTTAATTTCTCTGAAAATCTTGCAAAGCAATATATTCAAATTTAAAACCATGCAGTTATAAAAACAGATACAATAATTTTAACTTACTGCAAAACAAGTTCATGAAGCAATCATAATATATTTTATTATTAAACTGATATTAACAGAAATGTTGTTTCTAGCAAGTTTTAACTAAGAAGTATAGTACAACTACCTAGAAAAGATTCTGGCTTGGAAGGAGCGTCAGGGTTCTAATTTATTGCATATCAATCATTTAACATGTGCTAAAGGGAGACTATTTTGTTTAGTTAGAAATGTAACCTTGCCCAAAACATGTAGTAATTAAGAGAGATAATTTCTGTCAGTTAGGTGAAGTAATAGAATATCTGAAAATGAAACAGATTAATGAAGTTTGCACCAATAAAACTGAATTACACATCTATCCAACAAACAGTCCCAGGCCTGTTGTCCTATATCATGGAATTAACCAGGCACAGCAAAGCATCCATTTTTTTTATTTACAATGGTATGGATGTTTGTTTGTAATTAATACTTCAACTTTCCTTCAAGACAATAATTAAATTAATGTTTTCAGTGTACAACAAATCAATTCTTGTGCAATAAGGAATTAACACCCAAGACACAAAGTTCCAGTGTATAGGTACAAACTACTGTGTTTCATCTCAGTTACCTTGGATTGTTTGAAACATTAATACCGGTACTCTGCTTATTACTATGATACTCTGACCTCTACTATATTGCAGTTATTGATTGTATCTCAAAACTGATGGGTTAAAACAAGATCAACTAAATATGCATTTGCATAATAATCTAAAGGTTTATTCTTCATGTATATCTTTCATTTAAATCTCTTTAAAGGGAGTATATCAGGTATAAACTCTATTAATGTCATAGAAAGAAAAAATACTTTTTAAATAGATGAAAAAAACTTCATAAATAAATAAAATCAGAATGGTTTGGTATGTCAAATCCATCAAAATGTGAAAAATTGATTTTTAAATTGGAGTGGTAAACAATTAAAATGAAAGTTTAATTCTAAAAATAGACAACACTTAAATACTGCTTGACGACCATCACATCATCATTTTGACTTTTTCTAAGACGAAACAATTTTTGCAAAGTATAAACCTGTGTTATTGATCAAACTGAATAAAAAAAGAAATAACCTGACTCAATTAATTTGTTGCTAAATATGCTGCAATTACAGTGAGAAATCTATTTTAATCTAACTTAGGTGTGTAGCCTAAGTTAAGAAAGCCCTTTTTATATTATTAAATTATTTTGGCAAGTTAAAATTGATGTCTTTTTGTCAATACTGGGGTCAGTGAGTATATTATATAAGCATGGTATATTGGAAAAAAATGTTTCATGCCTACTTTAAAATTTTGAAAAATCCTGATATAGTCCCTTTAAAACTGCAGCAGGATAAAATTTCAGTATCTCCCATTAATAACAAAAAAGGCAGAGAATAATTAATAAAATTATCAGGTTAACCCATCCATTTTCAGATTGACCAAGACATTTTTATATTTAGAACTTTAGAAGAAGCGTTTTAAACATATTATTTGATCACACCCACGATGCATATTATCCACATTATTTCACATTAATCATGGATTAGTACTTAGAAAAATTCCAGTATGCTTGCCAAGAATGAGGTTTTCCATCTGGAGATCGGAAAGATGAATTCCTAAAAAAAAAACAATTCTGAAAATATTAACTTTGATACAAACAAAACAGCCAAACTTCAGCCACAGCAGTGTTGTGTGAGATAAGCATGAGAAAAAAGCATTCATTTTGTATCCAGCAATTTTTGCATAAAAACTGTATGACAAATAAAATCATAGAAATGAATTACAGTTAAATACATCAATATCCACATAGATCCCAAAGATTATTTCCACTTGGTCCCTTGAGTCCCCTTTACGGTAGTGAACACTCACATGAAGTTTCACTAATTAGTCTAGGAAGTGGTTACTGAGATTTGAGCCTGCTTATAAACATTTACCAAAAATTTTATGTACCGTATAAAAGAGGCTATAATTTTGCCTTAAATAATTATACAATTATCCAACTTGACCTCTTGAGTACCTTTTATGGTAGTTAAAACTCACATGAACTTTCACTGATTAGTCTGGGTAGTGGTTTCTGAGATTTGAGCATGCCTATAAACATTTACCAAAAATTTTATGTATAAAAGAGGCTAAAATTTTGCTTTAAATTATTATAGAATTATCCAACTTGGCCCCTTGAGTACCTTTAATGGTAGCTGAAGTACATGAAGTTTCACTGGGTAGTGGTTTCTGAGATAACAGGATGCCTAAAAACGTTTACCAAAGTTTTTGACTATATACAAGAGGCCCATGATAGGCCTTAACAGTCACCTGATTATCAAAAAAAACATTCACATAAGTCTATTAAGTCATAAGAAATAACGTTTTTTGTCAATTTCTCTTATATAGATTTTAGTAAAGTAGGTCCCACCCCCAGGGCCAAACAGTGAGACCCAGGGACATGAAATTCACAAATTCTATAAAGTCCCCGTAGTCGTCAATAATCTTGCTCACAATTTGTTTCTGAATGCTTCTTTTAATAATAAGAAGATTCTTAAAGTTTACGATGAATTTGACAGTTTTGGCCCCGCCCCTAAGACTTCATGGGGGTAGGGACCATGCAATTCACATAGGTATTAACTGTCATGTCAGCAACAACAAATCACACCAAAAAACATTTACTGAAGTCTACTCAGTCATAAGAAATAACATTTTTTTGTCATTTTCTCTTATATAGATTTAGTAAAGTAGGCCCCACCCCCAGGGCCAAACTGTGAGACCAAGGGGCATGAAATTCACAAATTTTATAAAGGACCCATAGGCATCAATAATCATGCTCCCCATTTGTTTCACAGTGCTTCCAATAGTAAGAAGAAGATTTTTAAAGTTTACCTTAAATTTGATTGTTTTGGCCCCACCCCCAAGGCCTCATTGGGATGGGGATCATGCAATTCACAATTTTGATTCAAGCAGCATACAACATTTTGTTACAAAATTTATGAGCTAATGGTTTTTCAGAAAAAGTGTAAAATGTGAATTACTTACGGATGCGTTAAATTTTTTTAGACCCCACCCCACTGGGCCAAACCGTAAGACCCAGGGACATGCAATTCACAATTTTTATAAAGGACCCATATGTGTTCATAATCATGCTCACCATTTGTTTCCCAGTGCTTCCAACAGTAAGAAGAAGATTTTTAAAGTTTACCTTGAATATGACTGAATATGACAAAGCCCCAGGGGGGTGGAGACCATGTTATTCACAATTTTGATTAACCCTTAGATATCAAAGGTGCATACAACATTTCATTACGGTTGAGCTTATGGTTTTTGAAAAGAAGTAAAAAATGTCAATTGTTTACGGATAGACGACCATGACGACAGACAAAAGGCAACAGACAAAGTCTCAGGTGACCTAAAAAGGGGCTAAATTTGCCTAAAATCATTATAGAGTTATCCAACTTGGCCCTTTCAGCACCTTTTATGGTAGTTAACACTCACATGAAGTTTCACTGATTAGTCTGGGTAGTGGTTTCTGAGATATGAGGATGCCTATATACTTTAACTGAATTTTGTAAATATAAAAGGGAATATAACTCTGTTTAAAATCAAAATGATGTTATCCAACTTGGCCCCTTCATTCCTCTTTATGAAAGTTAAATAAACAAATATTTCAAAGATGTATGGGTAGTGGTTACTGAAATATATAAACATTTTAAACATTTTATATGAATTTTCAAAGTGTAAACAGGGCCTTAATTCTGTCTTAAATCAAAATGGAGTTATCGCACATGGCCCCTTGAGTCCCCTTTATGGTAGTCTCATTCACATATGGAAAATGGTTACTGAAATATGAGCAAGCCCAAAAACTCAAATAAAAAAATTATGACAATGCCGGGATGAGTACAATAGCTCCCTTTTTTAAAAAAATCCAGCTAAATTTTTATTGGTTAAGCAAGCTTCGAGATTTTTCAACACAATGCCAGAATTAATTGTTGTCTTCTGATTATAAAACGAACACAAGACAATTTAAACACTACATTCTATAGTGTTTAAAATTGAGTGTAGATTATCAGCTTTGTACAAAATCAGCTGATACAAAACTGGGCTAAGTTTTCATTTCAAATTCTTTTCTTAGTGTTATGATTATTAAGACTTCAATCTGTGTAACCCAAAATTGATATAATATTTAGACACTCTAATAAAAATATAAAGCAAAAATTCTGGTGCTATACAGTAATGAAGTAGTTAAAACATGGTCAAACAACAGACAATACACCATATCATAAAGCCATAATATCAGATAGACTTACATCAAATATTATCTAGTTATAATGTAAGCAATCATATTCTCATGTAAAACTTTTACAATTCACAGAAATCATTGACACAACTGAAACTTCCACATCCTGAGGTAGTAAGAAAAGAATAACATATATGTAAATAATACAGAACATTGTTCTGTTCTGTAAATAATACAAAAATGAAAAACATGTATTATCAGTAAAAAGAAACCAGCAAACTGTCAAACTCAGTGGTAAGTGTAATGTGTATGTTTGTAAAACAATTATCAGAATAGATAGTTTTGAAATATGTATATCCCAGGAAGAAACCATAAAATAAAACTGTATATATTAAATACATAATTATAAAACAAGAAATATGTCCTTGACACAAATGCCAAAGTTAATTTAAAATTATACAGAAATAAAACTGAAAAGGGGTCATAACTCCTGTAAATATTGACCATAATTAACAAATATGGAAAATTACCTGTATTTTACAATTATACAGTTATACACCAAATATTAATTAATTAACACCCTTTTAGAAATTGTTTTTTCTGAAAACCAATCTGATGCATAGATGGGCAAATGCATGGATCAATGAAAGAACTGCCTGCCAGACATGGGTCACACTTATGCCCCACCACCATTAAGGTTCAAATGGTATGGTAAGAGCATGAAAATAAAAATAATTATTTTTTATTTTTTAACCAGTTTGAAAACTATTAAGAAAATGCATACTATACATAATTAGCTACATTTCTTTTTTGTTTAAATATTTCCATAACCACTAACTACCAATTTAAACTAAACTATTCAAATACTTAACAAGTCTAGCATAACTCCCTCCCCCAGCTAACAAAATTTTAATAATCTGACAAAATAAAAACATTGTGTCCCAAGAAATGAGTGACTACTCTTTACTCACTGATGCTATCAAAATTATATTAAGGACATTTCAGATTAACGATATAACTAATTCAGCAAACATAATAAACATTTAAAACCCAAACCAGATATTGCCATAATGTTACCGTAAGTCCTATAACTTCCATGTTTGTAGCTGATATTTTCAAAAGGGTCATAATCATTCAAGAATTAAATGTGTTTTAACCTCTGAAACTATAAAAACATATCTTTTTTTGTGTCTTAAAACATGTTCCAATGTGGTGGCATTTTCCTATCTAATTGTTCTACATGATGGAGATAAATTAAACTGTTTGTAAGATCCAATTTGAAAATGCTTGAGACCAAGATTATAGAATGGAATCAGCTCTTCTTGTCTGATTCCATCACATAACAGTGAGATTAGAGCATGCTGATAGGTCAGTTGCTTCAGGGAAAGTTGAATGATGTCACAATTTGGTTAGCACTAAAGTACTATGAATTGTTGGACAGGAAGTACGAGAATTCTTTTTCATTCAGACCTGATTCTTGACATATCAGGGACTGGGACAGACTTCTTGAGACCTATCAAAACTAAACTACAAATTGTTGGTTCATACCAAACAAAAAGTCTCAAACATAAAATTGTTAATTGTGTGACCTTAATAAATCTAATTTTGCCCAGTAAAAATTGCACAAAGAATGCATAATTGCAGCATTGAATGAGAGGTTTTGAAAGAAAGTAAATAGCCATTTTATTGTCATGAATATTGTCAAAATATTGTAATAAATACATATTTAATGTTGACCAGTTTAATTATTTGATTATTATTTGATTGGGCCCGATAAGCTAAGTCGGTTGCGCGTCTGACTATCAATCCAGGGTCGTGAGTTCGCATCCCCCGCCTGGCAACAGTCTCCGTGATGACTGATATATGACAATGTGTCTCATTATCATTCTTCTCTCACCACTAATTTAAGTGGGAAAGTTATCAGTTACTTGCGGAGACGGGATGTGCTCGAGTACTGGTTAATCCCAGGAAACAGTGGTTAGGTTAACTGATCGTCTGTTAGCCCTCAATGGCATAAAAATGACGCTAAATATTCAATCAGTTGATCAATCAATCAATAAATAATTATTTGAACAAACCTGAAAATAAAGCATCTGACCTCAAAAATATGGAAAAATGATTTTTGTGACCTTTGCCATTAATATGGGTCTTACCAAGTTCCAATTAAATCAGAAGTATTGATAACTAATTATTTTGTATCATCAATTTTATCTGTGTGATAACTAATCAAGTACATGATCCCATCTTCCAATCACATTAAACAGGTTCACGGATGACTACACTGTTATAGCTAACCACTTGCTGCATTACAAAGGGGCCAATATTACAAAGATGCTAGCAAAACATAATATTACGTAAATTTATGCGCAAAATCACCAAAAAAAATCCCCATGAATTTACTACTATTGTAATACATGCTAGTAATCTATAGGAATCTATGCCTTATACAATATACCAAGCAAAATATACTTGTATAATACCTGTTAAATCTGAACACTGCAATAGTTTCAAATGATAATAAATTATAAGCAGTTGCAAATATTAAATTTATTAATTTTAGTAAAATACAACCCATAACATTATGCTGAATTATTGATAGCAAGAGAGTAATTGACATCAGTCTTGTCCAAGTTGAATAGACAGAAATATCCGACATAATTAAATTAAATCTAAAAATGATAGCACATGATTGAGAAAACTGATAATTTTGCAATTTGTGCCCCAGCTACAGACACGATGATGTGTTGATTCATCATTCATTATTAGAGTAAGTATCACATCAATTCTTGTAGAGATAATTTTCATCTTGCTTCATTTCAATATTTGGTTTCTTTCTTTGTAGTATAATTATTATTCCATTCAAATCTCATAAGGGTCCATGGAGATATAATTGACTGAGTAATGAACAGCAGAGGCCGAGATAAGGCACAGATATATATGTTGACAAACGGAAGCAAGGTACTGATCAATATAAAAGAAACTAAATATGAGTTTTTATTTGCAGACAGATTATTTAAAAATTTACTACTGCAGCTAATATAGACTGTCTAAATTAAGTGAGACTTGAGTTTTGTGAAACCTTCGAAAGTTGAAACTTATTTTGTTAACTTGATTTAAGAAGATATTACAACAATTCACGCTCAAAGTCTTCCTTGGTAGAACCAGTACTAAGCATATGCGGAAAAGGGTTTTTGCTGATGGACACCACACATAGCCGTGGCGGCGGATCAACCCCACACCCTTCCAATCCTCTGGACCATGCTCAGTGAAACTTAACTACCGGTAGAATGTTCAAGATCAAACTTAAATGTACAAGCACCTGATATGTATAAACTATAACAACATTATACCAAATCTAAAAAAAACAACATAATTATTGTTAATATTAACAAGCCATAGATGCTTGCCTTTTATTTCAATTGATATGTTTCAAAGTGTAAAAGGCATAATAATGCATGGCAAAGTAAATTTCCTATTCTGTAAAGTTCTTATATATTATGCAAAAAAGGAATGTTCTTTGTAAAATCAAAGAATAGTTCTGAGGATTGGTTATGTAACCACCTGCCTACAAGTTACCAGCTACTAGTTGCAGTCAAGTATGCCAGTTGTATTTTAATAAATAAATTTTCTATGATTTGAAGGTACCATATTTACCATATGTTTTGCAACAGTAAATTTTTTAGACATACCAAAATAACCATATTAACCTTTGTATTGGGATGAAATTACCATATTTACCCTGTCTTGGGACAGTAAAAAAATATTTTTGTTTTGAAATAACAAGTATTTAGGACTGCAAAAATGTTAATGATTTGTTGCTGTCCCAATACATAGGATAAATATGGTAATACATACAGTTCAATAATTATGAAATAAAATAAACTGAAATAAATATATGTTGTTATTTTGTACATCTTAGCTTAAGAACACATCTTGAGTTTTAATTCATTGAACTATGATAATGAAATGTAAAGATGTATTTAGTTTAATATGAAAGTAACTCCAAAGTTATACTTACTATGGCAGAAGCACTTAATAAGCTATACAATATGGACCAATAAGTAGGTTATGGTCAGTAATGTGTTTATTAACATGATGGTGACTAGGTTACAAAATCAATACTATTGCTGAAAAACAAGATTTTTTTTCTACAAAATGTTCAAAACTTCAAAACCAAGCTAAAAAATAACTTCAACATTAGGTTTTAGAGACAAAATTATAAAATTCTAACCTGAGCTAAACAAATAATTTGAACTTAGGTTTTTAGGGCCTAAAGTATTGGTATCTTAAATTAGCAATATACAATGTTTGTTTAAAATTGCATGACTGTGTTTATGAAGTTTAGTCTCTATAAGATAAGGTAAAATTGCTTTTTTAGACAGGCACATACAATGACTTCAATGAGAGAGAGAGAGAGAGAGAGAGAGAGAGAGAGAGAGAGAGAGAGATAATTATTATACAATTACATAGATGGCGATTCTATAAGAGTAAAAGGAATATAAAACACATTGGAATGATTGGATTATACATATAAATATAAAGAATATCTGACCAATAAAACACAAAACAATCAAAAACATCAACCAGTATATGTATATAATATTACAAGCTGATAAAATGACATGCCCAAAGTACAAGGGGTGATTAGGGGAGCGTATGTCATGTGCACCCACTAAATACATTGTCAGAATGTTGTTTCAAAAGCAGGTGATCTTCATGTCTGGTTATGTTTACTTTAGAATGAAACGTAACTGTTTGACATAGTTTGGAATTCTGTAGGTCACACATACTGATCTCTATATCAGTGAAATAGATTCCTCTAAAACCGCTGTGGTCAGTGGGAACTATAATATTTGCCCATGTACCCAACATCTTAACAGAAAATCATTCAATCAGCTTTTGAAACAATAATACAGCACTGTATTTAGCAGGTGTGGGTGACATAAGTTCATCCCCTTGAAATACCTAGCCATCATCTGAAAATGTAATTAGAAGAAAACAACAGTTAAAGTTAAGGATTCAGGAAATATAGTAAGGGGAAATAATCTGTTATATTTGCAAAATCAAACTGTGGTACAAAAAAAGTTCACCCATACATTTTGCCTAAAAATAGAAAACTCTAGACTGGTTCTCTGTTGTTTTTTTTGTGCAAAATCACATCAGACAGTGCATCAGTTATGCATGTTAACTTACCAAGCTTGCACCCGCTGATCTTTTTGGCTTTAATATGAACAGTATTAATAATAACAATAATTGGAATAATTGACAACAAAATATGCATAACTTTTTTTTTATCCATTGAAAGCATATATAAACTTTATTGACCTGCATTGATATAACAAATAATTCTACAAATAACAAAAATATAAATTATATAAAATTATGTATGACTTCAATAAATATGATATGTATGCCCTTGCTTTAGGTTTGTCAATTTTATCAACATTTCAATAAGAATGTGGCCATAATTCTTGTAAAATTTGATTGGACATTGGCAAATATCAAACTGACCTGTAATTCAAAAATAAGTTATTGATTGGAAACCATTATTTTACCAAAAATTAAGTCAAAGAAGGGCTATAACTCCTGTTTGACAGACATCAAATCAGACAGTATCAAATTTTACCTGCATTTTATAGTAACTGTTATACAGCTACACATGAAATATTAATAGAATACGACTGTATTTATAGGTTAATGACTGGAAACCAATATGACTCGGACAGACAAATAAACAGATGAACGAACTGAAAGGGGTAACACATAATGAATGTCCCTTCACCATTCTTTGAAAGGCAGGGGAATTAAAGGTCTGTATAAGATTAAGGAAAACCATGAAGCAATTAAATTGGATGTTCATTGAAATGGATGTTTGAATCGGAAGACTATTTTCATGTACAAGTGGTTACTAAGACTTGATACTGGAGGAAATATTTAGCAAGAAGGTTTGAACTGATCAATGTACAAATATGACAGGTAATAATACAACACCTGGATTTGCATACTTCTATTTCTATTATTCTCTTTAATAAGATAAAATAAACTATTATTCAATAAAATTAATGCCATTTAATATCATTTTTACCCTTGTGCAGTAAGTTTTTAGCATAGTTGTTTATTAAAATGATCTTTACATAATTATTGGATTGAAAATATTTTTACTAAACAAGAGGGCCAAGATGGCCCTATATCGCTCACCTAAGTGACCTTAAGTCACCCAACTTAAGTAGATTATATAATACATGTACACTCAAAATTCCAGAAAAACGATATGGGCGAGTAGTTAGAATTTTTATTTGTTTTGAAGATGTTACAAATGCATAGAAGTGTTGTGCGATAACAATAGTATCCCTGTGCAGATATCTGGATATCAGATATCGAAAGGAAGTTTTCACTATATATCCATATAAAGAAAACCAGCCTACCTTCCTGGCGACTATGTTTTTCAACAAATCGCAATCGTAGAGCCTAACGTTCACCCATGGTAAATGTCAGTGAAATTACATTGAAATCAGATCAGTAGATTATTCATGACAAGAAGGCTTTTGAAGTTTTTACTATAGCTGTCTATATAGTAAACTAGCACCTCACTGTGGCGGTCATGTTTTTTAACAAATCACAATGGTTTGGACAAACTTGGTAAAGGGTCACCCAAGGAACATTTCTGTGAAATTGTTTTAAAATCGTTCCTGTGGTTTCTGACAAGAAATTTTTTTAAGTTTTTACTATAGCTTATATACTTCACCCCCTGGCTGCCATGTTTTTTGACAAATCACTACGGTTTGAACAAACTTGGTGAAGGGTCCTCCAAGGACTTTTTTGTGAAAATTGTTTAAAATCAAGCCAGTAGTTTCTGACAAGAAGATTTCTTAAGTTTTTACTAATTAAACTTGCCCAGCCTCCTGGCGGACATGTGTTTTGACGAATAAAGATGGCTTGAACAAACTTGGTAGAGGCTTACCCAAGGAACATTTCTGTGAAGTTATATCAAAATTGGCCCAAGGGTTTCTGACAAGAAGATTTTTAAAGTTTTTACTATAGCTTATATAGTAAACTAACCCCATCTACTGGCCGCCATGTTTTTTGACAAATCACTACGGTTTGAACAAACTTGGTGAAGGGTCCTCCAAGGAACATTTTTGTGAAATTATTTTAAAATCGAGACAGTAGTTTCTGACAAGAAGATTTTTTAAGTTTTTGCTTATTAAACTTGCCTTGCCCCCTGGCGGCCATGTTTTTTGACAAATCAAGATGGCTTGAACAAACGTGGTACAGGGTCACCCAAGGAACATTTCTGTGAAGTTATATCAAAATTGGCCCAGTGGTTTCTGACAAGAAGATTTATAAGTTTTTACTATAGCTTATTTAGTAAACTAACCCCATCCCCTGGCTGCCATGTGTTTTGACGAATCACTACAGTTTGAACAAACTTGGTGAAGAGTCCTCCAAGGAACATTTCTGGGAAATTATTTTAAAATCGAGACAGTAGTTTCTGACAAGAAGATTTTTTAAGTTTTTACTTATTAAACTTGCCTCCCCCCCTGGCGGCCATGTTTTTTGACAAATCAAGATGGCTTGAACAAACTTGGTAGAGGGTCACCCAAGGAACATTTCTGTGAAGTTATATCAAAATTGGCAAAGTGGTTTCTGACAAGAAGATTTTTTAAGTTTTTACTATAGCTCAGGGCTTCTAAAATCACAGGTTTTCCGGTTTTTGGACCGGTTTCTACTGTTCAAAACCAGTTTTCATTTCAAAATTCAATAAAAAATCGGTCCAGATATTTTCTATCGGACATATAAAATACCCTTACTAAGCTGTGAAATACGCCTTGTGGTAATAACATTCAATTGTGGTTTTGTCACCTGCTGTGCGAAAGGATATGAAGGGTAGTTTTTTTGAAGAATCTATCGCTACGTAACTTGCCTTCGCTGTGTGATCAGCGACCTATATCAGTTCATCAAAATGGATTAGCTTGCTGTAATGTGTTTAACTGTTTGCTCGTGACGTTTATTTTTTCCAAGTTTTCCAAGTTTTCCAAATTGCTTACGTCTTTAAAATATTTAATAAAAACATGCAGTATTACTTGTTTGTTTGGGATTTTTAACAGCGACTTAAATTATAATATTAATGATATTAATAAGGAAAGTGACCAAACCTGGACCGATTTTATTTTGATGTTTTGACTGGAATTGTTTGCGTTAGCCATAATGTTTGGAAAAATAGTTGTCCACAGAGTACAGATCTGTGCATCATCAAAGTAACTTGAACTAAATAATTAATATAACATTTCCATTAATTTGGTAAATTTCCTCCATGTTATTAACTTCGCAATCCAAAAACATGCTTCAATTTTCAAAAACAAATGACATTCAAGGACTTGATATCGTGTACGTTTCACCCATACAATATCTCTTTGATGTTTGCCGAAGCACGGTGAGGTCAGTCATTAAAGAGACGACAGCAAACATGTTGTTTCATTCAATACATGCTATGAAATTGTGCAGTGTTCACTTAAAATAGGATTTCGTTGATAAGTATTATATTCCATTTTAAATATCTTCCATTAGATGCAAACCTTTCTTTTAATGAATTGATTATACTACGATAGGAGACAAAGTTGAAGGTGGTTGTATGCAAATTTACATATATTCATATATAGTTTAGCAAGAACAATACTACTATTGGCTAGTCAGTTTAAATGACACATTCAATAAAAAGTGCTTCTGACAATGTTCAAAGCATTGAATGTGGCATGGACTCGAGACAAATCGGGGCTATATCCCGATACACGATACTTCCGGTTTACATCCAGAATCTATTTTTTGCGTGAAACTGATTGAAACTGGTTCACTCATGAGAATACATGATGTTGGTAATAATAATGTACATATTTAGAAAAGTTTAGACAAATTTAATACAGATAGCATGAAAAATAAACGAACTGATACAATTGCGTGGTGGGTGGGGTATTGGGACACATATACATGCATGGGCATAATGTAGAGTGGTTTTAAAAGGAACAAGTGCAATTGTTATGGCATTGATTCTTACAGCAATAAAAATCCTGGACCGATTTGCATTTTGGAATTTTAGAAGCCCTGCTATAGCTTATATAGTAAACTAACCCCACCCACTGGCTGCCATGTTTTTTGACTATAGTTTGAACAAACTTGGTGAAGGGTCCTCTAAGGAACATTTCTGGGAAATTATTTTAAAATTGAAGCAGTAGTTTCTGACAAGAAGATTTTTTAAGTTTTTACTAATTAAACTTGCCCCGCCCCCTGGCGGCCATGGTTTTTGACGAATCAAGATGGCTTGAACAAACTTGGTAGAGGGTTACCCAAGGAACATTTCTGTGAAGTTATATAAAAATTGGCCCAGTGGTTTCAGAAGATAAGTTGTTAGAAGCTGAAAGTTACCGAAGGACGACAGACGACGAACACCAAGCGATCACAAAAGCTCACCTGTGAGCCTTTAGACTCAGGTGAGCTAAAAATAATAAATTAGACTCAATCCAAACCGGAACCACGAAATGAGTAAGATACATGTTTGTGACGGTTACATTATAAACTGAGTGACTTTACACGTGGTTAATAAAATATTTATGCGTATTGGCTCAATATCATTCAGGAATACATACTTCAACCATCAAATTAGTTGTAAAAGAACTGCACAAAAAAGAAGAATGTATGTAATTATAATAATTATAAGCCAAGTTTATTTTAAAATAATTTTTTTGTCTGTTAGAAATTGAGATGCTATGTTTTCTTTACTTTGCCAAATGTTTGAAAGTCATTATTGAATTCAATACTCAATTATTTTACATGTTGTTACTCAATTATTTTGTTATAATTTGAATAATGAAAATTAAAACAAGACCTACTTTACTAATTACAGTCAAACCTGTGTATGCGGTCACCTCTATTAAGAGCAGTCAAATTTCTATAAAAAAAAATTAATCTGAAGACAGGTTAATTTTACTGTAATCATTTGTTTATATTCTGCAGTTCTTTCACTAGGTCATGTTAATTACAGATTACATTAACATATTAAAGCCTTGTTATCCAGGTACAAAGGTATGTACATGGCACACATAAGCTGGAGTGAACAATATTCTTACAGCGTATTTCCAAACGGTGAAGTCTTTCCGAAGTCGAAGCTACTTTGATGATGTTTTCTACAACAGTTAATTACAAGATTAGGAAGCTGCTGGATATTCCCTATCTATAGTGTGAGAACTCCCTTGGCTATCTACAATGTGAGAACTCCCTAGGCTATCTTTAATGTGAGAACTCCCTAGGCTATCTACAGTGTGAGAAACTGAGTGGTCCAAATTACCTGTAGTTTCCGTCATAATTAGAGGATAGTGAGAAACTTAGAGATCCATATTACCTGTAGTTCTGATCATAATTAGAGGAACGTTATATAAATACCTTATCACCACTGGACAATTTTTTTGAGAGCTATTAAAGGACAGACACAGGTTTAACCATTTGGTGACAGCCATATAATTTTAACTTTTGCTGACAGCCATACAACTTAAACCTTTGCTAAAAGCCATGAAACAGTAACCTTTCCTGACAGCCATACAACTTAAACCTTTGCTGACAGCCATACAACTTTAACCTTCACTGACAGCCATACAATTTAAACCTTTCTAAAATCCATGAAACAGTAACCTTTCCTGACAGCCATACAACTTAAACCTTCCCTCTGACAGCCATACAGCTTTAACCTTCACTGACAGCTATACAACTTTAACCCTTGCCGATAACTATGATTCTTTAACCTTTGCTGACAGCCATAAAAATTTAACCCTTGCTGACAGACATTAAACTTTAACCCTTGCTGACAATAATAAAACTTTAACATTTGCTGACAGCCATACAACTTTAACCTTTAATGACAGCCATAAAACTTTAACCTTTGCTGACAGCCATAAAAATTTAACCCTTGCTGACAGCCATACAACTTTAACCCTTGCTGACAGAAATAAACTTTTATCCTTTGCTGACAACTATAAAACTTTTAACATTTGCCGACAGCCATAAAACTTTAACCTTCGCTGACAGCCATAAAAATTTAACATATGCTGAAAGCTTTAACAATTAAAATTTGCTGACAGTTATAAAACTTGGACCTTTGCTGACAACCATAAAACTTTAACCTTAGCCGACAGCCATAAAACTTTAACATTGGATGAAAGCTTTAACAATTAACATTTGCTGACAGCCATAGAATTTTAACCTTTGTTGACAGCTATAAAAATTTAACCCTTGCTGACAGAAATAAAAACTTATCCTTTGTTGACAACTATTAAACTTTAACCTTTGCTGACAACCATAAAACTTTAACCTTCACTGACAGCTATAAAACTTTAACTTTTGCTGACAGCTTTATAACCATACAAATCGCATCTGACCATCAATCCAGGGGTCATGAGTTTAAATCCCTGCCTGGCAACAGTCTCCCTGATGACTGATATATGACATTGTGTCTCATTATCATTCATCTCTCACCACTGATTCAAGTGGGACAGTTATCAGTTACTTGCGGAGATGGAGTGTGCTTGAGTAATATTTAATCTTTCAGGATCCCAGGAAACAGCGTTTAGGTTAACTAATTGTCTGTTAGCCCTCGAAGGCATAAAAATGATGCTATATATTCCATCAATCAATTCAATTCAATCAAATAGTACAGCATAAAATTTTAATTGAAGAGTATAGAATACTGTGACCTGAGTTTGAATCAGGTAAATTAATACTGAAATAGTTATTAAATGTATTGCCTTACTTGGCTGATTAATAATGAGGTCTATGCACATTGTATACAAAGTTATTACATGGTTACAAACAACGAAACTTATTATAAATTGCAAAGAAGCAAATGAATGACTATATGATCAATTAGAAACTATCAAAAGTATTGAAGAAAATGATATATTTAATAATGTTTTACAGGAAATATAAAAATTAATGAATAAGTGTGATGCAATCAATTAAAGTGGCATAACCAGTAATCATTTATAAAAGACAAACATTTTTGCATAATTATCTCCTTGTATTGATTTTCTAACAGCCAATACCTTTCTTATATGCAAATAAATTGGTTTTTTTAAATAGTATATATTTACTGCTCAGTAATTGTAATATGCTTCACTGGGGGACATTATCATAAAATTTCCAATGATTTTTGCACATATGCCTGTCTGTGCATTTTTAATTAATGATGCCCAGAAATTTTCGAATGTTTACGGATAGAGTTGGGATACAACAGCCTAAACCATTAAGGTTATTCCATGGGTCAGGTCTAATCAAATATTGGCGATAATAGCAAGTTTAAATACATGTTTTTGACGACACACAATGGTATTTTTCACCAGATTTGATCAAGATAGTCATCATTTATGTTCAATATCAAAATTATTCCACTTTTTTGTTGCCTAAAAGGATATTACTTTTTTATTTTAACTTATCTATTTTACTTTGATTGTGAAACAAGTTATTACAACTTAAAAACTAATTACCCTAGAAATATTCCTGGATAGAACCGGTACTAATCATATGCAGATAAAATGTCTTGCTCAAGAACACCACACATAGCTGTGGCAGGGAATCGAACCCATGATTCTCTGATCCTCGGTCTAATGCTCCACTGTTAGACTTAGTGGTACTAGACCACGCACTTCTTTACTGGATATGCCTCTTTAATCAACTGGCAATTGGACTTGCATGATAATTAGTACAATATATTATGAATGGATATAATAGTTCAGGGAAGTGTTTGATTAGAATGAATTAAATGTAGGATAATATGGTATTATATATTACTTTTATGGCACATGATACTTAGAAGGTTGTATAAAAATATGTTTTTATCTTCATGTAAATAATCAAATATCAGTTTGAAAGCAAATTTATAAAAAAAACTTTTTGAATAAAGTTTTTAGGAGTACCATAACAGAATAATTAACTACATCAATGAATTACATCCCATAAATCATATATAATTGAGATCTGGATATCTTTTTCACCGAAAGCAGACATCGTTACTGTATGACTACTAGAACACATGGGATCTGCATTAAACATTAAAACAAAGGAGACTGATAACCTGTCATGTTGAAGCCTAAAATGCAATCAAAAACAACAGGTTAGAACATTGTATTTATTGCATGCTGAAGAAACCTTCCTGCAGTTGTGGTAAAGCAATTGCTCATGGTGATAATATTATCTGGCCATCTTATTTATCAGGAATACCATGTCCGTATATACATAGCTATACATAGCTTATGTTAATTGTGTTATATCTCATGCAGGCTTTAACTACATTTTGTATCTTGTATCTTGTACCAAGACCATGATTGAATACCTACTTGCCAATTTGTTAAGCAAAGGATGAAGGGCTGAAAGGTTATGGGTTTGATACCCACCAGAATCAATATCGTTGTTTTTTAGCAAAACATTGTAATGTATTATACAGTCTGCAAAAAAAAGATATAGTCCAAGACCCAGTCTATGACATTTTTGACTGGAATAATTTTTTTTAAAAAAAAGCCAGGCTATTTTCTATGACTTTATATCAAAATGAAACAATCTTAGCAAGATGTTGAGAGAAATTTACATAGTTTCTTTGGTGAAATTGGAAAAAAAATATGATTAAATGATAAAAACTTTAGAATGTGAAGCATGATATAAATGTCTTCTGTTATTTATGGACTTGAATTCAGACTTTGTTATTTTGGAATGTCTCTAGTACAAAGGACTATAGTTCTGAAAAGTTTTTAGCACAGACTCATGGTGTATGTGTATACCATTACTTTATAATAACTAATTGCAAATTGTGGGCCATATCATAAACAGTAAATGATACAGATGAATTTAATGGTATGATCAATAGTAGTACACTAATACAGTTAGTGGTGATACAAGTGTGCATATGGTGATGTTAGACAATGAGTGATTACATTTTGTACACTACACATTTCACATTCAGGCCATTTTTCCAGTCAAGAAAGAAGAAAAATCAGATTCCAGGTCAAGCAAAATCGTGAGGCTACCAGTACACAGCCACCTGAGTTTACTGCTACACACCAAATGCCACAAAACACAAAAACTTAGCCATGAACTACGGTTTGGGGTGTATTCTCAAGACAAAGTTTTTTTTCTATTTTTCCTTTTGTAAGTTGAAATAAGGAGAACCAAGTTATGTTACATCATAATAAAAAATGGTACTGTTTTTTATAATGTCTAAGTCAAACAGCATAATGATTTATTATAATTAAAAAAAAAAAGAGTCCACAATCGGGTTCAGCTATTCTTTGATAAGCTTTTCTTTCAATGCACAAATCTACGACTTAAGAGACCTCCTGCTAACAACCCATTATGTTTTGTGATCCAGAACAACAACATCATAATTATAAGACTGCAATTATATTTGGTTCCGAGATTCAAATCACAGATTTAACCGAGTATTTTTCATCATTACTAAAATTTACATGTGACCCAGACTACCATAGTTTCTTTAAAAATGGAACAATGGCCTGAGGCAGTGATGGCAGACGTGGACAGATGATCAAGCTTACCTCATGGGCATCGGCCCTGTATAATTAATCCCTGCACGAGGACTTGATATTGCCATGTTGTTTACGGGTGGGACAAATATGTGGGGAGAGGAGGTGATGACCGTATTAGGGCTGGAAAAATACAATCAGCATGCATGTCATCTACAACACTACATAAACTACACCGCCATGCCTGTTAATATCTCAAAACATGCAAATCTCATCATCAACAATATTTCATAAACTTTCTTTTAACAGTAAAGATATAGATGTCCAGTATTGAGGGCTTCAGCTTTTACATGTTTTTATATCAGGATTCTACCTGAATTTATGCAATAAAATGGCCTTTGTAATCTATTGTTAAATATTTGATATTCTATGCCACTTTGTGACTGTTGAATTAATGCAAACCTCATGATGCTTATTTATAAATGGCAGTTTTTAAACATGTGTTTAAAAAATGGATAATCGAGAGCTCTTTTTACCAGACTGAGTCTGTTTGGCCTAGATTTATTACTTTTCTTTTTTAAATGTAGTCAAATTATAATGCTTGTTATTTGGCTACATATAAATTCAACTAATTACTTAATATATCAAATGATATATTTTAAATGTCATATTTTTGTGAATTATTTAAATAAAACAATAAAAAATCTTTATGATTTATACAGCCATGAGTATTGATTAACATCTTCTCTTTCTTCTAGTTACAATGACTATTGCTCCACCCATTGATTTCGTGACACTGTTTTTCCAAGTAAACACAATGTAACGTTTGATTTGACATCTTAAGCTTGTCTAAAGAAAATGGCAAACTAGAACCAATATTGATCACTGAGTGGATTATTGATTTGTTTGACCGACAGCCTGCATCTGGTCAATTAAATGAATTCATAACTAAAAACAAGGCTGACTTATATTGCCGCTGACTGTATATTTGCCAAAGCACATACCAGCTTGAGATTGTATTTGATTGATTGATTGATTGATTGAATATTTAGCATCATTTTTATGCCATCAAGGGCTAACAGACAATCAGTTAACCTAACCACTGTTTCTTGGGATCCTGAAACATTAACCAGTACTTAAGCACACCACATCTCCGCAAGTAACCAATAACTTTCTCACTTGAATCAGCGATTGGAGACGAATGATAATGAGACACAATGTCGTATATTAATCATCACAAAGACTGTTGCTGGGCGGGGATTCAAGCTCATGACCCCTGGATTGATAGTCAGACACACTATGGACTAAGCTAATCCGGCCCGGCAGATTGTATTAGAACCTATTACAATTAGTTACACTTAAGGATTAAAAGTCGAATTTTGAGTTTTCATCGGGTGATTAAAAACATTAAGCTAGTTTAATGTTGCCGAGAAGCCCTAGATCTATAAAACAGATCTATAGGCCTTATATAAATCTATAAAACAGATCTATAGGCTTATACAGATCTATAAAACTTTAATAATTTTATGAGATTTGCATGATTTGGACATTTTAAGTTATTAACACATTTTTAACACAAAATACACATAGCCATTCTACATCAGCATACTGCACACCCCTACAATATCAGTTAGCATAATTATGCCATTAAACCCAACACATAATAAATATATTATTTCTAACAGCAGTGTACTTATTATACATGTTTAATTAAACATTGTAGTACAATACCACAATGTAAATTGTAAGTCAATGTTTTCAAAATTTAATTAAAAAACATACCTGTGATACCTCACAGAGTGAGACAAAACCTCACAGTTTTTTTTACTTATTCATGGTCTCACAGGTCATGATCAAAATCTCCCAGTAAAATGGTTGCAGTTAATGTTTAATGTTTAATATATTTTTGCTTTTATGATGAAAGCAAAAATATACTAAACATTAACTAAATTTAAAAAAATTAAGAAGTATTTCAATAAAATGCATATCAGTGTACTAAATACTACACTAAATTTCATAATGTCTTAAAAAGAACTAGATCTATCAGTAGAAACTCTTTTTTTCTGGTGTGTTTTTTTTTTCAACCATCCAAGGGCAATAACTCTGTTGTGTTAGATCTAATCTGGTCATATGAACAACTCATGTGAGCTTTAATGCCTGTAAAGATTCTGAACATGTTTGGTAACATTTAAATGAAAACTACAGGTGTTAGTGTTTCGAAGGCAAAAATAAGTATTTTTAATTAATCAAGTGCCATTACTTTGTCATATCTGATCTTATTCTAAGGGACATTATTCACTGTATGACCAGTAGAGCTAAAACACCAGAGATATAAATTGTATTGTTAAATAAAGTTATGATAAAGCAAATTATTTTATGTTGGTTTAGTCCATTATGTCTTAATAGAATTAATAAAGCATCTTATCATGAAAGTTTGGTGTTTAAAAATTTAATTCAAACATTATTTCTGTAACAAGTTCGTTTTCTAGTCATAGAATAATATAAACGACCTTAAATCACTCACCCTTGGTATCAGAAATGATGCCAATTAATCAAATGTTAATTGTTCACTGGGTCCTTAGATATTGTAAACCTGTTCTGGCATAACTCTGACATTATTTATTCGATTTGGCCACTTAGGCCATAATAAATTAATTGCTAGATTATCATCCCCACCTGCCCCCTAATTTTCATGCTGCCCCGACCCTTTTATTTTCATTAAAAAAAAACAATCAAAAATTTCAATTGTGAAACAAAGTCTTACAACTTAGACAAATCATGCTCAAATTCTTCCTGGGCAGATCCAGTACTAAGTATATGCCGAAAAAGTGCTCAAGAACACCACATATAGCCGATATGTACCCATGTAGTTGTACAATATCGTAACGATAATTATAAGAACCATATTGTTTCGGTGTGTATATGTGTGTCTTTTTAAGCACATGTTATAGCCATACAATACTAAACAAACACCTAATGGATGGAAGTTTAAGATGGACAACATCTAATGAACATACAACAACCAGAAAAGCTCACCTTGAGCTTTTGACACAGGTGAGCTAAAAACACAGATCTATGCTTACTAACCCATCAATTTGTTTCCTCTATGCTGTTTATTTCGTGTTTTTTTTAATGCAAGTATAATCAAATATTGTTTTTTTCTACAACTACTGAATACATAGACAAGCCTGGAACCAGCCTTATACACATACAAGCTTAATGTAGAGACTGGCCTAGGACTAGCCTAATACATAGACAAGCCTGGAACTAGCCTTATACACATACAAGCTTAATGTAGAGACTGGCCTAGGACTAACCTAATACATAGACAAGCCTGGAACTAGCCTTATACACATACAAGCTTAATGTAGAGACTGGCCTAGGACTAGCCTAATACATAGACAAGCCTGGAACTAGCCTAATACACATACAAGCTTAATGTAGAGACTGGTCTAGGACTAGCCTAATACATAGACAAGCCTGGAACTAGCCTAATACACATACAAGCTTAATGTAGAGACTTGCCTAGGACTAGCCTAATACATAGACAAGCCTAGAACTAGCCTACTACACATACAAGCTAAATGTAGAGACTGGCCTAGGACTAGCCTAATACATAGACAAGCCTGGAACTAGCCTAATACACATACAAGCTTAATGTAGAGACTGGCCTAGGACTAGCCTAATACATAGACAAGCCTGGAACTAGCCTAATACACATACAAGCTTAATGTAGAGACTGGCCTAGGACTAGCCTAATACATAGACAAGCCTAGAACTAGCCTACTACACATACAAGCTAAATGTAGAGACTGGCCTAGGACTAGCCTAATACATAGACAAGCCTGGAACTAGCCTAATACACATACAAGCTTAATGTAGAGACTGGCCTAGGACTATCCTAATACATAGACAAGCCTGGAACTAGCCTAATACACATACAAGCTTAATGTAGAAACTGGCCTAGGACTAGCCTAATACATAGACAAGCCTAGAACTAGCCTACTACACATACAAGCTAAATGTAGAGACTGGCCTAGGACTAGCCTAATACATAGACAAGCCTGGAACTAGCCTAATACACAAACAAGCTTAATGTAGAGACTGGCCTAGGACTAGCCTAATACATAGACAAGCCTGGAACTAGCCTACTACACATACAAGCTTAATGTAGAGACTGGCCTAGGACTAGCCTAATACATAGACAAGCCTGGAACTAGCCTAATACACAAACAAGCTTAATGTAGAGGCTGGCCTAGGACTAGCCTAATACATAGACAAGCCTGGAACTAGCCTACTACACATGCAAGCTTAATGTAGAGACTGGCCTAGGACTAGCCTAATACATAGACAAGCCTGGAACTAGCCTACTACACATGCATGCTTAATGTAGAGACTGGCCTAGGGCTAGCCTAATACATAGACAAGCCTGGAACTAGCCTACTACACATGCAAGCTTAATGTAGAGACTTGCCTAGGACTAGCCTAATACATAGACAAGCCTGGAACTAGCCTACTACACATGCAAGCTTAATGTAGAGACTGGCCTAGGGCTAGCCTAATACATAGACAAGCCTGGAACTAGCCTACTACACATGCAAGCTTAATGTAGAGACTGGCCTAGGACTAGCCTAATACATAGACAAGCCTGGAACTAGCCTACTACACATGCAAGCTTAATGTAGAGACTTGCCTAGGACTAGCCTAATACATAGACAAGCCTGGAACTAGCCTACTACACATGCAAGCTTAATGTAGAGACTGGCCTAGGGCTAGCCTAATACATAGACAAGCCTGGAACTAGCCTACTACACATGCAAGTTTAATGTAGAGACTTGCCTAGGACTAGCCTAATACATAGACAAGCCTGGAACTAGCCTACTACACATGCAAGCTTAATGTAGAGACTGGCCTAGGGCTAGCCTAATACATAGACAAGCCTGGAACTAGCCTACTACACATGCAAGTTTAATGTAGAGACTTGCCTAGGACTAGCCTAATACATAGACAAGCCTGGAACTAGCCTACTACACATGCAAGCTTAATGTAGAGACTGGCCTAGGACTAGCCTAATACATAGACAAGCCTGGAACTAGCCTACTACACATGCAAGCTTAATGTAGAGACTGGCCTAGGGCTAGCCTAATACATAGACAAGCCTGGAACTAGCCTACTACACATGCAAGCTTAATGTAGAGACTGGCCTAGGACTAGCCTAATACACAGACAAGCCTGGAACTAGCCTACTACACATGCAAGCTTAATGTAAAGACTGGCCTAGGACTAGCCTAATACATAGACAAGCCTAGAACTAGCCTACTACACATGCAAGCTTAATGTAGAGACTGGCCTAGAACTAGCCTAATACATAGACAAGCCTGGAACTAGCCTAATACACAGACAAGCTTAATGTAGAGACTGGCCTAGGACTAGCCTAATACACAGACAAGCCTAATGTAGAGACTGGCCTAGGACTAGCCTAATGCACAGACAAGCCTAATGTAGAGACTGGCCTAGGACTAGCCTAATGCAAAGACTAGCCCAATGCAGAGACTCAGAGACTAACCTCGTACTAGCCTAATGCACAGACAAGGCTTATGCAGAGACTCAGAGACTAACCTTGGACTAGCCTAATGCAAAGACTAGCCTAATGCAGAGACTCAGAGACTAACCTTGGACTAGCCTAATGCAAAGACTAGCCTAATGCAGAGACTCAGAGACTAACCTTGGACTAGCCTAATGCAAAGACTAGTCTAATGCAGAGACTCAGAGACTAACCTATGACTAGCCTTATGCAAAGACTAGCCTAATGCAGAGACTAACCTGGGACTGTCCTAATAGAGAGACTAGTCTAATATAGAGACTAGCCTAATACAGAGACTAGCCTTGGACTAAACTTATACAGACAAACCTTATACAGATATTAGCTTAATAAATATGGAAACTAGCCTTGGATTAGCCTTATACAGAGATGAACCTAATACATAAATACTACAAATAATATTAGACTGAAGTTGTAGAAGAAATATTGCAGGGATACATCTGTTAATGATAATATTTCCTGAGAGCAATTCACCAAGCCACATCTGTTAATTATAAAGTTTCAGAACAGTTCACCATATTATTATGAAAAGCATGCATTATTCACCAATAAGTGACCCTTGTCCTTGTATTCAACCTCATTAATTCTGAATATACCTGCGGTAAGCCCAACTGCAATCATATAACTTATTAAACATCTCTCAAGATGGACCCCTGTGCTCTGGTATCGTTTATTGCTTCAAGAAATGCTAGCATTTTTGTATCAATTATTATTTCAAGGAACACTAGCATCTTTGTATCATTTATTGCTCCAAGAAATGCTAGCATTTTTGTATAATTTATAACACAACCATTTTTGTATCATTTATTGCTTCAAGAAACACTAGCATTTTTGTATCATTTATTGCTTTAAGAAACACTAGCATTTTTGTATCAATTATTGCTTCAAGAAACACTAGCATTTTTGTATCATTTATTGCTCCAAGAAACACTACATTTTTGTATCATCTATTGCTCCAAGAAACACTAGCATTTTTGTAGTCAACATCAAGTTATCCAAGTTTCACTTTATATCTAAATACATATCAACTCACAGTGTGTTTGAGACATTATAGATTAAATTGCTCTTGACTGTGTTTCACCAATACAATAATTAAAAACATTACCATTCTTTTTGTATTCATCAAACAAGTTTGGATACAAATTCATTTTTTAATAACTTACGTCAATCATACTGAAATAGGGATCTTTGTTCTCAGTTTTAAATGAGACCTTAACTTTATTGGAAGCTAGATGTAACTGGTGCTGTCTGCTTAGGTACTCAGGTTTTAAATAGAAACGGAAAACACAAAGTTTCTATTGCATCAAATTATGCGACTGCAGTAGTGTTTTAATGTCTCATTTTGAATCGTACATTGAGGTGACCCTATTTCTCATTTAAATAGAAATCAGGAATAGTATGTTGAACATGATTATTGCAGAAACACTTGTATATGTTATAAAGAATAATGCAGAAAGAGAATATAAATGCCCTCATGCTTAGTAGAATTACAGTATTTTTAAGACAATTTTCTTATCAAATTTATGAAGGTGTGAATGTTCTAGGCTATATAGAGATTTTACAGAAGAATGAATAAATAAAAGTTCTATCTATATATGTATAATTCACCTGATGCTGCTTAAAATGAGTGATATTCTGAGAATGAAGGAAGAAATAAATAATTAATAAACAAAATAAAGTACAGCTTACATGATTTGAAGATGTCAGGAAGCTGAAATCTGCAGTATAATTGTAAAATAATTGCTTCATTGAATCCATTTTGGAAAGAATGAAATTTCAGGAGTGCTAGTTACAATATGTCCTTAATTTTGGAAAATATATTCAAGTTATGGTCAATAGATGAACCTATTCATTGTATATTTTTCTGTGCCAGTACATTTTTTTTTGTCTGTGCTGACCACAAAAGAAACTTTTGTTAATAGAAAAGCATTAAAGGAACTGAACATTTTATCTGAAAGTGAAGTATCAAAACAAATCTGTGTAACTAGCTAATAGATGCACCTAAAACTTTTGTTGACATTTTTATTCTTGAACATGCTTATTAACACACATGCATGCACATACATACATGCACATATAATATGCATGCACACATCTAGACATACCACAGCCTTGCCGATAAAAAGGTATATGATATGTTTACACATGGACATTAACCTGATATAATATCATATACCAACTTAAAAAACTGGAAATAAACTTTTCAATCAAATGATTGTCATAAACTTAAGATTTCATTATGTTCTATTTACTTTTTCAATACAGTGATGCATTGAAATGAAAAGATGGAGAGTTCATGAAAGTGTGACAAAGACAAGCATCACAAAGTCTGGATTATTTCATCACAGCAAACAGTTTAATATAATATATTCTAGTCTACAAATGGAAAAGAAGGAGTTTTACTCTAGAGATATTGTTCTAGCTTTGTGCTCGCTACACAATGGGCAGAACAAGTAATTTAACATCATATGCCACATTGCTTGTTGTTTCATCCCTAAATCATTTTGGTTTGGTTCATGAAAAATAATAAGTGCACACTTCTGATGTTACCTATTTTAAAATTAAAAATGCATATATTTTAAACCTGCAAGCAAAGAGGATATATCATTCCTGGAATGATATTACATGATATTAGAAATCAACAAACATAATTTGAGGGGCCAAAAATAACAATAAAAACAAACTAAAAAACAATTCTCATATCAACTCCTGTGTACATAGCAAACAATTCATATAAATTTATCAGAACTGCAAAGTGAACTACAACAAAAATAAGTATAATTTAAATTCATTATTTTTATTCTATTTATTTTTACAATGAACTTGTCTTACCTGCTAATGGATGGTATTGTGGGAGTGGTTGTTGATGAAGTATGCAAGTTATGACCAGATGGATGAATTGGAGGTATACTAGACGAATCCTTATATAATAAAGAATTTTCCTTGTCTTTATCCTTTTCTCTCACATCATCTCTTTCATTATCTAGTTTTTCTTGTTTATCCGACTTTTCGCGTCTTTCTTTATGAGTATTATAACTATCACCCTTTTCTTTATGGTCTTTATGATGTTCAGCTTTAGACTCGGCACCTTTTAAACGTTCTGTCGCTTCAGATTTGCTTTCACTACGTGATTCTAATTCCTTTTCTCTATCATGTTTTTCCTTTTCAGGTTTCGCATTGACAGCCATTTCTTTGTCACTTTTATCATCGGAAACTTTATCATTTTTCAACTTTTGCTCAGATTTATCAATTTTCTCAACTGACTTTTCAGTTTTAGCTGGTTTGACAACTTTATCAGGCTTATCCTGTTTGTCATTTTTATCAACCTTATCACTTTTGTCCTGAGTTTTAATACTTTTCTCCGTCTGTTTGTCTTTGTCACTTTCCCCTGATGCGGCTTTTGTTTGAGTTTTGCTCTTAGAGTCTGCAGGAGGCAGCATCACATGGTCCGATGTTGCAGGAGGTGTCTTTTTGTTAACTCCCTTATCAGGAGGATCGGGCAGTTTACGTTTTAATTTATCATCTGAACTATTCTTTGAATCCTAATAAAAAACAAACAACAGTAAGTGAATAGTTGTGAATAAGGTTCCCTTACTCGTAATGGCAATATAGCCAAACCAACTTGACAATATACAGAAACAGGAATTGTCTGTAAGCAAGAATAACATACACAGATAGAGGAGTACTCAGGACAAAATCTAAATTAAAGGCCAAAGAAGGTGGTGTTGGGATTCGGAGCTGAATGTTTTAATCGATTAATCGGACATTTCAGACAATAAATTGACAACTTGCAATTAATTTATTAAAGGTTTTCTTTATAATAATCTAAGATGACCTAGACATCTAGCATTTTTTATATTTCCCTAGACGAGATAGGCCTGTAATTGAACTAGGATAAATAATACTCACGTTACTTGTCTTATTGCTATGATCTGCCTTGTTGTGTGTTTTGTTATGATCTGCGTCACCCTTTAAATCCTTTTTCACTAGAGGTAACTTTTTCTTTTTCTTTGTTGTAGTTTTATTATTGTCAGCACCATCATCATCTTGTGAGAGAGCATTTAACAAGGAGTTTTTCTCCTGCTCCTTCATAATTTTTGCTTTCAAGTCATGTGTGTACTTTTGAGCAAACCCATCACGTGTGAAAAACTCATGCTTTAGTAACAATGAACAGGTTGGCCTCTCGTCAGGATCTAGCTTCAAACACTCCTGAAAAATATTCATGTAATATTGAGAATGTTTATATCTTTTGATTTTGCATCAATTCTGAAACAATTTCTTACAACTTAAACAAACCCAAGTCTTCCTAGGTAGAAGCAGTACTAAGCATATGCAGTTAAAGTGTCTTGCACAAGGACACAAGTCATAGCTTTTATGGAGGATCAAACTCATAATCTCCTGGTCCTGGGTCGCATGCTCTACCACTGGATCATGCTTTCCACATAATATTGAGAATTAACACAATCTATGGTTTCCACAAGTCTACTACTTAGTTTCTGCCCATTGCAGGTGCAAAACTCCAAGCCAATCTGTTGTTTATTGCATACACTTCAACAAAAAGGCTTACTTTCAATCATTTATATTGAAATTAACATGTAACTATAATTCCTTTTTTTTTATAAACTTTTGATATTGCTTTTCTGTGAACTCATGACATAAACTGAGGTATCATTCTAGGAAGTCAAGATTATTATTTGATAAACAAGGTTTTAAATTGTCCAATTTATCAATGATATCAAATTTAATCAACAATGTGTAATTTATTACAATTGGACCCTATATATACAAAATAATTAATATAAAATATATAGTGGGTTTGATATCAATGTATACAAACTTCTATAACAGAAACTACAGAGTTTTGCAGTGATTTAATGATAAAAGTTGTACACTAAGGTGTGAAGTTTCTTTGTCATCTAATTTTCAACACCATGGTATAAGGGAAACAACTCCTCTCACATTATGAATTTTAAGATGGGGGATTACAGGCCCTTTGCAGTTGAAAAACACATCACAGAAAATGTTCCATATCATTAAAAAAAGTGAATTCTCAGTCAAAGAATATTCGTCTTACAATAATGTGTTTTACTAAATTAGTTATTATATACCAATCTCTCCCAGGGTTCATCAAGTTACACTCCATTCACCTCTGTCAACGTCTTAGATTTTGTAAGATATTTGCAATATCTCATACACTTGACAAAATCAAGACATGCAAGTTTTACAGGATTTCATTCATACAAAATAAGCATTTATACTTCCACATATTACATAAATTACAATGTGACCTCCCATATGAAGATCTTATTAAACCTTCAAACACACCATCAACAGAAATCTAAACCACCCATATGCAGTTTTTATGACTATGCTTAAATTCAATATTCAGAAATGAATCAAGATTGTGTAATATATTACTGCATATGAAGTGTGTTAAAAAATTATTAGTCTTTTGCAATATTTTCAACATTTAATATAGCACAAGAATAAAAATTATAAATAAATTAAAAAAAAAAAGTAGTCATCATCTGCATTATATTATGCAATGCAGGGTGTTAGTTGTAACTATGATCCAAGTATGAGTGTCCTAGCACTTGTACTTGTTGATTGAAAATAGTGTAAAAATGAAAACTTAACGTTGGAGGTAAATGCAAAATTCAGCATCAAACAATGTCAATGGACCATGAAATGTAGGTCACACTCAGCATCTGCAGTATATAATGTTATGCAGGGTGTTAGTTGTAACTATGATCCAAGTATGAGTGTCCTAGCATTTGTACTTGTTGAGAAATAGTTTTAAAATGTAAACTTAATGTTGGAGCTAAATATAAATGTTTGACACCTTCACCGTCGCCACCACCACCGCCACCATTGACGGAAAAGCAACACCTTAATCTCTCTCTCCTTTGTCACAGCAAGACAAAAATCAGGATACTTGATAATGTTCACACTATGTAATACACACTTGCATTTTTTTCAAAATAACACGCAAATAAATTATGTTTTATTGTTAATATTGTCAGTGGTAAGTGATGTTCTATCTAGGACAGTTGTTTACTGAAGTTTCAGAATAGTTAATTGTAGAATGTGGTTATTATCTAATTAGCTATTTTATCAAATATATTGAAACTGACTGAATTGCCTCACAAGATGTTCTTTACTCATCACTTATCAATAGTACATGTACACTCATCATTACCTTCATCAGTGCTAAAGAATAACTAGATATTCTGGTGAACTTTTTCTCCAGTGGAGTTACTTCCCTTACTTCCGGCAACCTCATGCCTACAAACAGGGGATTCCTCAGGAACACTTCTTTATGCCTCTTTGTTAAATTACCTGTTAACAAACATAAAAAGTTGTGAGTAATAAGAGATTTCAAAAAATTGTTTCAAAAGGTTCAAGCACTATGTTCTGTGGGTCCTGCTGTTTCAGCCATTTTTTTTTTAACTATATGGTACAGTTGGTATATATGACAACTTATTAACTCTTTGACTGTATGGTACACTTATTCTTTATGATAACTTACCAAAAACTGAATCAATAGTTATCGTTGTTCTGTGTGACAACTTACCAAACACTCTGACTATGGTACAGTTGGTCTATATAATATTGCAACTTACCAAACACTCTGACTATATGGTACAGTTGGTCTATATAATATTACAACTTACCAAACACTCTGACTATATGGTACAGTTGGTCTATATAATATGACAACTTACAAAACACTTTGGCTATATGGTACAGTTGGTCTATATAATGACAACTTACCAAACACTTTGACTATATGGTACAATTGGTCTATATAATATAACAACTTACCAAACACTTTGACTATATGGTACAGTTGGTCTATATAATATAACAACTTACGAAACACTTTGACTATATGATACAGTTGGTCTTTATAATATGACAACTTACCAAACACTTTGATTATATGGACAGTTGGTCTATATAATGACAACTTACCAAACACTTTGACTATATGGTACAGTTGGTCTATATCAGAATCTCCAGGAAACAAAGGCTCTCCTGTCAACATCTCCACCAGAAGACAACCAACAGCCCATATATCTACAGCTCTGAAAGTTAAAAAGTAATCATGATTAAAAATCATTACAACAGTACCATTATGTAACAGAATCAGGAATGTGACTGCTCCAGAATTTGTTCCATTTCATTAAGAGATTAATGAAGGTGAATTAGACATTAGATTTTACTAATTTATTTTAGCTCATTTGAGAAGAAAGCTCAAAGCTTATATGAACTGCTCTTTTTTTTAGCGGCATCGGGTCGAGCTGAGGATCGGACCCACAACCTCTGGCATTAGCCACTAACACTCTATTCACTACCAGTCAGGACCCACACAGTCATTTTAGTATGCAGTCCTGCTCACGTAACGACAGCATAGCAACAGTGGAAAAAGTCCGCTTTCAGCATCCCAAGTTACGATAAATCGATTTTGGTCACCATTTTAGGGGATAAAATACAGGGAAAAATTGAAATTGTGTTGTCAATACCATGGTTTCAGCTTGTCGTTCAATTCGGAAATATTCATATTATTCATAGAAATGCTAGAATACTTTAAACATGTAGTATAGTTCCTTTGTTTATTCAAAAGATCCATTTGAACCCGCGCAGATGCCACTATTTGTGCTCAACTGTTTCTTCTTTCGTGAAAATCGGTCATTTTCAATTCACATTTACGCTATTATACGAATGTGGTTTTTTTATTTTTTATACATGTGCTATAAAATCAGAGCATTTAGTAAGCCTGCCACAATCAAACTATTTGTAACGATGAAAACATACAAAATATTAGATTTTTTAACGCCACTTGCTCGATTTTTGCGGTGGTGAAAGTGACAATTCTTCATGGTGTCGAGGCTATTATCATATCAGCTGATAGAATTTCACCGTCATTGACAACACTTTGATGGGTACCATACATCAAAAGGTGCAGTGAAAATACAACGTTTGTCTGGTATCTAATTTTTTTCAAAAATGGTAGTTCAGACAATAAACTATCTATATAAAAATTTTAAAGACAATTTGGAAATACCCATTTTTACTGCACCTTTTGAAGTTTTGTCAATTTTACATTTCCAAAAACCACCAAAATTCAGAACAGTCGACAGCATTACAAATATCAAAACCCAGAAGATTTGAATCTCGTATATTTATACATTGCGTCAAGTTCCAATTTATTTTTAAATATGTATTGCAATTTTGAGGACTTTGGTCTTGTCAATATCTCAATATATTTAAGGTACTAAGATCTTAATAAAAAAGCATACGCTCCTTTAATGGGACATTTTTTTGTTAAACTACTGTACAAAAAAGAGCAAGTAATTCGGTGAATCCATGTTTTTTTGTTCTCGTGGGTCCCGACTGTACACTACCTCCCCACTTAAACATTGAATATATCACATTACAGGAAAAGGTAAAAGTTTAGTACAAAAACACGATAGTCAGTTTAGTACATTACTTTGATAATGGTGACAGCCCTCGTAAAATTAACATTAATTGCATTTTTTTATTGATAGAATAATTGACTACTGAAATAAGAACTTTCAATATAATTTAATGATAAAATGGCCGACCCGGCCACAGGTAAAAATATCATTTTAGTACTACATGTACCTTGTTACAGGATATTTAGTGTTTTACAAAGTGTTCATATCTATCATATTTAAATAACAGACCAAACTGTGTTATGTTTTCACCATCATTGTAAAAAAGTGTTATATTAATCTCTGTTATAATTGCAAGTATCACCTAATTGAGCCCCCGGGGAAGGTTCATTTTTAACCCAAGAGAAACATTTTTTTCAAATCTAACAGAACTATATTTGGTGATAATTTCTAATAGCTATTTTCAAAATTTGTTTGACAGTTCAGGATGAGAAGGTTTTTAATATTTTTAGTAACAGCAGCCATCTTGAATTTTAGAATGTGG
Organism: Panopea generosa; assembly: GCA_029582155.1. NCBI lineage: Eukaryota > Metazoa > Mollusca > Bivalvia > Adapedonta > Hiatellidae > Panopea > Panopea generosa. The sequence continues at coordinate 83,013,370 of CM055895.1, forward strand.
TGTCATGAAAAGTTACTTGTGTATAGTCTCACATACATGAGAAACATCCATGTGAAGTTTGATAATAACTCGCAAAGTAATGTTACAGAAATGGCTGCTAATGAATAATAGAAGCTGCACCAATGAATGAGTCCTTTTGGTCATTGGCCAGTACAACTAAATTATCAGTGAACAGTAACCTTACAACACGTCTGACTAATATTTGTGATATTTATTACTTACTTTCCATATTTGGTATCGCCTACAAGAAGTTCTGGTGCCCTGTACCACCTTGTGGCTACATAGTCTGTGTATATCTCTCCAGGCTGGGCCAAAGTGCGAGCAAACCCAAAATCACAGAGTTTGACAATACCAACCTTGCTGACAAGTATATTCTCAGGTTTGATATCTCGATGTATTATCTGAAATGTATAAATGGATACTTGTATTAAATATTTTGTGCACGATTATTATTTGTCCGATCGTTTTGACCAGAATAACAAAATACTACAGGAATTAACAATACAGCAGGAGAAATTTAAATAACATTTCATGCTTTTATGCCAAAGTGACAAACTATTATTCTGACCAATGTAATTAATATTGCTGGAACTCGGACTAGAAAAGGAGTAAGCAATCTATATAGCTCACTCTCTTGATACTTCTAATCATCAAAGCAAATATGTTAACATCTCACACTATAGAAGGAGCAGGTTATTTAAATTACTGTCTGCTCTATGCTCCATAATATTCAGAACCAGCGTTTGATCAATTCTGTTACCACTCCATTTTTATAATACAGTCCAAAAATGACAAAAAAAGATGATCATTAAAAGTCATGCTTTTTCTTATTAATAAAGTGTATACCAGAAAATATGGGTGATGATAAGAGATATTCACTTACAGAGTTTGACAATGATATATTTTCCTTAAGAATAAAATGTTGTATGGTGCTTAGTGTGGCTTCCAACTATTTTTCAGTTACTTGAGGCAGTACTCTGAGTCCTGCCCCACTGGAGTATCATGCCGCAGACACATGGTAAAATACCCTAACCCAGTCTCATTAACCACCGGGCTGACTAGACCTAGAACCAACCTCTAAATGCTGAGCATTAAGCGAGCAAGCTCTAGTACCAGTTTTCAATTCTTTGGCATGACCTGGCCAGGGATAGAACCCCTGATCTTCCGCATGTGAGGCAAACGCTCTACCCCTAGACCACTGCTGTGGTATATTTAAGAATACAAGAAAAAACTGATAAAACAAGAACTACTAAACAAACAAATTTCTAATAAAAAAATCACTGTTCATCAAGTTCCTATTAATGACATTTACAAAAGTTATTTAAACTACCATACAATATTGTGTAGTTACCCGACGTATACTATCTGTAGTCGTGTTTCCACTGTTTACCCACATCTCAGTCTTTTGTTTGGCAATATCAGATTTTTTTAAATATTATGCATACATAATACATGGACATGATTGTGAATCAAAACTGGGTAGATCAAATGACTGATCAATATTGAATAAAGACCTTGTATAGTTTATCCCACAGAATATCAATGAACTATCTTAATGCACAAGTTTATCCACAGAATATGTCTCATACTTACATACAAAGAAAATTGGTATGATCCCACCAGAAAATTCTCACAATTTAGCAAAATATATATACGCAGGTTAAGCAGTGCTTTCGTTTGTTTTTTGGGGAAATTAGGGGAGGAATCCTTAATAGTGGAAAATAGAATTGTAATTACGTTCAATTTTGAGAGGAATTTTTCTTACATTAGGGAAAAAAATAGGAGGATACAACTTCAGCCACAAAAAGGAAAGAAAAAAATAACACACTATATAGTCTGACTACATGGTTTACTCAGTATTTGCATCTCCTTATTATTGGTATAATTAGGTTTGAAAAATATTAAATGTCCTTTAGGATGTTCACACACTGAATACACATTTTATATTTTATATACATATACGATTATTATATTCTGCAATTGATTTTCACGCATTAGTGCCTTTATAGGACTGTCGATCATTGCAGAGGAATAGGAATCCTCCCTCAGAATGGGTGTCATGTTCAAATTTTTTTTTTCAATGTATAATTGTGTTTTTGCGGTTATTTTTTTAAAAAAAAATTTTGAACGCGGTTTAACGCCATTTTCAACACATCTCGGGTTTATATGACATATCCAGTTTTACTGGTGGAGGAAGACCTCAGATTTAGTCAAACTGAGTAGAACCACCATCCTTCCACAAGTTACTGGAAACTTTCTCACATAAATATTTTGGAACTTACGGGACTCAAAACTACGACCTTAGGGCTGAGAGGCAAGTGATCTTGAGACAGCGCCTTAGACCACTCCGCCACTGCGGACCCATTATTGTGGTTTAGTTACCAACCTCTGCATACATGTTTATAAACTGACATCTTTACATAGACACATCTAAGTTGTGGGGAATGGTTCAGTGTGCATTTAAGCATTGAAAAGTGTTATTTCAGTGTCGACCGTGGCATGGTCTAGTGGTAGAGCATCGCCTCGCATGGGGAATGTTGTGGGTTCAATCCCCGGTCGGGTCATACCAAAGACTTTAAAAATGGTACTAGGAGCTTCCTCGCTTGAAGCTCAGCATTTAAAGGAGAGTTCTAGGTCTGGTGGGCCCGGTGTCAGTATAATGTGACTGGGTGGGGTATCATACCATGTGTCTGCAGCATGATACTCCAGTGTGACAGCGCTTAGAATACTGTCTCAAGTAGACACCGTCGCGATATGACTGAAAAATTGTTGAAAGCGACGCTAAACACCATACAACAACATATTTCAGTGTCAGTTTTAATTTACCAAATGTGACAATAGTTTATTAATCTTGTATTTTCCAATACCGAAAAATAATTTCCTTATTATTATTTGCAAATGGGAAGTCATTCGTGACTGACATGACATCTAATTAGGGAATAACTCATCATATTTTTCCAGTGTAAAATAACAATTATATAATGTTAAACAACTTGTTCCTAAAAGTTCACAAAAGATTATATAAAATAGCTTATACTTCTTTAATAATAAAAACCGTCTCTTCTTATATCTCATCCCCGTCTTAGTCGTCTCGGGATTAAATTTATTTCATTTGTCATATAAGTATCATACACAAGAAAAAGTGCAAACCTTACACATTATCAAAGTTTATGTACAGTGGTACATTTTTATTTCAGGTTCAAATGTTCATATAAAGAATACAAAGAAAAGCAAACATTTCTAACACGGCTTTCTATTATTCATTTTCTATAATAAAAAAAACAACTTTTTATCTACCATATTTTCTTTAATGAATTCCCATGCATATTCTAATAAAATTTAACTTTATGTGTATGCCTAGTACTCACGTTCTACCAAATTAGACTTTAAGTGTGATTTTTTGTCTAAGTTCACAATCAATGTAAAATAGATGAGTTTAAAATATGTTTATTCAATGCAAATACAAGTTATATCAAGTTCAGTTATGACATTATAGTTACAAGTTTTATTTATGTTGTATCGATCTATTATGTCAATGTTGTAAAATTAGCTTTTCGAAACTCGATATATTATCTAAATAGTAACAAATAATATAATTACCTGGCGGTGGTGAAAAGCGTTTGAACTAACACAAGACTAAACTGTTACACATAATTATATACAGTCAAACCTGTATTAAGCAGACAGTCAAGGGAAGAAAAACTAGAAATGCTTCCATGAGACACAGATGCCCCCACTTTGTAACTACATTGTAGATATCAATAAAGCCAAATATCAAGTTTCATCAAAATTGGTCCCTCAATAAAGATTTTAAAGGTTGGAAACTGTCAGCCAATCAGAGTCCAGATCACCTTATTAATATGTGCCAATTCCATCCATTGTCAAACCTCACCTGGGTCTTGTTGATATAAAGCCAAATATAAAGTTTCGTCAAAATTGGTCCATAAATAAAGACTTTAGAGGTCGAAAACTATCAGCCAGTCAGAGCCCAGAACATCTAAATATGCAGGGATTTTGATGGAAATCGAACTTGAGCTGTAGTTTATCACCATACATCTTTCTATAAAATATGAATCAAATCAATCCAATCCTTCAAGAGATATCGAGCGGAAACCAATTTCTTGACATTTGTTAATATTCTAAACACTTGTCCAAAAAGGGATAACTCCATCAAAAATCATCAGATCGGAACAAAATATGATTCTGACCTGTATTACCTAAATGTGAAGTCACACACCAAATTTAATTTAAATCTGTTCATTAAAACTAAACATATAAGCTGAAAACAAATTTTGTACGTACAGGATGTATGTTCGGACAGCAGTGATACTATATGCCCCCCCATTGAAAATGGCGGGGGCATGAAAAGTGGCCCTTTAAGACAAGTTGTTGCATAATAGAGGTTTATTTACTCTTTAAGCATAGTAATGGGAAATAGCAACTATGGCTGCTTAAGACAAGTAGCTGCTTAATAGAGGTGACCGCTTACACAGGTTAAACTGTAGCTATATAATATTATACTCAACATTTTCTTCATTTTGTTAATGATTATGCATTCATTGATCTGCCTTGTTCATGTACAAAATTTTATGACAGGTATTCAGCTTTTTATTGATTATTTTTTATATCACACTATAAAGAATCATATAATATTTATCTTGTATCCATTGTGCAATTTTAATCATTTATACAACTTACTGTGTTAGACATGAAAAATATGGTTTTAACAGCCTTTGTGTGTTGAAGTAATACTATAAAAGTGAGTTGAGATTTTCTTTTGAAAGAAGACACTGAAGTATTGCAAGCAATACATAGGTCCCCTACCAGTTTACAAGTTTACAGGTAGCAGCCACCTGCATTATCTCCTTATTGCCCTCTTTCCACATTTAAAGTTTCACAAATCTAGCTTGGATACTTTTTTAACCAATCATTCCTGGCGGACAGATGGATGGTTAACATGTTGTACTCTACGATGAAACTGGTAGGCAACTAATAATCCCAGCTTATGGTAAGATAAAGTTCTTTAAACAGAACTTGGCTTTATCAGATTCTTTGCACACATCCTTAATATCATTCATAAATACATTTTGCTGCTTACCAAAGCCAGACTGCTCTATTTCATTAAAGATAATTGATTACATAAAGCCTTTCTGGCTTTGGCCAGTACAGTTAAAAAACTATAGCCAATTTAAGAATATTTCATATATAATAATGCAACAAAATTTTACACAAAATCTCAGGGTTGGAAAATTCCACTTATTCGCTCACCAGTGAACATACTTGGTCTGGACACGTATGATTTAAGACAAGGACCTTGATTTATCAAGGGCCGCTTCTTTAAAATCTTATGTGTCCTGACAAAGTGTTCACTCATCATGGAGAGCTGAAGAATGGAATTTTGATTTCAAGCATTCGATTAAAAATATTGGAAATGAAAGGAGGATGAGTAGCGTTTTAAAGAAATTTCCTGTCTGACAATTTCTCAGGCAGCAAACATGTGTCTAACAATTTCTCAGGCAGCAACCCTGCCTGACAATTTCTCAGGCAGCAACCCTGTCTGACAATTTCTCAGGCAGCAACCCTGTTTCTGACAATTTCTCAGGCAGCAACCCTGTGTCTGACAATTTCTCAGGCATCAAAGCACTAATGGATACATAGGAGCAGTGATTTACTGGTTGAGCAACACTGATTTACATAACAGCTGCAAACTAGAAATATTTAACAATTCTGATTATTAATTACGTTGACTTTTCGATCATATCTGTGTGCGTGTATATGATACAACAATAAATTACAGATACCAATCTATCATATGATAACCACTGACAAAATACATCTGACATTTCTATTGGTCGATCAGTGACTCTCTGCCAAATCTTCGCTATTATTAACCACCATCAACTAGGTGCACAGTTTAAATACCAAATATATAATATATATTTATTATTTACAAATATACATTTGTTTTAACCCTTTACTACATAGATACGTGTTTTCCCGCACCAATCACAGGTCATTGAAAACAGTGCAGGAAGAGTTCAGATTGCTCGTAACAAGCAATCTGAACACTTCCTGCACTGTTTTCCACTCTGTCAGTTAATATAAACATAATTCACCCATTACTGATACGTGGTGAATTAATGCTTTCAATATTAGAGGTGTCCAAAGGCGTCTATATGAAGTAAAGGGTTAAACGTATTTATTTTACTTCAGTTGTAAAACATGTAATTACAACTTAAGACAAATCATGCTCAAATTCTTCCTTGGTAGAACCAGTACTACGCATATGCGGAAAAAGTGTCTTGCTCAAGGATACCACACATAGTCGCAGCGGAAGATCGAACCCACAACCCTCTGATCATTGGGCCGATGCTCTAATGTTGGACCACACACTCCACATACAAATATACATGGAACTCTATTAGAGACAAATAAAATTATATAATGCCTTAATTGATACTCTTAATTAAAATATATATATTTGCTTAAAAAATAATTTGTTAACTCCCCCCCCCCCCCCCTATATGATCGATATCTTTGTTAAAAATATGACATGTGGAGAGATCTATATAAAAAATATATGCATGTTCCCATACATACTCTAAAAAGCATTCTATTTATACTCATTATGTCACTTTTATTCATACAAATCTTCCTTTGTTTGTTTTGTATGCCTATGTAATCCGATGGCATTTCTGTGAAAGATAATGATGTATTGGCTATTAGCGCTTGTAAAACATCTCAACTGCTTTTGAATTAATTACTTAATATTCTTTAAATACTTCCATAATGTGACAAAGATGTTATTTGTCTATTCAGCAAAATGTTTAATCTCCTAATTTAAATTTAAGCCTACAAAAACCATAAGTACAAGAACATTTCAATACTTATCATATAAATCAATACCAACAATTTTGTAAGAAAGTCTGAATAAACCAATTTCACATTCTTTTATAGACTTTTAAATCAATTTTGTCAGAAGGAATTGGATGATATAATTAGTTGAATTCTACATGAGTTGAATATCATTCTAAAATGTTGAAATATCAATTTAGAAAATTATTTTTATTGATGAAATTCATGTATATGGCAATCTATCAAGAACATGATTATATGGAATAAAAAATGTAATTATAAACTGTGTACATCAAGGGAAATAGTTCTGTTAATATTTAAGATAGAGTTATGAACCTAGGCACCAACCTCCACTGAATGATAGACTAGAAGCTCTCAAAGTTTCGCACAGTCCAAAATTACAGACTGCATGGACAAGTGAACATTCCTTTTTGCAAAAGAATATCAAGGGAAATAATTATGTTGATAACCAATGTAAACGTTATGAAACTTGCACAAGCATGTCATCTTTGAACTCTGAAAGTTTGACATTGTTATGAGAAGAGGTTGCATAGTTAGACCAAACACAAAATTGTGAAAGAAAAGACAGATAAACAGGCAGGGGAATATCTATAAAATTATGCTCCAAACAAACAAATTCAGAAAATTACAAAAAGGAAAGAATTTCTTTAAAAAAATCCACACCCGCAGTTCTACCCTTGTGCGCTCCATGCGCTGTCATTGTGCTTTACAGGTGTACATTAGTTTCAACTACCAGTAATTATATTGTGTCTTTTTTAAAATTCTGTAACCCCCACCCCCAAAGAGTTACTGTAATGGAACTTACATTATTCAGATGGCAGAACTCAATGCCCTTAAGGACTTGCCAGAGTATCTTACGGCACGTTGTCTCGTCAAGGCCATTTGGACATTTTTCCAGCTCATCCAGCACCGTGTGGTCAACAAATTCAAAGACAAGATAAAGCCTCTTTTTCCTCCTGAATACCTCAAGTAGATTTACAAGATGGTCATGCCGCAGTTGCTGAAATTACATTTGAGATAATACTGTAAAATATAACATTTAGAGTTTACTATTGATTTCAAACAATCGCATATTGACTGATTTGGGAACAGCAAGGATGTTGATGCACTAAAATTGAACATTTACTAACCTGCAAAAGGTTTAACATCAACATGGGGTTATTGTCCTGAATTAATAGAGGATCTTACATGTCTGTACATATTTATTATGGTATTGAATCACTGTACTTGTCATTGATGGTAACCACATGATTGTACTTTGAACTCAACAATTGTATTAAATATCCGATAATTCTCTTCAGTTCTTTCAAAGTTTAATCTTTGACCCAATAGGTGTGACCTTGACCTTTGAATTACAGACCATATTCTTTGCTTACAACACATCTTCTAATTGTACTGTTTGAGCAGAGTTTCGTGATGCTCTTTTTAATACCCCTTAGCGAGACAATTATGTCACCAAATTTCTTTTGGACTGGTGACATAGAAAGAAAATCTGCTCAGCGTTGTTCTATTAAAGGAGGTATTGTGGAGTTCTGTTACAAGTTAATAGACCAACAGTCTAGCTTGCCATGAAACACTAACACATTAATTAGAATTTATAATGAACCTTTAAAGCATTCTCTTTATTCTAGTAAAATCAATAAGAATGTACCAGCGTAGATAGTAGCACCCGGTGTCAAGTACCTATATCTATCACCATTCCCCATGTAGCTACAGTAGATTTTATGGTGTATCAGAAATAATTGTAGTTAATTAAAACAGTGAATCCTAAAATTAAACAGTGTGCAGATGCTCTTCTATTGCATGTATCTATGGTTACTTGGTAATGGAAGAATATCAATCTTAATAATTGTTTACTGTTTCTCTTTCACATACGTCATTCTTAGAATGGTGTAAAAACACACTTGTTACAAAAGCTCATACGACAATTGTTTTGCACCAAAGCGCCAATAAATCTTAACCAGAGTGCCGTAATCAGTTGATATTTTACAATCGATTAACGGTAACAATCGGTTTGATTCAACCCACTGATACTCGGATAATCAGCCAATGATAAACTGCCATTAACTTTGCATTTAAGATAGAATGAGAGCGAGATCAAATGTCTTCATATCTATGAAATGTGCAATTCAAACAAGAATGCAAAAATGGCCCAATATCGCCCACCTAAATGACCTTGAGTCACCCAACTTTAGTAGATTATATAAAACATGTACACTCAAAATTCCAGAAAAATGAGATGGTAGAGTAGTTAGAATTTTGAATTGTTTTGAAGATGTAACAGATGCGTAGAAGAGTTGTGCAATAACAATAGTATCCTTGTGCAGATATCTGGATATCAGATATCAAAAAATAGTTTTCACTTTATATCCATATAAAGAAAACCAGCCTCCCCTCCTGGTGACTATGTTTTTCAACGAACGGCAATGGCTGGAACAAACTTGGTAGAGGTTCACCTATGGTAAATATCAGTGAAATTACATCGAAATCAGGTCAGTAGATTCTGACAAGAAGGCTTTTGAAGTTTTTACTATAGCTGCCTATATAGTAAACTAGCACCTCACTGTGGCGGTCATTTTTTTAAACAAATCACAACGGCTTGAACAAACTTGGTAAAGAGTCACCTAAGGAACATTTCTGCAAAATTGTTTTAAAATCGATCCGGTGGTTTCTGACAAGAAGATTTTTTAAGTTTTTTCTATAACTTATATAGTAAACTTACCCCACCCCATGGCGGCCATGTTTTTTGACGCATCAAGATGGCTTGAACAAACTTGGTGAAGGGTCCTCCAAGGAACATTTCTGTGGAACTATTTTAAAATCGAGCCAGTAGTTTCTGACAAGAAGATTTTTTAAGTTTTTACTAATTAAACTTGCCCTGTCCCCCAGCGGCCATGTTTTTTGACAAATCAAGATGGCTTGAAAAAACTTGGTAGAGGGTCACCCAAGGAACATTTATATGAAGTTATATCAAAATTATCCCAGTGGTTTCAGAGGAGAAGTTGTTAGAAGCTTAAAGTTAACGATGGACAACAGACGGACGACGGACGACAGACGACGGACACCAGCGATCACAAAAGCTCAGGCTCAGGTGAGCTAATGAGTAATAAAAAATCATTTAGGCTGATGATGTGATGTACATAGTCTATCACTCTTGACTCAATATGCTTCTCTCAGTGTTGTTTTTGCAGGACACTTAGGACCAGTCTAATGTTCACTATGTATAACCCGTAATCTAATACAAATGATATGACAGTAAGAAAATAACCAAAAGTATCACTGTGCAACAACAATCAGCTGTAAACAAATCACCAACTTCAACTCAAACCTATCAACTATCGATAATCTGAGACAATCACAACACCACTACAGAGTGGACAGTTATGATTTTTGTTCAATTCGGTAAAACATGTTTCTGTAAGTTGGATTAATTCAGTTAATCAGCTAGAATTAATTGTTGATGAGCATTACTCAATAATGTAGATTTATTTTTCAAATGAAATCTTCCACATGCATACATAATATTACATATATGGAGATAATTATTTGTGAATAACCAAACATAAATGTACAGACCAGGCTATGGCGAGAGCACCTAGCTACAATGAAAACCATAGACACAATATCAAGGCCTCTGCCAAACCAACAAATTTGGTGTTGACCATGACTTATATACTATGGTTTTACATGCAACACATCTGGACTGGACGAACAATTTACATACATGAACTGATAGCTTTATATGAGTAGGATCCAGTTAAGGATTCATGACTACTCACATGCTATATAAAGGACAGCTTTAGAAACCGCCGGATCATGAAGATACAGTGAATTCATATGTATTTTATTTCATATAGGGAGATAATTAAATTCACAACAACGGACTTTCCAATTTTAACTATATAAAACTACTGACTATGGGTAAAAGACTATAATTTATAAAACAATGTGCTTGATGAAAAACTCATTTACTTCACATAGAAAGTTTAAAAATTAGTTTCTGGTAAAAAAAAAAAAAAGAACTCAGGGTTTCAGTATGTTTGATACAACTATAATGACCTAACATAATTATAGATTTTTGTTAACATATGTGGCCCTCCCAATAACAATGCTATACAAAATTTCACTTGAAGTAACAAAAAGGAACACCAGGCGAGCTAACAGCATTTGAGGAGTGTTTTGTTTATTTATGACAGGAAACTGGTTTAAAAACATGTGTTCAAAAGAATGATACACTCCTTTTTTTTCTTGTTTTCTTTACTGAAGATACAATTTTATATGGGGAAATATTACAATTAAGTTAGCAACAGAACTAATTTTCATAAATAACTTGCTATTTATAGTTCTGCAATTTGCTAATTAATTTCAAACAAGGTAGGAAAATGTTGTTTCCAGGTTTTTTTATTGATTTAACCTCTTAAATGTACATTTGTCTCATGTAGTGTTATAACTGGGTTGACAGATAATGCTGATGAGTGTACATTTGTCTCATGTTGTGTTATATCAGGGTTGACAGATACTGCTGTTGAATGTACATTTGTCTCATGTAGTGTTATATCTGGGTTGACAGAATAATGTTGTTGAATGTACATTTGTCTCATGTAGTGTTGTAACTGGGTTGACAGACAATGTTGTTGAATGTACATTTGTCTCATGTAGTGTTATATCTGGGTTGACAGAATAATGTTGTTGAATGTACATTTGTCTCATGTAGTGTTATATCTGGGTTGACAGATAATGTTGTTGAATGTACATTTGTCTCATGTAGTGTTATATCTTGGTTGAAAGATAATGTTGTTGAATGTACATTTGTCTCATGTAGTGTTATATCTGGGTTGACAGATAATGTTGTTGAATGTACATTTGTCTCATGTAGTGTTATATCTGGGTTGACAGATATTGTTGTTGAATGTACATTTGACTCAGGTAGTGTTATATCTGGGTTGACAAACAATGTTATTAAATGTACAATTGGCTCATGTAGTGTTATCACTTGGTTGACAGGCAATGTTGTTGAATGTACAATTGTCTCATGTAGTGTTATAACTGGGTTGGCGGACAATGTTGTTGGATATACATTTGTCTCATTTAGTGCTATAACTGGGTAACACAATGTTGTTGAATGAATATTTGCCTCATGTAGTGTTATATCTCGGTTGATAGACAATTTTATTGAATGTACATTTGTCTAATGTAGTGTTATAACTGGGTCGAAAGACAATGTTGTTGAATGTACATTTGTCTCATGTAGTGTTATATCTGGGTTGAAAAACAATGTTGTTGGATGTACATTTGTCTCATTTAGTGCTATAACTGGGTTACACAATGTTGTTAAATGAACATTTGCCTCGTGTAGTGTTATATCTGGGTTGACAGAAAAATGTTGTTAAATGAACATTTGCCTCGTGTAGTGTTATATCTGAGTTGACAGATAATGTTGTTGAATGAACATTTGCCTCATGTAGTGTTATATCTAGGTTGACAGAAAAATGTTGTTAAATGAACATTTGCCTCGTGTAGTGTTATAACTGGTTTGACAGACAATGTTGTTGGATGTACATTTGTCTCATTTAGTGTTATAACTGGGTTGACAGACAATGTTGTTGAATGTACATTTGTCTCATGTTGTGTTATAACTGGGTTGACAGACAATGTTGTTGAATGTACATTTGTCTCATGTTGTGTTATAACTGGGTTGACAGACAATGTTGTTCGATGTTCATTTGTCTCATGTAGTGTTAAATCTGGGTTGACAGACAATGTTGTTTGATGTACATTTGTCTCATGTAGTGTTATAACTGGGTTGACAGACAATGTTGTTTGATGTACATTTGTCTCATGTAGTGTTATATCTGGGTTAACAGACAATGTTGTTGAATGTACATTTGTCTCATGTAGTGTTATATCTGGGTTGACAGACAATGTTGTTTGATGTACATTTGTCTCATGTAGTGTTATATCTTGGTTGAAAGACAATGTTGTTGGGTGTACATTTGTCTAATGTAGTGTTACAACTGGGTTGACAGACAATGTTGTTGAATATACATTTGTCTCATGTATTGTTATATCTGGGTTGAAAAACAATGTTGTTGGATGTACATTTGTCTCATGTAGTGTTATAACTGGGTAACACAATGTTGTTGAATGAACATTTGCCTCATGTCGTGTTATATCTGGGTTGATAGACAATTTTATTGAATGTACATTTGTCTAATGTAGTGTTATAACTGGGTCGAAAGACAATGTTGTTGAATGTACATTTGTCTCATGTAGTGTTATATCTGGGTTGAAAAATAATGTTGTTGGATGTACATCTGTCTAATTTAGTGCTATAACTGGGTTACATAATGTTGTTGAATGAACATTTGTCTCATGTAGTGTTATATCTAGGTTGACAGATAATGTTGTTAAATGAACATTTGCCTCGTGTAGTGTTATATCTGGTTTGACAGACAATGTTGTTGGATGTACATTTGTCTCATTTAGTGCTATAACTGGGTTACACAATGTTGTTGAATGAACATTTGCCTCATGTCGTGTTATATCTGGGTTGACAGATAATGTTGTTGAATGTACATTTTCCTCATGTAGTGTTGTATCTAGGTTAACAGAAAAATGTTGTTGAATGAACATTAGCCTCATGTAGTGTTATATCTGGGTTGAAAGACAATGGTGTTGAATGTACATTTACTTCATGTAGTGTTATATCTGGGTTGACAAACAATGTTGTTTGATGTACATTTGCCTCATGTAGTGTTATAACTGTGTTGACAGACAATGTTGTTGAATGTACATTTGTCTCATGTTGTGTTATAACTGGGTTGACAGACAATGTTGTTTGATGTACATTTGTCTCATGTAGTGTTAAATCTGGGTTGACAGACAATGTTGTTTGATGTACATTTGTCGCATGTAGTGTTATATCTGGGTTGAAAGACAATGTTGTTTGATGTACATTTGTCTCATGTAGCGTTATATCTGGGTTAACAGACAATGTTGTTGAATGTACATTTGTCTCATGTAGTGTTATATCTTGGTTGACAGACAATGTTGTTTGATGTACATTTGTCTCATGTTATGTTATATCTGGGTTGACAGACAATGTTGTTGGGTGTACATTTGTCTAATGTAGTGTTACAACTGGGTTGACAGACAATGTTGTTGAATGTACATTTGTCTCATGTCGTGTTATAACTGGGTTGACAGACAATGTTGTTGGATGTACATTTGTCTCATGCAGTGTTATATCTGGGTTGACAGACACTGTTGTTGAATGAACATTTGCTCGAGTAGTGTTATAACTGGGTTGACAGACAATGTTGTTGGATGAACATTTGTCTCATTTAGTGCTATAACTGGGTTACACAATGTTGTTGAATGTACATTTGCCTCATGTCGTGTTATATCTGGGTTGAAAGACAATATTGTTGAATGTACATTTGTCTAATGTAGTGTCATAGCTGGGTCGAAAGACAATGTTGTTGAATGTACATTTGTCTCATGTAGTGTTATAACTGGGATGACAGTCAATGTTTTTAAATGTACATTTGTCTAATGTAGTGTGACAACTGGGTTGACAGACAATGTCGTTGAATGTACATTTGTCTCATGTAGTGTTATAACTGGGATGACAGTCAATGTTTTTAAATGTACATTTGTCTAATGTAGTGTTACAACTGGGTTGACAGACAATGTTGTTGAATGTACATTTGTCTCATGTAGTGTTGTAACTGGGTTGACAGACAGGGTTATAGTATGTACATTTGTCTCATGTAGTGTTTTAACTGGGTTGACAGACAATGTTGTTGGATGTACATTTGTCTAATGTAGTGTTATAACTGGGTCGAAATACAATGTTGTTGAATGTACATTTGTCTCATGTAGTTTTATAACTGGGTTGACAGACAATGTTGTTGAATGTACATTTGTCTCATGTAGTGTTATAACTGGGTTGACAGACAATGTTGTTGAATGTACATTTGTGTCATGTCGTGTTATAACTGGGTTGACAGACAATGTTGTTGAATGTTCATTTGTCTCATGTAGTGTTATAACTGGGTTGCAAACAGTGTTGTTGAATGTACATTTGTCTCATGTAGTGTTATATCTGAGTTGACAGACAGTGTTTTTGAATGTACATTTGTCTCATGTAGTGTTATATCTGGGTTAACAGACAATGTTGTTGAATGTACATTTGTCTCATGTGGTGTTATATCTGGGTTGACAGACAATGTTGTTGAATGTTCATTTGTCTCATGTAGTGTTGTAACTGGGTTGACAGACAATGTTATAGTATGTACATTTGTCTCATGTAGTGTTATAACTGGGTTGACAGACAATGTTGTTGGATGTACATTTGTCTAATGTAGTGTTATAACTGGGTTGAAATACAATGTTGTTGAATGTACATTTGTGTCATGTAGTGTTATAACTGGGTTGACAGACAATGTTGTTGAATGTACATTTGTCTCATGTAGTGTTATAACTGGGTTGACAGACAATGTTGTTGAATGTACATTTGTGTCATGTCGTGTTATAACTGGGTTGACAGACAATGTTGTTGAATGTACATTTGTCTCATGTAGTGTTATATCTGAGTTGACAGACAGTGTTTTTGAATGTACATTTGTCTCATGTAGTGTTATATCTGGGTTGACAGATAGTGTTGTTGAATGTACATTTGTCTCATGTTGTTTATATCTGGGTTGACAGACAGTGTTGATGAAAAAACATTTGTCTCATATAATGGTATGACTTGGTTGACAGATAATATTGTTGAATGTACATTTGTCTCATGTAGTGTTATATCTGGGTTGACAGACAATGTTGTTGAATGTACATTTGCCTCATGTAGTGTTATATCTGGGTTGACAGACAATGTTGTTGAATGTACATTAAAAATTTTGCCTCATGTAGTGTATCTGGGTTGACAGACAGTGTTGTTGAATGTGCATTTGTTTCATGTAGTGTTATAACTTGGTCGAAAGACAATGTTGTTGAATGTACATTTGCCTCATGTAGTGTTATATCTGGGTTGACAGACAATGTTGTTGAATGTTCATTTGTCTCATGTAGTGTTGTATCTGGGTTGACAGACAGTGTTATAGTTTGTACATTTGTCTCATGTAGTGTTTGTTATAACTGGGTTGACAGTGTTGATGAAAAAACATTTGTCTCATGTAATGGTATGACTGGGTTGACAGATAATATTGTTAAATGTACATTTGTCTCATGTCGTGTTATATCTGGGTTGACAGACAATGTTGTTGAATGTACATTTGCCTCATGTATTGTTATATCTGGGTTGACAGATAATGTTGTTGAATGTACATTTGCCTTATGTAGTGTTATATCTGGGTTGACAGATAATGTTGTTGAATGTACATTTGTCTCATGAAGTGTTATATCTGGGTTGACAGACAGTGTTGTTGAATGTACTTTTGTCTCATGTAGTGTTATATCTGGGTTGACAGACAATATTTTGAATGTACGTTTGTCTCATGTAGTGTCATATCTGGGTTGACAGATAATGTTGTTAAAGCGGTATTGTGAATTTTATTAATCTAATTTTGTGAAAGGCATTACAGTTATACAAATTGTATTTTAGACCTGGTGGTGAAATTATTTTATACAATTTATACAGATTAGACTTGGTCAACATGAATGTATGTGGCAGGCTTACTTTTCTCAGACCACTTGTATAGCCCTATTATCTAATTTAAGTTCTAAATCTGTTTTACATGAATAAATACAGTTGTTCACATTCCCTTAAGCTGGATTAACACAAGAGCCTTTCACAATATTAAATGCATAATGTTTATTAACAAACAGAACCGTTGGTAGAAATCAAAAATTTTATGTATAAAATATTATATTACTATAGAGCGCTACTTGTATAATTCTTAAGATTGGTTTCAACTTGTTGAAGTAGATAAAAAATATAATTGATTTTCTCACATCATGTATTATGGGCAGAAAAGAATCAGAATTTCATGTTATGCTTTGACATCAATGTTTTTTTAAGTGACATTGACCATTGGTCACCTTTTAAAAATATCAATGACAATATCAAGGGACCTAACAATGTTATAATTAATTAATATTCATATTTATGAAGATATGAATCTCCAAATATCACCACCTGAACCTTGATATTTAACAACTGATTGAATATTTAGTGTCATTTTTATGGCATCGAAGGCTAACAGATGATCAGTTAACCTAACCACTGTTTCCTGGAATCCTGAAAGGTTAATCAGTACTCGAGCACACCCCATCTATGCAAGTTACTGATGAATTTCTCACTGGAATCTGCGTTGAAAGACCCCTGAATTGATAGTCAGATGCGTAACCAACTGATCTAATTAGGCCCAGCAGATGATATTTAAGAAATAATTCACATATTCTTAAAAAGTACAAATTGATATTTTCTTGAATTTTCAGTCATGGCGATTAGAACTGAGGAAAATAAAATATTTGCTACATTTTTTGTCATATTATATAACCATATAATTAAATTGAAAGAGAAAGTAATAGAAAAACTCTAATTCAAAGATCGTACTAAAATTTTTTTTTTTTCTAAAATTCATTTTTAACAAAACTAAGTCCCCAGGAATATGCTCTTGAACCAAAAACAACGAAAATTAATGATTTCACAGTATTAGAATTTTATTATTAACATCATGTAGATAAATGACAAAGTTCTCTGTAACAAATTTAAGTGAAAATGTATCACAATTGCAGCATGTCTGTTTAAATGTACATTTGTACCTGACTGCCTCTAATTTATTTGTTGTTTTTTTAATTTTTAGTGTCATTTTTTTGCCATCAAGGGCTAACTGACTATAAGTTAACCTAACCACTCTTTCCTGAGATCCTGGAAGGTTAATCAGTACACCCATCTCCGTAAGTAACTGATAACTTTTCAACTTGAATCAGCAGTGAGAAATAAGATGCAAAGTCATATATCAATCATCACGGAGACTGTGGCCAGGTGTGGATTTGAACTTGCGACCCATGGATTGACTGTCAGAGTGTTCGAATGAAATTTCATGACGGATAAAACAATGTATTTACATTATCATACTGTGTGAGGTTCAAGATCAGGCTAAACTGATCTTGATTTTTGACTCTAAAATTGAAGACATTTTTTGTTTATGAAACAGCAAATAATGAGATTTTCATTCATGAACTGAATTGGAAGATAGTAGAAGATGGATGACAAGGCCATCTTTATGCTTTGTCAGTTTGCAGAACACTTAAAAAAAACTCAATGTTAATGAGTTGTAGTTAGTAAATATACATTGTGTTTTGCTATATATATAATAAGTATGATTTTGGTAAAAAGGTGACAAAGGTGAAATATTTCAACTTCAAGGCCCGAGCCCGCACCCCTAAGTTCTTATTTAGAACATTCTAAAGGTAGGTCCATATAAGGTTTAAACATTAATTTTTAACTCCCAAGCAACTGTGACCCTTTTGTCTGAGCAGGCTAAATGCACATTTCCATATAAATTCATTTCAATTCTCAGTGGGGGTGGTGGGGGGGAGGTTTTTTCAATGGTGACTTGGACTGCTAAAGCATTTAACACCTATCAATAATGTAAACAGGCGATACAAGTATGGTTGATATAAATAAATCTATAGATAAACATCTTCAAAATACCATTTATATATAGTTATATCTTAGGTGAAGTAAAAGAAGAACACCAGATAAACTTGTCAATTCTGGATATGTACTTCATGGAGATTCAGTGATTTTTCACTGGATTTATCTCTTATTTACGATAAAGCATAAATGTATGCATACCTTTAAAGAGAATATATCAGGAAAAAACGCTATAAATGTCTTAAAAAATAAAACAATTATAAATAGGGATAAAAAGCATCTCATTATCATTAATAAATAAAATCCGAATGGTTTGGAATGTTAAATCCACCAAAACATGACAATATCGATATTTAAATTGGAGTGGTGAACTTGAAATGAAATCCCCATACTAAAAAAAGACAGCATTTAAATACTGCCTGACGTCATTCAGACTCTTTCTAAAATGAAACAACTTGTATTATGTGTTAGCCAGTATTAATGGTGGATCTAGTCTTTAATAAACCCAGCGTACACCCTTTAAGGCCATCCTTAAAAAAACACTTGTTTGCCATGCTCCTGCCTACTCACTCAAAATTGCAGCTATCCAAACTTTTTTTGCCTTTCAAAGTATTTAACTTTTTTTTTCATGATTTCTGTCCATTTTTCTTTAAAATGACTGCAAAATTAAAATCTGCAAAAAAAAAAAAAATAGCTACCTACCTATTCACATGAAAAATACTGGGTCAGAGTACAGCAAACAAACATTTTTTTCAAGGATGGCCTTATACTTAAATAATGAACTTATAAACATGAAAAATATAAAAACTATTGATATACATTAAAAATCAGGACAGAAACAGATAATATGGTGGTCAGATGTCCATAATGTGTGCACCATGTGTTGCAAATACATCAACATGTTTTTATTGACATAGCTTGTTGACTGTCATTTTGTCCTCTTCTCTGCCATTATCCCCTTGCCTACTGAGCTTTTGAGATCAACCTCCCCATTCAGTTATGAATATATATATATTTCATGAATATTCCCTGTAATACCATAGTCAACTTTTAATTGAAACTTTTGTTCTGCAAAATTATGTCCTACTTATGAGACATTTTCTCCTTAATTTTAATCTATTTTATTCAATATTTGTAATGTACCGGTATTCAGTTTATTCGTGATGAAGGCCTCTGACCTTCACCCCTACCAGCCACACATGACTCACCTTCAACATTCTGACCTCCCTCATGGCTATTTTCTTGACCATTTTATCATCTTCACTTTCGAGGAACTTCTTGATAGCAACCAGCTGCCCAGACTCCTTGTGTTTACACTTGAGCACCATACCATAGCTGCCTTCACCAACCAGCCCTAGATTCTCATACTTCTCCATCGTACGCAGCGCACACGTCCCTCCCACACTCAAGAGCTGTAGTAATAAAATAAGATGGTAAAAAACTTATGTAGTAAAAACATTTAACAAATATATATATCAATTGGTAAAGCAGCAAAAATATAAACTGCTAAGCACTGCTCTTGTGATTTAAAATTCTATATTAAAACTAAATAAGTTCACTTTTTGTAAACAGCAGAACACAACAGATTTAAAGTAAGATAAAATAAAATTGGTAAAATCAAATGTATTCCCCCAAATTAACGCCTCCTGAGGCAATGCATTTTTCAAAAAGGAAGTTTCTATTTTTTTTAAGTGTGTTACAAACAATCTTGTGTTTGATAATTATTTAACAAAAATATGAATAATAATTAGGTTTCTTGTAACAGATAACATTTATAAGGGGTGTGTGAGTATTTGGGTGAATATGGTATGCCAGTCAATTGAACTGATGTGGGCTGTCAATTAAACAAGTTGATAATGAAATCAGGGATCAATATCGTTTCCAGGGCATCATTTTCCTTCAACAAGCAAATGGTTTCTAAGTAACACTACATTGTATTACATTGTATTTACTTGGACACACAACATTACATGGCCTGTGGGCGGAGCAATAGCCCCTCTCGTCAGGTCAATTTCAGTTGATCTACAATTTCTACACTGCCTTGATACCTTGATATAGTCTTTTACTTTGTTACTTTGATAAAATGTTCTGGAAATTCTCACTAAGAACATAGCATTTTTAAGATTTACTGCATAACTACAGACCAAATTTGGTGACTAAATGCAAAAACTTAATGTTATGTGTGCAAAGGTGAAGGTCACCCACAAAATTGCTGCATGGTTTTAAATAGTACTGCCCATTATATGACAAAAAGTCTTTAAAGAAACACAAAAATTTAATATTGAATGTTGATGATAACGTGGCTGCCAGTGTCGTCACAAATGGAAAAGTAACACATATGGCTCTATTTTCATTCAAAACAACTGTTTTATCAGCCAAGTATTATCAACTTTACAATGATACTAAAACAACACTACAACTTGGCAATGGACACACAACATTGTCCCAGAGAGAATCAAACCCATAATGCATGCATCCTGCGGCCAATATTACAACTCAGTTATGGACACACCACATAGTCCCTTGAAAGAATCAAACCCATAATGCATGCATCCTGTAGCCAACATTATAACTTGGTTATGGACACACCACATTGAACTAGAGAGAATCAAATCCATAATCAATGTATCCTGTGGCCAACACTATAAATTGGCCATGGATACACCACATGGTCCCAGAGATGATCAAACCCATAATCCATGCATCCTGGGGCCAACATTATAACTTGGTTATGGACACACCACATTGTTCCAGAGAAAATCAAATCCTTAATCCATACATCCTGCAGCCAACATTATAACTCGGTTATAAACACACCACATTGTCCCAGAGAAGATCAAACCCATAATCCATGCATCCTGCGGCCAACATTATAACTTGGTTATGGACACACCACATTGTCCCAGAGAGAATCAAATCCAAAATCAATGCATCCTGGAGCCAACGTTATAACTTGGTTATGGACACCACATTGTCCCAGAGACAATTAAACCCATAATCCATTTATTCTGAGGTGCACATTATAACTTGGTTATGGACACACCACATTGTCCCAGGGAGAATCAAACCCGTAATCCATGCATCCTACGGCCAAGATTGAAACTTGGATATGGATACACCACATTGTCCCATGGAGAATAAAATGCATAATCCATGCATCCTGCAGCCAACATTATAACTTGGTTAGGGACATACCACATTGACCCTGAGAGAATCAAACCCATAATCCATGTATTCTGAGGCCAACATTATAATTGGTTATGGACACACCACATTGTCCCAGGGAGAACCAAATCAATAATCAATGCATTCTACAGCAAACATAATGACTCGGTTATGGACACACCACATTATCCCAGATAAGAATCATATCCATAATCTATGCATCCTGTGGCCAACACTATAACTTGGTCATGGATACACCACATTGTCTTAGAAAGGATCAAACCCATAATCCATGTATCCTGTGGCCAACATTATAACTTGGTTATAGACACACCACATTGTCTTGGAGAGGATAAAACACATAATCCATGCATCCTGTGACCAACATTATAATTGTTTATGGACACACCACATTGTCCAAGAGAGGATCAAACCCATTTTCCATGCATCCTGCAGCCAACATTATAACTTGGTTATGGACACACCACATTGTCTTAGAGAGAGAATCAAACCCATAATCCATGTATCCTTTGGCCAACATTATAACTTGGTTATAGACACACAACATTGTCTTAGAGAGGATCAAACCCATAATCCATGTATCCTGTGACCAACACTACAACTTGGTCATGGATACACCACATTAATCTAGAGAGGTTAAACCCATAATCCATGTATCCTGCAGCCAACATTATAACTTGGCCATGGACACACCACATTGTCCCAGAGATTATCAAGCCCATAATCCATGTATCCTGTGACCAACACTTTAACTTGGCCTAGACACACCACATTGTCCCAGACAGGATCTAACCCATAATCCATGGAACCTGCGATGAACATAATAACTTTGTCATGAATACACCACATAATTCTAGAGAGGTTAAACCATGTATCCTGCAGCCAACATTATAAATTGGCCATGGACACACCACATTGTCCCAGAGAGGATCAAACCCATAATCCATGTATCCTGTGACAAACACTTTAACTTGGCCTAGACACACCACATTGTCCCAGACAGGATCTTACCCATAATCCATGTAACCTGCGACGAACATGATAACTTTGTCATGAATACACCACATTATTCTAGAGAGGTTAAACCCATAATCCATGTATCCTGCAGCCAACATTATAACTTGGCCATGGACACACCACATTGTCCCAGAGAGGATCAAACCCATAATCCATGTATCCTGTGACAAACACTTTAACTTGGCCTAGACACACCACATTGTCCCAGACAGGATCTTACCCATAATCCATGTAACCTGCGACGAACATGATAACTTTGTCATGAATACACCACATTATTCTAGAGAGGTTAAACCCATAATCCATGTATCCTGCAGCCAACATTATAACTTGGCCATGGACACACCACATTGTCCCAGAGAGGATCAAACCCATGATCCATGTATCCTTCAGCGAACATTATAACTTGGCCTAGACACACCACATTGTCCCAGAGAGGATCAAACCCATAATCCATGTATCCTGTGACCAACACTTTAACTTGGCCTAGACACACCACATTGTCCCAGAGAGGATCAAACCCATAATCCATGTATCCTGTGACCAACACTTTAACTTGGCCTAGACACACCACATTGTCCCAGAGAGGATCAAACCCATAATCCATGTATCCTGCAACCAACACTTTAACTTGGCCTAGACACACCACATTGACCCAGAGAGGATCTAACCCATAATCCATGTAACCCGTGACGAACATAATAACTTGGTCATGGATACACCACATTATTCTAGAGAAGTTAAACCCATAATCCATGTATCCTGTGACCAACACTTTAACTTGGCCTAGACACACCACATTGTCCCAGAGAGGATCAAACCCATGATCCAAGTATCCTTCAGCGAACATTATAACTTGGCCATGGACACACCACATTGTCCCAGAGAGGATCAAACCCATAATCCATGTATCCTGTGACCAACACTTTAACTTGGCCTAGACACACCACATTGTCCCAGAGAGGATCAAACCCATGATCCATGTATCCTTCAGCGAACATTATAACTTGGCCTAGACACACCACATTGTCCCAGAGAGGATCAAACCCATAATCCATGTATCCTGTGACCAACACTTTAACTTGGCCTAGACACACCACATTGTCCCAGAGAGGATCAAACCCATAATCCATGTATCCTGTGACCAACACTTTAACTTGGCCTAGACACACCACATTGTCCCAGAGAGGATCAAACCCATAATCCATGTATCCTGCAACCAACACTTTAACTTGGCCTAGACACACCACATTGACCCAGAGAGGATCTAACCCATAATCCATGTAACCCGTGACGAACATAATAACTTGGTCATGGATACACCACATTATTCTAGAGAAGTTAAACCCATAATCCATGTATCCTGTGACCAACACTTTAACTTGGCCTAGACACACCACATTGTCCCAGAGAGGATCAAACCCATGATCCAAGTATCCTTCAGCGAACATTATAACTTGGCCATGGACACACCACATTGTCCCAGAGAGGATCAAACCCATAATCCATGTATCCTGTGACCAACACTTTAACTTGGCCTAGACACACCACATTGTCCCAGAGAGGATCAAACCCATAATCCATGTATCCTGCAACCAACACTTTTACATTAACCAATGTATTCTATTTTTGTACAGATCCCAGACAATTTTCCATGACAAAGGCAAAATGAATTTAGTTTAAACTACAATATCACACATCACCTTAAGATACACTTAAGTTTGAACAAATGCTCCACATGTTACGCATATTGATGAACATAAACTACACAAATAAATGAATTTTCTCACTCAATAGGTAGCACCAGGAGCCTAATTAAAATTTAAACATGTACTAACAATTCTAGCCAGTTATCCAAGTAACCATTGAACTAACTAGTTCAATACACACTGATTAAAGTATTTACCTATCACTTAAATCCCTACCAATCGCTGTCAAATCTCAGATCCAATACATTTGTATTGTGCCAGCATTGTACAACTTGAAATTATTTTCCAGTTTATATTTAGCAATTATTGAAGTGGATCAATTATCATGGATTAATGTCATTTTAAACAATGTTTCTTTAGGTAATTGAAATCAATAATCTTTTAATAAACAGGCACATGTATTAGGCATTATTATAAACTGATTTTCTGTAACACGATTGAATTCAATATTCGAAAATAAAAATACCATTGATAAATTATTAGGTTAACGTTTTAAAAAAAAAATTCTGTTTGGCTGGTGAGATACTTTACATAAACATGGATTTGCTATATAACAACAAAAGTAACTCCACCATCCAGATCATCCTTTAAATGTCAAAAGAAGATTTTATAAATTAAAATGAATATACTTATCTTATAATCTAGAATTGTCTTTTTTTATAATATATTCATGTATATGTTTTATTGTGACTTTGCCACAAATATGGGCCGCTAGCTTAAATCTCATAACAACCATCCTGATTACCAATCCAGGCATTGTTAGTTCAAATACCCACCGGATAATGTTTGTTTGTTTGACTATTTAGCACCTTTTTTATGATATCGAGGGCTAACAGACAATCAGGTAATCTAACCACTCGTTCTTGGGATCCTGGAAGTTTAACCAGTACTCGAGCACACCAATCCCACTAATAACTGATAACTTTCCCACTTTGAATCAGTGGTGAGAGAAGAATGACCATAAGCTGCAATGTCATATATCAATCATCAAAGAGACTGTGGTAGGCGGGGATTTGAACTCATGACCCAATTTTGATAGTTAAATGTGCTACCGACTGTGCAACCGGGGCCCGGCTTAACAGTTAAAGGATATAATTTCATCCCATTTGGTGAATTATATCCATCATTATTTTAACTATAGATTGGTACAGAGAGACAATCACAAAACCTGTATTTATGAGATTCTCATATGGGACGATTACAAATTTTATAATGTATTGAAAATATAAAGTGCTTTTTTGCACCAAATATTATTCTTAAAACAATGACAGAAAATGTTTGATTAATACCGGTAATAATCATGTTTAATTGACTTGATGCGGGTTGTCTATCTCACAAGTTGATAATCATACCACTATCTATATTGTTTCCAGATCCATCATTTTCCTTAGACAAGCAAACAATGTTTAAGTAAACACTTCATTATATTGCATGTATATTGTTTTTACTTGGACACGTGGCCAGTGGGCAGAGCGATAGTCGCTCCCACATCACATCAATTTATGAACTAAAATCAAGTATGGAGTGGTCAATTTACATGATTAAAAAAATCAACTGTCCACCTAATAAAAGTATATTACTTGTGAACTTATGAGGAGAGGTCTATTCTTAAATATATAATTACTTATCCACCTAAAGTATCACACATTTGAACAACCACCCTTAAGGGATTACTAGTATATCAGAATTTTTCAAAATTATAAAATTGCCTAAAACATTTTTTTCACTATATCATACCATCACTGACCCCTTATTGCCAAAAGGATATCTTTTTAAACATGCCATAATGATATAATGCAAAGGGATTTCCTAACTTGGGCTTTGGGCTATGCGCCAAAGTTACAATAAAATAGATTTTGCACTGAAAATTGCAACATATTTTGTGACGTGTTAAATATGTCACATGATTTCATTTCGATTTCAATCTGATCCGTTATGCAGAATGACAATGCAAAAGTCGTAAAGCAGTATTTAAGTGCTGTCTTTATTTAAAATGGGGATTTCAAAGTTAACCGCTCAAACTTGAACATCCATTTTGTCATGTTTTGGTGGATTTGACATAGCAAACTAATCATTATAATAATTTTATCAAATTTAATAATTATGTTATTTTCAAGACATTTATAGCATTTTTTCTCTTTAATGTAAAAAATAAAATCATTAAACTTCATGAATAATAATCAGATATACATGTATTCAACTTTTAACAACTCTATCCTATGCACTATATTTACAATCACTACCAAATAATATACCTTTGTGCAATCACCATTAATGTGAAACAAAAAAAGCAAGTAAACTTTCAAATCTTAATCATTATTTACTTCCACCTTGTGATTAGAAGTCTATTGTTTAGAATATGGACCATCAAGCGCCCGTACCTCCAGGTGAGCTATCTGTCTGATTACCTCTGTGGGACTGCTTCTGTTGTGTTTACTCTGTAAACACCCATACAACCATGTGAAGGGCTTGATATGGGTAATGCAAATATTTGACATGGCTTAAAGAATGTCTACCAAGCACTTGATAGCTACGTAATTCTTTTAACAACTGGTAAATCTAAAATAATATTGAGTATACGTTGACAGTTGAAATATATTTTCGAACGCATAATTATTGATCAGAACTTTACAAAACGTCAGAATGTCATGTTTACACATTATTGAACTCAAGTTATCAAGTTTTCGTACAATAAATTATAGTACAAAAAGAACTATTACACATTTATACAAAAATGATAATGAAACTAGTATCACCTAACAGCGACATGTCACGAGAACCTCAGAAATGTGAAATGTCCCAGGTTGCACGTTCTTAACTGAACTTTTCTGATTTTTATGGCAAAAAAATGTAATTTTTGTTACGTATTTTATCATACTTTTGGACAATAGACACATTTCCTGCCTATAGTAAGACCGAACACTTTGTTTTTACAGTTGGTAATAAACATTACCGTGACCCAATAGTAGACCGGAAAACTAATGTAGCAACAAGACAGTTTAAATGCATTTTTATGTTTTGTAATAAAAATGTTTATTGATCTTAATAAAACATGAAACAGAAGAAAAGTTCATATGATCGGCACACAGTGACAATATGCACATTCTCTTAATGCCAATACCTATTAAGCAAGTTTCATGCAGTTACGAGGACTTCTGTGGGAGTAGCTGGCCAGAAATTTATTGTGATACCCATCCCTATATACTTATTCATTTTACATCAATTGTGAAACAAGTTCTTACAACTTAGACAAACCACGCCTAAAGGCCTTCTGGGTAGAACCAGCAATAAGCATATGTGAATAAAGTGCCTCTCTCAAGGACACTACAACCCCTCTATCTTGGATTCAATGCTCTGGCATTTGACCATGTGCTCAACATATAAGAAATAAATAAGAAAATTCTATAATATGCAACAGAGTTCAATGGAGAAGTTATGTCAATATTGCAGAATGATCCTAGAAACAGATCCTAATTGATAACTTTTAGCAAATTAGCAAATTCTTCACAAAGTTAACCAATTTCAAAATTCCAACATTGTCACAGACTATATCTAAACCATAACACCCTTGTTAAAGAAAAGGTTAATGGTTTTAATGAGATACAATATAAATACAATACAAATATATTAAGTTTACATATTATTATAGGTTTCACATTAATTGTGCTACAAATACATCACAAGAGACAATAGATAATGTTCCTTAATTCAGTAACGAAACAGGATCAGTTTAAATATCAGATTAAAAGTAGACTATAAATTTGTTACTGACTAAATTGATTCCAAAATATGCGGGCGCAATACACCAAGGTTATTAATCGTTTCTTGATAATATGGATTAGTGGGAGAATGAATGACCTATACCAACATATTATATCTACTTGATAATAAAAACGTATATACCGTATTGCACAACGTACTGTATGAAAACAAAATTTTACCCAGTTTCTTGTTTAAAGGGAATATATCAAGATTTTACAAAATTTTAAAATTGACCATTAACACTTTACTCCACAGATACGCATTTTCCCGCACCAATCACAGAAGGCCTTTGAAAACAGTGCAGGAAGAGTTCAGATTGCTTGTAACTTCCTGCACTGTTTTCCACTCTGTCAGTTAATATAAACATAATTCACCCAATTATTTAAAAGCCTTCTTTATTAGGTGTCCAAACATCTATATTAGAGGTGTTCAAAGGCATCTATATGAAGTAAAGGGTTAACACGCCTCATTGACCCCATTATGGGAAAAGGATATATATTTAAAGTTGCCAAAATAATATATTGAAAAAGGATTTCCTAGCTTGAGCTATGAGCCTATGTTAGACTAAAATAGATATCCCGATTAAAATTGCAACAATTTATTGTATGACATTTTAAATGAGTTAAATGATTTCGTTTTGATTTCAATTTGATCCACTATATTGGTTAACATGTAATAAAAATTGTATCATCTTAGAAATACTCTAAATATTGATGTAAAAGTCATCAAACAGTATTATTTAAGAGTTATCTATTTTTGGAATCAAGTCTACCATTCCAATTGAAATATTGATTTAGTCTCATTTTGGTGGATTTGACATACCAAACCATTCAGTTTCTATTTTTTAATGATAATGAGATGATATTTTATCATTTTTCAATCGTTTTTTAAAAATAATTTCATTTTTAAGACATTTATAGCAGTTTTTCCTGATACATTCCCTTTTATAATAACAAAGTGTTCATACCTTATTGTTCAATCATTTTTTTTCCTGAAAATTGGGAAAAGGCCAGGGGCAATGAAATTAGAAATAATAAAAATATGACATACATGCAGACAAGCTTACAAAAAATTCTTAGGTTGATGAAAGTTTTATGTAGGTCAAATTTATAACCAAAATTGTATAATTACATGTATATACAATCATGTATGAATACTGATGGTCTTTTTACATAGAGCTAAAATTAAACAGTATTTTAAAAGTTATGTTGATAAAACATTACTCATGCAAACAATAGCAGGATAACAGACCAAACTTAATGATATTATCATTCTTACATCGACATTTAGGGGTTTTTGTGTTGATTTTTTTTTAGGTTTCTTCCTACACTGATATGCATAAAAAATATACCACACCCATACCATAGCAAATGACATGGGTTCCAACTCCCAATAGCCATCTCAATGTTCAATGTTCCCCAAATGGAAAAAAAAGAAAAAAATGAGTTCTTTTCTTCATACTTTTTTATTTTTTTTAAATATCAGACAGATGGCCTGTGCAAGTGTAGATCACAAGTATTGAACAAGCCAATAATGGTGAAAAAAAATCATGTTTTTTCTTTTCAGTTTTGGTGAAAACATGGTAATATCTCCCAATATGACAAATACCAGTGCAACTTCAAATTCAGTGTGACGAAACCCACTGGAACATAACATAAAAGGACATGCACAAAGTATTTACAAGGACAAGAAACTATAGTATACAAAGTGAGTCTAATCTACGATTTGTTTAAGCTGATGATCATCAATTTTATCTCAGTAAAGTCAAGTCTTCAAATTTTTACATATGTTTAAAAATGGCTTATTATCCCTTTACTCCATAGATACATGTTTTCCCCCACCAATCACAGAAGGATGTTTTTTTCTTAAAAAGCTCTTGTCGTAGCATGTAGACTTTTTTGTTAACAAAAATTATAAATAAATATAAAAGGAGTAAAAATGTATTGATATTGATATGGTCTTGTATATCTAGCATTCAAAGTAAATTTAATCATCCTGCAGGTAGAAGACAATATTACATCAATATTTGTCTTTAAAGAAAGTGTGTATGTCCCATGATCAATCAAAGTCAGTACAAACACACATTGAATTAAAGCAGCATAACCAGTAAGTTCTTCCTTTTTTAATTCAATAAATATTTGGAATAATTGTAATATATTTAGCATAAATTGTGACCATCTGGATCACAATACTATTGTTTATCATCAAAAACATTTATTTATACTTGCTATTATCGCTGACATTTGAATTAGATCCAACCCTTGGAATAATGTAAACGAGTTACAAGGTCCAACAAGATCTTGGAAATTTCTTGGCTTCATTGATTTAAAATGGTAAGCAGTTAGGTTAAGACTTAATATTTTACCGCTGATCTGGTTATATTCCTACAAAGCGCAGTGGTTACATCTGCTGGTTGTCACTTGGACGATCTGAGTTTGAACACCATGACGAGAATTTTTTTTCATTTATCGAGCAACAATTACTTTTTTCCTTCAGTACCTCATAAA
Organism: Panopea generosa; assembly: GCA_029582155.1. NCBI lineage: Eukaryota > Metazoa > Mollusca > Bivalvia > Adapedonta > Hiatellidae > Panopea > Panopea generosa. The sequence goes on from CM055895.1 coordinate 83,044,035, forward strand.
CAGTTCCTTATAGTAATAAAGTAAAATTATGTCAATAATTATAATTATGCAGCTAATTTGCATATTAAAGCTACTGATCAGCAAATATATATTAACAAGTAACTCATGTGTAAGAGAGGTATTGGTTGTTATAAAATCCATGGCGGGCGATGAAAATTCAGGAAAAGGTAATTCATAAAAGTTGTTTAGTTATTTATAACATTTAGCTGAAATTTAACATGCATGCCACAAGTCATTTTATTTTTATATGTATAAATAAAAGATGATCATCATATCAAACATTTCACGACAACTAGTTCATCTTGGTTAATGGTATTTATACATACTCTGGATTTATATTGCTGCATTAGCCTTTTATATTTTATCCACTATCATGCTGAAACAAAAACATCATTAAATGGAGTTGTCTCTCAAAACTGGAGAACACATTGCTAATTTATAAAACAGTGATCTGACATGTTTACGTGGTCCAGTGGTAGAGCATCGACCCCATAATTAGAGGTGTTTGATCCTCTGCCACAGCAATAATGCGGGATCCAGTGGTAGAGCATCAGCCCCATAATCAGGTGTTTGATCCTCCACCACAGTTATAATGCGTGGTCAAGCGGTAGAGAAGTGGCCCTCTAATTAGGTGTTTGATCCTCCATCACGGCTATAATGCATGGTCCAGTGGTAGAGCATCAGCCCCATAATTATATGTTTGATCCTCCACCACAGTTATAATGTGTGGTCCAGTGGTAGAGCATGGGCCCCATAATCAGAGGTGTTTGATCCTCCACCACGGCTATAATGCATGGTCCAGTGGTAGAGCATCAGCCCCATAATCAGGTGTTTGATCCTCCACCACAGTTATAATGTGTGGTCCAGTGGTAGAGCATGGGCCCCATAATCAGGTGTTTGATCCTCCACCACGGCTATAATGTGTGGTCCAGTGGTAGAGCATGGGCCCCATAATCAGGTGTTTGATCCTTCACCACAGTTATAATGTGTGGTCCAGTGGTAGAGCATGGGCCCCATAATCAGAGGTGTTTGATCCTCCACCACAGTTATAATGCGTAGTCCAGTGGTAGAGCATCAGCCCCATAATCAGAGGTGTTTGATCCTCCACCACGGCTATAATGTGTGGTCCAGTGGTAGAGCATGGGCCCCATAATCAGGTGTCTGATCCTCCACCACAGTTATAATGTGTGGTCCAGTGGTAGAACATCAGCCCCATATTCAGGTGTTTGATCCTCCACCACAGTTCTAATGCGTGGTCCAGTGGTAGAGCATGGGCCCCATAATCAGAGGTGATTGATCCTCCACCACAGCTATAATGTGTGGTCCAGTGGTAGAGCATGGGCCCCATAATCAGGTGTTTGATCCTTCACCACAGTTATAATGTGTGGTCCAGTGGTAGAGCATGGGCCCCATAATCAGAGGTGTTTGATCCTCCACCACAGTTATAATGCGTAGTCCAGTGGTAGAGCATCAGCCCCATAATCAGAGGTGTTTGATCCTCCACCACGGCTATAATGTGTGGTCCAGTGGTAGAGCATGGGCCCCATAATCAGGTGTCTGATCCTCCACCACAGTTATAATGTGTGGTCCAGTGGTAGAACATCAGCCCCATATTCAGGTGTTTGATCCTCCACCACAGTTCTAATGCGTGGTCCAGTGGTAGAGCATGGGCCCCATAATCAGAGGTGTTTGATCCTCAACCACAGCTATAATGTGTGGTCCAGTGGTAGAGCATCAGCCTCATAATCAGGTGTTTGATCCTCCACCACAGCTATAATGTGTGGTCCAGTGGTAGAGCATGGGCCCCATAATCAGAGGTGTCTGATCCTCCACCACGGCTATAAGGTGTGGTCCAGTGGTAGAGCATCAACCCCATAATCAAGTGTTTGATCCTCCAACACAGTTATAATGTGTAGTCCAGTGGTAGAGCATGGGCCCCATAATCAGAGGTGTTTGATCCTCCACCACAGTTATAATGTGTGGTCCAGTGGTAGAGCATCAGCCCCATAATCAGGTGTTTGATCCTCCACCACGGTTATAATGTGTGGTCCAGTGGAAGAGCATGGGCCCCATAATCAGAGTTGTTTGATCCTCCACCACGGCTATAATGTGTGGTCCAGTGGCAGAGCATCAGCCCCATAATCAGGTGTTTGATCCTCCACCACGGCTTTAATGTGTGGTCCAGTGGTAGAGCATCAGCCCCATAATCAGAGGTGTTTGATCCTCCACCATGGCTATAATGTGTGACAGTGGAAGAGAATGGGCCCCATAATCAGAGGTGTTTGATCCTCCACCACGGCTATAATGTGTGGTCCAGTGGCAGAGCATCAGCCCCATAATCAGGTGTTTGATCCTCCATCACGGCTATAATGTGTGGTCCAGTGGTAGAGCATCAGCCCCATAATCAGGTGTTTGATCCTTCACCACAGTTATAATGTGTGGTCCAGTGGTAGAGCATCAGCCCCATAATCAGGTGTTTGATCCTCCACCACGGCTATAATGTGTCGTCCAGTGGTAGAGCATGGGCCCCATAATCAGAGGTGTTTGATCCTCCACCACAGCTATAATGTGTGGTCCAGTGGTATAGCATCAGCCTCATAATCAGGTGTTTGATCCTCCACCACAGTTATAATGTGTGGTCCAGTGGTAGAGCATGGGCCCCATAATCAGGTGTTTGATCCTCCACCACGGCTATAATGTGTGGTCCAGTAGTAGAGCATCAGCCCCATAATCAGGTGTTTGATCCTCCACCACGGCTATAATGTGTGGTCCAGTGGTAGAGCATCAGCCCCATAATCAGGTGTTTGATCCTTCACCACAGTTATAATGTGTGGTCCAGTGGTAGAGCATGGGCCCCATAATCAGAGGTGTTTGATCCTCCACCACGGCTATAATGTGTGGTCCAGTGGTAGAGCATCAGCCCCATAATCAGGTGTTTGATCCTCCACGACGGCTATAATGTGTGGTCCAGTGGTAGAGCATCAGCCCCATAATCAGGTGTTTGATCCTCCACCACGGCTATAATGTGTGGTCCAGTGGTAGAGCATCAGCCCCATAATCAGGTGTTTGATCCTCCACCACGGCTATAATGTGTGGTCCAGTGGTAGAGCATCAGCCCCATAATCAGAGGTGTTTGATCCTCCACCACGGCTATAATGTGTGGTCCAGTGGTAGAGCATCAGCCCCATAATCAGGTGTTTGATCCTCCACCACGGCTATAATGTGTGGTCCAGTGGTAGAGCATCAGCCCCATAATCAGGTGTTTGATCCTCCACCACGGCTATAATGTGTAGTCCAGTGGTAGAGCATCAGCCCCATAATCAGAGGTGTTTGATCCTCCACCACGGCTATAATGTGTGGTCCAGTGGTAGAGCATCAGCCCCATAATCAGGTGTTTGATCCTCCACCACGGCTATAATGTGTAGTCCAGTGGTAGAACATCAGCCCCATAATCAGGTGTTTGATCCTCCACCACAGCTATAATGTGTAGTCCAGTGGTAGAACATCAGCCCCATAATCAGGTGTTTGATCCTCCACCACAGCTATAATGTGTCGTCCAGTGGTAGAGCATCAGCCCCATAATCAGAGGTGTTTGATCCTCCACTAAGGCTATAATGTGTGGTCAAGTGGTAGAGCATCAGCCCCATAATCAGGTGTTTGATCCTCCACCACGGCTATAATGTGTGGTCCAGTGGTAGAGCATGGGCCCCATAATCAGAGGTGTTTGATCCTCCACCACGGCTATAATGTGTGGTCCAGTGGTAGAGCATGGGCCCCATAATCAGAGGTGTTTGATCCTCCACCACGGCTATAATGTGTGGTCCAGTGGTAGAGCATCAGCCCCATAATCAGGTGTTTGATCCTCCACCACGGCTTTAATGTGTGGTCCAGTGGTAGAGCATCAGCCCCATAATCAGGTGTTTGATCCTCCATCACGGCTATAATGTGTGGTCCAGTGGTAGAGCATGGGCCCCATAATCAGAGGTGTTTGATCCTCCACCACGGCTATAATGTGTGGTCCAGTGGTAGAGCATGGGCCCCATAATCAGAGGTGTTTGATTCTCCACCACGGCTATAATGTGTCGTCCAGTGGTAGAGCATCAGCCCCATAATCAGGTGTTTGATCCTCCACCACGGCTATAATGTGTGGTCCAGTGGTAGAGCATGGGCCCCATAATCAGGTGTTTGATCCTCCACCACGGCTATAATGTGTCGTCCAGTGGTAGAGCATGGGCCCCATAATCAGGTGTTTGATCCTCCACCACAGCTATAATGTGTCGTCCAGTGGTAGAGCATCAGCCCCATAATCAGAGGTGTTTGATCCTCCACTAAGGCTATAATGTGTGGTCAAGTGGTAGAGCATCAGCCCCATAATCAGGTGTTTGATCCTCCACCACGGCTATAATGTGTGGTCCAGTGGTAGAGCATGGGCCCCATAATCAGAGGTGTTTGATCCTCCACCACGGCTATAATGTGTGGTCCAGTGGTAGAGCATGGGCCCCATAATCAGAGGTGTTTGATCCTCCACCACGGCTATAATGTGTGGTCCAGTGGTAGAGCATCAGCCCCATAATCAGGTGTTTGATCCTCCACCACGGCTTTAATGTGTGGTCCAGTGGTAGAGCATCAGCCCCATAATCAGGTGTTTGATCCTCCATCACGGCTATAATGTGAGGTCCAGTGGTAGAGCATGGGCCCCATAATCAGAGGTGTTTGATCCTCCACCACGGCTATAATGTGTGGTCCAGTGGTAGAGCATGGGCCCCATAATCAGAGGTGTTTGATTCTCCACCACGGCTATAATGTGTCGTCCAGTGGTAGAGCATCAGCCCCATAATCAGGTGTTTGATCCTCCACCACGGCTATAATGTGTGGTCCAGTGGTAGAGCATGGGCCCCATAATCAGGTGTTTGATCCTCCACCACGGCTATAATGTGTCGTCCAGTGGTAGAGCATGGGCCCCATAATCAGGTGTTTGATCCTCCACCACAGCTATAATGTGTCGTCCAGTGGTAGAGCATCAGCCCCAAAATCAGGTGTTTGATCTCCACCAATTATAATGCATGGTAGAGCATCAGCCCCATAATCAGGTGTTTGATCCTCCACCACGGTTATAATGCATGGTCCAGTGGTAGAGCATTGGCCCCATAATCAGAGGTGTTTGATCCTTTGCCACATCTATGTGTGGTGTTCTTGAGCAAGACATTTTTTCCGCATATACATATATTTAGTAATGGCTCTATCCAGGAAGACTTCCAGCATGATTTGTATAAGTTGTAATAAGTTTCATAATTAAAGTAAAATAAATATGTTTAAAATATGAAAAATTACATGCATATTGACATGCATGTCAAAACATGACCACTATAATTGCTGTTGATGGTTTAATCCCTATAAGTTGACCTTGTCCTATTTAGCCAGTTATATTTGAAAATAAATCTACTTTAATAATTATAAATTTTGGTATCAATTTAATTGGTGTGCTTTCATGTACTTTTTGAGTTTTATTCTTAATTCAGAAGTATCCATCTTCCAAAATATAGATCTTCATTTTCCATTTAGTGCAATGCTAAGATTCCTGAAACTTCTTTATATGATATTGAAAAAAAAACTTTTTTTTTGTTTCTATTATTAAAAGTACAATTTTTTACAAATATTTACATTTTTATTTGGATTAAACATAGACAATGTGTTCATGTGAAACATAAAAAAAGAAAACATTCCGACGTTTAAAAAACAGAATTAGAAAGTCAAACATGTCTAACTTATGACTGATTTAATGATATTGATGAAATACAAAAATAGATACTGCTACGATTTTTTATGTAAACAACTTGATTCTTTTAGACAGTTTTTATATGTTTTAGAATTTATCATGTATTTGGAATTTCAACTTGCATAAATGTTTGCAGTATGTGAGCATGTCAATGCTAATTTTGAACCTCATTGTTGTTTTTTATCAGCTGATTCTGGACTTTTTGATAATTTCAATGTACTCTAAATATATATGCATACTATTTATGAATAATTTACTTTGTTTGATGAATGTACAAGTATAAGTTTATTTGTTATATTGTGGGGAAAATGTCAATCTAGGCCTATATATGTAGCAATTTCTTCAAACAATCTAGGCATATATATGTAGCAATTATTTCAAACAATACATGAACAATAGATCTACTGAATTTGTACAATCACCCAAATCAAAATAAAGTGCATTTTTTCAGCATTTAAATGCTTTTCAATTATGAAATATGGTTAAAAAATGACTATCCTATTTTCAATAATCAATGTTTGCTGTGTAAATTGTCTATTTTGAATAACATATTAAAATAAAAAAAATAAAACCGAATTCAAGAATGGTCAAACGCAGGCACACGGATTCAATATTCACGCTCTTACCTGTTTATTTTTTTTATTATTAACAGCAAATATCCTTTCAATATATATATAAATCTCATTTCACCTGCAATTGCATATATTATAGTTAATTTGAGCAAACTGAGGAATTGTCATTGTGCAATTGTGTCAATTATATTTATATCCAAGTCCACTGTACCAAAAACAAGTTCAGCATTCACCGACATATTTTGTAATTTTTGCAGCTTAAAAAAAATTAACTAAACTAGATATATTGCTTAGTTATTTACAATATATATATACATTCACTTCAATAAGGTATTACCCCATGTCGCTTTACATTCATAAGAAGATTTGATACGATTACAAAGGTGTTATTTACAGCCTATTCAACTTGTTCAAAGGATCTTGTATCTACTGACAACAAACACTGGCGGCCATTTTGCTATTATATAAGTCAATGTCGAATTTATAATTCATAGCTTTTGTAGGAGAAATGTAATTAGAATTCAATACATAAGTTCAAGATTTCATTAAAATAATATATTTCTTTTATCCCAGTATATTTTAAATATTTAAAACTTGTTTAAATAAATAGAAATACGATTTTTTAAATAGTATAACCGCATGTACAAAACTGTAGCAATAGCCGTCTCACATTTAATAGTCACGTGATCAGCAAGGGCATCAAGAAGTTACAGGTGCTCGACTGGTCATTGATTCAACAAAATATTTAGTGTTTTTTTTTTAATGTAATTTCATTGTCATTATACACGTATGTGCATTATAGGAGGCAATAAAATCCAAAAATGTGTTTTTATTAAGGAAATGTTTTCAAATTAACAACTGAATTCATGAAAGTATAAAAAAAGATGTTATTTTACCTACAATTAACATTTTGGAAAATCACCCCATCTCACTGAAGTTTCTCCTTAAGGTGTGGGCTCACCATTGATTTTCTATCTTACTTCTATAGTTAATGAAACATTTTAATGGCTAATTTCATTCACATAAAGACCCAGCATTTTAATGGACATATGCAGTGCTAAAATATCATTAGAAAAGTATAGGGTTCAGAATGTTTCATCCAAGAGAAGCCCGTGTGGTTCCGGTTAAGAATAGATTGGGAATGTTCATTATTCATGTTAATTTTATAAAAAAATATTTTTGTCATGTTCGCTATTGTGGTTAAATTACCAAACCCTGTGTGGTTGCAGGGAGCCATATGAGTGATTGCAAGAATGGGATCACTGTGACTCATGAATGTTGTTGGTTCCAAGCGACAATTTGAGTACTACGATATAATTTGCTTAAACTCTGCCATTCTGCAGATATCAAGGTTCTAAGTTCATTCCGCATATTCTTTTGTTGATGTATTTTTTTATTAAATCTGTATACAGTTAACGCCATATTTTAACTTCTATATATAACTTTATTAAATGTTATATAATATGATGTTATTATGAGATTTAAACTCTAAAAACTTGAACACAGAAGGTATTTCTAAAAGCTCATGATCAACATAGTGTTAACATTCATACATTTTTCCATGACTGCATTTTTTCTTCACTTCGAGATTGCCTAACCACTTCTCGAAAACGTTACTAATGTACATCTGAGGTCGTTGGACATTAAATGCTTTCCTTTAAAGAAAAGTCATATACATGTAGGTCTATCATGATGGTCCAACTTTCGTTAAGAATGAACATACCGTGAAGATATTCTGGATCTGTGCATGTACTTTAATTACCATCATTTGTTTTAGGTGCATCATCCAATCAAACATTGGTATCAACTGACATGATGGACATTAGTCCTATTGTTCTGTTATGTATAATAAAGCAAAATACGAATCTAGTAAAGGCTGATGTCTGCCATGTCGCTTTGAATGGGCAAAAACACGTCAACTCGACAAATACTTTATTTGTCAAATATTGACATCTAGATGTTGCCAGTACGACATATGTATTTGCAGAGCTGCATACTGCAGATATGAATTTCTCGTTTTGTGACCTTTATGTGTCGCGCTGTCGTGCTGTAGTGTCTTCGCCCCGCCGACGATCCTCCCAGGCCAAGTGTTCTAAGGCGTCGTCTTAAGATCACTAACTTCGCAGCGCTCAGATCGTAGGTTCGAATCCTGCTCGCTCCAAAAACGTGATGACATAGTTTGCCAGTTACTTGCGTAGTCTAACATTCATTTTAGTTCATACTACTAGTAGTTTAAGCTCGAAGTAAGCTCACACAGAGCTTATATGAGTCACTCTCGAGTCCATTATCTGGATAGAATCAATACTGAGTTTTTAAGAGGTCATCGGTTCGGACCTGATATCAAACCCGCGATTTGTGACATAAGCGGTCAGCCATGATTCTTCAGCACTACCGGCCCTCTTACACATTTACTTTCACATTTGTTTTCAATTGAAGAAATAAAGTATTTTAATAACAGAAGTTTTAAAATGTTTTCGAAACAAGGCATAAACATGAATGTACAGAGTTCTCGATACCATAACAAACAAACCAATATACTAGTAGATACCCTGCAGAAACGGCGTAAATCTGACTCGTTACCTGACAATGACAATGTAACAGCCTATTTATCTGACGCTGTGAATATTATTCTTCAGTCATAAAAATACCATACAACTGGAGTCGTTCCTTGACAATGGCAATGCACCAGCCCATTTATCTGAAGTTGTAGACACAATTCTCCAATCAGGGAAAATACTATAAAACTGGACTCATTTTTTGGCAATGGCAATTAATGTACCAGTCAGTTTATCTGAAGTTGTAGACACAATTCTTGAGTCAGAGAAAATAATATAAAACTCAACTCATTACTTGGCACCGGCAATGTACCAGTCCATTTATCTGAAGTCGTCAGTCAGAGAAAATACTATAAAGCTGGACTCGTTACTTGCCCTGGCAACATACCAGCCCATTTATCTGAAGTTGTAGACAAAATTCTTCATTCAGAGAAGTTACTATAGAACTGGACTCGTTGCTTGACACTGGCAATATACCAACCCATCTGTCTGAAGTTGTAGACACAATTCTTCATTCAGAGAAGTTACTATAGAACTGGACTCGTTGCTTGACACTGGCAATATACCAACCCATCTGTCTGAAGTTGTAGACACAATTCTTCATTCAGAGAAGTTACTATAGAACTGGACTCGTTACTTGACACTGGCAATGTAACAGCCTATTTATCTGAAGTTGTAGACACAATTCTTCATTCAGAGAAACTACTATAGAACTGGACTCGTTACTTGACACTGGCAATATACCAGCCCATCTATCTGAAGTTGTAGACACAATTCTTCATTCAGAGAAGCTACTGTAGAACTGGACTCGTTACTTGACACTGGCAATATACCAGCCCATCTATCTGAAGGTGTAGACACAATTCTTCATTCAGAGAAGCTACTATAGAACTGGACTCGTTACTTGACACTGGCAATATACCAGCCCATCTATCTGAAGTTGTAGACACAATTCTTCATTCAGAGAAGCTTCTATAGAACTGGACTCGTTACTTGACACTGGCAATATACCAGCCCATCTATCTGAAGTTGTAGACACAATTCTTCATTAAGAGAAGTTACTATAGAACTGGACTCGTTACTTGACACTGGCAATATACCAGCCCATCTGTCTGAAGTTGTAGACACAATTCTTCACTCAGAGAAGTTACTATAGAACTGGACTCGTTACTTGATACTGGCAATATACCAGGTCATTTATCTGAAATTGTTGACATAAGTCGCCAGTCAGAGAAAATACTATTAAAGTGGACTCGTTATTTGGCATTGGCAATGTACCAGTCCATTTATCTGAAGTTGTGAACACAATTCTTCAGTCAAAGAAAAATCGATTAAAGTGGACTCGTTACTTGACAATGGCAATGTACCAGTCCATTTATCTGAAGATGTGGACATAATTCTTCATTCAGAGAAGTTATTATAGAACTGGACTCGTTACTTGGCACCGGCAATGTACCAGTCCATTTATCTGAAGTTGTGAAAGCAATCATCAGTTGTTTGTCATGCGCATATCTCGGTGACCACCACTCATCCTCTTGTGTTCACGATTATAATTTTAAGGGACTCAATGGTGCCGCAAGCGGTAGGCAGAAGTTTTGCCTCTTTTACAGATCTACATAGAGGATGCTTGTGAGGAAGCGGCAATATATTCAAGACATGTCGTTATGCTGTAATCTGTTTCCCATTACAATGTGCATGTTAGTTTCTTGTATTTTACTCGTTGGCGCCATATAAACCTTATTGTCGTATTTGTGTGTATGGCGTCATGAAACAAAACCCAATCATCCAGTCAAGCATTCAGGGCTCCGGTCTAATTTTCATGGTCAAAATATTTTTTTAATTTTTGATAACCAAATTAATATATCCATTTTAATGTGTATTCAAGAATTATTCGACTGATACATACGCCGCGAACAAAAAAACATTTTTAAAAGGTGGGTATACGCATACAGGAAAACACAGTGCACGTGAATACATTTATAGATATAACAAATTCCAGTTACAGTAGAGCTTCGTTGGCTCGAACTCGACGGGACTGTAAAAAAATAGTTCGACTTAAAGGTTGGTTGTTCGGGCCAAGTATTGTTCAACATAATATATCATGTGTATATACATCGACCAGATAAGTAGTTCGAACTATATGTTGTGTTTCAGTCATTCGTGTTCGAGCCCACGAAGTTCTAGAACACGCTTGAAATATAAGAATGGAATACGTATGCAATATGTCCTTTGATACTTTTCAATATCCCCATCATCAAGGTAAGGAAACACATGTCCAGCAAGATACGGAGTATTTAAATGGACGTCACAGTTAAAACATGTTTAAAACATCATATTTGAGCGAAATAAGACTTCTAATATTTAAAAATGAAATGTTGCAAAACTATTGACTAGTAAAGAAGAGAATGTTAACTCAGATGTACATGGATATATATAAACAATACAGATGCATATATACATTATAATTGATTAATTGAAATAAGACACACGGTGCAAGTATGCTTCATTAGATGGCTATCTACACGTTAACTCGTGTAATAATTGATATTGTTTCCGTTAGTTGTGTAGTTACCGCAATCATATTTCGATATAATTTTTATATAGTGTATACATATACTAAGTCAAATAATAAATCCATCAGTTAGTTTAAACAACATTTAATTCAACATAAACATGGTAGTCATACAGTCAATATACACATTAAATTACAAATGAAAAGGATCCAGAAGAAAGCTACAGCCATCAGCCAGGAAAGTAGATTCTATGTTAAGTGGTTCTAATATATGCCAAACATAATCTTTGGAATATATTACATAGAGTAAATTGGTTCTGGGTCGTAATAAACATCGATGCTGTCTTTCCTGAATGGATACTTGAGGGTAATGTCAACAGCCTGGTTCCGCTCCGCAAGTGAAGTTTCTTCGTGATGCAAAACAAGGTCCAGCAACGTGGGATATTCACAGAAGCGTTCAGCTACGCCATACCCCAGTTTTTCTTTGTGGTGTATTTTAATATGGACCACTTTAGAACAGAAGCTGAAATACATACAAAATAAATGGTACATCAAATATGAATATGTCTACATTAGTTTACGTAACATTTCGCAAGACACAAACGCAGTCAGTTTGCATGTAAGTTGAAACAAAAACCAACATATACATGAAAATAATGTAAAACATGTTAGATGAAAAGAGAGTGCAAAATTATTACTTGGGCATTTGGGAAGACGTACATAGGTAGAAGCGTACACGACGTATATTTGAGTAACTCACAAGACGTAGAGCAGTGTACTTGTGAGACAAACGTTTGAACAGCTGACAAGGCGAACATTTACATTAGCTGTAAGCAAGACAAACGTTTGGACAGCTGGCAAGACGCACATACAGAGCAGTGTAAAAGACAAACGTTTGGACAGCTGGCAAGGCGTACATTTACAGTAAGCAAGACAAACATTTGGACAGCTGGCAAAGTGTACATTTACAGTAAGCAAGACAAACGATTAGACAGCTAGCAAGGCGTACATTTACATTAACAGTGTATAAAACAAACGTTTGGACAGTGGCAATGCGTACATTTACAGTAAGCAAGACAAACGTTTGGACAGCTGGCAATGCGTACATTTACAGTTAGCAAGACAAACGTTTGGACAGCTAGCAAGGCGTATATTTACATTAGCTGTAAACAAGACAAACGTTTGGACAGCAGGCAATGCGCACATACAGAACAGTGTACAAGACAAACGTTTGGACAGCTGGCATGGCGTACATTTACAGTAAGCAAGACAAACGTTTGAACAGCTAGCAAGGCGTATATTTACATTAGCAGTAAACAAGACAAATGTTTGGACAACTGGCAATGCGCACATACAGAACAGTGTACAAGACAAACGTTTAGACAGCTGGCAATGCGTACATTTACAGTAAACAAGACAAACGTTTGGACAGCTAGCAAGGCGTACATCTACAGTAAGCAGGAAAAAAGTTTGGACAGCTGGCAAGGCGTACATTTAGAGTAAGCAAGACAAACGTTTGGACAACTGACAACACGTACATACAGAACAGCGTACATGAAAAACGTTTGGGCAGTTGACAAGACATATAAACATATAGGCATTATACAATGCAAACGTTGTTCAGCTGGCAAGACGTACATTCATATTAGAAGTGTACAGTACAAGCGTTTTGACAGCTGGCAGGACGCACATTCAAATTATCCGTGTACAAGACGAAAGTTTGGACAGCTGGTAAGACGTACATGCTGGTGAGTATTGTGCAAGACGGACGTTTGGACAGTTGGTAAGACGTACATGCTGGTGAATATTGTGCAAGACGAACGTTTGGACAGTTGGTAAGACGTACATGCTGGTGAATATTGTGCAAGACGGACGTTTGGTTAGTTGATAAGACGTACGTGCTGGTGAGTATTGTGCAAGACGGACGTTTGGACAGTTGATAAGACGTACATGCTGGTGAGTATTGTGCAAGACGGACGTTTGGACAGTTGGTAAGACGTACATGCTGGTGAGCAGTGTGCAGGAAGAAAATTTGGACAGTATCAAAAAGACTCAAATTCAGGTACGAAACAAATGTTTGAACAGCTGGCAAGACGCATGATGGTGAGCACAGTTATAGACAGAAGTTTGGACAGCTGGTAACACTTGCATACAGGCGAGCAGTGTGCTAGACGGACGTTTGCATAGCTGGCAACACTTGCATGCAGGCGAGCAGTGTGCTAAACGGACATTTGGATAGCTGGCAACACTTGCATACAGGCGAGCAGTGTGCAAGACGGACGTTTGGATAGCTGGCAACACTTGCATACAGGCGAGAAGTGTGCTAGACGGACGTTTGGATAGCTGGCAACACTTACATACAGGCGAAAAGTGTGCTAGACGGACGTTTGGATAGCTGGCAACATTTGCATACATGCGAGAAGTGTGCAAGTCGGACGTTTGGATAGCTGGCAACACTTGCATACAGGCGAGCTGTGTGCTAGACGGACGTTTGGATAGCTGGCAACACTTGCATACAAGTGAACAGTGTGCAAAACGGACGTTTGGATAGCTGGTAACACTTGCATACAGATGAGCAGTGTGATTGATGGACGTTTTGATAGCTGGCAGTAATTGCATACAGGTGAGCAGTGAGCTATGTGGACGTTTGGAAAGAAGACTTGCATGCAGGCGAGCAGTGTGCTAGATGAAGATTTGGATAGCTGGCAACACTTGCATATAGGCGAGCAGTGTGCTAGATGGACGTTTGGATAGCTGGCAACACTTGCATAAAGGCGAGCAGTGTGCTAGACGGACATTTGGATAGCTTGCAACACTTGCATATAGGCGAACAGTGTGCTAAACGGACATTTGGATAGCTGGCAACACTTGCAAACAGGCGAGAAGTGTGCTAGACAGACATTTGGATAGCTGGCAACACTTGCATACAGGCGAGCAGTGTGCAAGACGGACGTTTGGATAGCTGGCAACACTTGCATACAGGCGAGCTGTGTGCTCGCCGGACGTTTGGATAGCTGGCAACACTTGCATACAGGCGAGAAGTGTGCTAGACGGACGTTTGGATAGCTGGCAACACTTGCAAACATGCGAGCAGTGGGCAAGACGGACGTTTGGATAGCTGGCAACACTTGCATACAGGTGAGCAGTGTGCTAGACGGACGTTTGGATAGCTGGCAACACTTGCATACAGGTGAGCAGTGTGATTGATGGACATTTTGATAGCTGGCAGTACTTGCATACAGGTGAGCAGTGAGCTAGGTGGACGTTTGGATAGAACACTTGCATGCAGGCGAGCAGTGTGCTAGATGAAGATTTGGATAGCTGGCAACATATGCATATAGGCGAGCAGTGTGCTAAATGGACGTTTGGATAGCTGGCAACACTTGCATACAGGCGAGCAGTGTGCTAGACGGACATTTGGATAGCTTGCAACACTTGCATACAGGCGAACAGTGTGCTAAACGGACATTTGGATAGCTGGCAACACTTGCATACAGGCGAGAAGTGTGCTAAACGGACATTTGGATAGCTGGCAACACTTGCATACAGGCGAGCAGTGTGCAAGACGGACGTTTGGATAGCTGGCAACACTTGCATACAGGCGAGCTGTGTGCTAGCCGGACGTTTGGATAGCTAGCAACACTTGCATATAGGCGAGAAGTGTGCTAGACGGACGTTGGGATAGCTGGCAACACTTGCAAACATGCGAGCAGTGTACAACACGGACGTTTGGATAGCTGGCAACACTTGCATACAGGCGAGCAGTGTGCTAGACGGGCGTTTGGATAGCTGGGAACACTTGCATACAGGTGAGCAGTGAGCTAGACGGACGTTTGTATATATCACTTGCATACAGGCGAGCAGTGTGCTAGACGGACGTTTGGATGGCTGGCAACACTTGCATACATGAGAGCAGTGTACAAGACGGACATTTGGACAACTGGCAACACTTGCATACAGACGAGCAGTGTACTAGACAAACGTTTGGATAGCTTGCAACACTTGCATGCAGGCGAGCTGTGTATTAGATTGACGTTTGGATAGCTGGCAACACTTGCATGGAGGCGAGAAGTGTCCTAGATGGACGTTTGAGTAGCTGGCAGCATTTGCATATAGGCGAGCAGTGTGCTAGACGGACTTTTTGATAGCTGGCAACATTTGCATGCATGCGAGCAGTGTGCTAGACGGACGTTTAGATAGCTGGCAACACTTACATGCAGGCGATCAGTGTGCTAGATGGACGTTTTGATAGCTGGCAACACTTGCATACAGGCGAGAAGTGTGCTAGACGGACGTTTGGATAGCTGGCAACACTTGCAAACATGCGAGCAGTGTGCAAGACGGACGTTTGGATAGCTGGCAACACTTGCATACAGGTGAGCAGTAAGCTAGACGGACGTTTGTATATATCACTTGCATACAGGCGAGCAGTGTGCTAGACGGACATTTGGATAGCTGGCAACACTTGCATACATGCGAGCAGTGTGCTAAACGGACGTTTGAATAGCTGGCAACACTTGCATACATGAGAGCAGTGTGCAAGACGGACATTTGGATAACTGGCAACACTTGCATACAGACGAGCAGTGTACTAGACAAACGTTTGGATAGCTGGCAACACTTGCATGCAGGCGAGTTGTGTATTAGATTGACGTTTGGATAGCTGGCAACACTTGCATAAGGGCGAGAAGTGTGCTAGATGGACGTTTGAGTAGCTGGCAGCATTTGCATATAGGCGAGCAGTGTGCTAAACGGACTTTTTGATAACTGGCAACATTTGCATGCATGGGAGCAGTGTGCTAGATGGACGTTTAGATAGCTGGCAACACTTGCATACAGGCGAGAAGTGTGCTAGACGGACGTTTGGATAGCTGGCAACACTTACAAACATGCGAGCAGTGTGCAAGACGGACGTTTGGATAGCTGGCAACACTTGCATAAAGGCGAGCTGTGTGCTAGACGGACGTTTGGATAGCTGGCAACACTTGCATACAGGTGAGCAGTAAGCTAGACGGACGTTTGTATATATCACTTGCATACAGGCGAGCAGTGTGCTAGACGGACATTTGGATAGCTGGCAACACTTGCATACATGCGAGCAGTGTGCTAAACGGACGTTTGGATAGCTGGCAACACTTGCATACAGATGAGCAGTGTACTAGACAAACGTTTGGATAACTGGCAAAACTTGCATGCAGGCGAGCTGTGTGCTAGATTTACGTTTGGATAGCTAGCAACACTTGCATAAGGGCGAGAAGTGTTCTAGATGGACGTTTGAGTATCCGGCAACATTTGCATATAGGCGAGCAGTGTGCTAGACGGACTTTTTGATAGCTGGCAACATTTGCATGCATGCGAGTAGTGTGCTAGACGGACGTTTAGATAGCTGGCAACACTTGCATACAAGCGAGCAGTGTGCTAGACGGATGTTTGGATAGCTGGCAACACTTCCATGCAGGCGAGACGTGTACTAGACAAACGTTTGGATAGCTGGCAACACTTGCATAATGGCGAGCTGTGTGCTAGATGGACGTTTGGATAGCTGGCAACACTTGCATAATGGCGAGAAGTGTGCTAGATGGACGTTTGAGTAGCTGGCAACATTTGCATATAGGCGAGCAGTGTGCTAGACGGACTTTTTGATAGCTGGCAACATTTGCATGCATGCGAGCAGTGTGCTGGACGGACGTTTAGATAGCTGGCAACATTTGCATGCAGGCGATCAGTGTGCTAAACGGACGTTTGGATAGCTCGCAACACTTGTATGCAGACGAGCAGTGTGATAGACGGACGTTTAGATAGCTGGCTACACTTGCATGCGAGCGAGCAGTGTGCTAGACGGACGTTTGAATAGATGGAAATACTTGCATACAGGCGAGCAGTGTGCTAGATGGACGTTTGGATAGCTGGCAACACTTGCATGCTGGCGAGACGTGTGTAGACGGACATTTTGGATAGCTGGCAACACTTACATGCAGGCGAAAGTGTGCTAGACGGACGTTTGGATAGCTGGCAACACTTGCATGCAGGCGAGAAGTGTGCTAGACGGACGTTTGGATAGATGGCAACACTTGCATGCAGGCAAGAAATGTGCAAGACAGACGTTTTGATAGCTGGCAACACTTTCATGCAGGCAAGAAGTGTGCTAGACAGATGTTTGGATAGCTGACAACACTTGCATACAGGCGAGAAGTGTGCTAGACGGACGTTTGAGTAACTGGCAACACTTGCATACAGGCGAGCAGTGTGCTAGACGGACGTTTGGATAGCTTTCAACATTTGCATGTAGGCGAGAAGTGTTCTAGTCGGACGTTTGGATAGCTTGAAATACTAACATGCAGGCGAGAAGTGTGCTAGACGGACGTTTTGGATAGCTGGCTACACTTGCATGCAGGCGAGAAGAGTGCTAGACGGACGTTTAGATAACTGGCAACACTTGCATGCAGGCGAGAAGTGTGCTAGACAGAAGTTTGGATAGTTGGCAACACTTGCATGCAGGCGAGAAGTGTGCTAGACAGACATTTGGATAGCTGGCAACACTTGCATGCAGACGAAAAGTGTGCTGAGCGGACGTTTGGATAACTGGCAACACGTGCATGCTGGCGGGCAGTGTGCTACACGGACGTTTGGATAGCTGGCAACACTTGCATGCAGGCGAGAAGTGTGCTGGACGGACGTTTGGATAGCTGGCAACACTTGCATGTAGGCGAGCAGTGTGCTAGACCGACGTTTGTATAACTGGCAACACTTGCATGCAGACGATAAGTGTGCAAGACGGACGTTTGCATAGCTGGCAACACTTGCATGCAGGCGAGAAGTGTGCTAGATGGACGTTGGATAGCTGGCAACACTTGTATGCAGGCGAGAAGTGTGCTAGACGGACGTTTCGATAGCTGGCAACACTTGTATGCAGGCGAGAAGTGTGCTAGACGGACGTTTCGATAGCTGGCCACACTTGCATGCAGGCGAGAAGTGTGCAAGACGGACGTTTGGATAGCTGGCAACACTTGCATGCAGGCGAGAAGTGTGCTAGATGGACGTTGGATAGCTGGCAACACTTGTATGGAGGCGAGAAGTGTGCTAGACGGACGTTTGGATAGCTGGCAACACTTGCATGCAGGCGAGAAGTGTGCTAGACGGACGTTTCGAGAGCTGGCAACACTTGCATGCAGGCGAGAAGTGTGCTAGACGGACGTTTGGATAACTGGCAACACTTGCCTGAAAGCGAGACGTGTGCTAGACGAACGTTGAATAGCTGAGAACACTTGCATGCAGGCGAGCAGTGTGCTAGACGGACGTTTGAATAGCTGGCAACACTTGCATGCAGGCGAGCAGTGTGCTAGACGGACGTTTGAATAGCTGGCAACACTTGCATGCAGGCGAGCAGTGTGCTAGACTGACGTCTGAATAGCTGGCAACACTTCCATGCAGACGAGCAGTGTGCTAGATGGACGTTTGGATAGCTGGCTACACTTGCATGCAAGCGAGCAGTGTGCTAGACGAACGATTGGATAACTGGCAACACTTGCATACAAGGCGAGAAGTGTGCTAGACGGACGTTTGGATAACTGGCAACACTTGCATACAGGCGAGCAGTGTGCTAGATGGACAAATGGATAGCTGGCAACAGTTGCATGCAGGCGAGAAGTGTATAGACGGACGTTTGGATAGCTGGCAACACTTGCATGCAGGCGAGGAGTATGCTAGACGGACGTTTGGATAGATGGCAACACTTGCATGCAGGCCAGTAGTGTGCTAGACAGACGTTTTGATAGCTGGCAACACTTCCATGCAGGCGAGCAGTGTGCTAGACCGACGTTTGGATAGCTGACAACACTTGCATACAGGCGAGAAGTGTGCTAGACCGACGTTTGAGTAGCTGGCAACACTTGCATACAGGCAAGCAGTGTGCTAGACGGACGTTTATATAGCTGGCAACATTTGCATGCAGGCGAGAAGTGTTCTAGTCGGACGTTTAGATAGCTTGCAACACTTACATGCAGGCGAGAAGTGTGCTAGAAGGACGTTTTGGATAGCTGGCAACACTTGCATGCAGGCGAGAAGTATGCTAGACGGAAGTTTGGATAACTGGCAACACTTGCATGCAGGCGAGAAGTGTGCTGGACTGACGTTTGGATAGCTGGCAACACTTGCATGCAGGCGAGCAGTTTGCTAGACAGACGTTTGGATAGCTGGCAACACTTGCATGCAGGCGAGAAGTGTGCTAGATGGACAATTGGATAGCTGGCAACACTTGCATGCAGGCGAGACGTGTGTAGACGGACGTTTGGATAGCTGGCAACACTTGCATGCAGGCGAGGAGTATGCTAGACGGACATTTGGATAGATGGCAACACTTGCATGCAGGCCAGAAGTGTGATAGACAGACGTTTTGATAGCTGGCAACACTTGCATACAGGCGAGAAGTGTGCTAGACCGACGTTTGAGTAGCTGGCAACACTTGCATACAGGCGAGAAGTGTGCTAGACCGACGTTTGAGTAGCTGGCAACACTTGCATACAGGCGAGCAGTGTGCTAGACGGACGTTTGGATAGCTGGCAACATTAGCATGCAGGCGAGAAGTGTTCTAGTCGGACGTTTGGATAGCTGGCAACACTTACATACAGGCGAGAAGTGTGCTAGACCAACGTTTGAGTAGCTGGCAACACTTGCATACAGGCGAGAAGTGTGCTAGACGGACGTTTGGATAGCTGGCAACACTTGCATGCAGGCGAGGAGTATGCTAGACGGACATTTGGATAGATGGCAACACTTGCATGCAGGCCAGAAGTGTGATAGACAGACGTTTTGATAGCTGGCAACACTTGCATACAGGCGAGAAGTGTGCTAGACCGACGTTTGAGTAGCTGGCAACACTTGCATACAGGCGAGAAGTGTGCTAGACCAACGTTTGAGTAGCTGGCAACACTTGCATACAGGCGAGCAGTGTGCTATACGGACGTTTGGATAGCTGGCAACATTAGCATGCAGGCGAGAAGTGTTCTAGTCGGACGTTTGGATAGCTGGCAACACTTACATACAGGCGAGAAGTGTGCTAGACCAACGTTTGAGTAGCTGGCAACACTTGCATACAGGCGAGAAGTGTGCTAGACCGACGTTTGAGTAGCTGGCAACACTTGCATACAGGCGAGCAGTGTGCTAGACGGACGTTTGGATAGCTGGCAACATTAGCATGCAGGCGAGAAGTGTTCTAGTCGGACGTTTGGATAGCTGGCAACACTTACATGCAGGCGAAAAGTGTGCTAGAAGGACGTTTTGGATAACTGGCAACACTTGCATGCAGGCGAGAAGTGTGCTAGACGGACTTTTTGATAACTGGCAACACTTGCATGCAGGCGAGAAGTGTGCTGGACGGACGTTTCGATAGCTCGCAACACTTGCATGCAGGCGACCAGTTTGCGAGACAGACGTTTGGATAGCTGGCAACACTTGCATGCAGGCGAGAGGTGTGCTAGACAGACGTTTGGATAGCTGGCAACACTTGCATGCAGACGAGAAGTGTGCTGAACGGACGTTTGGATAGCTGGCAACACTTGCATACAGGAGAGTAGTGTGCTAGACGGACGTTTGGATAGTTTTCAACATTTGCATGTAGGCGAGAAGTATTCTAGTCGGACGTTTGGATAGCTTGCAACACTAACATGCAGGCGAGAAGTGTGCTAGACGGACGTTTAGGATAACTGGCAACACTTGCATGCAGGCGAGAAGAGTGCTAGACGGACGTTTGGATAACTGGCAACACTTGCATGCAGGCGAGAAGTGTGCTAGACAGACGTTTGGATAGTTGGCAACACTTGCATGCAGGCGAGAAGTGTGCTAGACAGACGTTTGGATAGCTGGCAACACTTGCATGCAGACGAAAAGTGTACTGAACGGACGTTTTGATAGCTGGCAACACTTGCATGCAGGCGAGCCGTGTGCTAGACGGACGTTTGGATAGCTGGCAACACTTGCATGCAGGCGAGCAGTGTGCTGGACGGACGTTTAGATAGCTGGCAACACTTGCATGCAGGCGAGAAGTGTGCTAGACGGACGTTTGCATAGCTGGCAACACTTGTATGCAGGCGAGAAGTGTGCTAGACGGACGTTTGAATGGCTGGCAACACTTGCATGCAGACGAGAAGTGTGCTAGACGGACGTTTGGATAGCTGGCTACACTTGCATGCAAGTGAGCAGTGTGCTAGACGGACGATTGGATAACTGGCAACACTTGCATACAAGGGAGCAGTGTGCTAGACCGACGTTTGGATAACTGGCAACACTTGCATACAGGCGAGCAGTGTGCTAGATGGAAAATTGGATAGCTGGCAACACTTGCATGCAGGCGAGACGTGTGTAGACGGACGTTTGGATAGCTGGCAACACTTGCATGCAGGCGAGGAGTGTGCTAGACGGACGTTTGGATAGATGGCAATACTTGCATGCAGGCCAGAAGTGTGCTAGACAGACGTTTTGATAGCTGGCAACACTTGCATGCAGGCGAGCAGTGTGCTAGATCGACGTTTGTATAGCTGGCAACACTTGCATACAGGCGAGAAGTGTGCTAGACGGACGTTTGAGTAGCTGGCAACACTTGCATACAGGCGAGCAGTGTGCTAGACGGACGTTTGGATAGCTGGCAACATTGGCATGCAGGCGAGAAGTGTCGTAGTCGGACGTTTGGATAGCTTGCAACACTTACATGCAGGCGAGAAGTGTGCTAGACGGACGTTTTGGATAACTGGCAACACTTGCATGCAGGCGAGAAGTGTGCTAGACGGACGTTTGGATAACTGGCAACACTTGCATAAGGGCGAGAAGTGTGCTGGACGGACGTTTGGATAACTGGCAACACTTGCATGCAGGCGAGCAGTTTGCTAGACAGACGTTTGGATAGCTGGCAACACTTGCATGCAGGCGAGAAGTGTGCTAGACAGACGTTTGGATAGCTGGCAACACTTGCATGCAGACGAGAAGTGTGGTGAACGGACGTTTTGGATAGCTGGCAACACTTGCATGCAGGCGAGCAGTGTGCTAGACGGACGTTTGGATAGCTGGCAACACTTGCATACAGGCGAGCAGTGTGCTAGACGGACGTTTGGATTGCTGGCAACACTTGCATGCAAGCGAGCAGTGTGCTAGAATGACGTTTCGATATCTGGCAACACTTGCATACGGGCGAGCAGTGTGTTAGACGGACGTTTGTATAGCTGGCAGTGAGCAATGTGTTAGATGGACGTTTGGATAGCTGGCAACACTTGCATGCAGGCGAGCAGAGTGCTTGACGTACGTTTGGATAGCTAGCAACACTTGCATGCAGGCGAGAAGTGTGCTAGACGGACGTTTGCATAGCTGGCAACACTTGCATGCAGGCGAGAAGTGTGCTAGACGGACGTTTGGATAGCTGGCAACACTTGCATGGAGGCGAGAAGTGTGCTAGACCGACGTTTTGATAGCTGGCAACATTTGCATGCAGGCGAGAAGTGTGCTAGACGGACGTTTGGATAACTGGCAACACTTGCATGCAGGCGAGACGTGTGCTAGACGGACGTTTGGATAGCTGGCAACACTTGCATGCAGGCGAGAAGTGTGCTAGATGGACGTTTGGATAACTGGCAACACTTGCATGCAGGCGAAAAATAGATATTAGTGATAAATATAACAAAGTCGAACAGCTTCCGCAATAACTGCATTTGTTTTGTTTTTAATTATTTTCAGGCGCTGATGTACACAAATGAGTTCGTTTCTGGACTAAAATCAGTTGTTGATGTTTAAATAAAAATAAATCGAACACGCAAAAAAACTCATGAAAAATAGAATACTATGTTAGTGCCTGATAATCTAAAATTGATCAGGTTCGACAAGCTTAAGCACTCGCCAGGGCTCGTACCTATTTTGTCCCCACCTCACCTGATAAGGTTTATATTATTAGGCACTTACATTGTTCTCTCTATCTATATGACCAGAAAAATTACATGTAATAAATGAAAGACAACGATAATTAATTTCAATTTTAAACAGTTTGAGTGTTAGATTCCAACATACTTACACAAGAGAAAGAGCAAAAGCATCTTGGTCACCCACAGTCTTTTGCCTGATAAGAAAAGTCCCGTCTGGTCTATTCCTCAAGAGCTCTACAGCTTCGTATCGGTCACAAATGACTAACCACGTGTCCTCTATCAGATGCGGCAACCTACCACTTCTGATCAAATCTCTGTAAGAAACAATAATTTTATTTTATTACATTACTTACCGATGAATTACCTAGAGATCTACTGACTTTAGTAAAGCGTTTAAAC
This sequence comes from Panopea generosa, assembly GCA_029582155.1. Lineage (NCBI taxonomy): Eukaryota > Metazoa > Mollusca > Bivalvia > Adapedonta > Hiatellidae > Panopea > Panopea generosa. Next base: position 83,067,749 of record CM055895.1, read on the forward strand.
TACTCAGGTTTGAATCGGTATTGTAACTACATCCTCGATCCGCGCTCGATCAAAACGCCGTTATTAACTTGTCAGAGGACGACGAAAATGGACGGGTAAATATATAGAAGTATGTATTTTAGCGATGAAAAGTGGTAATGTACAATTGCTGTTTCCGTTATTGCAAAATAATTCCCGCGTTATTCGAATGAAAAATGATGCAAGCAAGGATAAACTCTAAGGTTAAAGTCATGAAGTATAAAATGTAAAGTAAATAATTTATTCATAGACAAGGGAAACTAAAGGCGTGAAAAAAGTCTGTTCAAAGTGTTCTAAATTATTTGTTCATGGTTGGCAAAGTTTATACATGTATTATCAAATGTGGTAGATAGCCACATCGTGTATAATGTATGTATATTGCTGCAAACACATAATGTATATGTATCGCTGCACGCATATAATGTATCTGTATCGATGGACACATATAAGGTATGTGTATCGCTGTACACATATTATGTATGTGTATCACTGCAAACACAAAATGTATGTGTATCGATGGACACATATAAGGTGTGTGTATCGCTGCATTCATATAATGTATATGTATGGATGGACGCATATAATGTATGTGTATCGCTGCACGTATATGATGTATGTGTATCGATAGACGCATATCAAGTTTGTGTATCGCTGCACACATATAATGTATGTGTATCGCTGCACGCATAAAATGTATGTTTATGGATGGACGCATATAATGTATGTGTATCACTATACACATATAATGTATGTGTACCGCTACAAGCACATAATGAATGTGTATCGCTGCAAACGCATGACGTATGTGTATCGATGGAATATAAGGTATGTGTATCACAGCACACATATAATGCATGTGTATCGATTGACGCATATAAGGTATGTTTATCGCTGCACACATATAATGTATGTGTATCGCTGCAAACATATAATGTATGTGTATTGATGGACGCATATAAGGTCAGTGTATCGCTGCAAACATAAAATGTATGTGTAATGATGGACTCATTTAAGGTATTTGTATCGCTGCACACATTTAATGTTTGCGTATCGCTGCAAACATATAATGTATGTGTATCGATGGACGCATATAAGGTATGTGTATCCCTGCACGCATATAATGTATGTGTATTGCTGCAAACACATAATATATGTATATCACTACAAACACATAATATATGTGCATCGATTGGCGTATATAAGGTATGTGTATCGCTGCACGCATATAATGTATGTGTATCGCTGCAAACATATAATGTATGTGTATCGATGGACTCATATAAGAAATATGTATCGCTGCACACATATAAGGTATGTGTATCGATGGACGCATATAAGGTGTGTGTATCGATGCACGCATGTTAGTTGTGTGCATCGCTGTACGCATATAATGTATACATGCATATCGCTGCAAAGGATGCATACTTGTAATAAAAAGGAAAAAGAAAAAACATAACATTGGGGATTTAGAAACTGCAACAATATCATGCATATTACAAAAACAAAACACAAATCCAACCATACATTCATAGACTTACATACCTCTTTACTCTATCTGCCTCTTTGGATAATTTATTCACATCCGTTTTCATAGCTGAAATTTGCGAAATCAGTTTCCTGTTTTCTTGAGTTATTCTTCCAACATCCATGTCCACGGTTTTCTTGGCTAACCGAATTTCGTTCAGCCGTTTAAGCAACGCGTTGTAATTTTCATGAAGGCTGTAAAATATTTTCAAATAAGAAACACAATGTCATTTTTGTAAACGAAGAACACAAACCATATTTGGTAAGAAATGAAATGTTAATAGATTAATACATAATATTTCTGTTACTTTCTTTTCCACATTATTGATGAAACATTTGTTGCCAATATCACTATCAGAAAATTGAACCTGACGCGGGCTGTCATAATTATCAAATCAGTGATAGATATTGGTTGCTACGCCGCCATTTTCCTAAGACAAGCTAACTATGTCTAAGTAAACACTACATTGTATTTACTTGGACAAACAACGCCACGTGACCAGCGGGCGGAGCAATAGTCGTCCTCGCGTCAGGTCAATAACACGTACATGAAAGATACAGAGAATTAGAGAATTTAATTATTTCTAAATCAGATCATTCTTATTGGGAGGGATTGGGGTAGGTCTACTATACTATTCGGACAAGCGTATGTGCTTATCTGGATAAAATGAAATGTAAAATGTTCAAAGACAGAATTCCCCATGGCGGTATTCATTTGACATGAACATGAATATTGTCTGTGTCATAGATTTGCCTCAACTCAAATTTTGAAATGTTATAACTGCATTTACATGATCACTGTGCCCGTTATCATTCATCAGTAAGTAAACATTTGCGACGACTTCAATACATGTGTGGTCATTAACGTGTAATGAGTTCAAATACTCATTTAAGGAAATTGAAAATTTTGAGTTGAGGAAAACCCCAGCTTGAGTTGAAATCGACGTAGCCAATTTAGTGCTAGTTAGAAGTCGATGACAAATGGAGCCCAGCTTCCTTTTAAAACTTATACAATGAATCAAGTTAAAACAAGCCAATCAGCAGCCATCAAGCATACCTTTGTATGTCAAAGGAGGACGTATCCCCGTGGAACTCGGAGTGAAGTTCCGCTTGTTCTTCGTATATCCTCAGTGTTTCTCTCAACGCATCGGACATCTGGAAAGTGTCTAACAGTTCAGCCTGGGATTCAGCTTGCTGTTCGTGTAGCTTGTTGAACTTTTCTTCTAGTCCTTTCAATTCTGCTGTCAAAATATGGAAGCGCATCTTCTCCTCTGCCTCGTCCATACACTTTCAAAAAATAAGGACTGGTCAGCAACATTCTCTTATAATTGGCAAGTGACAGATACGATTACACGATTAGTTATACTGAGCAGAACTCAAACACATCTATTTCTGTATTCATCAGTTATAAGTCTTGGACATAATAATGATTAGTAACATTTTCATATATTTCTGAGTTTTTTTGTGCTTTCGATATTAATTGACAGTCTGTAAATAGTATGGTATATGCATTGTTGAGAGTTTCGTTGTATATGCATTGATGAGTTTCGTTGTAGATTGAACACTTGACAGTCTGTAAATAGTGTGGTATATGCATTGTTGAGAGTCTCTTTGTAGATTGAACACTTGACAGTCTGTAAATAGTGTGGTATATATATTGTGAGAGTATCGTTGTATATGGAACACTTGACAGTCTGTAAACAGTGTGGTATATGCATTGTTGAGAGTCTCGTTGTATATCGAACACTTGACAGTCTGTAAATAGTGAGGTATATGCATTGTTGAGAGTCTCTTTGTAGATTGAACACTTGACAGTCTGTAAATAGTGTGGTATATATATTGTGAGAGTATCGTTGTATATGGAACACTTGACAGTCTGTAAACAGTGTGGTATATGCATTGTTGAGAGTCTCGTTGTATATCGAACACTTGACAGTCTGTAAATAGTGTGGTATATGCATTGTTGAGAGTCTCTTTGTAGATTGAACACTTGACAGTCTGTAAATAGTGTGGTATATATATTGTGAGAGTATCGTTGTATATGGAACACTTGACAGTCTGTAAACAATGTGGTATATGCATTGTTGAGAGTCTCGTTGTAGATTGAACACTTGACAGTGTGTAAATAGTGTAGTATATCTATTATGAGAGTTTCGTTGTATATCGAACACTTGGCAGTCTGTAAATAGTGTGGTATATGCATTGTTGAGAGTCTCATTGTATATCGAACACTTGACAGTCTGTAAATAGTGTGGTATATATATTGTGAGAGTATCGTTGTATATGGAACACTTGACAGTCTGTAAACAGTGTGGTATATGCATTGTTGAGAGTCTCGTTGTAGATTGAACACTTGACAGTCTGCAAATAGTGTGGTATATATATTGTGAGAGTATCGTTGTATATGGAACACTTGACAGTCTGTAAACAGTGTGGTATATGCATTGTTGAGAGTCTCGTTGTAGATTGAACACTTGACAGTGTGTAAATAGTGTAGTATATATATTATGAGAGTTTCGTTGTATATCGAACACTTGGCAGTCTGTAAATAGTGTGGTATATGCATTGTTGAGGGTCTCATTGTATATCGAACACTTGACAGTCTGTAAATAGTGTGGTATATGCATTGTTTAGAGTCTCGTTGTATATGGAACACTTGACAGTCTGTAAATAGTATGGTATATGCATTGTTGAGAGTCTCGTTGTATATGGAACACTTGACAGTCTGTAAATAGTGTGGTACATGCATTGTTGAGAATCTCGTTGTAAATTGAACACTTGACAGTGTGTAAATAGTGTAGTATATATATTGTGAGAGTTTCGTTGTATATCGAACACTTGACAGTCTGTAAATAGTGAGGTATATGCATTGTTGAGAGTCTCGTTGTAGATTGAACACTTGACAGTCTGTAAATAGTGTGGTATATGCATTGTTGAGAGTCTCGTTGTAGATTGAACACTTGTTCAAATGAGTTTTTATAAAGAAGTATTTATTATTATAATCATCCTCATCCTTTTCATCATTACCATCATCACTATCATCATATTATCATCATCATCATCAACAACAGCATCATCCACATGATCCACAGAGTGTTGATAAGGTCTCAAGTCTATATATTCTCATCAAATATATGGTTCTCGTTTCATAATGTTTATATACACAACAAAACCATTTCCCGTCTCCACATCACTGTTGATTCTTGCCAATCACAGGAAACGACATTATACATGACAATTCCCGTTAACCCGGATGTTTAAAGTTCGCGTTGGGCTAACTTCAAATAGATGTTATCGAAATCAATATTTTGTTAAATGTCAGCCAAACTTGAATCCAGAGCAGCTATATACATAGTATATAAATGTACACAGCAAATTCAATTTCTTAACTGAATTGATGAATTATTTATTTGTGTTTTTTATGTAACTGTGTTATTAAGCACAATAATGTAAATAATGTATATATGCTGGAGTGCCTCGTGGGCGATTGACTCGTTAAATAAAAACATTAATGTAAAAATGTATTATTATTATTATTATTATTATTATTATTATTATTATTATTATTAAATCATGGTAAGTATTCGATGCGCACACTGATACACACACGCACGCACGCACACAACTCATTTAGCGTGCTTGGACTACTTAGTACTTACTGAGTTAGCTCTGGAACGCACAATCGGGTAAAGCAGCTTAATGTCCAGTTTTTTATTGTAGCCATGGAGCGAATGTTCTTTGTAATAATCAATCAGTTCAATGACTGAAGTGAACTGCAAAGGTTCAGAAAACCCAAACATACCATCCCTTTGGTTAATCTTGATTAGTTTGTTGGCTCCCCCTTTCCTGAGGGTCAGTGTAAAATCCCCTGGGGTAGAGGCGTCCCGCAAAAGGAAAGTGCCGTCCGGCTGATCCATTAATAGATCATTCACTTCGGCACGTGAGATGACGCCCCAGTACCAGGCCGCGTCAGATAGGTCCGGATCTGTGGGCACAGTGCGCGAAGTAGGGTGAGGCGAATTCCTGCCCATCTGTGAAAAATCTACGTACATGTTGGAGTTTGGATCCATCGTAAAGGAAGAACTGTTGTAATATATGGCACGTATACTGCTATAACACTTCTAACTTCCTGCTTATTGTCTGCACATTACCAACAATTACACCTGCATTTCGATACACATGTCTCCACACCGACCGACCTCCGAGACTACGTCTGTTATATCTCTGTTAAAAGCAGTATCCGTGTACTTTGTGTTTAATAGCGATGTTATCGTTCACGTTAAATCATTTTCCCCAAACACTTGATATATATCCGACTTAGTACAACAACATCTATAACCAATATTTAAAACCTGAAGATAATCAAAATATGTGTACATTTATATAGATCTAACTATTAACAATATGTATTCATAACTTCAAGTTAAAACACAAGGAAGGAAATATCTCTTATCGATGATATTCTAAATTGTGTATCCAATGCAGTATAAGTAACACGATATGGCCACCACACCTAATTAACAACTACGTCAAATTCGACAAATTAATTGACAGTGACTAAACTACAATGAAGAAAAATCCACTGTTTAAACATAGATAAAGCAGAATAACTACGGTTATAATCGTGTACTGCATCCCTCCGTGTCGTGTCGCATGACTTGTATATTTGGATTATTGTCACAAAAGATAAAAAAAACAAAAACGCAACACATTTAGTCGGCATAGATCACACTCAATACAGTAAACATTAGATAAACATGTTTATATAGCTATTGTTCGACATTTTCTACAATAGTAAGGAAGTTAAGAACGTTAACATACAGCCTATAGGATGAACAACAATATAACAACAGGCACGTTAATAAGTCCAGATGCGTATAGGAAGTTGCAATATTTTTAAACAAGAAAATTAAGCTAGACCCGGAAGATATAAACGTATCTACCAACAACGGAGTTGAAGTGCATGATGTTTTTTTTCCCCAAATCCTATTGTGAAATTACAGTAAAACAGTGAAACATATCATTGGTGAGAGAAGAAGTTGGAATCCGATGTGTGTCCGGTTAAAGTCGTTAGCGTGCTGAATGCATAGTTGGTGATAACTTCAAATGCCTGTTAATTGTTTAATTAGTGGTTGGATACTAGTGGGCAAGGGCGTAGCTTGGTCAATTTAAAAGTGCAGACCTAGACATTTTTACACGCAATGTGGGGGTCCTTCCGCGGAGTTTTTTTAAAAATGTAAATGGCCAATGGTGCATTCTCAGTTTTTATTGTATTTTATTCTATAAAACTTATCAATTAATTACGCATTTTTAATGTTTTCTTTTTTCTGGGGAAAGTACAGACCCGGTCCTGCGGTGCCTGCGTGAAGTTACGCCATCGGTGGGATACGAGTCGCGGCGTTTGGGGGCAAGCCCGTATGTTTTAAAATCGGCCTTTATCAGACCCTATCTATTTGTGCTGGTCAGATATGGTGCACACGGCTTATTTATTTATTTGTTTATTTGTTCCTGCTATATAATTGTCATATAAAATACAACACATGGGGCGGATCCAGGATTTCAGTTTAGATAGGGCGTATTTAGGGTGCGCAACACAAAATTTAACGGGTACACATGTTTTTCAGCAGAAATATAGAGAATTTTAATTAAATATTAGAGTTTGGGTGAGGTGGATCAAGCACATTGACATAAAATGATTACAAAAGCAGTATGATGCATTATAATAAAATATCAATTTTGTTAACTTAAAATATCAACTGTCAAAGATTTAAATTTCTACCTTGTAAAATATGTATTAACATTAGATTAATATTGATTAATTCAGAGACATAGTTTCCACAGGATAACATATAAGTTACTTCCAATGGAGTATTACCATAAATCAAAGTATTGGTTTGGTCCATATCACATTTGGCTCATAACACATTTGGTCCATATCTCATTTGGTCCATATCACATTTGGCTCATATCACATTTGGTCAATATCTCATTTGGCTCATATCACATTTGGCTCATATCACATTTGGTCAATATCACATTTGGCTCATATCACATTTGGCTCATATCACATTTGGTCAATATCACATTTGGCTCATATCACATTTGGTTCATATCACATTTGGTCGATATCACATTTAGTCCATATCACATTTGGCTCATATCACATTTGGCTCATATCACATTTGGTCAATATCACATTTTGTCCATATCACATTTGGCTCATATCACATTTGGTCCATATCACATTTGGCTCATATCATATTTGGTCCATATCACATTTGGCCCATATCACATTTGGCTCATGTAACATTTGGCTCATATCACATTTGGTCCATATCACATTTGGTTCATATCACATTTGGTCCAATTAATATTTGGCTCATATCCCATTAGGTCCATATCACATTTGGTCCATATCACATTTGGCTCATATCACATTTGGTCCATATCACATTTGGCTCATATCACATTTGGCTCTTATCACATTTGGTTCATATCACATTTGGCCCATATATAATTTGGCCCATATCACATTTGGCCCATATCACATTTGGTCCATATCACATTTGGTTCATATCACATTTGGTCCATATCACAGAAATTATACTTATATTATTTGGTTCATATCACAGAAATTATATTTATGTCATTTGGTTTTTATCACAGACATTATACTTGTATTATATAATTCGTACCAGAGAAATTATACTAATATCATTGGGTTCACACCACTGAAATTATACTTATATTATTTGTTTCATATCACTGAAATTATGTTTATGTCACTTGGTATATATCACAAAAAATATACTTATATTATTTGGTTCATATCACAGAGATAATGCTTATAATATATTACTTGGTATGTATCACAGAAATTATACTAATATTATTTGGTTTTGTTCATATAACAGAAATTATACTTATTTTATTTTGGCTCATATCACAGAAATTATTCTTATTTTATTGGGTTAATATCACAGAAATTATAATTAAGTTATTGTGTTTGGTTAATATCACAGAAATTATACTTGTGTTTTTTGGTTTGGTTCATATCACAGAAATTATACTTATCCTATTTATCTTTCATTTAACATACATAGTTATATTAATCTCTCTCTCTCTCTCTCTCTCTCTCTCTCTCTCTCTCTCTCTCTCTCTCTCTCTCTCTCTCCATCCATCCATCCATGCATCCATCCATCCATGCATCCATGCATCCATCCATGCATGCATCCATCCATGCATCCATCCATCCATCCATGCATCCATCCATGCATGCATCCATCCATGCATCCATCCATGCATGCATCCATGCATCCATCCATGCATTCATGCATCCATCCATCCATCCATCCATCCATCCATCCATCCATCCATCCATCCATCCATCCATCCATCTATTCCCACCCTCTCTTTCTCTTTCTATCTCTGAAAAGAGTAAAATAATACCTTGCAGAGTACAAATTTATACAGGAATGTTGTCACCATCTGACCATAAGTTATTATTTTAATATCACCTTACAAAACTAGGAAACATGAACATAAAGCCAATACAGCTTTTTCACTTGTATATGACTGTATGGATACAATGCATATTTTGTTTAAATTAACATGGGTCGGAAACACCGCAATTGCAGGCTGTGTTTTTAGTAGTTGTCATATAATTCAAATGGCTGACTTATATGTAGTTTGTCATACATACCTTTGAAGGTCAGTGGTTGTATAGGATTACTTGATTTCACATAACCAAGATAACAGAATTACACAATGGGGATATATATTTGTACAGATATCTAATACATGTTATTTGTTTACACACGGTGTGTCGGATCAAGTTTCAAATCTTCCTGGTTGAGTGTAATAGATACATTGAATTTCTTTGTGTGTGTTGTTTCAAAAAATGCCTTTGCAAAACATGTCAATGTGCATTTAACAAATAGATCTAATATGGTTTCACAACCATATGAATAAATAAAAATTTTTTTTTTAAATATACTCAATAGTAAATATAATTACATATAAGCTACAGTTCGTTTTTGTTTACTTGGGAAGGGTTGCTAACATTCTATCTGCTTGAGGTACTCTGTACAGGTAAGACAGGTATATAGGTACTCAATTATGAAGTGGTTGTATAAGAAACAGTAATTAACCGCTTTACCTTTACTGTGCAATGATGAACTGCCAAATGTGTAAACAGTCAGTTATTGGATCAACACATAAAAGTTAAATGTTAATGTCCACATCACAAGAGAATACATTGCAGAGATTGCAAAATGACTGTTGGGATGAAAACAATACATTATTCTTATGTATTATATGTTGTATGTTTTGATAGAAACTAAGTTTCATTGCTCTTATCTTCATGATCCAACAGGTTTCTGTCTGTCCTTTATATAGCATGTGAGTAGTCATAAATTCTGAACTGGATCCTACTCATATAAAGCTGTTCATTTAACCCTTTACTCCATAGATACATGTTTTCCCCCACCAATCACAGAAGGCCTTTGAAAACAGTGCAGGAAGAGTTCAGATTGCTTGTAACGAGCAATCTGAACACTTCCTGCACTATTTTCCACTCTGTCAGTTAATATAACCATAATTCACCCATAGCTGATACGTGGTGAATTAATGCTTTCAATATTAGAGGTGTCCAAAGGCGTCTATATGCAGTAAAGGGGTATGTAATATACTGGACTATTTCAGACATTTCCCAAGAGTTATCCGATAATTGCCCCTGCGCTTTCGATAACATTATCAAATCTTTTTATTCAATTAATATGCCTCGAATAATGTATTATTGATATCTTATCACTGGTTTTGATCTTTAAGAATCAATTGATATAAATAAGAATCCCCCGCCCGGCAACAGTCTCCTGGATGATTGATATACGACATTGTGTCTCATTATCATTCGTTTCTCACCACTGATTTAAGTAGGAAAGTTATCAGTTACTTGCGGAGATGGGATATGCTTGAGTACTGGTTAATCCCAGGAAACAGTGGTATGGTTAACTGATCATCTGTTGGCCCTCGATGGCATAAAAATGACGCTTAATATTCAATCAATGATATAAATAAATTGAGTATTCCAATTATACATACTATTTTATCAATTTTCTTTCTATGTCCACTGAATTATTCCATAATTAAGACATTAAAACATAAATTTGTGCGAAAAAAATAAACCATTAAATTATGTTTTAGATAACAAAAGACATGTACTTGAATTTGAAGATTTTTAAAGGTTAAAATATGAAATTAAAAAAAATCTATGCTTTTGACTATAAATAAAATACATAATAAAAACATACACTTTAAACTACACATAACTTGCAAAATCACAATGTGTTTATAAATATTTCGGGGCTACAAAACATCTGCATTGCATATAGCCGGCTGATATAGTGACATACATGCTGTATTTAATTGGGTACAATAATACGCTGTGCATTCGGCACACAGAAAATAAATCAGAATTACATTTTATCTCATTTTCAAATAAAAATGGAAACAAGATGCAATTATCATATTTTTTATATCTAAATATCATCTTAAAGAGCATTTTATTTGCAATGAACGTATAAGTTGTAATAGGTTGGCAAAAAAATCACAACTAAGGTTTATAAGACCTTAAAAATGACCGAAAACGTGTTTTGATGTTTTGAGTAATTTTCATATAGAACATATAAGGAGCATAATACTATATGCTGCTATAAAGTTAAAAAAGGGAGTAAAAAGATGTAAACTTATTTTAGTTTTTATTTTATCATAATAAAGGTTATATTTTAAACTAAATGACTAGATGTTGTAATAAGTTGGCAATTTAATAATGAAACACTTATAAACGACAAAATTAAATTTCTCCTTTATGTTTCTATGTAAAACCAAATATCATGGTTTAGCCAGGTAAGTAATAAAAATGATCGATATCAAGGGGGGTAACTTCTCTTGATAAGCCAGTCAAATGTCTGAAATAGTCCCACATGAATTATCCGTCCAGTCCAAATGTGTTGCATGTAAAACCATTGTATAAAAATCATTGTTGACACTAATTCTATGGGTTGTTAGATGCCTTGATATTTTGTCTATGGTTGGATTATAGCTAAGCGCGCTCTCTGTAGTCTGGTCTGTACATTTATGTCTGGTTGTTCATATTTATCTATATATATATAGTTACACATATTATAATATTATATACATATTATCAAATGTTTTTTTTCATCACTCAATGTTTTTCATTTTTCACAATCATTAAAATCATTCAAACAGTAAAGTTTTAAGTATCTTTTAACCTAAAATACCTTTCAAATTACTTGTAAATATAAAAAATCTTAAACTGATCTCATCTGATCTCCTTAGTTATGATGTCAGTGTAGGTATTCATTTGCTATTAATAGTCTTTTGTTACTAATCTCGTTAGGTCAGAAAAAGGGATACTCCATGGCAAGTGGTCCAAGGCGTTTTCTCAAGATCACTTACCTCTCACTGCTAAGGTTTAGTACGAGTCTTGCTCACTCCAAAGACTTAATGTGAGAATGTTTGCCAGTTACTTGTGGAAGGACGGTGGTTCTATTCAGATTCATTCTGAGATCTACCTCCACCAATAAAAACTCGATATGCCATATAACTTGAAATGTGTTGAAAATGTTGTTAAACCCCATTCACAAAAAGAAAAATGTCAGAAAATAGCTAATAGCTAGTATAATAATAATAAATAAACTCAGGATTATCCTCACTGCAGAATAATGTAGCTGAGATCATATTGAAGCAGGCCAATTATAACAAGTGCAGTTTCTTTTTTAAATCAAAAGGGCACTAACTCACCCAATATTTATTATATATGAATGCATCAATTACTGATCCTGTGCGCAATTTCATTTAAAAATGTTTAACTATATATTTTTTTGTTTGGTGGCATTCACTTAATGTCCCTCCACCATTCTTTGAATTGGGGATGGGTGGGGGGACCATAAAAATGCTTGAATGTTACAAATTTAAATGATCTCTATGCCCTACTAAACAGATACTGCTTGCTTTCCTATACATGAAGCACCTAACATGCATGTGAACAACAGTAAACATGTGAAGAACAGCATGTGAATGTAGCTGGTTAATGAACTTGTCTGGGCTGTTCATCTACATACACATTCTGACCAAGATTGGACTCAGGATTGGGTGAAAACTGGAGGTGCCACCATGTTAACAAGACCAAATAAGCATGTTTACATCAACGAAGGGCCACTACTCTGTTCATTCTTGTCTGATATAGTAGGTTACATAACTTTCCCAGCCTTCATGGCTATAAACATCCTGGCCAAGTTAGGTAAGGATTGGCTAAATAAAGAATACCATGTTAGTGTCTGATATTATCAACTTTATCAGGTGAGACTTTTTTTTCATGCCAAACCTGATAAAGTTTATAATATTAGACATTTACATGGTATTCTATTTATCATGTAAATACTTCTAGTTCATTTTTATTCATATTAAGTAAGGAGAAAAGTGGTTCTGTCCAGGTCAAAAAATGGCATCATGTGCCTGATAAACTTGCATTAATGTGATAAACCTATGTTTATCAGGCAAGCAGTTTATCAACAAAAATAAATGCATTGACATGATAAAAACTTAAAAGTTTTATCCAGACATTCAGCTTGTTTTCTTACAATCAAGCTAATAGTAACCCTATTACCTCTTAGAGGTAAAAAAACACACTCAGTATTGGTTCTTCCCTGCAAGGCTGCTCGTTTTTCTTTTCAATCAAGCTAAAATAAATTAGTATAAACTAACTAGTGAAATGAAATTAAATTATTAGCTGGATTTGAATTAATGGAATTACAACAATCACAAATTTCAAGGTTTTATTTCTATGATCATTCTGATCTCTAACAAATAATATAGAAAACAGTATAACACAACGAAGCACAAAACACATGTACATGTATGTTACATGCCATAATTTTATATCCTATCAAATGTACACGCACATAAGCGTTTATATAATTATATGTATAGTGTTACATGACGATAATGCAATAAAGACAAAAATATAATGCATGATACAAAGTTAGAAAGGTAAGGCATATATAATTGTAATCATTATATATATATAGTTTTAAACTTGGTGAAAAGTTGGGTCTTTTATAGATGTGACCTTATTGTTGGGTTGAAAATTGATGGTTGGGTTCGAAAGTTGGGTCTGTACTCAACAGTTCAAAATATATAAGTAGTATAGGGGTAAACCCAACTGGGTGTAAAATTAACACTTAATGTTGAGTCAGACCCATTAAAATCCATTATATATAATTCTGCATAATACAACACCACCAGGATGAAAGAATTGTCAAAATGCCATTTATATAGGTCTCACTGAACAATTACCTCCCTTATATGACGGTAGCAAGATTATTACGCCCAAGAAATTAGAGCTGTGTAAAGCGGTTGGGTAATTTTTTTTTAAAAAAATACATAAAATGTCATATTTCTTTGTGCATATTGGAACATTGGAACATTTTCATGATTTCTGCAAAGTTTGGGTGACCCTTGGAACTGTTTGATGATGCTATAACAGTTTAAAGATGCGTAGTGATACACTGCAACAAATGGGCAGAATTGTCAAAAATGAAGGAATTCCATCAAACCATCGAAATTGTGAAAAAGCAACCTGATCAACCCCATGTTTTTTTCTGCATATTTGGACCAACAGAGGACTATCTATGGGAATAAGGCACTTTTAGAACCATTGGTAATGTATCCAGTGTTCCAGAAGTGCATGTCTCTATATGTAGAACAGTACAAAATTAATTGGTGTGTGAGACGTTCAAGAACCAGATCATTTTCGGTAGACGCTGAGAGGAAACTGCATATTTGTGATTCAGATTTACTTTCTTTTTCAAAATATGTCACTTTCTATGGGAAATACTGTATTTGAAACCTCTAAATGAAAAAATAAATGTATTTTTGTGAAAAAATGGATGACTTTGAGTGAAATAGAGAAGTGTCACACAGGCAAAACCAAACTTGAAGCTAAAACAGTAAAGCAAATAGGACAATGAGACTGAGCAGCTAAAAAAAATTTCATGGAAATGTTGGAAAAAGGATTTATTCAATTCAATGGAAAGAACACAAAGTGAGATCATCTATTTAACTGAAAAAGAAATGATCATGTATGTAAATATGCTTTGCTGCATCATGTGATAAGACTTGATTTTAGCCATCTGTCTCAAAATCCTGGCTAAAATGAATAGAAGTTTGCACTTAAAAACACTTGAAAGTCACACAGAGAGACAGTGATGCTAATATATCACAACAAAAGCATGTCTAGAGCATTCACTGCATCCAGATTTCATGATTCATGTAAGTTAAACCATTTTTTTGTGTTAGAAACTCATTATTTATGTATAATTCATACCCCACCAACATAAAAATGGTAACATTTGTCGCGATACTGTTTCCACTCTTTAGCGCATGCTTTTTGACAATACGGTTGGTCGCGTATGAGCAATATTGTTTTATGTCGCTGTTTATCAATTAATATTATATTGATCATGAATTATGGAGAAATTTCCTGTTTCATTATTTTGTCATTGATATTTGTTATCAACAGCTCTGTATCCAGTTTTCGATATATACCAACCGCTAAACTGTCGCGTTTCATTTTAATGGTATGGCGTATGACTGCCATTTTTGTTTTACTGTCATTTTTTTCTCCTCATTGTTGATATTTATGTGGCTGGGTCTGGCTTATACACAGTTTTTACCTACTCTTGGACATTCAGGTAAATGGTAAAATGCGACATCTTTGAAATGACGCGAAACAGATTCGCGTAATAATTTCTCAGCGTTTAGTTAACCTGTGCTTGAAACTTTTGTACCATCATCTAATTTTGTTCGGTTGTTCTTCTTACTTTTTTTTCAAATAAAAATACATGATGCTTGCTATAGAAGATAGATTTTTCTCATTGAAGATGATGTTTTTTCACTGTCTGTTATTGAATGTGTACAATATTTTTCTCCACATTCAACAGTATAGCATTCTCCAATATGACAATTTCTAATTTTCATATAATTATTGCAACAACTCTATTTTATCTGCCCATTTTTTTATGCCAGTTTTGGAAAATCTGTAAAGTAACGAGTCACCTCGCGACAAGTATTTCTTATCGCGATATTCTTTGATATATTTATTTTTAAACTAATTTGTCGTAAAGAGATGCGCTTTAGCAAACCGTCTTTTTGCAATGAGCTTATCGGTCCAGCCAAATATGCTGTATCCATATTTTGTCTCATTTTCATTCATCGTTTCATTTTCTTGCTTTAAAGTGGCTTTCATGCACACTTTACTTTCATTTGCTATTTTTATTGATAAAATAAACAAAATAGTATTGGAATTTAATATATGCCTAATAGATACCTCAATTGGTAAGGGATATATTCATAGTTGATAACGAATCTAATGCATGTACAAAAGTATGTTATTCATTCATGTATTGAAAAAGGGGGCATGGTTGGTGTCAGTGACATGCAAATTGTTGCTGGGCACCTTCAAACATTAATATTTGTTTGTTATAGATATAAAAAAAGGTCAAATATATAGTTTTGCATTATTTGAAGCAAAAACAACTATTTATCCATATATGGTCATGTATTTTGACACTTAAGTTATGTAATGTTGCATATACAATAAAATGAATATGCAGTCAGATAGATACACTATAGGAGGCAATACAAGGACATTTTCAAAGTATTTCTTTTTCTACAATTATTTTTATTAAGTAACAATGGCTAAAAAATTTTGGCAGTTTTTCCTGTTTTCGAGTCGTCCGAAACTGATTTATGCATGTGTGACCGCCATCTTATTTTGGTGCATGAATTCGAAAACAGTTGCGCGATGAATTCAAAAGGTGTATTTTTATATTTAGAAATGGTGAAGGTTTGTTCGACAAAAATTTCAGCCACATGTCATGACAATTTCTACTCTTCAAGGTCTCACTGAACAATTACCTCCCTTATATGACGGTAGCAAGATTATTACGCCCAAGAAATTAGAGCTGTGTAAAGCGGTTGGGTAATTTTTTTTTAAAAAAATGCATGAAATGTCATATTTCTTTGTGCATATTGGAACATTGGAACATTTTCATGATTTCTGCAAAGTTTGGGTGACCCTGGGAACTGTTTGATGATGCTATAACAGTTTAAAGATGCGTAGTGATACACTGCAACAAATGGGCAGAATTGTCAAAAATGAAGGGATTCCATCAAACCATCGAAATTGTGAAAAAGCAACCTGGTCAACCCCATGTTTTTTTCTGCATATTTGGACCAACAGAGGACTATCTATGGGAATAAGGCACTTTTAGAACCATTGGTAATGTATCCAGTGTTCCAGAAGTGCATGTCTCTATATGTAGAACAGTACAAAATTAATTGGTGTGCGAGACGTATAGAAGGAACATACAATTCACACAGGTCATTGATTCCAGAACTGCTTCAAGCCTTTGCAACACTTATCAAACAAGAAAATATCGGTGGAACCAATGGATGCTCCCTTAGTGAGTGTTTGCCTCTGTACGGGCTACTTGGTTGAAGAATAGCAAACTGTATAGCAGGAACAATATGTGGCTTTGCACATCACAGAACTAATTCGCAAATCATTTAACCAAAACAAAATGACAATATGAGCAGATCCTAGCTAGTTTTACAGAATTGAAACCAGAGGTTGTAGGGAAATAGTGTCATGTCGTGTCTCCACTTGGTAATGATGCATCTAAGCAAGTTTCATAAAATTCGAATCACAGGTTGTAGAAATAGAGCGGAAAAGAATTTGGTCACAGACTGAATCAAAGGGCCATAACTCTGTGAAAAATCATTGAACCGAAACACAAACATAGCAAGATTCATAAAATTCCAACGTGAGGTTGTAGAGAAAAAGCTCGGACAATAATTTGGTCATACTCAATGAAAGGGCAATAAGTCCATGAAAAATCATAGAACCGAAACACAGACAATATGCGCATCTGCACTTGGTAATGATGCATCCAAGCAAGTTTCATAAAATTCCAACATGGGGTTGTAGAGAAATAGCGTAGACAATAATTTGGCCACAGACAAAATCAAAGGGCCATAACTACATGAAAAATCATCAAACCGGAACACAAAGACAATATGTGCATCTGCACTTGGTAATGATGCATCCTAGCAAGTTTCACAAAATTCCAACATGGGATTGTAGAGAAAAAGCGCGGACAATAATTTGGTCACAGACTCAATGAAAGGGCCGTAACTCCGTGAAAAAACATCAAACGGAACACATAGACAGTATGCGCATCTGCATTTGGTAATGATGCATCCTAGCAAGTTTCATAAAATTCCAACATGGGATTGTAGAGAAATAGCATGGACAAGAATTTGGTCACAAATAGAATCAAAGGGCTGTAACTCTGTGAAAAATCATCAAACTGAAACATAAAGATAGTATGTGCATCTGCACTTGATAATAACAAAGACAGTATGCACATCTGCACTTGATAATGATGCATCCTAGCAAGTTTCATAAAATTCCAACATGGGGTTGTAGAGAAATAGCCTGGACAAGAATTGGTGATGCACAGACAGACGGACGGACAAAGGGACGGACGAAGCGGTGACTATATGCTTCCCCCTTTGGGGGAGCATAAAAAGTCACACACACACACACACACACACACACACACACACACACACACACACACTTATATATATATATATAATATATTTATATTATATCATATAAATTTATCTTAATTTAGTGAAGATCAAATTCAATCTGCAGTGCAAACAAGGATAAATGATATAACTTTTGAAACTTCAAGGCTCACAATGTGGTATAAATTACCCAATTGTTTATGTTTGTATGAGATCTTAGGTTATGTAATACTGTATAAGTTTGGTGAATTCCAGTGCTAGAGTTGACACGAGGCCCTATAATGTAATATTCAATAATTCAAGGGCAATTACTCTTTAAGAACTTGTTTGAGATCTTGCAATTTGCGACTTCTGTGTAAGTTTGGTGACTAAATTCAAATACAGAATATATGTGCAAGTGTGTTTGTAACAACAATGGATGACAGACATGCAGCAATCACAAAAGAGACTAACCTTAAGCTTTGACACATGTTAACCAGAAATCATCAAAATTACAAATTAGTACTTTTTTGAAATCTTTCTATCGTACTGATAAAATCTCTGAAAACTAAAATACATTTTACAATTTTTGTCACAAATGTCCACAAATATGCGAAATAATTGTCTATCCATTGACCAGAGTTATAACAGATGTGAAATGTTTTGAAATGGTGTTCAGTGATGAAAATTTATATAAAATAAACAGAGTTTCCTTTAATGTCTCTATGTGTCTTTAGGAGAACTGCTCTTTTAGATGTACTACCATGTAAAACTGAATGGAAAGCTTGAACCCATGATGATGATATCGCTAGTATTTGGCAAACTGAGGAAAAAATAGTGATAGTATGCACATGCCATAAAGAGTATGAGTGGATAAACTTTAAAAGATAAGATAACATAAAATTATCTTAAATGGCGGCCATACTGTTTGAAGCATGGATAGAAAGGGAACAACAAATTTTGACGCAGTATGGTTTCAATGAACAAGCCCTAAAACATTTAGTTTAAACTTATTTATTTTACTTCAGATTGTGAATCAAGTTATTACAACTTATACAAATCACGGTCAAAGTCTTCCTACAACCCTCCGGTTATGTGGCCAATGCTATACCACCAGACCATGTGCTCCAAATCATTGGTAAAAATAATATGCTGTGGAGAAAAACACAATGCAGTTTTCAGGACTAAACATGCCATAATAATTTGTTTATCTTGTACAATAAACATAATTAAGGCCATGTTGTATCCTTGCTGGACAGAAAAAACTATGTAAACATGAATAGAAACATATCAATTGAGAACATGCACACATTCATAGCAAGCAATTAGCCACCAAAACAGTTCCTGTTAAAAACAAAAATGTATAAATTAACAAATTCAATTTATTTTATTTATTATGTCTTTAAGGTTGTTTCTATTTTGTCTTTAAGTTTATAAAATTTTATTTTGTCTTCAAAGGCTATCATTTTTTATTTCCAATTAATAGATACATGTTTGTTTTGTATCTTAAAGATAATTAAATATTAGAGGTATGCGTATGTGTAAGCAAGGAAACCCACTTATGCACATGAAATTACCCCCAACAATAACCTCATAATGAATATATATATATATATATATATATATATATATATATATATATATATGATATATAGCAAACAATAAAATATATGTAAACTCTCATGTTGACTTTTGAAATCAATTTGAGGCCACAACTAGTCAGTACTATTTTATCTATACTTAACTTAACTAGTTTTGCCCTACATGCATGACTCCTGTTTCACCAACATATTTAAATATAAACTTAAATACTCAAGAAGTAAATTTAAGACAAACAGTCAGGAGATTCTTGATTTTAGATCCAGTTAAACTTCATCTGGTTTCTTTAATATTGATTATGCAATAGATTAAAAAAATAATTGAAAATTGATTTAAGTTTTGTAATATTTAAATACAACTTATTAAGAAACTGTGCTGAAACATGTGGAATCTATTGTGCCTTCAACACTATTTTTTTTACACAGAAACATTGCATAAAACAAAGCATAACATAAACATAAAGGAAGAAAATATTTCTGAGAGCTTCAATGTATCATATGCTTTCATGGTTCATCACACATAGAACCTTAGAGAAATAATCAATTGAGTGATGTAAACTATGGTTGGGGCAATTTCTTTTTTTTTGATAAGTTCTTTTTAAATAGATTAACCAGAAAATTAATTGAAATATGCTATATAATCTGCTTCTGCTCAGTAATGACATGTTCTTACACATGTAGCTGAACATCCAAAAAATATCGTATACATTTTAACAGTTATTGTTCTCTCAAAAATATCCCACATAATGATTAAGTGGTCTATCAAGCTCTTCAGGAGTAAAATTAACCCAGCATATGTCATGTTGACCTCAACTGAACCTCTCTAAACTAGAAGTTAAATGTAGAAATAATGCCACAATTGTATATTGGAGACAAGTCACAACAAAATGCCTTCACTATCACAGGCAAAAATAATCTTAACAATGGTCAAAACTATGATCAGCACTTTTAACATAACTTCATTTACCTAAGTAATACTTCAACACTTTAACAAATGAGCCAAATGTACGATAATGTATAACCAGTATATACAAGGTGTGTTCAGAAAATATGTGGACTTTTTCAATAATTCCTCAACTTGCAGGTTGTTTTCGATAAAGTTTCATTTACATGTATCAGAAGATGTGAAATGATTATCTATGTGGGCATATTATACTCTTTATTGATATTGATCACTATGGACATTTTCGCAGTTGCCAGGTAACATGTACCCAGAGTAATCCAATTCTTATTTAGAAAAGACATCACGTTTTATTAACAAGAGTTGTCAGAAGACCAACAAAGCTCGCCGCTGGGTGTCTAAGTCCAAAAAGGGCCATAACTGTGCCAAAATGCAATCCAGAGTTATGGTTTTTATCTCTGCGTGTTCCATTGATGATGGTAAATACACATGCAGTTTCATTCATATCCAATGAGTGGTTGCATAGATATCTAAAACTTGTACGCAAAAGTTTAACCTTGGTGTATACAGACAACGACGCCGCCAACGCCGCCGGTGTCATGACAATAGCGCTCCTTGGACTTTGTCCCGGCGAGCTAAAAAAAGATTTTTAAAAAATCATTGCATCATTACAGTTCAAGGAAAATTGGTATGGAGACGCCTATGATAAATAGGTGAAAAGACATACAAATGTGATTTGCTCAGTTAAACATTGTACAAAAATTCTGCTCCAGGTAGCCATTAAATGTTTATTTTCAAGCATTTACAGAATTAAGGTTAATGCATAGAGGAAATAGTATTATTTATGACAATATAATTTTTATTGATGTGCTATATTTAAATGTTAAAAATATTATGGAAGTCCATATATTTTTTTAACACAACTCGTAGACAGAAGTGACATTCAGACCCTGTTTTACGCAGGTCGTTCAGTAATAGTGTCCATTTTATGAACTAATGTTTCATCTATGTTTACAAATAATAAATATTGAAATAGCTCCTTTTTTATCATATAACTACATGTACTATGAACCTGTCACTTTTGATTTATATATCTCATTTGTGCAGCGAAGTATTTCAGTACATTAGGGGCATGTACACCTTGATAATAAATTAAAAGTGAACTATACATGGTGCTCAATTCAACATAGACGTAGAAATGTATGTTCAAAATATAGAAAAACTCTCATGAAACGTGATATGCATTTACCTTATTTATGTTACAAGTTGTACCAATAGGTGAAGACCCTAGCATCCACAAAAATTGTGCAAAATACGTAGTACTGGCAATGCATAAATAAATTTATTTATGACAAATAAGTGTAAAACACACACAATAAAAAATATTGGTGCTGAAGATATACATGTACATGAATAAATAGCACTAAATCAAAATGAAAAAAAAAATCCATTAATTATGACAGTGTGTATTTTAAAATATGGTAAAATTAATTTCAGCATACAATATGATATAGTTATGTACGTTCCACAATTGTAAACAATACATTTGTAGTGTGAAGGATATGCAATTATGAAAACACGTGATTTCAAACAGTTAATTAAACTGTTTATGCACTTGATGTCCAAAAGATCAATTTAAAGTAAAACACCTTCCAAATAAATACAAGCACATGTGTCACTTACACTACATGTAACTGATAACTTTCCCACTAGAATCAGCAGTGAGAGACTAATAACAATGAGACACAATGTCGTATATCAATTATCAAAGAGACCGTTTCCTGGCGGAGATTCAAACTCACGACCACCAGATTGAGTCAGACGCTTAACAGACTGAGCTAATTTTGCCCAGCATAATTGACAGAAACCAAAACATACTTGAATTATTCTCTTATAAAACATAATTTCTAACACTTGAGAACAGCAAACTTGGATCATCCTCTTTCATATAGAAAAGCAATTAATGTAGTACTTTATTGCCTTTATTACACATTTGACAGTTTATCACAATTTCAACGATAGACCATAAACAATTTAGGTACTACGCCATATCTCCTAATAATATAAGAAAGCTTACGATATGTTTCACAAAAAAAACTTACAAGCAAATCTTCGTAAATGTAAACCAATGTAATAGGTTTAACATTCATCGAAATGAAATCAAAGATGGCTCAAATCGTGCAGGAAATAAGATATTTTTATCTGGAAATACAATCATTTTCAATGTCCCAGCAAATGTTTAAAAGATGTTATTTTAGTGTAAATTTTAAAATCCATGCACAGTTCAGTTCTTTTTTTCATTTTTCTAGAGATCAATAATAAATGTTAAATTGCGCAGACTTTTGTTGTAATATTGTGTTCCAGGAGAGACAGTTAATAATACTGTCCACATTAAGGTCCTTCAACAATCCCTCCAGATCGTACAATACAAGTCTATGCCTATATTTGAATAAACTTGAAAATATAAAATAAAAGAGAGATACAGATCTAAAGTGTATAAATGCATACAGTCAAATTTGTTTAAGCGATGACTTCTGTTAAGTAGCCACATTTGCTATTTCCCATTTCGATGCCTTCAGAGCTATCAACCTGTATTAAGCAACAACCTGTCTTAAAAGGCCACTTGGCTGGCTGCTTTAGACATGTTTGACTTTTGTATTTTCAGATTAAATAAAACGCCAATACATTAAGACCTCTAGTCTCGACAAAGCAAAGTTTGTGCTGAAACATCATTTTGGTAAAAAGCTAATAAGTTGGTCTGTCTATAACTGTAACTCCGGCATAACTTCTGCCCGTCATCATACTGGATGTAAGTAACGTCCAGATATTGGCTTTAGGGTCGAAGCATTCTACAGATCCGAGATTGGACGAACCGTCATCTCCGCCCACAACATATATAAACCCACTGTTGGCTATCACACCTGCAATGAAATATAATCATTTGAGGAAGATTTGGTTATTCTCATTATAAATGTATCAAGCAACAAAATGGAGACACATCTACATCTACAATGAGCAAGAGAATTCCATGGAATTAAATGCCTGTAGCACTTCATCACAAAAAGAAGCTATTACGTAGTCTTATAGTTCTACCCATTACATCTATAAACAAAACGTGGCAACTCTTGGGTGAACAGTTTCAAAGAAATGGAGCTTAACACAAAACTTAACATTTGATAGACCAAGTTAATTATTTGTATAATATTTGTCAAGCATTTTTTTTTGATTGGTAAGTATTACCCTCTAACCAACTTACGATCAAATTTGGTAACTTTAGGTGAAACAGTTCATGAAAAACGAAAATAAACACAATCAAAGGACTCAAGGTCCTGAGAGGCACCATTTGTTTGTTTGTTTGAATATCCAGAGCCATTGCTATGCCATCTAAGACTAAAAGACGATCAGTTAATCTAACTTGTTTTTCCTTGGATTGCGGAAGGTTAACCAGTTCTTGAGTGAACACATCTCAGCAAGTTAACAATAACCTTCCCGCTTGAATCAGTGGTAAGAGACTTTGAGACGTAATGCCATAATGCCATATATAATCAACAAAGACTGTGGCCAGATGGGAATTCAAATTTACGAACCATGGATTGATAGTAATAAGCTTACCACAGGGGGAAATACTGGTATTCACCATTTATGAAGCAACTGTTGTAAGAAAATCGTATCTAATTCAAATAAATACACAGACACATTTCAGTGTTTCGCTCAGAAACACATAAAACAAGAAATGAGATGGGGTGGATAAGGGATGGGTATCCTATCCTGTACTGAAAAAAGTGTAAAAGTTTTGTGTTCATTAATGCATCATCAGATACCCCATCATGATGTATAAAATTGACAATCAGGGGTATCCAATGATGCATTTCAAATATATTTTTCTATTCTATATTGAAATATTGTTGCCATAGAAAAAAAGTAAAGGAGTGATTTGACAACCTGTTATATTTCATAAAGTTAATACAATTGATAAGTTTGTTTTTTTAATGTTTGATTCTGTAAAGAAGAATATTTTCATTAATAAATGGGACTGCGGTAACCTATGTGCCAACTTTTAGCATCCGACTTTTGAAGGTGCCGACTTTTAGATCGGGTTTCTCAAATTTGTTTTGACCTCTTGGTAGTTTCATATATTGTTGAAATAAGATACTGAGAAAACCCTTTACGATTGCATCGTTTTGTTTACTTGTAAAATGCCCTCGAAAATACACTACGATTAAAATTAGACTGACGAAAGACCGGACGAAAGAAGCGAACTTCCGCGATTTTATTACATACAAATGTACTTTTAAATGAAATGATCTGAATCTGAATCTGAATCTATACAACGTAGGGCCTATTACAGAACTTTTCTGTGATAATTTTAAACATTTCTGAAATGAACCTCGAAATCAATATTGATGACAGGTTTAACTTTACAAGCAGATAGCCGGTAACATTTGCTTCAGAGACTATTTTCATTTTTGATATGCTTATTATTATGGACAGTCCTGCATTTCAGCGATTGTCATGCTCTATTAAATAGCAATCTTGTGCAGATTGAGACATCAAATAGTAAATAGTCGAAAGTAATCATGTTTGAATGTGATTTTTTTTTTTTTGAACATTAAAAAAGTTACTATCACCCGACTGATACATAAATAATCAAACATTACTTTTTCTTTAAACAGTTTTTTGGCGCATATGAAATGAGCAACAGATAATCAACCTACAATACTAAAGAGACACCAGACTGTCTGGTGCCTCAAAAATTGAATATTGTTTGGGCCAAGTTATTCATCCATAAAAGCAAGGTCATAAAATAAGGCTCCATGCTTTTGAGTAGAACTATCCATTACACACCTATAAACCGGCGACTCTAGGTAAAACAGAGCTCCAAGCACAAACTTAATGTGAAACTGATGGGGTCAATGCCCCTTACAGAAAAGTATTGTCTATTTTTTCTCTCTTCTAAAAGTAGAGACAAAAATGACTATACATCTTTATCAATAAATATCAAACTAATGTGTCAAATGGACAGCCATAATACATTGTAAATGTTTTCCGCTATGCAAACATATATTTCAAAGGCAGTCCACAACTACCACAAAATTATAATTTGTTTGAGGCCAAGTATTTTGCAGGAGGATGGCTCTACTCAGATTCGTATTAATTATGTGAGATTGGATATTCAAATTACAGTTATATTACGCTGTATGTAATAACTTTCCAAAATACAGTATTTAATCAAATACGTCTTCCTTCCATTGACTTGTGTAACATTCCCAGCTGCATTTAAACATACTTTTGAATACACATAAACTTACCCGCATTTCTTCTACAGCTATGCATATCTGCAAGTTGTGCCCATGAGTTTGTTTCTGGGTTGTAAACCTCGACAGAGTTTCTGACAAGTGGACCGTCATGCCCTCCTACTGCGTACAGCAATCCTTCAACAACACCAACACCTACAACACGAACAGGTCAAGTGAATAAATTATTGTCACACAAATCTTCTTTTAAAATCTTCAGATTTTCAACATAACTTTAAATATATTAATAACACGTTTCTGTCTTAATTCCCCAAAAATGAAATGTTGGAAGTCTTGCACTTCTAAAAGAACTAGTATTAACTGTTATGACTGAACCGTGCTTCAGACTTCAAGCTGATTGAAACAATACTTAAAATGGAAGAAAACAGAAGTTCCCTGATTTCTCTTAGTGTTCCTATGTAAAAATCTAAGTCCCTTTACTGGGTCCCAATAGACCCTAGGCCTTTATATGAAAAAACTTAAAACCCCTACTCACAGGAATCATTCATACCAAATACAAACAACTTGAACAACTTGAGAGAAAATGATTAGTTGATAGAATATGCAAAATATCAAAGCGCAAGGCACTTCAGAGATGAAGATTTCTGAAATTTGAAAAAATGTGATAAACTCCAGGGACTTGGTCAAATTTGACTTTAAGGTCATAATTTAAACATCTTGAGAGAGCTTAACATAAAATTTTAGGAGAAGCTTTCAGGTGGTGTCAGAGAAGTAGTTTGAAGCAAAAGTTCATGACAGATGGATGATGGCCAAAGAGATCACAAAAGCTCACCTGTGAACCTTTCACTTAGTTAAGCTAAAAGAAGAGACACCTTGAAGTTTTGAACCGTTAATAGTAAAATAATCAATATTTGAAAGAGAAAGAAAGCTTAAATCATGTGTCAAATAATGTTTATGTTTTCATGCACAATACAACATTTTTTTGTTTTCTTTAAATTTCATACATCAGCATGACATAGTATTATGTACCATAAAAAAAAAAGATGACATATATATTTGAAAAATTACTTACATGCAGTATTAAATTTAATGTACATAAAAAAGTTAACAAAAAGTAATTGATATATTTAAAAATTACTTGTAGGTGATTGGGGTGGGGGGTTAAAGCAGGGGCAGTAGTGTAATGGATAGAGTGTTGGCCGCTTATGCCAGAGGCTGCAGGTTCAATCCCCAACTCGACCGGGTGCCTCTCATAAAACAACACTCAGTACTAGCTCTACCAAGGACATGGACTCGAGAGCGGTTTATAAAAGCTTACAGCTTTCATCGCAACCAAGCCTAAGAAAATTTAATTATGAATATCTTAAATATAACTACAGATTATTAACATCGTTCTCAAACCAAAATTACATTGAAGGACAAGATTTTGAGCACCTACCTGCTCCACTACGTCTACATGACATTTCTGCAACATTACACCAGGTATCATCTGCAGGGTTGTAACGTTCCACAGAACTTAAACATTGTCTTGATGATCCGTCGTAGCCGCCCACGGCATATACAAAACCTGAATATAGAAAATATCTCCCATATTTGTTTATACTACATGTTTGAGACAAATAAAATGGTGTCACAGCATTTTTTATTAATTTAAAAACAAAATTTTAGGCCTACATCTTTACATACATGTATATCAGCTAAATAGACAGCGCTTAGTCTATGTCTACCTAATTTTTAGATATAAAAAAAAATATTAACAAAATATTATTTTGAAGAACATTTTTGAGTGTCATAAACCAGGGTCTGAGGATATTAATCTTGGTTTCATGCTAAACTCAAAAGTTCATTCGCAAATCAAAAACAAATGGACTCAATATAACAAAATAAATGTTAATACAGTGGAACCTCTCTATTAATCAGAACTTGCTCGTACCAGAAGAAAAGTTTGGATTAGAAAGGTTTCTATTTTTAGACATTTATCAATATGTCTCAAAACTTACAGATATGTTTTGCATGTATTGTACATGTTTTTATCAGTATTTAAAGTGGATTACTGAAAAGGAAGTAAGCAAAACATTGTTAAACATATATATGCTTTATTTTTATGCTAAATATTTTCATAACTTTGAATGCAACCAGTTTATAATGTTTTGAAATGTTCATATTGGAATATTATTGGAATGATAATGAACATATAATTATGTATAAGGAAACAACACAACAAGCATATTCAACATAAATACATCATCATGTAAAGTATATATTTCACACTTCCAACATATTCATGTTTCTACTTTATTACTGCTTTTGAAAAAAAAAGCATCAATCTTTGTTTGTTTTTACACACATTTATGATTCACTATTTTTTTTCATTTTCTACTGTTTTACCGTAGCTGGTAATTGATGCTTACTTAGTTATTCAAACACTTTTTGCGACTTTCACACTTGTGCTGATCAAAAGCACATAATTGGTAAACAAGCAGCAAACATCTTCTTGTTTGTAAACACCTTTTTAAGTGTCAGGGATTAAACTGATTAGCAGTCGTGTATTGTCAATATCAATAATCAGACGAGACAAAGGTTCAGATCCAAAGGTAAAATATATAGTAATTTAGTGAAAGAAATCTTTCGAACGAGTACAGTTTTCGGAATAGAAAGGTTTCGGATTTCTGAGGAATTTTTACAATAAAGATAGAATAAGAAATTTCGGGACTGACAAAAATGTTCGGTTTAGAGAGAGATTTCCGGATTAGAGGAGTACGGATTAGCAAGGTCCCACTGTATGTGTAACTTTCTACCTCAAATCTACATCTATACTTATACACAGTGAAATGTTTACACTTTAAAGGGAATATATCAAGATTTTTCAAAATTTTAAAATTAGCTAAAAACATTTTTTCCAACATACCATGCCTATATATACTCACTATCCCCATATTGCCAGAAAGGTATTTATTTAAACATGCCAAAATAATATATTGGAAAGGCATTTCCTAACTAGGGCTACGTGCCTAGGTTAGACTAAAAAAGATTTCCCACTAAAAATGGCAATATATTAAATGACGTATTATATGAGTCATGTGATTTTATTTTGATTTCAATTTGATCTGTTATATATTTAAATGTTGTCTATTTTTAAAACTGGGATTTTGTTTCAAGTTTACCACTCCAAATTTACATTGACTTTGTTGGATATGACATACTAAACTATTCGGTTTATATTTATTATTGATAATGAGATGCTTTTTATCCATTTTGATAATCATTTCATTTTTTAAGATATTTATAGCGTTTTATCCTGATACACTCCCTTTGATGTTTTTATATGAATCCTGGGAAATGTGTTTGAGTATATAATTGAGTTGAGCATGATAAAGTTTTATAATCTATGGACCAGAGCTATATTGGGAAAGTGTATTATTATGTTCAGTTTGTGAAATAATAGTAGTTAATTTTTCTGGCATTTTTTGCTTTACTTAAGCAATCAGCATTGCTTTCAATATTGATTTCTAGTGATTCTGACCTCTGAGTGACTTATTCTAAAATCAATTAAGGTCATCCTCACTCCAATACCTGCATACATGACAAGCTTTATGACAATGGGTGAAGTATTTCAGTATTCATTGTCTCAAAATGTAATCTGTCATTAAACTTGAACAAAACATGTTTAAAATATTGAAATATTTTGAAACACGTGTCCCTTAACCCGATGTTCATCCCCTCACTTGAGTATGTTCCCATGTGAGATGCTGTATTTCTAAATCCTTTTTTTTCAGAGTCTTTTTGTTTTAACTTTTTACATCATTTGTGAATCAGGTTCTTACAACTAAGACAGATCATGCTTCAGTAGAACAAGTATTAAGCATATGCAGATAAAGTGTCTTGCTCAAGGACACTGCACATAGCAGTGGTGGAGGATCGAATCCATGGCAACCTGATCATGGGTTCGATGCTCTGACACTGGACCAAGTGATCATAAATCACTCTGCCTTAATCAATGCCGATTGCTGTATCAAGCTGAGAACAGAAGAACAAGATTTGCACACCTGAAAATGGATCACATTCATTTTTAACACATCTGATTGTTTATGATTATTCAGCATTTAGTCATAGGTTGGGAAAAATAAGTTATTTCCCTTTGTCCATTGACACAATGATAATGGGTTTATACAACTTGCTACAATCCTGTAGCTGGACATTTCAGCCATAATGTAGAATGCATGTTAATGACTGAGAGCTAACCTAGGTAAACCTTACAGTACAGCAATATACTCACAAGCTGATCTGAGTCTATATTATTTGAAACTATTCTCCAAACTCTCACTGGAATAATTTTTGAAAGCTTTAAAGTTGTTTATAAAAAACTTATAACAACACATATTTACAAGGTTTTTCATAAATAATGTGTCAGCTGTATTATTTCTTGGAATTTTTTTTTTTTAATTTCAATCACTGAAAAGTGATCCATTTAATCACCCTGTAATAGGTCTGTGAGGGTCAGGGTGGGCCATCCCTCAACAAACCGTACAAATATATATATCAGTCAAGTTGTAACATACATTCATATATATATACACTGAAAGGAAAAAGAAAGCATACATTTTGGTTTTTAAAATTATTTCATTATTGACTTAGTTTATTCATTTGATGGAAAAATGAACTTATTTTTTCTTATTGTTTTACTTTAAAATGAATTAAATGTTTGTTTTTTGATTCAACAGTATGATGAAATATAAATATACAAAATTTATATGCAATACATTTATTGTTCCTTGACCTGTCGACGTTTATAGGTATTTATACTTTCTTTTATAATTTCTTGGAAATATTAAAGAAGTAGCTTTGTATTTTCTAAATGATCATTAGTGCATGTCATAGGTGAAAAATCTGCATCAAACATTAACTGACCTTGGTGTAATGTACATTGCTTTAAAGCACTGACACTACACTGTACGCAAAATTATTGTCAAATGAGTTGAAATTGTGCTTGTATTAAGCAGTTCATAACTTGTGTTTGTGTCAAATGACATTTACCTAAAGAGGGAAGATTCAAATGTCGTAAAGTACTATTTGTGGGTGGGTGGTCAAAGTTCAATCCTGGCAACAGCAGCTGAACAATGCTGCTCACCCTGATTACCCTGTAAGTAACAACAACCAAATCTTACAAAATACCTGTGAAACCTTGAAAACTGATGCTCAATACACAGAAAGAGACTTAGCTTAGATGACAAACTTGTTGTAGTACAATCTCATCTAATTTTGAAAAAAAAATAAAAGGTAAGAAAATCAATGCATGATGGATACCACATTTGTTGACAGAGGACCCAAAGAAGTTAAGCGTTGCTATTGTGAAAAAAAAAATTCAAATTTGAAATACAGCAAAAACACTTTTGAGAATTGTGTTACCTTGTAATACGCCAACCCCAACACTACTTCTCCTGGTAGACATGGCCGATATCATTCTCCACTCTCCACACCGTACATCAAAACATTCAGCTGTATTTAAACCTATAACAGAACACATGAAATACTCATTAAGAACAATGATTGAAAACAACATGTTCAGCTAGTTAAACATCTTATAACACTTGTTTAGAACCAGAATCCTCATTGGCAAAGTATTTTGAACGACCGTTTCAAATAACATATTCACCTCAATTATAAGAGGTCATAAGTTCAATTTTCAAATCTAGCTATTAAAAGAAGTACTGACAGTTAATTATTAAATTATTATTGTTTCTACACAGATTTTAGCATACAAGTGGTATGTACAGTAAAACTTTGTTAGTACAAACACAGATGGCTGGAACACCACATATAGGTCGAACTACTTATCTGGTCCCAGTCAAATTTCTATTTCAATGTATATACATGTACATTCATGGTATGATGTTGAACAATACTAGGCTGGAACACCACATATAGCTTGAACTATTTTGTCCAGTTCCATCAGGTTCAAGCCATTGAAGTCCTTCTGTATATGCACACAAGAGTATTCCCTTACCAATAAAACTGGACATCATACTACATTTATAGCTTATAATGATTCAAATGGCATTAAACTATATCTACTTTGTATTCATGTATCAATAATTAGGAACAATTACAGTTGACATTTGCAGTGTTTGAGGTAAAGCAACACGAGGCATTCATCTGCCCCACAAAAGAGGGTTAATGCGAATACAAATACACAACCTACCGGACGACCCATCAAAGCCTCCAACAGCATATATAAGGTCGTTAAGTACTGCCACCCCCAGTGTACTCCGTCTGGCCTCCATACTGGCACAAGCCGTCCATGTGTCCTTTAGTGGGTCATACATGTCTACTGTACGCACACGTAGTGAGCCATTGAAACCGCCAACCGCATATACCAACCCATTTATAAGGGCCACTCCTGGAATAAAAGACATAACAGAGCATTCACACAAGAGACGACAACATGTATAAGTGTAATGTATTACAGTGAAGCTTTGATAATTGTCCCAGATCATGACCGTTGAAGCTTTGATGGAATTGTTGAATTTACTGCGCTCAGTTATTGGACAAATAACAAATGCCTCAAATTGGAAGAAAAACAAAGCAACATTAGTATAAATGATATAAAATATAGAACATAAAATGAATATTTTAATAATCTAGGTAAACCCCCATTCCCCAACCCCCCCAAAAAACAACATCATTTTAATAACTGTGACAGTGATGTTTTAATCCATTAAAGCTATACACAAGGTAATTTTCCTGGAAATTTGACAAACAACTTAAACTCAAGACATCCTGAAACTTTAGCACTGCTCTTGGTTTGAATCAATTTGTCGCAGTATCACAGTATACCATGCTGGATATTTATGCGCACACCAGTGTTATGTTCAGTTACGTTGAAGTATTAATGCCGATTTGATATAAATAAAATAATGTAAAACTGCCATGTCATGATTTTGTCAAACGTGCAAGTAGATGTGATATTGCAAGAATCTTTCAAAGAATGAGACCTTGACAGAGGTTATTTGAGCCCAGTACACTCTGGGAAATATTGAGAAAATTATAGGATTGAGAACCCAGCAGGATTACCATACAAAACTGTAGATAAGATGCTGCATTGCATATTTGCATACAAATGCAAACAAAAATGGTCATGTATTTTTATTATAAAAATAAAGTGTATAAAAACTCTTAAGAAACATAATGTTTGCAATTGTTTTGATTTCACTGTGTAATGATGATTAACATAGCTGAGATTTTACTGTGTATCGGAGATTAAATTAGCTGAGATTTCACTGTGTATCAAAGATATATTTTATATGTTCTACTCAAAATGGTGTCAGAACGGCAATTAAGTAAGAAAACAGAAACAGTTTCCTCAATTGTTTAACAATAATGAGGGACAATACCAAGACCTGATCAGGATCTGGTGTTGTATAGTATTTTGACCCCCGTTGTAATATGACCCCGGGGTCACATTACAGCTATAGTTAATTGACCCCCCACCCCCCCAACCCCGGGATTTATTTTTTAATTATTTACCATATATATCATCCATAAACAATAATAAGTCCTTAAACTAAAATGAAAGTAACTTTGTTGGTGATAAATCAGGAGGGGAGGTGGGGGGTCATTTTACTGTAGCGGTAATTTGCCAAATTTTGGTACATGATATAGGAAAACGTGGTGTGTGTATAAGTGATTTCTATGTTAAACACAGTCATCTAAAGTTTTATGTTTTGCCATTAGCATAATTACAAAGAAACATTAACAAACATACAAAAAATACCTAAATTTAAGTCTTGAAATTTGTACACGTGGGCCATTAAATTACGATATTCAACCATACCACTCAAATCCCTACTAAGTTTCACAGACATTTTAATCTACATGTACATTACCATGTGTTTAATTACAACAAGGATTGTGTTATGCTGAATGCATAACTATGAAAAAAAAAGTAAAAAAAAGAATATATTTTCGTTATTTAAATAAAGTCATAACATTATAGTGTCTTAGGTTGACATTTTGTTACTATATAATCTATAAGTAATCAGTCTCATTTTTATCAGTTAACATGGACATTACTTATCAAATTATTATTTCTAATCTATACTTATTATCATCCTTGGAAGGAAATGCATGGTTATAATAATCTGATTTTGAAATAATATTGCTGTTATGAATAACAACTACCTTGATCCATGGCTAATATTTTATTCATTCGAATAAATACTCTATTAAATTAGGGAGTATTTGTACTTCTTAAACTGTTGAATACTTCTTTATTTTAAAATCGAAAAGTAAATTCAGAGCACCAGATAATTTTTTTCAAACCAATGAGTAATTACTTATCAAAATCAGAGTAGATGAGTATTTTGAGTTTTTCAGAATAGTGTATTGTACATATGATACTAAAATTCGGCCATGTTCCGTCTCCGGCTGCAAGGAAAAGACAGGTTCTGGTTCAGTTTGACTGGTAAATTTCAATACCTATATCTTATTTCACACATATTTAATTACACAGACTGGGATACCATTATAACCGGTAAAAAATATCACAGAAGTTGGTTGAATTGAAACCATTCAGCTATTTTTTATTACATGGATAAGTCAAGAAATTTGTGCAATGAAGATAGATTTTCATAGAAATTACACATAATTTTAGTGTAAAATTTATTGCTTATATGCAACTGATATGCAGGCAAAACAAATTTGATGCATATTCAACAATTTTTAATGCATCATATATGCAGATACGGATCTTATCTGGGGCTCTGTAAAATACTCCATTGGCAAAACTGTAATAAAGAGTGCTTGAATTACCAAACTGTTATAAAGAGTGCTTGAATTACCAAACTGTTATAAAGAGTGCTGGACTTACCGCATCTACATCTGCGCGAGGGCATTTCAGCCAGCTGACACCATCTGTCCTCCTTGAAATCAAAACACTCCACACTGCGAATTGCTTTTGGTGCTTGACCCCCTATCACTAACATAACCTGTTCAACAAACATAAACAGTTGCTAGCAATGACGGAATTTAAACAATGGAATTATGATAAAACTGTTTGATTTTGAGAAACATTGCCACACCACATTTGTAATATTAACCGAAACTAAAATGATTGCATGCCCCTTTACTTTCATACTTTTCTGTACTTTTCATTCTGGGTACTCCTAGATGTCTACAAAATTTACCTCAGATGGACTTAGTCGTGTTTTGTGTACGACTCTATGCGATAGAAAACTTACCTACGACAGACTTAACAGTGTCCTAGATGATAGACCCATGTGTAAGGAATATTTACCTTAGGTAGACCTAGTGATATTCTACATATACCTTTGTGTGTTTGGGACATTTACCTTAGGTAGACCTAGTGATGTTTTAGGTATGGCTTTGTGTGTTGGGAACATTTACCTTAGGTAGACCTAGTGATGTTCTAGGTATAGCTTTATGCATTAGGAACATTTACCTTAGGTGGACCTAGTGATGTTCTAGGTATAGCTTTATGCATTAGTAACATTTATCTTAGGTAGACTAAGTGGTGCTCTTGGTATAGCGTTATGTGTTGGAAACATTTACCTTTGGTAGACCTAGTGATGTTCAAGGTATAGCTTTATGCACTAGAAACATTTACCTTAGGTAGACCTAGCGGTGTTCTAGGTAAAACTTTGTGTTTGGAACATTTATCTTAGGTAGACCTAGTGGTGTTCTAGGTATAGCTTTATGTGTTTAGAACATTTACCTTTGGTAGACTTGGTGATGTTCTAGATATAGCTTTATGTGTTTGGAACATTTACCTTAGGTAGACCTAGTGGTGTTCTAGATATAGCTTTACGTGTTTTGAACATTTACCTTTGGTAGACCTAGTGATGTTCTAGATATAGCCTTACGTGTTGTGAACAATTTCCTTTGGTAGACCTAGTGATGTTCTAGATATAGCTTTATGTGTTTTGAACATTTACCTTTGGTAGACCTAGTGATGTTCTAGATATAGCTTTACGTGTTGTGAACATTTACCTTTGGTAGACCTAGTGATGTTCTCAATACAGATTTATGTGTTTGGAACATTTACCCTAGGTAGACCTAGTGGTGTTCTAGATACAGATTTATGTGTTTGGAACATTTACCTTTGGTAGACCAAGAGGTGTTCTAGGTATAGTTCTAGGTGTCTGGAATATTGCCTTCTGTTCTCCCTTCAGTAAGTGATACTTCATAGCTTCAATAAGGAAGTCCTTACATCGACTGTTGGTCTTTACAAGAGGTTCCTCTTCCACGCGCTGTACAAGATATTCCTGCGTCATGAGTGGCAGACGGACATTCTCCATCAGTTGAGAGATGAGGTCATTTCTGTTGGTGATGTCATGATTTACCCAAGATATAACAGCTTCAAACACCTGACAAATTGGAAAGTATGAAATGTAAAAAAATCGAAATGATGGACCTTTCACAATATCATAGTTTGTGTTGCCCTGAAGTCAAGTGATGGTGATTTTAATAAAATGAATTTGCTTGTTTAAATATTTAGAATTATTTTAAGGCCATCAAGGGCCAACAGATGATCTGTTAACCTAACCACTGTTTCCTGGCATCTGAAAGGTTAATCAGTACTCAAGCAAACCCATCTCTGTAAGTATCTGATCTAACTTTCTCACTTGAATCAGCAGTGAGAGACAAATGAAAACAAGATGCAATGACACAAATCCATTGATAGTTAAATACACTACCGACCGAGCTAAAGGGGTCCAGCTAAATAAAATGTAAGTTATTGTTATGTTAATTATTGACTGGGCAATAAAAATACAGCAAAAAGTTCTCCACAGCACATTCTAACAACGTGATAGTGTGATCCTTAACTTGATAATTCAATTATGCCAGATTCTTTTAAATCCATGCACAAAACTTGCGATCAATGGTAGTAAATATCTTCACTAAATATCCCTTCTGCTTGTCTCACTCTGTAAAGTTAAATCTCTAACATGAACCTGACAACATGTAACGTTGTATGTACATGTTGACTAAGGGAATATTCCTCTATAACAATTACACACAGCTGCATATTTTAACAAAATTAGTGACAGCTAACATGATTAGATTTAGCAGAGTAATAGGAATGGGGAAACACTTACATTAATGGGATAACATGAGCAGATCAATTTATAAAATTAACTGATTGGAGTGTTGATTATTTGAAGCATGTGTATATATCACAGGTTGTAAAGTGTGAGGGGAATCCTCCAGAGAGACTGTCATCAGCTGATCAATTTATAAAGTCTTATTTTGAATACTGTTTTAATCTGCAAGATTTCCAGACCTTACACTCTGGATTGTTCAATATCAACAACTTCCTCCTGAGGCTGACCAAGCCTCTTTTGCCAAGTTTGAGGTTATAACAATACAAGTAAAACATTTAAACAAATTCATTTAATTTTTCCATCTAACAGCACGTTCACTGTTTAGTGTCATGTTCAGAATTCTGTGGTCAATACAAATGTAAACAGTGCCAACTTGAAACAAACATGTTGTGACATGTTGAGGGTTCATTGGTCAATACAACCAGTTTCATTTACCAACTGGTAATATTTATCTTCAACTGGAACATTATTTACAGCGCTCATTTAATTAAACATGGTAAATAAAGTTAGAACATACAAATTTAATTGTTTCATTCTAAAATGTTTAGGGCTTTGTAACAATACCATTTCAGAACTGTATAATGTGTACATCAAATGTCATCTTGTGTCAGTAAATGAACTTTAAGAAGATGTACCTGTTCTTCAGAAGATACAGTAAGTCTGTCACTACATATAAGTTTACAAACACACTGCACTGGCAGAGACAGAAACTCATCATAATGGTACAGCTCCCTGCAATAAAAAGACAAAGCTCCCTGTAATAATTATAAAGAAACTCATCATAATGGTACAACTCCCTGCAATAAATAGACAAAGCTCCCTGTATTATACTAATTCTAAAGACAAAACTTCTACCTAATCTGTGTTGAGACATATGTTTGCCTTTTCACAAGTTGTCAAGACAAGGTGTTAAGAACGAACAATTTTCGTGTAAAAGATGCTATACGTGGTGCTATACTGAGTTGTATTCTACAAATGTCTATTTTGATGAATTATCATTGATAGTAACTGAGATACAGCTACTTTCAAAAAAGCAATCTAGAGAATCACAATGAACTGTCATAAAACTCAATTCCAAATGCAGCATTGCTTGTATTGGATCTGTTTATCATTTAATACTTAAACTTTCATTTGTAATATAAAGTTGTTTGACCTAGAATGATCAATAAATACACATTTGTAATATAAAGTTGTTTGACCTAGAATCATCAATAAATACACATTTGTAATATAAAGTTGTTTGACCTAGAATCAACAATAAATACACATTTGTAATATAAAGTTGTTTGACCTAGAATCATCAAAAAATACACATTTGTTATATAAAGTTGTTTGACCTAGAATCAACAATAAATACACATTTGTAATATAAAGTTGTTTGACCTTGAATCATCAATAAATACACATTTGTAATATAAAGTTGTATGACCTAGAATCAACAATAAATACACATTTTAAATATCAAAACAATTCTGTTTATGAAATGACTGAAGCTCATCTGTTTTAATATTGAAATGTTTGACGACTTTGTGGTATAAATTCATTCCAGATTCGCTGAGCCCAATTAGCTCAGTTGGTAATGCGTCTGACTATCAATCCAGGGGTCATGAGTTATTATCCCCTCCAGGCAACAGTCTCTGTGATGACTGATATACAACATTGTGTCTTATTATCATTCATCTCTCACTGCTGATTCAAGTGGAAAAGTTATCAGTTACTTTCAGAGATAAGGTTTGCTTGAGTATTGGTAAACCTTTCAGGATCCCAGGAAACAGCGGTTAGGTTAACTGATCATCTGTGAGCCGTCAATGGCATAACAAGAGTTGTCAGAAGACCAACAAATCTCACCTCTGGGTGTCTAAGTCCAAAAAGGGCTATAACTGTGCCAAAATGCAATCCAGAGTTATGTTTTTTGTCTGTGTGTGTTTCATTGATGATGGTGAACACTCATGCAAAGTTTCATTCTCAACCAATGAGTGGTTGCATAGATATCTTAAACCCAAAAGTTTAACCTGGGTGTCTACAGATGCCACCGCCGACGATGCCAGGGTCATGATGACAATAGCTCTCCTTGGACTTCATCCCGGCGAGCTAAAAATGGTGCTAAATATTCAATCAATCAATCAATCAATAATTCTAGATTCCTATTCACTTATTCTTCAACCATTGCTAAGACTGGTCTTCAATTGTTGTTTGTTTCCTTATATTAGTACTTTAACCTACACTATGATTTAATACATGTATACATACGTAAAATGCTGTTCACAATATGTATTGGCATAAGTAAAGAGCTCTGTACAAGCATGGAGATCTGCAAATGCCTTAATGCCAAGGGCGTTAGATGGGTGGAGTTGTGACTGTAGAAACTCACAGCAGGCATCTCTCACCTCTGTCATTTGTAAAATGTTTGCAGCTGGTAACAACGTCTACAAAACAAGATTGTCAGGAATGTTTCATTGTGCACACACACACAAACACACTCACATATATATAAATATTTATAACTATATACCAAATATTGATTGTGAAATGAATTTTTTTTTACAGTAAATTAAGTAAAACAAAAAGGGCTATACTCCTGTAAAATTTGACAAATTTGCCATTATTTCTGAAGTATATGGCTAGCTACACACTAAATATTAATTATACATACATCTTTCCAGAAGTCACTGATCAGAAAAACCAATTTGACCTTGGATAGCAAAGGGTAACTCTTAATTCCTTATCACCATTTCTCTATTTGGCAGGGGCATAGAAACAACCTTTTAAACATTATGCTTAAGATTCAAAGGAAAGGGGAAAAGCAAAATTCTTATATATATTTACATAAAAAATTATGATCGGATTTTGGAAAGCATTTTAATTTTTACCTGTACATTGTCCTCTGTGACTTGTATTTCGGACGTGTAAACAAAATCTATTAATAGCACTAGTGCTGCAGGATCTATTTCTTGTAAAGTAATACGATCTGACTTTGCCTCAGCCAAATCACCCGTAAACATGGCGTAGAAATATTGACTACATGAGCACAGGACTACTTTATGACAAGGAATTTCAGTAGTGTCTGCAACCAAAACTACATCACAAAGTACTTCTTGTCTGAAATAGGCAAATTAAATCATTTAAATAATTGTGAAAATAAGCTGACAATTCAAAAGATAATAAACCCAAGTCATAAAAAGACAATGTAAGCTTACCCTCTTTTATAATATTCTACCAAAGAGATACTGTAGTCGAGTATTTAACACCACTTGTATGTTATCAAGGACTAACAGATGATCAGTTAACCTAACCATTCCATTCTTTCCTAGGATCCTGAAAGGTGAAACAGTAAGTACTCTAGCACATCCATGTCTGCAAGTAGCTGGTAACTTTCTCACTTGAATCAGAGATGAGAGACAAATGCCAATGAGACACATGTATCGATCATTACGCAGACTGTGTGTGGAAAGGGATTCAAATTAAGGACCCCTGGATTGATAGTCAAATGCACTACTGACTGAGCTAACTGGGTTTGATTTTATTTTCTTGTAAAGGTGCGGAGATATAAACTCAATATCTTATTTACAGGTATGTGTAATGATGTGCAATTTCTTTTCATTATCAGGGTGATATATATTCAAATTTGTGCTTTTTGTAAAATGTAACAGTTCCTTTCCTGCTATATAGATAGATGTAAAATGGTGATAGTACCACTTACTGTGGCTTACTGACATATTCGCTTGTAAATACTCTACTGATGAAATCTGCCACTTACTCTCTCATTATGATCAGGGTTTGAAATTTCTGATAAAAGCTACTTGTCCTCCCTTTCCAATAGTTTTAATTAAATGCTTAAAATCAAAAAAATATTAAAGTCAGTTTCGTAAATCTTACTCATCTTAACTAAATGTTCACTCATCACGAGAGCGGACAAGTGGAAAAATCCCGCCCTGATGATGAGTAAATAAATAGACTTTTGAAATTTGCTATCCATGCCACTCTTCCTCCTCTGCCAAAAATATTTTTTCTGAATGCTTAGTCAAGGTTAGTTTCTTAAATCTTACACACCATAACAGTTTACTATGAGTGAAATTTTCCATCTCTGAAATACTTTACTGATGTGATTTACCACTTACTTTCTCATCATGTTCAAATACTCAAACGCTTTATTCGTGTGATGTGGGTGTTTGTAGGCTGGACGTGGATCTCGACTACCCATCAATATCTTGGGTTTTACATCCACTTCCATTGTCATGTTTGCCATGGT
Source organism: Panopea generosa (assembly GCA_029582155.1). NCBI lineage: Eukaryota > Metazoa > Mollusca > Bivalvia > Adapedonta > Hiatellidae > Panopea > Panopea generosa. Next base: position 83,109,073 of record CM055895.1, read on the forward strand.
TATGTTAGAAGTACTCATTTTACCATCTGAAATCAAATTAAAATAAAATGACGTATAAGAACCTGCAGTCTTAAAAGTTAAAACATTTTGATTTGGTACCCTGAGATACGAAGGCCAAAAGATTTTCTTCTTTATAAATATATAATTTATGTAGAAATATTTGATATTAGACATAGGTAGTCAAATTTTTTAATTTAAAATAATTTGCCTTTTTAGCAATATTTTTTATGATATTTTAAAAAAGAATAAAGCTATGTTTATAAGGAGTTAAAGGGTCTTCTGTGGCTGAGTGGTCTAAGGGGTCGTCTCAAGATCACTTACCTCTCATCACTAAGGTTGTAGATCTGAGTCCAATTCGCTCAATAACTTGTGAGAAAGTTTGCCAGTTACTTGTGAAAGGACGGTGGTTTTACTCAGATTCATTCTGAGGTCTTCCTCAACAAACATAATTGGACAAGATATATATAACCTGAAATGTGATGGAAATGGCATTATACTCCCCTTAAAAAAAATAAGGAGTGAAAGGAGATAATTGTCTTGCTATCAATGCTGGGCAGAAGGCTAGACAAATAACATAAATTGGAGATACAATATCACATGATATTTGTCAATTTTTTTACCCCTTTATATCCCTTGTGTATATCACAAAATCCCATATAGTGTATTTTATAATAATTCATCATTTATATACATCAATTTATTTAAAAATAATAAATACACAAATTATAGATTCACACCTAGCCCACTGATTGAAACTGCCGTTTAACATTTTCTAATCCTTATTACCCCACCCACTTTGTCACAACTGACTCGCTATAAATAAGTTTGATATTAACATTATAACAACAGAGCATATAGGTAAAAAAATCTTATCATTGTAAAACTTTGGTATTGATATAAAACAACCAACATTCATCGCTGACATTATAAAGAAGACAATTTTACAGATAAATTCTAACAAAATCTGAAGTCATATTTTAATTTTATCCCAGAAGTCGCCGTTTTTAAACAAAATGTTTGATGACAAAAAATGTGGGTTCCCATGAAAGTATAGTTGACAGTGTATTGATATAAATAATTTTTGTCAAATTTTCTCAAATTATTTAGCATATTTTAAGACATATTAAATTTCTATACGCTAATAATAATTAAAATATATGAATATGCTGTTCATCATGATGCCACCATTTGACTATCTTTAGCATTTTGCTATTTTTAGGGTGATCTTACATATGTGTTAAAGTTTATGATGTGTCCTATGGCCTGAGGGAGATACCACAGCTGGGTGCTGATTAATCTGTTAATTGTCATGGTTGTTGACTGGGACGAGGGGACAGTTAAATGGATTAGCCAAGATAATTTATACAGTTTGGGCCGCTTGTTTTTGTATGAAAATTTGAAATGTGAAATCTGCCACATCTAATTTCCTTGTCGCAACCACTTTTAATTTTAATTATCCTTCACATTTGGCAACATAGGCAAATCCCATCGGAGGCCCTGATTTATACCAAATATTTATAAACAAATTTGACTCATCAGATTTTGAGACATGCTGGTCCCTTATGAATGTTAAATCCCCATTAATGGACTCAGCCTCAACAGTTATAACTATACAAAAATACAACACCTTTACGATAATTTTCGTAAACTCATTGTTACAGAAATTGCTGAAATACTGATACTTCTTAATAGTACCACAGTATTTACCTGAGCAGCTACAAACCACAATATACCTGTTTTACCGCACAGCTCCAATAAACACCATGCATGTATAACCAAAGAATTATATAGAGAAGGAAAGGCAACTAGTTGAGATTTTGTGAACGCTCACGTATAATATTAATGCAAATTCTCAGATATCTCGTTTTCAATTATCTCAACTTCCGTTCATCTCAGGAACACGAATCAAATTTCTTACATTGCAAAATGAAATTCTCATCAAAACATAACATTCCTAGAAATTTGTGTTTAAAATTTTTGAAGTACAAAATTGTATTCTGCAGGTACAATAATAACAAATTACGATTTTTTTCCTTCACACCCCAATATTTTTTTATTCAAGATCATTTCGCAAGATTAAAACATGTTTAAACATCTAAAATTACATAAAACTAAAAGTTTATGTACAAAGCAGTTCCCTGGAAATTATGTATGATTAATTTACAAATTATGAATCATTCGTGTGGTTTTTCATCAACATTTAGTCAGGAGATGCAAATTTCCTATCCTTCAATACAAGTCCTTGGTAAAACTATATGTGGTTAATGTAAGTAAACTGGTCATACCCAATACCGCAAGTCTAAAGTTTTATCAACCATAGAAAGAATGGCATCAATAACAAACAGTAATAAAGTTACTAAGTGTGCCGAGTAATAAACAGTTACCGATACGAAATGCAAACAAATGTCGAAGCTAGCGGAAGTTGGAGCTTTGCACATGTCTAAGATATTGTTATTATACGGGCATACGTGGTAATAGGTATTAGGTATGCACGTTATTTCTTTCATCTCCAGATTTCAGAAGTGAAGCAAAAATTTTACATATCATTTGTCAGATTACATATGTCATTGACCAGAGAAAATATGTCAGTTTAAACAAAAACATTTACAACTTTAAAGTCACAAACTCAACAAATCGCGATTCTCAATGTTTACATGCATAATTGTACATAATTTTATGTCGCTCAGCGAATATAAACTTATTTCCTATGATAAACAGGAGTAAAATGCTACAACGACTTCTTTTATTAAAATGTTCAGGAATAGTTTCTTAATGTGCATACGTGATAGGAATTCTTATCGTGTTAACAATGCCAGACAATCCATTTTTATGACAGTTTCATCTTTCAGGATTTTGTTGTTTTTTTTTTCACTCAGCCGGAAACGCACTTGTCAACTTCGCGCAGGCGCAACTCTTATGTCTAATATTTATTCCCGGCTTAGTGTATAAATCTTGATTGAGCGTAAAATATATTAATTGGTTCCTACAGTGTAACAACTGGCGGATAATGACAGAGGTGTTCCGTGGCGTCCTTGGTTTTCACACATGGCGGGTTTCTAAAAAGTGAAAGGATACGGTAATTTTCTCTGTCGGTATTTGTGCTTAACAGGACATACCAATGGGAACTAACTAGCCAGAATGTCAGTTTTGCAGGTAATGTTTTTCGTAAATTCGATTTCAAAGTTTTCAAATTATGTATACAAGAGTAGTTAAAAAAAAAAAAATGCTAATTGGAATCAATGAAAACATAACTCCGATAAACAAGATTAGACATGTGAAAGTAAACGGATTATAATCGTATTACTGTATGAGTATTTGCTGTGCCAATATAGATTTAACACCAACTATTTAAAATGCTAGAGTGTTTGAGACATTGTTTATTCACCATTTGTGCAATTATTGAACATAATAAAACCTGAACAATTATTATTTTATTATTAGAAAAAAATAATTTATAAGCAAGGTGTTTTATGTTGTTTTTATGCATTGTTACTTAGTATGTGATTATTTTTTCTACTAATATTTTTGGTTCCAGTTGGTTGGTTTTCAAATACATGTAAAACTCAAACTTTCTAAATATCACATATATATATATATATGATATCTAGATACAGTATATATCATTTGGTTTAGCTACCGCATTTTTGTGTATGCAACTTAATTTGTTATATACATATGATTGATTAGGAAATAACATTTATAATTGAGTTGGTATTATCTAATTCCCAGCATTCCCCCAAACTTCTGATTTACTTCTGGTTATACATACATGTAGGATGTCATTCCTTTGAATTATTATTTTAATAATTATTGATTTAGGTCTTTAAACAATTTTCTTTCAGATTATTCTCCAGTTTTACAATAATATTTATGTTATGTCATAAAAACTTCTTTCTCAAGTTTCAGACATAATACATTTTATATATATATATATATCATAATTTCACAAACAAATGTGACTTAAAACAACAGCTCATTTTTTTTCCATTTTAAACTCAGAATTTTCTAAAAAGTCAATTCTACATATGTCCATGTATTTCATGGACATATGTAGAATTGACTTTTTAGAAAATTCAGATAGATTAACTAATTAATTATACATGTACCATTGTAGGGGATGAGCAGAACAGTGGACTAAATTAGACACCACTTGAGTGCTTTATTGATTATTGCCTGTTGTAGTAATTTGAATACAGACCATTTTAAAGTATCTTGTTCATAATCTGAATTTGCTTTTATAGTTTGATCTCTAATTGCCAACATCGGTGAAGTGGAAATAATTATGAGTAGACGTCAGGTAACATTAGATTTCAAAGCTTTATTTGTTGAACATAAGCTAACTTTGAGCATGTTTACTAAAAATATTAAAATTGTTATTTCATTGTGCATGTTTCCAAGCTAAATTCACAAATCTTCTTTTTGTTATTCAATTGATTTTCATTTGGATAGTTAATCACAGGTACTAATGCACCAGTCATTTGTAACCCTTGCTCCCCCAGACCGGGTCATAGTAGAGGACAGCGGGACCCACACTGCATTACCATGGAAGTGTGGGAGCTACATCACTTTATGGCAAAAATAATCAGGATTTGAGTGGTGCTTTCTTTCTTGAACTGGCCTGATCATATAATCAATTACAGTTTGAGTTGTCAGCCCTGTCTTAATTTGCTTTATTTTATTTTTTCATTCCATGATAGCACATTTTTTAACTTGAATTAAAAATTTAACATCTATTGCATCTATTCTCTAATTGGGCACATCATGCAGCATGAAAACTAGCATGTTAACTTTTTCGAAAAATCTGGCTGATGACCAATACATATATGCCATTGAAGGGGATGAGCAGAATGATGGACTAAATTAGACACCACATGAAGTGCTTATTAATTATTGCTCAATGTAGAAATTCAAATACAGAACATTTTTAACATGTCTACCAAAATTATTGAAATTGTACTTTCATTGCATGTTTCCAAGCTAAATTCACCAAATGTCTTTTTGAAATTCAATTGATTTTCATTTGGATAGTTTACCACAGGTACTAATGCGCTAGTCCATTGTTATCCCTGGGCTGCAACCTCCAGGTTTGTGGAGGACAGCATAGCTGATGTTAAGGGCTGAAAAATTCCACTAGTCTGCTCGCCATGAAGAGTGAACATTTGGTCAGGATGAGTAAGATTAAAGAAACTGACCTTTACATTTTTTTTTTATTTTAAGCATTCAATAAAAAAATGTTGAAAAGAGAGGGACTACTACAGGCTTATTTAAGAACTTTCAAGCCCTGACGTTGCTGGGCACTTACTGTATCAGCATCCCAGTAGTGTCATGGAAGTTGGGAAGTTTTACTGCATGCTAGAGTTAGGATTATAGAGGTTGCTTACTTCCTTGAAGAGGCCTGATCATATTATTTGTTACTATCTGAGTTGCCTGTCCTGGTTTACTTTGTTAACATGTTGATATCGTATACACCGTAGGTCTCAAATAATTCTACAAATCTTAACCAAAATTATACAGTAGTTATACAGCCGTACGAGGTCACAGGGGGCAATAACATGGCTTTAACCATCAAAATGCCCCTGTAGGTCAGGGCCTCTATTTAGGCTCTTGCAGATAAAAAAGTCAAAGTCACAACTATGTCCTGGCTTGTTGGGGCAGGAGGAGTTACAGTTGACTGGTGAGTAAATGCCAGAGCATTTGACTTTATTTTAAAAGACATGAGAAGTTTTTAACTTCTTTGTTTATAGCAATTTATTATTTTTCAAATGACAGACCAAAAATGAATAATGACAAATTGTAAAATATCGATTATATCATGTAGTAACAGAGAAATGTACCACAGTAGTTTTTCCTTAACTTCCATGATGTTTAAATTAAATGCTGACAATTTTATTTAATGGTAAAAGGTACATGATACAAGTCAACTTTCACACTTTTACCCACAGGGAAAATTAATTACTTTTCTGTGTGGTTTAAGCCATGACAGCTACCTATCATTCATTGCTTGCTTTTATATCTTGAACAGGGCTGTTGTTCTTCCTTTTTGAATATACTCACCATGGGGAGGTTTAGGGGGGAGTGTCCGCCTCGAATCCCCCAAGAATATTTTATAATAAGGACTGCAAACTATAGCATTTTGTAGAATCTTAAGCATATTTTCAATCTAAAATAATTTCAATTTCAGAAATAAGCATCAACATTTATTTCATATTTCCATGTTTTTCTTTTTTAAAAATCGCTGTACAAATTTCAAGTAATATGCATGTGGCTTTGTGCACATCTATCGCCATGACGTTCGACGGGCCTGTTAGAGGTTAATCAATAAAGAATAGGAAAGAGTTTGAAAAAATCACTAATTCGATAACTTATAAATGTAAATGTATTGATTTATTGTGTTACTTTTCCATAAAATGTTATAAAATTTTATCAGGCAAAATTTGCTGTAATATATATATACTGATAGTTAAGTTTGGTGTCAAAATATCAATTGGAAATCATTAAGGAACACTTTAATAGGGATAGCATTTAATAAATGTCCTTGACGTTTCGTATAATCTTGTTATCTGTAAACTCGAATCTCTGATAATCATGCTGTAGTTTATCATTTCAATGGCTAGAATGTGAATGTTTTTATCGAGTTACCTCCTCCAAGAGAGATATCTATTCATCGCTGATTTTATCACGTTTTGAGTAAACAGTAAAGTGTCAACCCCAAATTTTTTTTGCCTGTATACTTAGTATATATCTTTATCACAAACTATTCCACAAATCGTCCAATGCTTATACAGCAATAATGAATATACACATCTGTAATTAGATTGTTATGTTTGAACAGAAAAAGGACATGTATCTATGGTAACTTTATGTGTATTTCAATGATTGTCATAGAGCAGAATTATTTACTAATAGGTTTACTATTTTTTATAACATTAATTTGCAATTTTTTGTAAAGAAAGTTACAATGCAAAGTTAAAGACACAACACTATAGAATTAACCACCTCAATATATAACTTATATACAGGAGTTTACACATAGCAAGTCTGGACTGTATAGAGTAACTGGATCCTACACATATATTAAAGCAATCAGTACATGTATGTGAATTGTCCCCTCAGTTTGGATGTGTTATGTGTTGAACCTAAGTGATATATAACCTATGACTGAAACCATTTCTGTTGAGGTTGTTGATTCTGGTATAGTCTTGTGTCCTTGGTTTCACGTTGCATTGTATCTAGGTGCACTCGCTATAGTCTGGTCTGTATGTCTGATTGTTCACAAGTAATTATCCCCATATATATGTACATGTATATCATACCTTGTGAATGTGCATATATACTACCTTCTATATGTTTTACTGGTTTTTAACTACATGAAATACCTTTAATCATACCAGAACTAATCATTGGATAAACACTGTATTGATAAAAACAGAAGTTGATGGCCATGTACTCAGTTACCAAAAGTTATTGAATACCATATATTTTCAAATAAACATCAACTCTCTAATAAATGCTGATTAAATCAGGGGCAAATCCAGGATTTCAGTTTAGACCGGGTGTACTTAGGGGACGCAACACAAAATTTGAATGGGCACACATGTTTTTTAGTAGAAACATAGAGAATTTTAATAAAATATGAGAGTTTAGGTGGGGGTATGCGCCAGATTTTTTAAAAAGTAGATCCGCCATTGTGAATGGCCAAACAAAATTTTTTTTGGCATTTAGTTGCTAACTGTTTAAAATACTATACATAGAGCCTTAAGCTGTTCTATCAAACAACTCTCTTTTATTTCTAATGTTTTTAAAGGTTGCTATTGCTGTCTCTAAATTTATTGAATGTTTTCTTGTTCAACTCTGGGATACGATTAACTCCCAATGAAGTTTGGTTTGTTTTAAGAAATATTGAACAGGATTGTTTAGGATATGAAAATGATATGTCACATAATTCCTGTAAAGTTTATATTTAAATATATTGTTAATCAAGTGGTTGAGAATCCCCATGTGCTATAATATAGTCAACCCGGTCTTTAGCAGCCAGTCAAAGGAAGGAGCAAAAGTGGCCCTTTAAGACAGGTTGTTGATTAATACAGGTTAATTTGTTCTGAAAGCATAGAAACAGGAAGTAGCAAATGTGGCTGCTTAAGACAATAGGCTGCTTAATAGAGGTGACCATTTACTCAGGGTTGATTATTTGTTTTGTTATTTGTATATCTGATTGCCCAGGTATTAATTAGAGGATTTATTGCACATAACCCCCCACACACAAGATCTGATTATATTGACAAAATCAGATGATCCTTTCAAACAAGCTTTTTGTCAATAGGTGAGATTTGATATAGATTTTTACCTAGTAAAAGCAATTTCAGAGTTCCTGTTAATCAATGACACCAGCAGATGTACAACATGGTGTACACAGTCATGTCTGCTCTTTACACCTTCTGTGTTGCATGACATTAATTATTGACATCAGTCATAAAGTTACAGTTATTTATACACATCTCCAGGGAGCCTGAGCAGAGGAAAGGGATAGTCTTATAGTACATGTATGGCAGTGCTTGTGTGCTCACTTGTTTATTGCTTTCACTGTAGACAGGAAAAACCTAATTTATTGAAATCATTGACTTTTTTTTCTTATATTTTTCTTTCTATTCGGTCCCATATCCCTCACAGTTTTATTACCATATAACATCTCGGCGAGCTTAGCTCAGTTGGATGTGCCTCTAACTATCAATCAAGGTTTTGTGAATCAACTTTGACCCACCTAGCCACAGTCTCCATGATGATTGATGTATGAAATAGTATGTTGCTGTCATTTGTCTCTCACTGCTGACTTAAGTGGGAAAGTTACCAATTACTTGTAGAGATGGGTGTGCTCTAGTACTGGTTAACCTTCCTGGATCCCAGGAATGAGTGGTTTGATTAACAGATCCTCTAAGCCCTTGATGGCATGAAAATAATGCTAAATATTCAAACAAACATCTTCTGTGACGCTGTGTTAGCTTAAAGAGTGTATAATATAAAAGTAAACAGGACTTTGTATGAGATGAAGTTGAACAATATCTACCCGCTGTATGTATAGTTGAGCTTTAAATGTCCAAAATACACATCTTGCTCAAAAGAAACAAACACAAAAGTGGCATCAGGATTTATCAATTAACAAGAGTTTCTTGAAGCATAAGGTTGCCATGGCAATATTATCAACATTGTTAATGACCACTGAACAGTATCTGTAATATTGTTGAAACTTATTGATATAAAAAGTCAGAAACTAACTGTTTTGACTTGTACAAATAAAGCTCTATGTCTCCAAAGATAAAACCTTTTACAGTACTTGTGACATCAAATATCACTAATATTTGTGTGCCTTAATACTCCAGAACAATCATTTATCTTAACATACTTCCTGGTGGGGGCTCGAACCCATGACCCACTGATCCTGCATCTGATACTTTGATGTTGGATATATTTGAAATCTTATACAATATCTTTCAAAAGCTTATATTCCTTTAAATCTTCATGTTTCTTAGCACATCTTTTTTATTTTAATGCATAAAATGAAACATACTAAATCTAATGACTTTTACTGATTTATACCAATTTTACTATTATAAAATTATGTTAGTCTATTTTAATGAGTGATCTACACATCAGTTGAAAATGTTACCAGTGGCAGACCTTTTAGTGTGCGGCTCTTAGTCCCAACACTTGAATTTCAAGTTGTTGAGAACCCTGTTTGTTATGTAATATGTAATATGACCGGATATATTTGTTCTGTAACTTGACCAAATACCTGTATTATGACTTTTCTGTAACTGCCCACATACCTGTTTTATGACTTCTGCAACTGGACCACATACCTGTATTATGACTTTTATGTAACTGGACCACATACTTGTGTTATGACTTTTCTGTAACTAGACCACATACCTGTATTATGACTTCTGCAACTGGACCACATACCTGTATTATGACTTTTCTGTAACTGGACCACATACCTGTATTATGACTTTTCTGCACTGGATCACATACCTGTATTGCGACTTTTCTGTAACTGGACCACATATCTGTGTTATGACTTTCTGTAACTGGACCACATACCTGTGTTATGACTTTACTGTAACTGGACCACACATCTGTATTATGACTTTTCTGCAACTGGACCACATACCTGTGTTATGACTTTTCTGCAACTGGACCACATACCTGTATTGCGACTTTTCTGTAACTGGACCACACATCTGTATTATGACTTTTCTGCAACTGGACCACATACCTGTATTATGACTTTTCTGCAACTGGATCACATAGCTGTATTGCGACTTTTCTGTAACTGGACCACATACCTGTGTTATGACTTTACTGTAACTTGACCACATACCTGTGTTATGACTTTTCTGTAACTGGACCACATACCTGTATTATGACTTTTATGTAACTGGACCACATACCTGTGTTATGACTTTTCTGTAACTGGACCACATACCTGTATTATGACTTCTGCAACTGGACCACATACCTGTATTATGACTTTTCTGTAACTGGACCACATACCTGTATTATGACTTTTCTGCAACTGGACAACATACCTGTATTGCGACTTTTCTGTAACTGGACCACATACCTGTGTTATGACTTTTCTGTAACTGAACCACATACCTGTGTTATGACTTTACTGTAACTGGACCACACATCTGTATTATGACTTTTCTGTTACTGAATTCCATGTCCATACACTGTAACCAAACCATAACATTGTAAAATATGAAGTAAATTCTTTGAAAATTGATAATAGAAATGGCATGTTCTATAATTTAGTTTCCATGGACAAATAAGTGAACCAGGCATAATTCACCATATGCTAATCTGAGTTCAATACTATAATTAAGGTAAACCTAGCATGCTTGCCTTGTGATATGTCCTATATGTGACAACCCAGGTAGTCTAGCAAACAATTATGCATGTCATGCTATTATATATTTTTTATTCACTTGTTTGCATGTTTCACAGCATGTGGGATTGGATTTATACATTTCCCCTGGTTGCTTTTATTATATCATCAAGTGTTCATTATACCTGCATGACTTATTGAGCAGTGATATTTAAGTACACAGAACGTCTATAGGTGTAACCCCACCATTGATTTTTGTTCTTTATTCTATAGTAAATAATAAAAGTTTGAAGGCTTGTCATTCATAGAGGGTCCCAAATGAAAGAAGTGAAACCTACATTTTACTGTTTGTCAACCTCTGCACTATCAAAATATGATGAGAAAAGTAGGGGTCATGTGTCATATAAGAGATTTTTTTTCTGCTCAGTGTGTACACTGGTGACAAAGTGAAAGTAGACTTCCGAAATCATGAATTCATACCCCAATTTCCAAGCATCATTTTTTTTTTCTAAATTCACAATTCAAACATGACAATGCTATCAAAATGTTCAAAATACATCAATAATGCCATTCAAATAAAAAAATGAGCATTAAAAATAGGAAAATGCATTTTTAAAGAAGAAGAATTGAGGATTATTTACAACCGCCATTATGCGACTACCCCACGGAAGCACTTCCTTTTTGCAATGGTGGCACTATGCCTATAAGGAAACTTTTTTTTTTTTAATTTCATAATTACCTCATTTTTGCTAAGTACTACCAATTTGAAGTAATACTGCCAAGTAATGCAGGCATTAAATACTGAAACTTTTGTCAAAATACCACTTTTTACATGATCATTATATACAGGCGCGAGATGTTGACCGACATGCAATTTTGATGTGTTTGACTAATTTTACCCATAAAATTTTTTTTTTACCTAATTCCATTAAAATTTTTACACCAAAACAGTCTCATGATACACTGAAGACATTATCTTACCAAAATACATTATTCAATACAATGTACATGCTAAAAATTGCACATTTAAATCATCCAAAATAAAAAATCTTCAAAATTTTGTGATTTTTCATGAAATTTCAATGTAAATATGCACATATATGCTTTATTTGAGGCATACACTTGCCAAAATGTGTTTTTTTATGAAGCAAATGTCTCCAATTTGTCATTTAATACTATGAGAGTGTAGAAAAGAGGTTATTTTACCTACAATTAACATTTTGGAAAATCACCCCCATTTCACTCAAGTCTCTCTTATAGGTGTAACCCCACCATTGATTTTTGTTCTTTATTCTATAGTAAATAATAAAAGTTTGAAGGCTTGTCATTCATAGAGGGTCCCAAATGAAAGAAGTGAAACCTACATTTTACTGTTTGTCAACCTCTGCACTATCAAAATATGATGAGAAAAGTAGGGGTCATGTGTCATATAAGAGATTTTTTTTCTGCTCAGTGTGTACACTGGTGACAAAGTGAAAGTAGACTTCCGAAATCATGAATTCATACCCCAATTTCCAAGCATCATTTTTTTTTTCTAAATTCACAATTCAAACATGACAATGCTATCAAAATGTTCAAAATACATCAATAATGCCATTCAAATAAAAAAATGAGCATTAAAAATAGGAAAATGCATTTTTAAAGAAGAAGAATTGAGGATTATTTACAACCGCCATTATGCGACTACCCCACGGAAGCACTTCCTTTTTGCAATGGTGGCACTATGCCTATAGTGTACCAATAGTTTTGGTTTGAAAAGTTTTCTTGCCAAGTTTGCAGGGAATACTTATAATTAATTTATTTATTAAGAAATACATGGAATATAGATGTTGTAAATGATTTGAAATCTATTTATATTAAGCAAAGGTATAAATAGAGTCATGTAAATCATGTTATTTTGTTATGTACATTTAATATTGCATTTTCTGGACCTGATAATTATCATTAATTTCTGTTAATTAGGGTGTAAGCGCACCATTGACTGTTTGTTCTTTATTCTATAGTAAATAATAAGTGTTTGGAGGCTTGTCATTCATAGAGAGACCCAAAGGAATGAAGTGAAACTTACATTTTACTGTTTGCCAACATTTGCACTATCAAAATATGATGAGAATAGTAGGTGCCATGTGTCATGTAAGAGATTTTTCTTCTGCTCAGTGTGTACACTGTTGACAAAATGAAAGCAGACTTAGGAAATCATGTATTCATACCCCAAATTTCCAAGCATCAATATATTTTATTCTAAATTCACAATTCAAACATGACAATGCTGTCAAAAGGTTCAAAATATATCAATAACGACATTCAAATAAAATAAAAAATGAGCATTAAGATAAGGAAAATGCATTTTTAAAGAAGAAGAAACAAGGACTATTTATAACTGCCATTATGTGACTACCCCACAGAAGCATTTCCTTAAATTTCCAATGGTGGTACTATGCCTTAATCAGTTGAGTTAAATTATAATGCACATAGTGCTGTAGTTTAGTATTAGATAATTATCCATTTTGAAAGTCAAAAACATGATACGCTCCTTACAGCGTACATCTTGTTTAAAATAAGTTTTAGAAATAAAAGTGTTTTTTTATTAATGTGAAAAGTCTTTTTATAATTCGTAAGTGCAATGAACTTAATGGTTAAATTTTTTAAGCACAATAGTGCGATTATGTAGCTTTGAAAAACATGCTTTCCATTAATTATTTAATGTCAGATATCACCATATATACCTATTGGCTCACATTAGCATAATTATTTGGTCAATGGTTATTGACGGATGGTATTACAATATATTGACGTATTTTCGCCCGCAATTATTTTCCTCCACTGGGCACGTAATTTCTTTGAGTCACAAACAGTCACTCAAAAGTTATAAAAAGCTATGAATGTCATTATTATAGAAAGTTCAGATTTTATTACATATGGGACCTTCGCCGGGTTCATAAATCAATAAAATATAACTTCTGATAGGTATATATGGAGATTAGTGTAAAACATGATTTATTAAAATTAGTAAACATTAGAAGTCATTTGTTGCCGTGTTACATGCACTTAAAGGGCATCTCTGCGGTTTGATTAAATTGGTGGATTACTTTTGAATATTCTGTGAACAGACAAGGATGTGCTGTGAAAGCTAATTTTATTGTTTTATCTCTTGACAGGTTGACTTATTTCACTATATGTCTTTTCAAAATCTTTCATGAGTTGTGTTTGTGAATAGTAATAAGTCTTTGATCGAAAAATAATTTATTTTGGATATATTATTATCTGTTATAATTACGGGATGAAACATTTAATATCAGAGTGAATTCTTCTTTTTTTACGCGAAATATTTTCGAAAGAATGTTTATTTGAAAAGCAACTTTTGTTGTATAGTTATATACGTCGTGTGTGTAGTGAATAAGTATAATGAGGATGCGGAGGCAGCCCTGGGTTGGCGGAAGTCTGAGCGTAAGTCATTCTGTCATTGTTTATTAAATGTGTATTTAATATAAAATACTGTTTATGGTTGATAAAGTGAATATTTCTATCAAGACATTCATTAATTAATTAATCAGTTAATTAATAGAGTTAGCGGGCTGTAGTGCAGTGGATAAAGTGTTGCATGCTCATGACACACCAGAGGAATATGGGTTTGATCCCCAGCTCAAACCAATACCTTTCATAAAACACCACTCAGTACTGGTTCTATCCAGGAAGTGGACTCCAGAGCATTTCATATAAGCTTGGAGCTTTCTTTGCAATCAAGATAAAAAAATAAATTGATATAAACTTCTAGAGTATTGTATGATATTTCTGTCCAATGCTAGGTATACCACAGCGGTGGCCTAGGGGTAGAGCGTTTGCCTTGCATGCTGAAAGTCATGGGCTTGATTCCCAGCCAGGTCATATCAAAGACTTGAAAAATGGTAATATAAGCTTCCTCGTTTGGTGCTCAGCATTAAGAGGATAGTTCTAGGTTTAGTCGGCCAGGCTTCTGTTTCACCAACATTTAACTTAAATACTTAAAAACTTAACTAAGTTTTGACTGGTTATTTATCTATTATATAATCAATATCAATGACACAATATGCAGTTTTATTGGAACCAGTCTGAAATCATGATCACATGGCTGCTTTTCTTAGATTTAAGTTTTTAAGTATTTAAGTATATGTTGGTGAAACAGGAGCCTGGTGTCTGTGTAATGTGATAGGGTGGCGTATCATACCGACTAAACCCCATACAAACAAATCAAACAAATGCCAGACTAATGTCAGACAATTGCACACCAACTGCTTGTAATTGATTAGTTACCTTTTAGTGTTGACTCAGTTTCGCTGCATTAATACGAAAATGTAAACCGTAATATTGCACAGAACTATAAGACATATATATGTTCATTGTCACTAAAGAACTGAATATAAGGCACTAAATTTATAGTTCTTCAGGTGTGAACTATTGCCCTATATGGGTATGTAACCATAAAGAGGTGAACAATTGCCCTATAGGAGTATGTAACTGTAAAGAGGTGGACAATTGCCCTATAGGAGTATGTAACTGTAAAGAGGTGAACAATTGCCCTATAGGAGTATGTAACTGTAAAGAGGTGGACTATTACCCTATATGAGTATGTAACCATAAAGAGGTGGACTATTGCCCCATAGGAGTATGTAACCAAAAAGAGGTAGACTATTGCCGTATAAGAGTATGCAACATAAATAGGTGGACTATTGCCCTATAGGAATATGCAACATAAAGAGGTGAACTATTGCCCTATACACTAGGATAAGGAATGTGTAACCTTAAAGATGCGAATTATTGCCCTATATGAGTATGTAACAGAAATAGTTGAACTATTGCTCTATAGGAGTATGTAACCATAAAGAGGTGGACTATCATTTTATAGGAGTATGTAGCCATAAAGACTTGCTTGCTTTACACAGATCATCATCAGAGAATGTGATTTTGTTATTCTCCAGGTGTGTCATGAGTGATTTCATTGTCATTTCATCATAATTATTTTATGCTGTTTTTGTAATTTTCCAGGTATACCTGAGTTGGGCCAACTCGGTGTTGAATGGTCTAGGCCGTAATGTGTGCCCGGGTGTAACATCCATACAAGAAGGGAAAGTTGTGTGTCAGCTCATTGATATACTGTCTCCAGGGGCTGGCATACAGAGGAGAGTAGAGGTTTGTTGAGCATAATTCATTGTTTGTTGCATGTACACAGATGTACTGATGACTTGTCTTGCATATTCCGGATAAACAAAACTGTATTGTTGCCACTCACTGTCTTGGTGCGTAGCCCCTGACCTTAAACATTCCTTACCTTAAAGTCAAGTATCAATACAGTTGTAAACAAACAATATTAATTTATAGTCAACAGTTTTAACAAAATATATAGGAATGCATTTTGTCCAGGAATAAACACTCTAGACAGAATATGTAAACATTTTATAACAAACTTTACCCCCACACCCCTCCCTGTAAGGATCAATCAATTTGTATATAGATTGTTTAATATATTTATATATCTGTACAATCAATGTTTTATATTTTGATACAGGCTAAGTTTTAAAAACAAATTGAGATGTTTGAGAGAGCAGACTACGGAGTATATTATAATGTTCATGCAAGTTTTCTCTGTCGGAATCTGAAAGTATAAGCCTTTGGAGAGGACTGTGTTTTTATAAGAACTTAGTTACACCTGGACAATGTATACATATCTGGGGCTTTACTAATAGACCAATTATTGTATAACAATATGTCTATTAAATGATTAATAACAGCAATAACATCTTTATGTTTTATAAGAATGATGAGACATCGACCATGATTATTTCAATATGTGATTATTACAATAAGTGATTATTACAATAAGTGATTATTACAATATGTGATTATTACAATGCATGGTTATTACAATATGTGATTATTACAATAAGTGATTATTACAATGTGTGATTATTACAGTATGACTGTGATTATTACAATGCATGATTATTACAATATGTGATTATTGCAAGAAGTGATTATTACAATATGTGATTATTACGATATGGGAGTATTACAATAAGGGATTATTACAATAAGTGATTATTACAATTACAATAAGGGATTATTACAATATGAGAGTATTACAATGAGGGATTATTACAATATGGGATTATTACAATTACAATAAGGGATTATTACAATAAGTGATTATTACAATAAGTTATTGTTACAGTGTGTAATTATAATAATATGTGATTGTAAAAAGATGTGAGTGTTAGTCTGTTTGTCTTTTAATTGATAATGGAACAAATGTATGAATATTTAAAAGTTATAATGTTTATAATAATTAAAATGAAATATGGTCTGTAGATGCGACTTCAAATAGTTTTGTAGTTTGCAAATTTTTTTGATTTTAACAATTCCTCAATCTTAAGGTGTAAAATTAATTCTGTCCTTTACAAGTTATGTCATGTGACTGAGACTGTCTTACTGTTGGACTGAGGTCAAGGTCGGGAGAAAATAGAACTTACAGAATTGTTATACTAACAATTTGAAAATATTAATTTTGTGTTGTAGCATTTCTTTAAATAAAATAGAAAAAAACTGATATCTTTTTTACCTTCCCAACCCAGGGTTCGACATTAACTCATGTCCGACTGACAAAGTCTAATATACTTGGTCCGGTCGTGTTCTACTGGGGTGTAGGTAGCCCGACTGGTCGTGTTAAATGAAAATTAAGAAATCAGTAAAAAGGAACAAATCCTGAGCTGATAATGTTTATCATTGAATCAATTAAAATACACCTGCCGACGAGCATGTAATATCATTAACACAATTTATTTGTAGCATTACGGCAAATGCGAAAACACAAAACGTAGAATTACTAAGCGGTCCAAACTAAGCGGCATAACTCTAACCTGTACTAATGACGCAATATATTAAGCGGCGTGACTCTTCCGGGTATGATCGGCTTCAGTTATTTCCATTCTATATTTTATGACATTAGAAGACCAATTTATGATTTATTGATATTAACGACGAACAACACCTTTCGACATGTCTATTCAATTTTGGCTTCACTGGGGGAAAAGATCGGGATGATAACAACAAAAATACTAAAGGCAGAACTGAAACAAAGAAAACTTATGAGAAAACTCTGATTGTGAACAACTTTCAGTACTATGTCCAGAGTCATAGTTACATATTGGTCTGGTCTAGTTGAAGTTTGGTCAGGTCTAGTAGTTTTACTGAGTTACTAGCCCAGTGGTCTAGTGGAAAACAAAGTTAATGTCGAACCCTGCAACCCCAATCTTATTTTTATGGCTGCTAATAGGGGCAAGCAGAGTGGTAGCGTAGTGGATAAAGTGTTTTTTAATAACACTCTGTTCTGGTTCTATCCAGGAAATGGAGTTGAGAGCAGTTCATATAAACTCTGGGCTTACTTTGCAACCAAGATAAAATAAATTAGTATAAATTTAAAAAATGTTCTGTTATTCTATGTTACAAAAATATTAAATCATTTTAGAATTAATAGCCTCAGATCTCTCTTTACCTCCATAACCTTATTATCTGCTAATTGGTTTGAATTGATTTGAATGAAAACATTTTATATGACAAAGTGATATTACAGCATTTAGGTAAAAGATCAATCATTGGAATTAAATGTCCATCGCCAAGGTCTTCGTTTCTATATGGACTTTAGATGAATTCACTCAATGAATAGATTAGTAAAGCTTGGACGGGTTTACAAACATGATGGGTATTTTTATTTAAAATCAGATTAAATGATTATCTATAATTTGGTGTTTCCATTAACATGTTAAGTGTTTCAATTTACACTCCAGATAGGACTGGAGTTGAGTTTAAACCCTTCTGTCACGTTATCATAAAATTAAATCAGATCAGGAGAAAATGTCTGTCTGATACACTCGTATTTCATTACTGAACTGAAGTGCCATTATGTTATCACTACATATTGGTTTTATACCTTGCTGTATATCAAGTTTGATACTTATTTCTAATCATTATGTCAGGCTACTTAGCTTCTCCATGTCATCCTTACATCTTAGATCATACTTGTGATCATCATTCTGTAAGCGTGACTTCTTGTGTTGCGATAGGTAGAATTAGTAAATTGTTGATATAACAGTTATTGTTGTTTCATTGATCTCCTCTTTATCAGATGACCTCTTATGATGGTTTTTGGTTTGATTGACCAATACAGTGTTTACTTACACATTGTTAGCCTGGCTAAGGAAAATGGCAGTTCCCAAACCAGTATCTGTTGATGTTTGGATTATCAAAATGTTTGATTGACAGCCAACATCAGGCCAACATCAGGCCAATTTCTGGCAATATGACACCACCAATATTACTGCTTCATCAGTCTCTGGTCATAGAGATAGCGGATGAAGGGACTCCTAGCCAGAACTGCAACATAATTTGCTACTTGTTTTAAAGAAAAGCAATGGGTATGAGAAAGTACCACAGATATTTTCAAGATTGTGGTGAAGGTAAATGCAAATGCAAAGGAACACATACAGTAGAACTTTGATGCCTCGAACCCGACGGGACTGGACAAAATAGTCTGAGTTAAGGGTTGTTTGGGCCAAGTATTGTTCACCATTTTACTATACATGTACATGTATGTACATCTAAATAGGAATTCAGCCTGGACCAGATAAGTGGGTTGAGCTGTATGTGGTGTTCCAGCCATCTGCGTTTGAGCCAACGAAGTTCTACTGTGTCAAAAGTAGCCTCAGTGCTATTTGTTTTTCTTTGCAGCATGTGGTTCAGTGGTAGGGATCGGGAATTCGACACTCTGCCATGGCTATGTGTAGTATCCTAAATGAGCAAGACACTTTATTCACATGTGCTTGATACTGGTTCTACCCAGGAAGTTTTCGAGGGTGATTTGTATAAGTTGTAACAAATTGTTTCACAGTCGATGTAAATAAATAAGTTTAAGATTGATTTGATCAAGGTAATAGCTGATATATTCTTTTTTGCAGTCATCCCAAAATGCCAACGCCAATGGTTACCTAAGAGCAGCGCTGGATCACATGCGTAACCATGGTGTCAAGTTTCACTTTACTCCCCAAGGTGAGTCACAATTGTTATTAACCATTAATTTTAAGATTTAGAGTCAAACATAATCAACAAGTGTAATTTTGATTGGAGAGAAGAAAAAACGAAATTAACACAATTATAGTATTTCTGTACATATTTTGTGTATTTGTTCAGAGTAAATTATTGATGTCAAAAATTATATAAAAAAAAACAACATATTTTGCATAGCCTGATGAAAACAATTTTATACTTAATGTCCTAGTCCATAATAATGTCAACAGCTGTCACACCTCTGGGAACCCAAGTTATTATTAGTCCATGTTCTAAGTGCACAAACTTGAATGTACCATACTCCCCCGAATAACAACCCCCCCCCCCCCCCCTTGAATATAATATTATGTAACTTAAAGTTTTCATTTAAATATCATTGCTTTTTGCAATAGAGTGGGAGGTAAAACTTGAAAATTTACAAACACTCTGAATTTCAGGTATAGAAATTTCAAATGTTAACCCTTTGAATTTAAAACTTTCAAAGTTGCCAGGTTAAAATAAGTTTTACTCTTGAATTTTTATCTTGATATCGTTTGAAGCATAATTGCAAAGTATAAATTTTCTTCGATCCGATGTTTATTTACTACTGGGTCAATAAAGGTATAGCACAGTTTGCTTTTATGCCTTTTGCAAATACATTCGCTGGCGTAGGTCATTATCGTACAATAATATTTGCAAAAGTGCTTATTTTGAATCCCAAATCTACATTGCTAGTGGATGTATAAGTAAGTTTATCTACAATTTCTATATGAATTAAGGCTGTGTTGGAGCGCTTATATTTTTGGCTGGCACCAGTAAAGTACATAAGTTGTTTGAATATGTGTGAAATCCTCTTTCATGGATATTTGCTGAATAAAATGTATGAATAATTCAAGTACATAATTTGTGTAAGGCATTTCCTTATCTGTAGATATAAGCTGGTAAGCTAGTAAACATTGGTAGTGACATGTGTAAAATGTTTGTTAATATCAAAAGTGTATGATTTAACATGAATTACAAAGTATTTAAGTAATGGAATATAAACATTAGAGTCACATTGGTATAACAAAGCCTGCTAGACAGGACGGTGGAGGATTCAAAATGAAGTTTATGAAGTCAATTGATATAAGTTATAACAGTCTCGGTGATGATTGATATAACACATTGTGTCTCATTATCATTTGTCTCTCACCGCTGATTCAAGTGGGAAAGTTATCATTTACTTGCAGAGATGGGTGTGCTCAAGTACTGGTTAACCTTTAAAGATCCCAGGAAACAGTGGTTAGGTTAACTGATTGTCTGTTAGCCCTCGATGGCATAAAAATGATGCTAAATATTCAGTCAATCAATCAATATAAATCATTATTAATGACACCAACGGGAAGTCTCACTACCACGCACAAGGAAGGGTCAAAAGACTAAGGATCAAGTCTTTCTGTGTTGAGTGGTCTAAGATGGGCTGTTTACACAATCAATGACCTTTTCCTACTCAAGTCTTGGGTTCAAATCCTGCACTGTTATAAATATCTCGAGGAAGAGTGTTTGCTAGGTTGTTGTACCCAGTTAAATAGATCTGAGCTTAGCTCCAGCTATAAGCTGGTTGCCATTATGTAATTCGCAATACACAATAGTAAACATATACATATATTACAATTTTCACAATTATTATTTATTTTATGTCATTCTGCACAGAATTGTAAGAGACAATGCAGCAATATTTATTCTTTTGTAACTAGCATAATTTAAAACATAATGACAATGGCTTTAAACCCCTTCGAAACAATTTACTTGACAGAATGAAAACAAATTACTGAAAGTAAATTGAAATCATGTCAAATGTATTTACAAAATACTAATTAAGCTTTTTAGGTAAATGCATGATCAACAGATAGATTATTTAATATCAGACCATGTGAGAGAAAGCCTGGCTAGACAGGTTACTACAGTTTAGATCAGAACAATGACGGATTGAATATCTATCTAATTTTTATACCATTGAAGGCTAACAGATGATCATTTAACCTAACCACTGTTTCCTGGGATCCTGAAAGGTTATCCAGTACTCAAGCACATCCCATCTCTGCAAGTAACTGATAACTTTCCCACTTGAATCAGTGGTGAGAGACGAATGATAATGAGACGCAATGTCGTATATCAACCATCATGGAGACTGGTCGGGCGGGGATTCAAACTCATGACCCCTGGATTGATAGTCAGACATGCTAACGACTGAGCTAATCGGGCTTGGCAGATCAGAAAAATGCCTTGGTTGTTATTTTAATATAAAATTCAAATTTTAAAATACAGTTATTTTCAAAATCTAGGTCATGTTTGTTTTTTTTTTATCTAAAATCAATTTTTAGTTTCACAATAATTTTTAAACAATAACATCTGATGTTAAGCCATGAGAACTGACAATGCAAAATTTAAAAATGAAACTTAAATCTATTCAAAAATAGTTGAGTGTGCATTATTGGAGTTGTGATTGATCTGGGGTAAAACAATAGATCTATACTTTTGTTTAACATATTCTCCTTTGTTCTACATGTAATTGCTCATAAAACAAACACTTTCTACAGAGACTCCTGAATAGACTCAAGTTACACACACCCTGGGTTAAAATTACTTCTTTGTGTTAGTTTTCACTATGCAAACATGATAAGGGCATGGCGGCAAACAGGACAGAGGAATTTGAGGCTTTGTTAAGTTTAATCTCATAATCCAGTCAAGTAAATCCTGACATTAATATTAGATAATACCTCTACCTTGGACATTTTCACTCTCTGTTTGAACGAATTATGATTTCATTTGTCTGATAGGTCAAAAGTGTGAGAAAATTATACATAACTTGCATGAAATTAATTTTACATTTTTTAATACATTTACTGTGACAGCAGTCGACATAACAATATAAAAGAATTATGATTTTTTCCTCCCATATTTTTTCTCTAAATTAACTTAAGGTGACCAATCTACCGGTTATTATTAGGTTTGTTGGGTTTGGTAGGTCACCACCCATGGTTTATCCAGGGAGGTATTGGGTGTATATTGGTTATATCTGGTGACCCATCTCCCAGTTATCATTAGGTTTGTTGGGGTTTGGTAGGTCACCACCCATGGTTTATCCAGGGAGGTATTGGGTGTATATTGGTTATATCTGGTGACCCATCTCCCGGTTATCATTAGGTTTGTTAGGGTTTGGTAGGTCACCACCCATGGTTTATCCAGGGAGGTATTGGGTGTATATTGGTTATATCGGGTGACCCATCTCCCGGTTATCATTAGGTTTGCTGGGGTTTGGTAGGTCACCACCCATGGTTTATCCAGGGAGGTATTGGGTGTATATTGGTTATATCGGATGACCCATCTCCCGGTTATCATTAGGTTTGTTGGGGTTTGGTAGGTCACCACCCATGGTTTATCCAGGGAGGTATTGGGTGTATATTGGTTATATCTGGTGACCCATCTCCCAGTTATCATTAGGTTTGTTGGGGTTTGGTAGGTCACCACCCGTGGTTTATCCAGGGAGGTATTGGGTGTATATTGGTTATATCCGGTGGACAAATGGGACATGCCTGTATAAGTTTATAAATTGTTTGGGTACTAAATTCCATCTCGAGGGATAACGGTTTTGGTGGGATTATGGGGGTACTGCCAAGTTTCTGTGAAAGCAGTTTTATCAATTGGACAGAATTTTCTATTCAAACTAAAAAAGCTCTGAATGAATCTTTTTCATGCATACAAAACACATTGATTTTATTTTAATTCATCAATATCTTTTTACCATAAACGCTTTTAAGACATCACAACATAACAATTTTATCCCAGGCCCCGTTAACGGTAAAATATAAGATATCGTAAAAGAAGTGATACCGCATACATTCATAAATTTTAACTGTACCCAGACACATACACCACTGGTGCTAATGATGGTTTAAATGCTATTTTTGTCACATGACAGGTTATATATGGCATATCTAGTTTATTGGTGGAAGAAGTCCTCTGAGAATTAATCTGGGTATAGAACCATCATTCTTCTACAAGACTTTGGGACTTTATGATATGACAAAATGAGAGATTTAATTGGTTGGAGAAGACTTTGATCAGTATTATGTTATATTATTATATTTTGTTAATTGTATATTGAATAAAGTGGATGTTAATATTGCAAATTAATATACATCGTTTATGTAAGATACGCGTTTTCCCACACCAATCACAAAAGGCCTTTGAAAACAGTGCAGGAAGAGTTCAGATTGCTCGTAACGAGCAATCTGAACTCTTCCTGCACTGTTTTCCACTCTGTCAGTTAATATAAACATAATTCACCCAATAATTCAAAAGTCTTCTATATTAGAGGTGTCCAAAGGCGTCTATATGAAGTAAAAGGTTAATGATTTTGTATGCCAGTGCATTTCATGTTTCAGTTTTAATGTTTTGCTTTCTATTTTCAAAATATTTGCACGACACACCTTTATTAGATTGCACTTTAGGAACAATGTGTCATTCATAATGTAATATTTTCTAGATTGGATAAAATGGAAAAAGAGTAAGTGAAAGTGACGTGTTGGGCTGTGATATTTCTACCTGGTTTACATCATGACTTTTTTCTTCTGATTATGTTCATCATTATGTGTTGGCCATTATTTAACAACATCGTCATTTATATTCATATTTAATTTTTAGCTACCGCTTTATAAATAAATTCATTAATTTTAATGCTTCAAAGCAGGAAATCAAAGCGTTTTATAAACTGAGTAGTGATTATATATTAAAGATGAATTTTTAGATTTTGTTGCTTTTAATATTTTTTAAGAACGATATTAGATGTTTTACATAAAAACAAAAACAACAGTTATTAAGATATATACATGAAAGCATTTAAAAGTTGTTTGAACTTATTTATTGTACATCGATTGTGAAACAAATTTTTACAACTTGGACAAGTCTTTCTAGATAGAACCAGTACTAAGCAAATGCTGATAAAGTGTCTTGCTCAAGGACACAACAGATAGCTGTGGCAGAGGATCGAACCCACAATAACCCCTCCCCACTGGTCCGATGTTCAACCACTGGACCACATGCTCCATTCCATTTAAAAGTTGTATCATTCATTTTGTTTGATCATCTTTCTTCAGTTTCTGGTGATCGGTTGTTATCATTTCTACTCCTTATTTCAGAATTGTATTGAAATTTTTTGTTTGGTGACACTTTACTTTACAAACTGTCAACTTTATATGGGAAATGGTTTGTTTTTATATATTTTCATACTATTTCATATTTTGAATAAAATTGTTTTATCTAATATATCTAGTGAAATATTTGATTAAATAACTTGATTAAATATATAGGTGTAACTTAATCAATTATAATTATAACTAAGCCATTATCAAATCTCTGCCAACCTTCTTAATTAAATAAACCCCAATAAGGGAAGTAACTCTCACTATCTTGTTCATAATTACCATACCTATTAAATGTTTAAGATAAACTTCATTTATATTCAATGTGATTTATCAGATACGACTGTAGACATTGTTAGCATGCTTTATCAGCAACATGCCAGATCTGAGAAGGTGATCAATAAATAGAATCCAATAAAACAGCATTCCCTGGCTCCAGAGATTTGGTAGACTGAAATAAAATTTTAAACTGAATTTGAAATCAAATTGCAATTTTATTAGTTGAAAGTATTTGTGTATTCATAAGGCAGTTTGTGAAATCAGGCATTAATAATGATACTGATTGTAATGCTGGTGCCCTGCTTATTGATTGGAGTTATTTCAATATGCATAGGGTAATTTGTAAAAATTGAAGCATAAAATAATAATGATGATTGTATCACAGTAATGCTGGTGCCTAACATGATTACAAAACATCCCTTACTTTTAATAAAAATATATCGACAAAACAGCTGGTGGCAATATGTATTACAAACTACTTTGAATATTGCAGTTTATTGTGGTTTACATTATCGCACAGGAGGCATGGGTTCAAATCTCTACTGAGGTTAATAATTTTTTTAGAAGTTTTGCAGTATCATTACAATTTCCATGTCATAATCATTTTATTCAATTTTCGGAAAGAAATTCCAGTCATAAATCAGTAACTGTTCGGGACTGAGTCATAATTGTACAACTTTTATTATTTTTTTAATCTTATTTTCAGTATGTACATTTTTTACAAATAAATTGATGTCTTGTATAATTATGCAGATCCCAATGTTTGGTCAGGTGGAATCCTACACTATCAGGACGGATCTAAGACAGTTTTGATAGAAAAACTGTTTTTTTTGCCTGAAAAAGCTGTCATTTAGCAATATTTCAGAAATACTAATGTGGGGTCTAAACACCCTCCCCTCTTCTGTATCTGCCAGTGTCTTGAACACTTTTATTAATTGATTATTAATTCTATGAAAGAATCTTTGCAAGAAATAATGAAAATCTTGTAAGGTAACCCCATTTAGGATTGTGGTCCGGTGTTAAATCTGTATGTAGGGTTACTCCTTGCTAGTAATATTCCTTGTTGCCGGGCCCTGATAGCTAAATCGGTAGAGAACCACTGTCTGACTATCAAACCAGGGGCTGTGAGTTCAAATCCCCGCCCATTCACAGTCTCTGATGAACTGATGATTAATATACATGTTATCTCATTGTCATTCATATCTTGTTACTGATTCAAGTGGGAAAGTTATCAGTTGCTTGTGGAGATGAGTGTGCTCGAGTACTGGTTAACCTTTCAGGATTCCTGAGTAAAGAATGCTTTGGGTCACTGATTGTCTGTGAATCCTCAATAGAGTAAAAATGGTGTTAAATATTCAAACACAATTGATATTCCTTGCAATACTTAGAAGAACGTATATTGTCAAGGAACTTTAAACACTGGCTGTGTCAGAACTCAGATGTAAATTCTCCACAACCATCACTTTGTTTAAACTTTACCTAGTGATACATCTCTTGTTTTCATCAATATAGGATACCTGCAAATAATACAAGGGATAAAACCATATTTCACTAAATAAACGTTCTATTTTTCTCCCTTGAAACTTTTAGAACATAACTTCTCTTAGCTCCAGTTTACCAATCGGTCTACTATTGATATGTTAATCTTTACAAATGACATTGAGTGACTGAGGAATTTAGTTTTGTTTGCGTGTTTGGTACATGTCAAGCAGTTGTGTACCAGTTTCTGATTATCTTGCGAGGGAGACTTTACTTCACAGTTAGGTGATATTGAGAACATTAATGAAAACTTACGATTGCTCGTTGATCAGCACTGTAATAACTTATTATTAAATTCATTTTCTGCAAGCCAACTGCATATGTTTAAATGGACACACAACAATGTTGAATATTTACTCATGGTCACTTCACAAATCAAATTAATATTTATGCGATGAACATAATATATAACTATATTGAAAATTACTCTCCGAGTATTAATGTCTGAAACTTCATACAGAACTTTCCCACTCGAATCAGCAGTGAGAGACGAGTGACAACTTTAATGACATGCAATGTCATATATCAGTCATCACAGAGACAGTGGCTAGGCGGGAATTCAAATTCAAGACCCCTGGATTGATAGTCAGGAGTTCTAGTGACTGAGCTATGTCTGTTATCAGTATATTAAATTATCAGCATGTTATATTATCAGTATGTTATATTATTGGTATGTTATATTACAGCATGTTATATTATTGGTATGTTATATTTTCAGCATGTTATATTATCAGTATGTATATTACCAGCATGTTATATTATTGGTATGTTATATTATCAGTATGTTATATTATCAGTATGTTATATTATCAGTATGTAAAATTATCAGCATGTTATATTGTTGTATGTTATTATCAGTATGTTATATTATCAGTATGTTAAATTATCTGCATGTTATATTGTTGGTATGCTATATTATCAGTATATTATATTATCAGTATGTTATATAATCAGCATTTTTTATTATTGGTATGTTATATGATCAGCATGTTATATTATTGGTATGTTATACTATTGGTATGCTATATTATCAGAATGTTAAATTATCAGCATGTTATATTATTGGTATGTTATATTACCAGCATGTTATATTATTGGTATGTTATATTTTCAGCATGTTATATTATCAGTATGTATATTACCAGCATGTTATATTATTGGTATGTTATATTATCAGTATGTTATATTATCAGTATGTTATATTATCAGTATGTAAAATTATCAGCATGTTGTATTGTTGTATGTTATTATCAGTATGTTATATTATCAGTATGTTAAATTATCTGCATGTTATATTGTTGGTATGCTATATTATCAGTATATTATATTATCAGTATGTTATATAATCAGCATGTTTTATTATTGGTATGTTATATGATCTGCATGTTATATTATTGGTATGTTATATTATTGGTATGTTATATTATTGGTATGTTATATTATAAGCGTGTTATATTATTGGTATGTTATATTATCAGCATGTTATATTATTGGTATATTATATTATCAGTATGTTATATTATCAGTATATTATATTATTAGCATGTTATATTATAAGCGTGTTATATTATTGGTATGTTATATTATCAGCATGTTATATTATTGGTATGTTATATTATCAGTATGTTATATTATCAGCATGTTATATTATTGGTATGTTATATTATCAGCATGTTATATTATTGGTATGTTATATTATCAGTATATTATATTATTGGTATGTTATATTATCAGCATGTTATATTATTGGTATGTTATATTATCAGTATGTTATATTATTGGTATGTTATATTATCAGTATGTTATATTATTGGTATGTTATATTATCAGTATATTATATTATTGGTATGTTATATTATCAGCATGTTATATTATTGGTATGTTATAATATCAGTATGTTATATTATCAGCATGTTATATTATTGGTATGTTATATTATCAGCATGTTATATTATTGGTATGTTATATTATCAGTATATTATATTATTAGCATGTTATATTATTGGTTTGTTATATTATCAGCATGTTATATTTTTGGTATGTTATATTATCAGCATGTTATATTATTGGAATGTTATATTATCAGTATGTTATATTTTCAGCATGTTATATTTTTGGTTTGTTATATTATCAGCATGTTATATTTTTGGTATGTTATATTATCAGCATGTTATATTATTGGAATGTTATATTATCAGTATGTTATATTTTCAGCATGTTATATTTTTGGTATGTTATATTATCAGTATGTTATATTATTGGTATGTTTTAGTATGTGTATGTTATATTTTAAGCATATTAAATCATTGGTATGCTATATCAGTATATAAAATTATCAGCATGTTATATTATTGGTATGTTATGTTATCAGTATGTTATATTATCAGTATGTAAAATTATCAGCATGTTATATTGTTGGTATGTTATATTATCTGTATGTTATGTTATATTATCAGCATGTTATATTATCTGTATGTTATATTATCTGTATGTTATATTATCAGCATGTTATATTATCTGTATGTTATATTATCAGCATGTTATATTATTGGTATGTTTTATTATCTGTATGTTATATCTGTCTGTTATATTACCTTATGTTATCAGTATATGTAATATTATCTGTATGTTATATTATATTTTAGTTTAAACTTATTTATTTCACTTTGATTGCAAAACAAGTTCTTACAACTTACACAAATCACGCTCGAAGTCTTCCTGGGTATAACCACTACTGAGCTTACGCGGAAAAGTGTTTTGCTCAAGGACACAACATTTGACCCTATATGTTAGTATGTTTTTATTATCAGTATGTTATATTATCAAACTGTATGTTGTATTTTCTGTATGTTATATTATCTGTCTGTATGTTATATTTTCTGTATGTTATATTTTCTGTATGTTAAATTATCTGTCTGTATGTTATATTTTCTGTATGTTATATTATCTGTCTCTGTGGTATATTTATGTATGTTATAGATATGTCTGTATGTTATATTATCTGTCTGTTTGTTATGTATTATCCATCTGTATACTATATCTCTATGCTAGTCTTTGTTCATTTCTGTTTTCACATTATAAATTCATCAGAAGTGTAACATAATGGATATTGTATTGGAAAAATTGATCAAATAATGCATGTTTAATGTTTTAGCACATAAAACAAATTTGAATCCATACCCCATTTTCCATTCTGGTATAAAACAAATCGATAAGAGTTCTTCAAACAAACTAAACATCCTGTGGGTTTAACATGTTATTAACATATATGTTATTTACACGTCTGTATTCAATACCTGATATTGAATGTTAAGGTTTATGACTCAATGAAAGGTTGCAAAATGCTACTTAACAAAAAAAAGAATTCTAATAAAAAAGAATAATGTAGTAATAAAAATGAAAATGAAGATCTACTCAGTTGTTAACAGTCAGTCAAATGAAAATTCAACAAGATTTATGCCTGTTAACCCCTTACTCCATAGACACCAATCACGGAAGGCCTTTGAAAACAGTGCAGGAAGAGTTCAGATTGCTTGTAACGAGCAATCTGAACACTTCCTGCACTGTTTTCCACTCTGTCAGTTAATATAAACAAAATTCACCCAATAAATCAAAAGCCTTCTATATTCGGTGTCCAAAGGCGTCTATATTAGAGGTATCCAAAGGCGTCTATATGAAGTAAAGGGTTAATCTGGCTGGCTCTTCAATGCAGGCTGAAAAACAATAATACAAGAAGAAGGAGAAATTAAATATGACTAGACTGACTGATAGATGACTTGAAGGTGGGGCATATAGAGTTGCCCTTTTTCGATTGTTTTCACCAAACTTGCTTGAGAGTATGCAGTCCAATTGGGCATATCATGTGTACTGATACATCTATTTCTGAATGAGACGTGGCCCTTTTATTATTTTTAATTGTTAGTCTTGTCAGCAGTACTCGTCCTAAACTTCTCAAATGATTATGATCAGAATTGGTAGTGAGTGTTAGTTTGAAGTTCAGCCGTGCACATCGTCACTGCACTACTGTCATTAGTCAAAACCAATAAATCAAACGGCATTGTAACAAGACCGCAGGCACAGCATACTGGTTTTAGTAGATTACAGGATTACTGATGTCGACAAGCACATTTTTAATTTCAATAAGCTGGCAGCCCTAAATATAAATGACTTGTCATCGAGATGCACATTGTGTGGTGCATCTGTTTTGAAACATTTATGTTACTGGACTGGAACACTTCTGCAATCATTACCGTAACTAATCATCATTGCATCTCATTTCTGTACATTTGCTTTTTGTGCACCATTTTGTCTCCGCATCCTTAGGAACTTTTATCATAATTGTTAAATAGAAGAGACGTTTAATAAATTACTTTACACTCTTTCATTAAAGTTTTAAATGTGGATTCCAGTAAAATAACTTAATTAAATGTGTAATAATGATTGTGTTCATTAAAACATATCTGACAAGATGGTTAATCTTGAATATTGTGTATTAGATTTGTAAAATGAAGATTAAAGTAAACGATATGGATATTTATCACATGACAATGGCTGCATGAGTGTAATAAACTCATGGCATATTTTTTATGTTGACCTGGTACAATATCACTACTGTAGTGATTCAACGTTCGATGTTATCCATATAACTAGACACCAGTATGTGAAGTGTCCGCTACTTTCTGACTTGCTGGAACATCTTAATGACATCAGTCTATCAAGACACAATAATGTTAATGGAAATGTTTCTCTGTCTCTGATAAAAAGAATCTTATACATGAATTAGATTAATTGACAGAAATGATATGCTTAGCAAAAGTCTAATGCATGCTATGTGTTGTGTTTTATAAATTGAATTCTAATTGAGCACTCATGTACGATCTATATATGTGGCAGGTTTATAAATAATGCCTTTGTTTATATCATTTTGTACATTTGATGATTGTTGTGTGAAATTGTTTGTCAACTGTTCAGTTTACCATCTATTCTTTACATTAAGAGTTGTTTGTTTGAATATTTGGCTTCATTTTTATGCCATCATGGGCTAACAGACGATCAGTTAACCTAACCGCTGTTTCCTGGGATCCTGAAGGTTAACCAGCACTCGAGCACACCCATCTCTGCAAGTAACTGATAACTTTCCTGCTTGAATCAGCAGTAAGAAATGAATGACAATGAAACGCAATGACATATATCATTATCATCAAGGAGATTGTGGCCGCGGCAGAAATTCGAACTCATGACCACTGGATTGATAGTTAGACACACTACGGACTAGGCTAACCATGCCTGACTCCCTTTACACACTGTATCTTTTGTTTTTGGAACCATAGGTCTATATGATAAGTTGAAAACTATGTATGTTTGTCAGATGTACAAAAGCATCTTAAAATTATTTCACCAATAAAACATTTGTTTTGCAGATATTTTGGATGGTGACATAAAGTCTATCTTGGACGTATTATGGCTAATAATTCTGAACTATGCAGTACATTCTATAGGTAAGTCAAAATATCACAGACCATTTTATACTGGTAAGTCTGCTTGTTGCAGAACACTAAATGTTTTATAGGATAGTAAAAATATTTCATTACATTTTATAGGTAAGTAAACATGTTTCAGTACATTCTATAAAGTAAGTTAACACATTTTGGTATATTCTGTAGGTAGTAAACATATTTCTGTACATTCTATAAGGTAAGTAAACACATTTTGGTATATTCTGTAGGTAGTAAACATATTTCAGTACATTATACATGTCGGTAAATATATTTTAATACTTTCTAAAGGTCAGTAAACACACTTTGATACATTCTGTAGGCAAGTAAGGATATTTCAGTAATTCTTTTGAAACTACACATATTTCAGACATTCTTTAATTAAACATATTTCAGTACATTCTAAAGGTCAGTAAACATATTTCAGTACATTCTAAAGGTCAGTAAACATATTTCAGTACATACTAAAGGTCAGTAAACATATTTCAGTACATTATAAAGGTCGGTAAACATGATATTTCAGTATGTTCTAAATGTCAGTAAACATATTTCAGTACATTCTAAAGGTCAGTAAACATATTTCAGTACATTCTAAATGTCAGTAAACATGATATTTCAGTATGTTCTAAATGTCAGTAAACATATTTCAGTACATTCTAAATGTCAGTAAACATATTTCAGTTCATCTTAAATGTCAGTTAACATATTTCAGTACATTCTTAAGGTCAGTAAACATATTTCAGTACATTCTAAAGGTCAGTAAACATATTTCAGTACATTCTAAAGGTCAGAAAACATATTTCAGTACATTCTAAAGGTAAGAAAACATATTTCAGTACATTCTAAAAGTAAGAAAAACATATTTCAGTACGGTCTAAAGGTCAGTAAACATATTTCAGTACATTCTAAAGGTCAGTAAACATATTTCAGTACATTCTAAAGGTCAGAAAACATATTTCAGTACATCCTTAAGGTCAGTAAACATATTTCAGTACATTCTAAAGGTCAGTAAACATATTTCAGTACATTCTAAAGGTAAGAAAAACATATTTCAGTACGGTCTAAAGGTCAGTAAACATATTTCAGTACATTCTAAAGGTCAGTAAACATATTTCAGTACATTCTAAAGGTCAGAAAACATATTTCAGTACATCCTTAAGGTCAGTAAACATATTTCAGTACATTCTAAAGGTCAGTAAACATATTTCAGTACATTCTAAAGGTAAGAAAACATATTTCAGTACATTCTAAAGGTAAGAAAACATATTTCAGTACGGTCTAAAGGTCAGTAAACATATTTCAGTTCATTATAGATGTAAAATGTAACATGATCCATAGCCTGTATTCATTTTAATGTCTATTTTAGTAAGATGACATTTTATATATTTTTTTAAATGTTGTTTGTCTAGTTTATAGAATGTACTCCAATATCTGTTATATTGTAATACTATAGTACACTATCAAAGCCTGTGTGTTTTTGTTTTTTGGTTTAAATTGCAAGAAGAACAAAGTCTATTTGTTCCATAATGCATTGTTTTAAATATTGGCACAAATATCAAGAGGGTATTGTGACATACAGTTGTTATTTATTTATTTTGCCGATATTAGTTTTGCGTCATCATTTTGGACCATTACCCAGTAATTTCTACCTTCTGCTCAATATTTGTGCAATTATATAAACAGATAAATTATTGTATGTAGTAAAGGTGTAAGCCCAACATTGATTTTTAGCTCTACTGGCCAAAGGTCAGAAGTGCTTATGCGATGGAACGGTGTCCGTCGTCTGTTGTCTGTCGTCTGTTAGCAGATCTTCTCTGAAACCACTAGGCTAATTAAACTGAAACTTCACATTGATGTTTCTATTGCATAGGAGACTATACAGAAGATTTTTTTATCTGAAATTCAAGATCAAGAGACACTGGGATATATAGAGGCCCTGTAAGGGTTTTTTAAATAGGAATACTATGGGAAAATGGAAAATTCTCATTTTTTTGGCCATTTGGGTAAACATGTTCAATTTGAGATCTAAAGCATTGTCTAGTAACAATAAATTTGATTTTGTTCAATAAAGAGGATTGAATATCCATAAGAGGCCAGGGGGTGGATGGGGCAATAAGGTTAAAATTGGGAATTTTCACAAATTTCCTCTCAATAACCTTTCAGTCAAACTAGTTCATATTTGATATAAATTATCTTTTCTTCAGCAAGGATTGAATATTCTGTATATCAAGGGGCTGAAATATATAGAGGCCCTGTAATGTGAATTTTACAAAGGAATATTATAGGGAAAACTGAATTTTTAACCAGGTTTTTCAAAGTTGAAAACCTGGTTATAAGATTGGCAGTGTTAGTGGGCGGATGGGCGGCGTCAAGTTTTTCGTTTCTGTTCAGTTACTAGAGTATTTTTCATCTGAACTAAACCAAACTTACACAAAGTGTGAATCTCTAAAAAATCTAGGCCAAATTTGATAACCAGCCAATTCGGACTATCGTCTTTAGAGTTATGGCCCTTTAATTAATCAAAAATGCTAAATTTGCCCGTTTCCGCTCAATAACTAGAGTATTCTTTATCAGAAATGAAGCAAACTTACACAAAGTGTGAATCTCTTTAAAATCTTGACCAAGTTTGATAACCAACCAATTCAAACTATTATCTTTAGAGTAATGGCCCTTTAATTTGCTAATATTTACCGTTTCCCCTCAATAACTAAAGTATTCTTTGTCTGAACTGAAGCCAACTTACACAAAGTGTGTATCTCTATAAAATCTAAACCAAGTTTGATAACCAGCCAATTCTGACCATTATTTTCAGAGTTATGGCCCTGTAATTAGTCAAAAATGCTAAAATTGATTGTTTCCACAACCAAACTTATACAATTTTTCTAGCGGTAAAGTAAAATTAATCTTTTCTTTTGTTATTTTTTATGACATTTTTTAACATGAACATTTTTATCTCGAAAATGGTTTGCGGTGCCCATGCTCAGTTCATAGCCATGAGGCAAAAAATATTAAAAAATCCAAATGATTTATTAGAGAAATGTACAAGTCCTTTTAAAATTTTTACAACACAGCTGAATTTCTCTTAATGTTTGATGCATTTTGTAATATATTTGTAGAATTAAGCATTTAAGAAATTGTTGCTTTCAGTTGAGCATGTGTGACTTACCTCCTATCGGTGGGCACTGGAAACAATACCTCCACTTAAGCCTCAATGCAAAATGCAAAAATATTGATGTATTATTTTATGAATACATGTATGCATGTTTGTTTCAGAGTATAATCACATTACATCTTTCATAATGTGAAAAACGGAAGTAATATTTCAACCAAACAACCAGTGAATAGCACAGAAACAAGAGAAAAACTTTATTTCATACTTTTTTTAACAAAACTTAGAATGGCATCAGTATTTTACAAATAAAAAAACAAAATTTGAATTTTATGCTTTTTTATTTTCTGCTTGTACATAAAATTCTGCCATGAAATAGAGTTATAGTTACAGAATAGCTAAAATGTTTGAAAAACATAGTTTTTGGGGAATTTCCATGTCTCTTGTTTCATTTTGCATCCATGTGTATAAAAAAAACTTCTTATTAAAATTTGAGTCATTTCTGCTCATAACAAATCACTAAGAGTGGGTGATTGAAGTTCTGACAAATTAAGGGGCTGGGTTTTATAAGGGTTCTGTACAGGGGACTATATTTTTTTTACAGAAAAATGGTATGGGAATTTAAAGTATTTCTTTTCATAGCAATTAAGTTTTTGTTCAGTATTAATCTATACAAGTTGTTAAGATGACCCCCCCCCCCCACACACACACACCAAAGAGAGTAAATATTGTGGAATTTCAAAAAGTGATATGGCCACTATGTCTCAGTAGATCATCCTCAGGCCTCTTATTGTTCTTTATTCTATAGTCAATAAAAGTTTGCATGCTTGTCATTCATAGAGAGACCTAAATGGAAGACATGAAACATACATTTTATTGATTGTCAACCTCTGCACTTCCGAAATATGATGAGAAAAGTAGGGATCATGAAGCATAATATAAAAGTGATTTTTTCTGTGTACGCTGTTGACAAAGTAAAAGTAGACTACAAATCATGTATTGAGTCATACCCCAATTTCCAACCATACATTTTTTTTTTCTAAATTCACAATTCAAACATGACAATTCTTTCAAAATGTTCAAAATACATGAATAATGACATTCAAATAAAAAAAAGCATTAAAATAAGGATAATAGATTTTTAAAGAAGAAGAAACAAGGATTATTGATAACCGCCATTATGCAACGAGTTGTAGCCATATTTTGTCATCTTTTCTTCACAAAGTAGAGAGTTTATGGCAGCTGCAGAAGCACCGCCTGGTACAGGGAAGGTTTCAAGTTTGATCCCTGGCTATGTCATTACAAATACTCCATAAATAGTCTTAGAAGTTTTTTTGCTTTGTGTTTAAATCATTTAATGCAGAGGCGACAGATTCTAGCATATAGTGATAATCAAGACAATGTGCTGGTTAAAGGTTATATAATGATACTGTGACTGGTTCTAAGTTATATAATGATACTGTGACTGGTTCTAAGTTACATAATGATACTGTGACTGGTTCTTAGTTATATAATGATACTGTGACTGGTTCTAAGTTATATAATGATACTGTGACTGGTTCTTAGTTATATAATGATACTGTGACTGGTTCTAAGTTATATAATTATACTGTGACTGGTTCTAAGTTATATAATGATACTGTGACTGGTTCTTAGTTAAATAATGATACTGTGACTGGTTCTAAGTTATATAATGATACTGTGACTGGCTCTAAGTTACATAATGATACTGTGACTGGTTCTTAGTTATATAATGATACTGTGACTGGTTCTAAGTTATATAATGATACTGTGACTGGTTCTAAGTTGTATAATGATAGTCAAGAGTTGATGACTTAAACGGAATCGAACATTAATGCCATTAAATAAAATGCAATTTAATTTTTCACTCTTATTTTCTTAAATGAAAATAGAACTTAAAGAAAGATAAACATGATTAAATGGCAGGTTTTCTCACTCCTGTCAGTTGACAGTTTCTAGTGGTTGACAAATTAATCTGAATATTTTATTGATATTTAATTCTAGGCCCATTATAACGTCCCTACATTTGATTGAACTTTGATATGTTAAAGAGATAATCTAATTGAATGATCGGCGGATCTTTAGATCCCGTTCAATGAACATCACAACTGATTGATTTTAAAACACGCCACATATCATGATACAATATTAATGCACGTATATCCGCGGCTCTTTTTACGTAGTTTGTACAAAATGACTGCTGCAAAGGAGGATTTAGGATTTTCATTTTGGAGCTTGATTTGATTACTAAATATTATGTATTTGATAGCTCATGTGAAGGTTTTTTAGTGCTGTCATAATGGATATGTTCAGTTACAAATGTCACAGTAACTAAATTACTTTTTGTAATAACAACATTTAAATATTGTATTGATTTGGCATAAAAATAACTTTTGCGTTGTTTAATTTATAATCTTACAATAACTAATTTAATGTTAACTGGCTTTTTAATTGTTAATACAAATTTAATTTAGCTGAATGTTGTTTTATGAGAATTAAGTTGAATGTTGTTTTCTAAGAAATCAATCCAGGAGTCGTGAGTTTGAATCTCCGCTCAGCAACAGTCTCTGTGATGATTGATATACAACATTATCATTCGTCTCACTGCTGATTCAAGTGGGAAAGTTATCAGTTACTTGCGGAGATGGGGTATGCTCAAGTACTGGTTAACCATTCAGAATCCCAGGAAACAGTGGTTAGGTTAACTGACCATCTGGGATCAAACCAGTTACCTCTGGTGAAAACAGCCAACACTTTCACTCAGACTCGGCATTTCCACTAGTGTACATTTGGTGTTGATAGCATTCCTTTTTGAAAATCTGAACTAAGTGCATCTAGGTATTAATTGGTCATTGAGTATTTTTTTGTACACAGTAAAACTTCACGTACAGTAAATCTAAACTAAAGTTTTCCCACAAAATTTGGTTATATTGCTGCTTTAAAATACATCTAAAATTACTTTAATCCAATACTTCTTATGTTGAGTTTTTGAACTTCTTATAAAATTTAGTTGTGTGTTTGATGTGCATGCATGGAGAACATATTGTAATTTTGTACCAGGTACCCCATAATAGATCTGCACCTGCATTATTGGGCCCATATTGGATATATACAAAAATATTCAAACGTAAACCAGTGGTTCATAGCGAGCGAGGGTTTGGTTATCAGTGATTCAATTCAATTCTTAAGCGCAAAGGTTTTCTTTCAGGATATACACTAAATATTGAAGTCTCAGGTGCAAATATACCTTGCACATGTAAGTTCTTTTTATGTAAGTTGACACTTATTGATTAGTTGAGTTGTAAATGGGAGTTTGTCAACGTTACTGGGAGAAACTGTTAACAGTATCAGGGTGTTGGAGATTTGGAATTATTATTTAGTGCCTTTGACTGACTGATATTTACAATTTGTCCATTAGTAAAGTGTGCAGGAGTTAATTGTTTGGATTGTTTAGAGTATAGAATCATAAAGTGATCTAAGGTAAATATTTGATTTATAAATTGGGAGTTTGTCAAGATGTTACGAGTTGGCTCTGATTGTGAATGACTTTGGTTAATTACTTTGTAGAGATTTAACAATAAGGACTGACATGAATTCATTGTGCTTTAGTTGCTGTTGTTTTTATTACCTGAGTTGGGATAATTATTTACCAGATATGTTATGTCTGTAATGTTATATTTTACCTGAGGACTTTGTTTGACCATTTATTGGGACGGAATTCGGGCCCAATTCCCCATGCCCTGGATTATACTTTTTTCCCCCCCCTAAATTTTACTCAAAACTAACCTGGAGAATTTATGTTTTTATCTCAGAGGGCATTTTCTGGCTAAAGGAAGTAAGGATAGTTGTCAATTTATTATACATATACATGAGTTATATGTCACATATATATCTACGTGAACATTCACCCCTTGCAGTATTCATTTGTGTACTTTCGAACACTGGCGGAGGGACAGTCGGAAAGCAACCGAGTCATTACGGAATTACAAAAATGTAAACAAAAGTTAAAAGTTCGGTCA
Organism: Panopea generosa; assembly: GCA_029582155.1. Classification (NCBI taxonomy): domain Eukaryota; kingdom Metazoa; phylum Mollusca; class Bivalvia; order Adapedonta; family Hiatellidae; genus Panopea; species Panopea generosa. The sequence continues at coordinate 83,148,675 of CM055895.1, forward strand.
GCTCATTTCAGAAACACACATTTTGATCGAAGTTATTCATTTTCTCGCTTTTTTAAAAACAGTCACTTAGGGGTGTACAGGAATGGTTTTGGCAATACTATAAACACATTTAATTACAAACATTTTTGTTATTATCAAAAAATGTGCATTTCAGAAGTCTAATGAGGCTTTAAACAAAATTGATTATTGAATTATTATAACAGCATGGGAGATGAAAATAACCTGTGTGCAAATTAACTGCAATTAATGACAATTATTTCAACTGCAATAAAAAAGTGTAGGAGATTTTTTTTTTAAGAAAAAAAAAGGGTCAGGGTGGCATGAAAATAGGGGTCGGGATGATAATCTAGTAATTAATTTATTATGGCCTTATAGAGCAGCCTCAATGGTTGAGAATACAATAAAATAGTGAAGCTGGGGCACTGTAAGTACTGTAATAATGATCTTCAGATGTTATCTGGTAATGCCACATCTCTGTTTATTTTTGACAGGAAGTAGCCCATATCAGAGGAGTGTGGGTATTGGTAAGAAGCTGCTTCTAGACTGGTGCCAGCGGGAATTACAGGAGGAGTTTGATCCCCAAAACTCCCTCACTTACAAGTAAGTATACCATATAAGAATCACTGTTCCATGTTGCAAGTCCTGTAGAGCTAGACAACATTGGTATGCATATGCACAGTCCTTTATAAGTTAGTAAGTAAAACACATTACCTGCCAGGCATCACACTACTAGAGTAGTACTGACATCCATTACCAATGTGATCCAGTTCATTTATGGTCCACAGTTGCCTTTAGGTGAACTCAGGAATTATATACTATTAAGGTTTTGATTTCTCAAATCTGCTCTATATACAAGATTAAAAGGTCTCTGTTTGCCAATTACTTCCGACAGAGCTATTTTGTCTATGAGCTCTATACCATGCTACTTTGGTATTCCTCCATATTCCTTAGCACTTGCCACCTCACAGTGAATTACAGGTATTGAATAAAACAATGGCAGCGCACAACCATATTTAGATCAAACAGTTTTACGTTTTTTTTATGATTGATTATCCTTGAATACAGATTTTGAACTTGTTCAAATAAACAGGCTTGCATTCATTGGGGGGTCCTGTAAGGGGACTTTAACTTAGGACTTCTATTGGAAAATGCCAAGCACAGTTAGTTCAGTAGGTAGCACCTCTGGCTATCAATCCAGGGGTCATGAGTTCAAATCCTACCCCAGCTACAGTCTCCATGATGATTGATATATGACATTATGTCTCAATGCCATTCATCTTTCACAGATGATTCAGTTATATGCGGAGGTATTTGAGTACTAGTTAACCTTCTTGGATCCCAAGAAAGAGTGTTAAGGTTAACTGATCGCCTGTTGGCCATTGCTGGCATAAAAATGATCCTAAATATTACAAACGAAGCAAGTAACTGATAACTTTCCCACTTGAATCATTGACAATGAGATGCAATGTCATATATCAAACGTCATGGAGACTTCAAACTAACAACCCCTGTTCTGATAGTCAGATGCGCTACTGACTGAGCTAACCCAGCTCGGCTCTAAGCACAAACAATGATGTCACTACAGCTAACTCTGAAATGAGCATCAATAACCCCTTTATGTTACCATCTGAATGCTGTTTATATTGGTTAAGGACTGTATTCTATCAATAAATAATATTTTAGATTTTTTTCATTTAATTTTGGAGAAGAATTTAAATCCAAATATCTATAAGAAAAGTATTTTGTGTAAATAGCAATGATTTGTAATTTTTGTGACAATACGGAGAGATAATGTTTCAGGGAGATGTTATCTATCCTCCGAAATTAATATTTAAGTTTACTCATCTGTCTGATCAAGATTATTATCTTCTGTTACTATTTAGTCCGTTTTATGTAGATTAAAACAATTGAGTGCACAATTAGTACACAGAATGTAGTAACTGTACCACTCTCAAAATGTCTGCCCAAAGTTTCTTGCTCGGACTTGCAGTCACTGCCATTAAGATTAAAATAACAAATTACCCAGCCGCTTGTGTTTGAGATAACCTATTTTTGCTGTGAGAATCTACAAAGTGTTCTATTTGAATTCCGACAATAGTTAATGATATGGATCTATTAAGTTGATATGCCGCCATTGTTATTTGCATATTGATTAATAATTACATGCAAGATTTTAGTTTGATTTGTCAATCTTGTGTTAATTCAACATTCATGGAGTTAATTAAACATTCATTTCAAGCTAAAATATGTGATTGATTTTCACTGAGGTATGTAAGGTTTATTTTAATTTATGCATTTACTTGTACATAACAGGTGAATATATTTAATCACCTTGGTATCACTATGACTGATATATATGTGTACATTAACACTTGCCAAACTAACAGAAACAGTGGGACAGTAGTAAAGTGTCTACAGTGTTGGCTGCTAACACAAGAAGTTGTGGGTTAGACCCACAGCTTGATCTGTCGAAAACAACACTCAGTGCTGGTTTAACCCAGAAACTGACATGACTTAGTACTGGTTGCACCCAGGAGCTGACACGAGAGCTGTTCAATTGAGAACTCTGAACTTATTTTGAAATGAAGCTAAGATAATCAGTATAAGTAACAGAAACAAGCTATTTATGTTCTTCTCCATTTCATTATTTTAGTAGTTCACCCCCAGCCTGGCCTTTGTGTAGACGAAGATATTCAGCATCTCGCCAAACAATAAACATGTAGTTATCCCCAGGTTGGCTTTTGTGTAGACAAAGATATTCAGCATCTTCCCCAAACAATAAACATGTAGTTATCCCCAGGTTGGCTTTTGTGTAGACAAAGATATTCAGCATCTTCCCCAAACAATAAACATGTAGTTATCCCCAGGTTGGCTTTTGTGTAGACAGGGATATTCAGCATTTGCCCCAACAATAAACATGCAGTTACCCCTAGGTTGGCTTTTGTGTAAACGAAGATATTCAGCATCTTCCCAAAACAATAAACATGCAGTTACCCCCAGGTTGGCTTTTGTGTAGACGAAGATATTCAGCAATTCCCCAAACAATAAACATGTAGTTACCCCCAGGTTGGCTTTTGTGTAGACAGGGATATTCAGCATTTGCCCCAAACAATAAACTTGTAGTTACCCCCAGGTTGGCTTTTGTGTAGACGAAGATATTCAGCATCTTCCCCAAACAATAAACATGTAGTTACCCCCAGGTTGGATTTTGTGTAGACAGGGATATTCAGCATTTGCTCCAAACAATAAACATGTAGTTACCCCCAGGTTGGCTTTTGTGTAGATGAAGATATTCAGCATTTTCTGCAAACAATAAACATGTAGTTACCCCCAGGTTGGCTTTTGTGTAGACAAGGATATTCAGCATCTGCCCCAAACAATTAACATGTAGTTACCACCAGGTTGGATTTTGTGTAGCCAAGAATATTCAGCATCTGTCCCAACAATAGACATGTAGTTACTCCCAGGTTGGATTTTGTGTAGACAAGGATATTTAACATCTGCCCCAAAAAATAAACATGTAGTAACCCCCAGGTTGGCTTTTGTGCAAACACTGATATTCAGCATATGCCCTAAACTATAAACATGTAGTTACCCCCAGGTTAGATTTTGTTTAGACAAGGATATTCAGCATCTGCTCCAACAATAAACATATAGTTACCCCCAGGTTGGCTTTTATGTAGAGACGGATATTCAGCATCTGTCCCAAACAATAAACATGTAGTTACTCCCAGGTTGGCTTTTTGTAGACAAGGATATTCAGCATTTGCCCCAACAATAAACATGTAGTTTCAACCAGGTTGGATTTTGTGCAGACAAGGATATTCAGCATTTGCCCCAAACAATAAACATGTAGTTACCCCCATGTAACATTTTATGTAGACAAAGATACTCAGTATCTGTCCAAACAATAAACATGTAGTTAACCTTAGGTTGGAATTTGTTTAGACAAGGATATTCAGCATCTGCCCCAACATTAAACATGTAATTACCCCCATGTTGGCTTTTGTGTAGACAAGGATATTCAGCATCTTCCCAAAACAATAAACATATAGTTACCCCTGGGTTGGATTTTGTGTAGACAAAGATATTCAGCATCTTCCCCAAACAATAAACATGTAGTTATCCCCAGGTTGGCTTTTGTGTAGACAAAGATATTCAGCATCTTCCCCAAACAATAAACATGTAGTTATCCCCAGGTTGGCTTTTGTGTAGACAGGGATATTCAGCATTTGCCCCAACAATAAACATGCAGTTACCCCTAGGTTGGCTTTTGTGTAAACGAAGATATTCAGCATCTTCCCAAAACAATAAACATGCAGTTACCCCCAGGTTGGCTTTTGTGTAGACGAAGATATTCAGCAATTCCCCAAACAATAAACATGTAGTTACCCCCAGGTTGGCTTTTGTGTAGACAGGGATATTCAGCATTTGCCCCAAACAATAAACTTGTAGTTACCCCGAGATTGGCTTTTGTGTAGACAAGGATATTCAGCATCTTCCTCAAACAATTAACATGTAGTTACCCCCAGGTTGGCTTTTGTGTAGACAAGGATATTCAGCATTTGCCCCAACAATAAACATGTAGTTACCCCCAGGTTGGCTTTTGTGTAGACGAAGATATTCAGCATCTTCCCCAAACAATAAACATGTAGTTACCCCCAGGTTGGATTTTGTGTAGACAGGGATATTCAGCATTTGCTCCAAACAATAAACATGTAGTTACCCCCAGGTTGGCTTTTGTGTAGATGAAGATATTCAGCATTTTCTGCAAACAATAAACATGTAGTTACCCCCAGGTTGGCTTTTGTGTAGACAAGGATATTCAGCATCTGCCCCAAACAATTAACATGTAGTTACCACCAGGTTGGATTTTGTGTAGCCAAGAATATTCAGCATCTGTCCCAACAATAGACATGTAGTTACTCCCAGGTTGGATTTTGTGTAGACAAGGATATTTAACATCTGCCCCAAAAAATAAACATGTAGTAACCCCCAGGTTGGCTTTTGTGCAAACACTGATATTCAGCATATGCCCTAAACTATAAACATGTAGTTACCCCCAGGTTAGATTTTGTTTAGACAAGGATATTCAGCATCTGCTCCAACAATAAACATATAGTTACCCCCAGGTTGGCTTTTATGTAGAGACGGATATTCAGCATCTGTCCCAAACAATAAACATGTAGTTACTCCCAGGTTGGCTTTTTGTAGACAAGGATATTCAGCATTTGCCCCAACAATAAACATGTAGTTTCAACCAGGTTGGATTTTGTGCAGACAAGGATATTCAGCATTTGCCCCAAACAATAAACATGTAGTTACCCCCATGTAACATTTTATGTAGACAAAGATACTCAGTATCTGTCCAAACAATAAACATGTAGTTAACCTTAGGTTGGAATTTGTTTAGACAAGGATATTCAGCATCTGCCCCAACATTAAACATGTAATTACCCCCATGTTGGCTTTTGTGTAGACAAGGATATTCAGCATCTTCCCAAAACAATAAACATATAGTTACCCCTGGGTTGGATTTTGTGTAGACAAGGATATTCAGCATCTGTCTAAAAACAATAAACATGTAGTTGCCCCAGGTTGGCTTTTGTGTAGACAAGGATATTCAGCATCTGTCCCAAACAATAAACATGTAGTTACTCCCACGTTGGATTTTGTGTAGACAAGGATATTCAGCATATGCCCCAAAAATAAACATGTAGTTACTCCCATGTTGGATTTTGTGTAGACAAGGATGTTCAGCATATGCCCCAGCAATAAACATGTAGTTACTGCCAGTTTGGATTTTGTGAAGACTATGATATTAAGTATCTGCCTAAACAATAAACATGTAGTTACTCCCAGGTGGGCTTTTGTGTAGGCAAGGATATTCAGCATATGCCCCAACAATAAACATGTAGTAACCCCAGAATGGATTTTGTGTAGACAAGGAAATTCAGCATCTGCCCCAACAATAAATATATAGTTATCCCTAAGTTGGATTTTGTGTAGAGAATGATATACAGTATTTGCCCCAACTGTAAACATGTAGTTACACCCAGGTTGGATTTTATGTAGACAAGGATATTCACCATCTGTCCCAACAATAAAAATGTAGTTACCCCCAGATTGGCTTTTATGTAGACAAGGATATTCAGTATCTGTCCCAAACAATAATCATGTAGTTACCCCCAGGTTGGCTTTTGTTTAGACAAGGATATTCAGCATCTGTCCCAAACAATAAACATGTAGTTACCCCAGGTTGGCTTTTGTGTAGACAAGGATATTCAGCATCTGTCCCAAACAATAAACATGTAGTTACCCTCAGGTTGGATTTTGTGTAGACAAGGATATTCAGCATCTTCCCCAAACAATAAACATGTAGTTACCCCCAGGTTGGATGTTGTGTAGACAAAGATATTCAGCATCTGCCCCAAACAATAAACATGTAGTTACCCCCAGGTTGGATTTTGTGTAGGCAAGGATATTAAGCACTTGCCCCAAACAATAAACATGTAGTTACCCCCAGGTTGGATTTTGTGTAGGCAAGGATATTCAGCATCTGTCCCAAACAATAAACATGTAGTTACCCCCAGGTTTGATTTTGTGTAGTCAAGGATATTCAGCATCAGCCCCAAACAATTAACATGTAGTTACTCCCAGGTTGGATTTTGTATAGGCAAGGGTATTCAGCATCTGCTCCACACAATAAACATGTAGTTACTCCTAGGTTGGCTTTTGTGTAGACAAGGATATTCAGCATCTGTCCCAAACAATAAACATGTAGTTACTTTCATGTTGGATTTTGTGTAGACAAGGATATTCAACATCTGCCCCAACAATAAACATTAAGTAACCCCCATGTTGGATTTTATGTAGACGAAGATATTCAGCATTTGCCCCCAAAAATAAACATGTGGTTACCGCTAGGTTGGATTTTGTGTAGACAAGGATATTCAGCATCTGTCCCAAACAATAAACATATAGTTTACTCCCTGGTTGACTTTTGTGTAGACAAGGATATTCAGCATCTGCCCCAACAATAAACATGTAGTTACCCCCAGGTTGGATTTTGTGTAGGCAAGGATATTCAACATCTGCCCCAAACAATAAACATGTAGTTACCCCCAGGTTGGATTTTGTGTAGACAAGGATATTCAGCATCTGCCCCAAACAATAAACATGTAGTTACTCTCAGGTTGGCTTTTTTGTAGACAAGGATATTCAGCATCTGCCCCAAACAATAAACATGTAGTTACTCCCAGGTTGGCTTTTGTGTAGACAAGGATATTCAGCATCTGCCCCAAACAGTAAACATGTAGTTACTCCCAGGTTGGCTTTTGTGTAGACAAGGATATTAAGCATCTGTCCCAAACAATAAACATGTAGTTACTTCCATGTTGGCTTTTGTGTAGACAAGGATATTCAGCATCTGCTCCAAACAATAAACATGTAGTTACTTACATGTTGGATTTTGTGTAGACAAGGATATTCAGCATCTGCTCCAAACAATAAACATGTAGTTACTCTCAGGTTGGCTTTTGTGTAGACAAGGATATTCAGCATCTGTCCCAAACAATAAACATGTAGTTACTCTCAGGTTGGCTTTTGTGTAGACAGGGATATTCAGCATCTGTCCCAAACAATAAACATGTAGTTACTTCCATGTTGGATTTTGTGTAGACAAGTATATTCAGCATCTGCTCCAAGCAATATATAATCTTGATGAATGAATTTGTTCTACCTCCACATTTATGTAAAGTGTAAGCAGGATAAAATAATGATAGGCCAGAAATGAACATAAATTTCGAAGGGGTTTCATTTAAAATAACAAAATTGAAACTGATGATAAACACATATTATTAAATATATACTAATTATTTTTGTATACACTTATAATCATAATATTATGCTTTATTATGCTTGAGTTTTGGTTTTCTTCCATTTGAAAAAAATAACTACATGAAGGAGGAATGGGTGCATATATAAATAGACATGCATTAAATATTCAAGAGTATATGTGTTTTTTATTGTTTTTAAATGGGGTTTAACGCCATTTTCAACACATTTCAGGTTATATATGGAATACCTTTTTTAAATGGTGGAGGAACCACCATTTTTCTGCAAGTAACTGACAAACTTTCTCACATAAAGTTCTTGGAGCAAGTGGGACTTGAACTTACAACCTTAGCGGTGAGAGGTAACTGATGTTTAGACAGTGCCTTAGACCACTTGAAGTCAGTCTAAGCAATCCAAAGTGGCTCTTTCATGATACTAGAATGTTGATCTTTTATAATATCAAACTTGGTGAATTTCAAATATAAAGGTTAAGGATGGACATATTAAGGACGATTTAAAAAGTAACTTCTATCATATTTTTTGACTATATATCCCATGTATACATAATCAATATTTAATTACCATATATAGAATGTAGCTAATGTACACATACCTATACTCACTGGCCGACTTTAACATCATATCTATTTATCAATGTAATGTTTATCGATGGCTTCAGCAGAGCAGTTTAAATATTTGCATGTTTGCATTTTCAATGCATTTTACTTGAAGGTCTTATTGATTATTGATCAGAGAGATCAGTGAGAAATGAAGATTAATGTGTCGGGTATAATGGCGGAGGATGAAGAGTTTAAACCCAAATATTTGTTGTTGTCAGTTAGCCTTAAATATGTCTGAAGATAAGGGAAGAGTTTAAGACAAGATCAAACAAGGATAATGATTTTTTTTCTCCGGAGTCCTTCAGATAATATATCGGTAGTAGGTCTGAGTTCACATGTAGAGGAGAAAGTATTTGGATAGTTTGAAGATAGTGAGTTCTCACCGAGTAAGATGTTTTTTCTTTATAATTTATTTGTGTGTAGTTTTAATAATAATATATTACAATGTGTTATTATAGTTGACCTGCTTTTCACAAAATAACTTTTGATAAAAATTGCCATAAGTCAATTTGACAATTTTTTCATTGTTTGTTTAAATTTTATACAGCATTAAATTTTTGTGTGAAAAGCACCCCTAGAATACAACTGGTATTTTAGCTAATTATATAAAATCTGTTATGAGGTTAACATATATTTACATAAGTAATTAACTGTGCGCAATAAATCCATTAAAATAGACATTTGTTAGAACTGTCCTTCTGGCCAATGTCCATCTGTAAATATGGATTCTGCCATAAAGCACTTGAGGCTGAGTTCTGACTCTTTACATGATACTAGAGGGCAAGTGCACTTTATATTAATTTTTAAGGTCAGACAACTTTGATTTTGATATAAAATTAACAAGCAGAGTTCTGAAACATGAAATGGTGACAAATGGCAATTAGGAGATTATACATGCTAGTCTAAGTTTTGATTAGACCAATATATTTTGGTTGCTATGGCAACAAAAACTGTAGGAAATTATATGTGCTAATTATAACTAGATCCTGTAAAACTTGAAATGTATGTAAAACTTGACATGGTGATAGAGACCAACCATCAGAGCAGATGAAGTATATTATTTTAATTTTAGTCTAATTATATTTTGGTTGCTATGGCAATTATGTTGCTATGGATCCTGTGATAACTTTAAAAAGTATTTAAATGATGACCCATAAAAGTTGACATGGTTGTAGAAGGAAATCATGCTTATAATAGTTTTACTTCTCGTATATGACATATATTTTGGAAAATGACATAATATACAGTAGTATCATTATCTGGATCCTGTGATTTTCTCACATGCTCTTCATTCTTTGCCAGTCCTTTATCAGAGATTCTTTGTGTTTTTGAAATCAATACCTTCAGCAGTAGGTGTTATGTAGTTGTTATTACAACTGCAGATGCTTATAATACAGTTGTTAGTAAAGCTACAAATGGACATTAAATGACCACTGATGACCAAGATATTAAAGCGAAGTTACCTCACCAATTGGCGGTTATTGCTGTTTAACTAATTCATTACATTTTTTCATGCTTTTCAGAATTTTTCTTGTTAGAGGTAATACTGTTCAAGGTAATAGTCGCTAAGTAAAAGACATTTGTATAAGATATTAACTCTAGATTTTCAGTTAATACACGTGTTTGCTTCGACTTTTTAACATTGTTATACATAATTTTGTGTTAGTAATGGACAACACAAGCAGAAGCTGATGTTCAGCTGCAGATATATGTTCATGCTGTTCTAATGTTACTAATGGGCTATAGATTGAGATCATACAGTTATCAAATGCTTTATTTGTTATTTTTAATTAATGGCTGCATGAAATTATTATTCTTCTTATTTAATAAAGGTATTTAATTGATTAATATATTGTGTATTTATTTCATTTAGTTAACAATAGAAACAATAGCTGCCTCTTGAATTTTTTAAAAATAATTTAAAGATTAATCAAACTTTTAACAAAAATTATTATGCATATTAAAAGTGATTTCTTATTTTCTACTGAACTTTGTTGAAGTGTTGGGTTACTGTGATAGACTACTTTACACTTCACCACTAGGCATCCTGGGACCTGTTTCACCAACATATTTTAGTATATACTTAAGTTCTTAAAAACTTAAATCAAATAAAGCATCCAAGGGATTATGATTTTAGACTGGCTCTAGAAAAACTATATTTGTTTTATTGGCATTGATTATAGAATGATACAGTAACCAGTCAAAATTAAGTTAAATTTTTTAAGTATTTAAGTAAAACTTAAGAACTTGCTGGTGACTGCAGGAACTGTAAACTTGTGTCAGAACTGCAAACGAGGTGCAGACATTGACCAATGGGAAGCATGGATTTCAAATGTTCTTCGATTTCTTCATCATCAAGCTATCATAATAAATGCTTCCATCTATGCCAGCAAGAATAAAACAATGCTGTTTGTTTTGTAACTTTATTGTAAAGCGAAATACCTTATAAATATTAAGTCATTTTAAATTTCAAAATCTTATTCTAAATCTGTAAACTAGATGGGGAGAGGGCAGTGGGTAGAATGTTGTCTGCTCACGCCAGAGATTGTGGGTCCAATCCCCAGTTCAACTCAATGGCCTCTCAAAAACAACATTCAGTACTCGGATTCTACCCTGGAAGTGAACTCAAGAGCAGTTTGTACTCACTCTGAGCTTTCTTTGCCATTGAGCTAAAATAAATTAGTATTAACTAAATCAGTAAACTTCCTTGCTTGTCAGAGATATCAGTCAAGTGTAATAAAGTGGTTTACATATACTGGTATATATAACTTTCTGTGATAACTTGAAAGCCCTCTGTTTACATATAATAAACTTGGGAGTATATGTGTAATTCTAAATGATACATTTTCAACGATAGTGTGACTATTTAGTGACAAAGTTTGATAATTGCCATGAGTTCAAATGTATTTATGATGTTTGAATATGCTTATATAGCTATGGTTATCTAGGCCCATAAAGTAAGGCCTATATTAAAATATTGTTTGTTTGCCGTTTGTGGCCGGCCCTGGGGGTCACTTAAAAAAAAATTGAAAAAAAAAATTTGAGTGCTCATTTAAAATATTCTCATTAATGACATGTTTTAAAAATATTTTCTGATTGATTACAAAAAAAAAAAAAAAAGGAAGGAATTTACCTACCTTCCTACCTACCTACCCCTAAATGGTATGGGTTGGAAGTGGCAAACAAACAATTTTTTAAGGGTGGCCTAAAATGTATCAATACAGAGGAGTATTTGTATGTGCGCTATCAGTTCCAACATTTGATACTCCAGAGGAATTTTTGTGAAATAAGTGGTTGATTATACATGAAGTTTTAAATAGTTGTCATTCATTATTTCAATCAAATAATTTATTGGATGTATTAGTGATTTTTAAAGAAAGAATTCATTTTTGTTGGTGTATTTCCATAATTGTGTAGTGTATAGGCAGAGTCTATATTACACGTATGTAATATATTGAGTTTGATAATAGATACACTCGTATTGAGGGTTTGTATTAATCAAGTAGTGATTGTGTGCTATTGAAATGAAACTTACAAATTATAACAATGTCTGTTGTGTGCATGTTCATAGTAATAGATGGATATTTGTTTGTTTGAATATTTTTATGTGATCTCGTGCTAACAGAAATTCGATAACATAATAACATGACATTGTGTTGTATTAAATGGGAAGATTGACATGAGTCATGAAAGGTTGAAACTGACATAATAGTCGGAGGGAACGTTGAACATAGGCTGATCATGCCATTAAAAAAACATTAAGCAGAAGTGTGTATGCACTCATAAACATGTTTTAGTGTTGAATGCCATCAAATTAAAAACATTGTGGCAATAATGGGTTTTGATGAATTAGAGGAGATTGAAACATGTCTCTCTGTCTAAAACTGTTTTGGATGAAAATTTAAAAAACTTCCAAAAAAATAATTATATAGATATAATATTTAGCTGATTCTTTTTTTTTAAATTTTCAGCTTCCTGGGCACGGAGAACTATAACAACTATGTTAATTTTAGATTTATTTATTTTACATTGATTGTGAAACAAGTTCTTATGACTTAAGCTTAACTTGCTGAATATCTTCCTGGGAAGAACCAGTACTTGAAGCATATTGGGATAAAGTGTCTTCCTGGTTAGAACCAGTACTTAAAGCATATTGGGATAAAGTATCTTTATGGGTAGAACCAGTACTTGAAGCATATTGGGATAAAGTATCTTCCTGGGCAGAACCAGTACTTAAAGCATATTGGAATAAAGTGTCTTCCTGGTTAGAATAATTACTTGAAGCATATTGGGATAAAGTATCTTCCAGGGTAGAACCAGTACTTGAAACATATTGGGATAAAGTATCTTTATGGGTAGAACCAGTACTTGAAGCATATTGGGATAAAGTATCTTCCTGGTTAGAACCAATACTTAAAGCATATTGGGATAAAGTATTTTCCTGGTTAGAATAAGTACTTGAAGCATATTGGGATAAAGTATCTTCCTGGGTAGAACCAGTACTTGAAGCATATTGGGATAAAGTGTCTTCCTGGGTAGAACCAGTACTTGAAGCATATTGGGATAAAGTATCTTCCTGGTTAGAACCAGAACTTGAAGCATATTGGGATAAAGTACCTTCCTGGTTAGAACCAGTACTTGAAGCATATTGGGATAAAGTATCTTTATGGGTAGAACCAGTACTTGAAGCATATTGGGATAAAGTATCTTCCTGGGCAGAACCAGTACTTAAAGCATATTGGAATAAAGTGTCTTCCTGGTTAGAATAATTACTTGAAGCATATTTGGATAAAGTATCTTCCAGGGTAGAACCAGTACTTGAAACATATTGGGATAAAGTATCTTTATGGGTAGAACCAGTACTTGAAGCATATTGGGATAAAGTATTTTCCTGGTTAGAACCAGTACTTGAAGCATATTGGGATAAAGTGTCTTCCTGGTTAGAACCAGTACTTGAAGCATATTGGGATAAAATATCTTTATGGGTAGAACCAGTACTTGAAGCATATTGGGATATAGTATTTTCCTGGGCAGAACCAGTACTTAAAAAATATTGGGATAAAATATCTTCCTGGGCAGAACCAGTACTTGAAGCATATTGGGATAACGTATCTTCCTGGGTAGAACCAGAACTTGAAGCATATTGGGATAAAGTATCTTCCTGGGTAGAACCAGTACTTAAAGCATATTGGGATAAAGTATTTTCCTGAGTAGAACCAGTGCTTAAAGCATATTGGGATAAAGTATCTTCCTGGGTAGAACCAGTACTTAAAGCATATTTGGATAAAGTATCTTCCTGGGTAGAACCAGTACTTGAAGCATATTCAGATAAAGTGTCTTCCTGGGTAGAGCCAGAACTTGAAGCATATTGGGATAATGTATTTTCCTAAGTAAAACCAGTACTTGAAGCATATTGGGATAAAGTGTCTTCCTGGGTAGAATAAGTACTTCAAGTAAATTGGAATAAAGTATCTTCCTGGATAGAACCAAAACTTGGAGCATATTGGGATAAAGTATCTTCCATGTTAGAACCAGAACTTGAAGCATATTGGGATACAGTATCTTCCTAGGTAGAATCAGTACTTAAAGCAAATTGGGATAAAGTATCTTCCTGGGTAGAACCAGAATTTGGAGTATATTGGGATAAAGTATCTTCCTGTGTAGAACCAGTACTTGAAGCATATTGGGATAAAGTATTGTCCTTTGTAGAACCAGTACTTAAAGCATATTGGGATAAAGTGTCTTCCTGGGTAGAACCAGTACTTGAAGCATATTGGGATAAAGTATCTTCCTGGGTAGAACCAGAACTTGAAGCATATTGGGATAAAGTATCTTCCTAGGTAGAACATGTACTTAAAGCATATTGGGATAAAGTATCTTCTTGGTTAGAATAAGTACTTGAAACATATTGGGATAAAGTGTCTTCCTGGGTAGAACCAGTACTTGAAGCATATTGGGATAATGTATTTTCCTAAGTAAAACCAGTACTTGAAGCATATTGGGATAAAATATCTTCCTGGGTAGAATAAGTACTTCAAGTAAATTGGAATAAAGTATCTTCCTGGATAGAACCAGAACTTGGAGCATATTGGGATAAAGTATCTTCCATGGTAGAACCAGAACTTGAAGCATATTGGGATAAAGTATCTTCCTAGGTAGAATCAGTACTTAAAGCAAATTGGGATAAAGTATCTTCCTGGGTAGAACCAGAATTTGGAGTATATTGGGATAAAGTATCTTCCTGTGTAGAACCAGTACTTGAAGCATATTTGGATAAAATATCATCCTTGGTAGAACCAGTACTTAAAGCATATTGGGATAAAGTGTCTTCCTGGGTAGAACCAGTACTTGAAGCATATTGGGATAAAGTATCTTCCTGGGTAGAACCAGAACTTGGAGCATATTGGGGTAAAGTATCTTCCTAGGTAGAACATATACTTAAAGCATATTGGGATAAAGTATCTTCCTGGGTAGAACCAGTACTTAAATCATATTGGAATAAAGTATCTTCCTGGTTAGAACCAGTACTTAAAGCATATTGGGATAAAGTATCTTTTTGAGTAGAACCAGTACTTAAAGCATATTGGGATAAAGTATCTTCGTGGGTAGAACCAGGACTTGAAGCATATTTGGATAAAGTGTCTTCCTGGGTAGAACCAATACTTAAAGCATATTGGGATAAAGTATTTTCCTGGTTAGAATAAGTACTTGAAGCATATTGGGATAAAGTGTCTTCCTGGGTAGAACCAATACTTGAAGCATATTGGGATAAAGTGTCTTCCTGGGTAGAACCAGTACTTGAAGCATATTGGGATAAAGTATCTTCCTGGTTAGAACCAATACTTAAAGCATATTGGGATAAAGTATTTTCCTGGTTAGAATCAGTACTTGAAGCATATTGGGATAAAGTATCTTCCTGGGTAGAACCAGTACTTGAAGCATATTGGGATAAAGTGTCTTCCTGGGTAGAACCAGTACTTGAAGCATATTGGGATAAAGTATCTTCCTGGTTAGAACCAGAACTTGAAGCATATTGGGATAAAGTATCTTCCTGGTTAGAACCAGTACTTGAAGCATATTGGGATAAAGTGTCTTCCTGGTTAGAACCAGTACTTGAAGCATATTGGGATAAAGTATCTTCCTGGTTAGAACCAATACTTAAAGCATATTGGGATAAAGTATTTTCCTGGTTAGAATAAGTACTTGAAGCATATTGGGATAAAGTGTCTTCCTGGGTAGAACCAGTACTTGAAGCATATTGGGATAAAGTATCTTCCTGGTTAGAACCAGAACTTGAAGCATATTGGGATAAAGTGTCTTCCTGGGTAGAACCAGTACTTGAAGCATATTGGGATAAAGTATCTTCCTGGTTAGAACCAGAACTTCAAGCATATTGGGATAAAGTGTCTTCCTGGTTAGAACCAGTACTTGAAGCATATTGGGATAAAGTATCTTCCTGGGTAGAACCAGTACTTAAAGCATATTGGGATAAAGTATCTTCCTGGGTAGAACCAGAACTTGAAGCATATTGGGATAAAGTGTCTTCCTGGTTAGAACCAGAACTTGAAGCGTATTGGGATAAAGTATCTTCTGTGGTAGAACCAGTACTTAAAGCATATTGGGATAAAGTGTCTTCCTGGGTAGAACCAGAACTTGAAGCATATTGGGATAAAGTGTCTTCCTGGTTAGAACCAGAACTTGAAGCATATTGGGATAAAGTATCTTCCTTGTTAGAACCAGAACTTGAAGCATATTGGGATAAAGTATCTTCCTGGGTAGAACCAGTACTTAAAGCATATTGGGATAAAGTGTCTTCCTGGGTAGAACCAGTACTTAAAGCATATTGGGATAAAGTGTCTTCCTGGTTAGAACCAGAACTTGAAGCATATTGGGATAAAGTATCTTCTTGGGTAGAACCAGAACTTGAAGCATATTGGGATAAAGTATCTTCCTGGGTAGAACCAGTACTTAAAGCATATTGGGATAAAGTGTCTCCCTGGGTAGAACCAGAACTTAAAGCATATTGGGATAAAGTATCCTCCTGGTTAGAACCAGAACTTGAAGCATATTGGGATAAAGTAGCTTCCTGGTTAGAACCAGAACTTGAAGCATATTGGGATAAAGTATCTTCCTGGGTAGAACCAGTACTTAAAGCATATTGGGATAAAGTGTCTTCCTGGGTAGAACCAGAACTTAAAGCATATTGGGATAAAGTATCTTCCTGGTTAGACCCAGAACTTGAAGCATATTGGGATAAAGTATCTTCCTGGGTAGAACCAGTACTTGAAGCATATTGGGATAAAGTATCTTCCTGGTTAAAACCAGAACTTGAAGCATATTGGGATAAAGTGTCTTCCTGGGTAGAACCAGTACTTAAAGCATATTTGGATAAAGTGTCTTCCTGGGTAGAACCAGAACTTAAAGCATATTGGGATAAAGTATCTTCCTGGTTAGAACCAGAACTTGAAGCATATTGGGATAAAGTATCTTCCTGGGTAGAACCAGAACTTAAAGCATATTGGGATAAAGTATCTTCCTGGGTAGAACCAGTACTTAAAGCATATTGGGATAAAGTGTCTTCCTGGGTAGAACCAGAACTTAAAGCATATTGGGATAAAGTATCTTCCTGGTTAGAACCAGAACTTGAAGCATATTGGGATAAAGTATCTTCCTGGGTAGAACCAGAAATTAAAGCATATTGGGATAAAGTATCTTCCTGGGTAGAACCAGTACTTAAAGCATATTGGGATAAAGTGTCTTTCTGGGTAGAACCAGAACTTAAAGCATATTGGGATAAAGTATCTTCCTGGTTAGAACCAGAACTTGAAGCATATTGGGATAAAGTATCTTGCTTAAGGACACTACACATAGCGGTGGCAGAGGATTGAACCGATGATCTGCCAATCCTGGGTTTAATGCTCTACCACTGGACCACACACGTCGCTATGTTACTTTCATGTTAATCAATTTAAAAACAATGTTATGAACATAATGTATGACTTCCTGGATGATGCCAGGATGTTTTCCTGAACTTATGGCATTTATCGCAATTTATATAATGGTAATGCTAAGACTATTATAATTAATTGAAGATGTGTTGAATATTTTACCTTAACTATTAACAGTAACACTTTTAATTTCATGAATCATGTGGATGTATCATATTTGTTATAGTTTTCTGTGTCTAACTGATAAATGCCAGGGCAGTAGTGTAGTTGATAAATTGTTGGCAACTCCCACAAGACATTGTAGGTTCGATCCCCAGCTTGACCCAATCTCTTTCCAAAAAAAAAACAAACCCATTACTGGTTCTATCCAGGAAGCGGACTTGAAAGCAGTTCATATAAGCTCTGAGCTTTCTTCCAGCTAAAATAAATTAGTATCAATTGAAAAATAGTTGGCTTTTGATTTAATTTAATTATATACTTTTACTTCCCTTTGGAAAATTTGTAAACACAATGGATTCAGTAGTTATTTGAAGAAAAAAACACAACAGTCTGATATTATATTCAGATACAAAAAAAGCATATGCATTTTTTGGGTACTTTTTACAAAGAGTACAAAATTTAATACAGTTTGTTGTTAGGATTTTGACTGATTTAAACCTAATGTATTATCTCTTTATATCATTTCAATACAGGAGGATGAAAGGATTGACTTTATAATATAAACATTTCAGTCAAATTTTTAAATAAAACTATTTGTTAAAGCCTTCCTAGCATATTTTTGTTAAATGAACTTTTACATAAATTTTATTAACATAGGTTTCATTATTTCAGGCCAGCAGTCAGTCATTACTTACTTGGAGATTTCAAGCTTATTATAAAATTATGAAATTTAATTTAGTGTTATAAAAGCCATGGGATTATGATTTCTCTTTTTAAACTGTCCCAATGGGGTTAGCATATAGTCGACGCTTTGTCCATGCTTGCGTCCGTCTGTGCGTCCCCAAGTTCATGTCCGGGATATTTCTATACAACCTCTGCTTGGAATTTTATGAAACCCTCAAGGATGCATTATTACCAAGTGCAGATGCGCATATTGTCTTTGTGTTCCGGGACGATGATTTTCCACTGAGTTATGGCCCTTTGATTCTGTCTGTTACCAAATTCTTGTCCACACTATTTCTCTACAACCCCATGTTGGAATTTTATTAAACTTGCTAGGATGCATCACTACCAAGTGAAGATGTGCATAATTTCTTTGTGTTCCAGTTAGATGATTTTTATGGAGTAATGGCCCTTTAATTGAGTCTGTGACCAAATTCTTGTCCAGGCTATTTCTCCAAAACCTCAGGTTGGAATTTTATGAAACTTGCAAGGATGCATCATTACCAAGTGCAGATGCGCATATTGTCTTTGTGTTCCGGGTCGATGATTTTCCACTGAGTTATGGCCCTTTGATTCTGTCTGTAACCAAATTCTTGTCCACGCTATTTCTCTACAACCCCATGTTGGAATTTTATTAAACTTGCTAGGATGCATCACTACCAAGTGAAGATGTGCATAATTTCTTTGTGTTCCAGTCAGATGATTTTTTATGGAGTTATGGCCCTTTAATTGAGTCTGTGACCAAATTCTTGTCCTGGCTATTTCTCCAAAACCTTAGGTTGGAATTTTATGAAACTTACTAAGATGCATCACTACCAAGTGGAGATATGCATATTTTCTTTGTGGTCCGGTTAGATGATTTTTTATGGAGTTATGGCCCTTTAATTGAGTCTGTAACCAAATTCTTGTCCACGCTATTTCTCTACAACCTCAGGTTGGAATTTTATGAAACTTGCTAGGATGCATCATTACCAAGTGTAGATGTGCATATTGTCTTTGTGCTCCGGTTGATAATTTTTCACGGAGTTATGGCCCTTTGATTCTGTCTGTGACCAAATTCTTGTCCGCACTATTTTTCTTAAACCTCAGGATGGAATTTTATGAAACTTGCTAGGATGCAGCCATGATGATGACCTATTTCAAAGTATGTTGTACAATGCATTATATCACGAAATAAAAAATAATGTATTGACTTCACTTTAAGCTCTCACAGTTACTTTCGCTGTTCAATATCATTACCACATGGTACAGAGTCAAACACTCACTTTTGGGAGCATCCATCGGTTCCACCGATATTTTCTTGTTATGGTAGGATAGCACATATGTTGTCAAATGTACGAGTTTGTATGTTCAAATCTGTTAGAATAGACTCTTTATTAAGCAATCACCTGTCCTATATAGATATACCATGTTTTTGTTTTGCCTTTTTGAAGAAAAACAAAAGAGACAATTTTATATGGAATGAAAGCTGTTCATCTGTAGGATGACTGTTGATTTTTTGGTATAGATCCTCTGCCACGGCTATGTGTGGTGTCCCTGAGCAGGACACTTTTCCGCATATACTAAGTACCAGATTCTAACCAGGAAAACTCTGAACGTGATTTGCCTAAGTTGTAAGAACTTGTTTCACAATCGAGTTAAAATAAATAAGTTTAAACTAACTGATGCATGTTTTATTTCCTACTTTCAGTTTGTGTACCGGTGACTGGTTCCTCAAATTACTGTCCAAAAACACAGATAGACCTTATGATGATACTATAGTAAGTTATGGAAAGTATTCTGTCAACATTGACTTTTTTCATCAAGGTGAACTATTCTGATCGCCTGTTGTCCGTCCTTTGTCCATTAACTTTTTATTGTGTGCACTCTAGCACCTGCATTTACATTATAGTTGTATAACCATGATATCTTATATTGAACTGGTCAATCTGTCTTTGGCATTGTATCTTCTGCCACAGGTGAACAATTTAGGGCCAATCTGGCCCTCTTGCTTAATACTTACAAAGATATAAAAATTGAATGAAACACATAAAAAATATGCTTATCTGTTCATGTACAATGTATTGTGGAAGTATAATTCACCATCTCAAGATCATTTACCTCTCACTGCTAAGGTCGTAGGTATGAGTCTGTCTTCATGCTCCAAACACTTAATGTGTAAGGATTAAAGTTACTTGTGGAAGGATGGTGGTTCTATTTGGATTCATTCAAATGTCTTCCTCCACCAATAAAACTGTAAATGCCATATATAACCTGAAATGTATTGCAAATGGTGTTAAACCCAATTAAAAAAAATCTATTTATATCTTGACTAATTCTATTACACAAAAATTGTATTTTTATATCATAAATATGTACTAATTTATTTTGTTGTCTCGCTGTGACGAAGGAGCGAAAGCGACGTTAAGTCGTTGCCTTTCTGTCGACGGCAGCGACGTCAAACATTTATATTTAGCTCCAATGTTATGTTTTCGTATTTACACTATTTCTCAACAAGTACAAGTGTTAGGACACTCATACTTGGATCATGGTTACAACAAACACTCTGCATCACATTATACACTGCAGATGCTGAGTATGACCTACATTGCATGGTCCATTGACTTTGTTTGATGCTGAATTTTGCATTTAACCTCCAACGTTAAGTTTTCGTTTTTACACTTTTTCTCAAGTACAAGTGCTAGGACACTCATACTTGGACCATAGTCACAACTAACACCCTGCATCACATTATGTACTGCAAATGCTGAGTATGACCTACACTTCATGGTCCATTGACATTGTTTGATTTTACCTTCAACGTTAAGTTTTCATTTTTACACTATTTCTCAATAATTTCTAGTGCTAGGACACTCATACTTGGATCATAGTTACAACTCACACCCTGCATTACATAATATAATGCAGATGCTGAGAATTTTTTTTTTTTAGATTTTTTTTTCTTCTTATTTTTGAATTCCTTTTTTTTTTTTTTTTAAATATGTTTTGCTTAGAAATACTGGTTAAAGTTTTTTTTTTTTTTAAAACTATATTATACTTAGAAATACTGGTTAAAGTTTTGTGTGCAACTACCATCAAGTTCATATCTCAAAAATCACTTAATGTATTTGATCGAAACTTCACACAGTACTTCCTGCAATATTTCTTAGTCATTAAACCTACTACATTAACCAAGTTATATAACTCTTGCATGAATATAATGCAAATTCTTGTGTCATATTTTGCAAATCATGACTGTTAATAATTTCATCAAATCAAATAACTGTTGTAAATAACCACTCTTTAATATATTATGGAAGTTGTTATGTCATTTCTCTGTTACCACTTGATTAAAACAATAATTTTTGAGCTTTACAGATACATGCTGCCATTTTTGTCATTGTATTTTATATTTTTCTCTCCCATGTGTGTATTAACGGTCAAAGCAGACAAGGTGAGACATATCATTCCATGGAATTCTTGTGACTTGAAGAAATGGTTATTCATGTCAATGAATGTGCATTCAAAACAACAGACTGCACCTTAAATTTGCAGTGTTTGGTCATATTGAATTAATTGCTAGATTATCATCCCTGCCCGCCTCCTAATTTTCATGTCACCCCGACCCTTTTTTTTTTATAAAAAGAAAATAAATAAAATTCTAAAAGATTAAAATCCTCCCCTCCCACTTTTTAAGAAAAGTTTGGATGCTAATCTAGCAATTAGTATATAATGGCCTTAGGCTGTTTGTAGACAAAATGAAACATTGAAACATCTTGGTTCCCGAAATATATCCTGAGATTACCTGGTGGATAAAATACTATATTTCTAGAATTTATATTAATATAAGAGAGTTGAGCCTATTAATGTAAATGTGGAGTTGAACATGTATAAGTTATTATTGTAGAATTTATATAGAGAGATATAACATAAAATTTCCTGTTACATATTTTTTTATGTATAACATGAGTCACATGATTTCATTTGATTTCAATTTGATCTGTCATACAGGTTTACATGTAAAGTTTCATCTTGGAAAGAGTCCAAATGACAATGTGGAAGGTCGTCATGCAGTATTTCATTGCTGTCTATTTCTAGAAAGTTAACCACTTTGATTGAAATATCGATTTTGTCACGTTTTTGTGGATTTGATCTACCAAACCATTCCGATTTTATTTATAAGGATGAGATGGTTTTTATTCATTTTTGAAATAATTTTATTTTTTAAGACATTTATAGTATTTTTTCCCCTGATATACCGCCTTAAACAGATAAACCTGCTTCTGCAATAGACTAAAATATTTTATAACAAGTGATCAGCTCATTGGTGCTGATAAAGAATAAATTTAGTCAAGAGTATACAAGGAAAGATAACCTAGTACATTTTGTTGGAGCATAGTGTGTCAGCAATTATCTCCCTTAAATAACAGTATAATACATTTATTGTATTGATCGATTTAGGTACTTTGCTAGTTTCTTATCATTTATTGATTTATGTTTGTGTTTTAATTTGCTCTTTATCCTATCTGAAAGTAAAATTATATAAAATCATTTGTAAGTTTTCCAATAAATGTTATGAAGATATGTTACGATATATAGTAATTTAAATGATCCCTTTTGGCACAAAGTTCAAAGGGAAAGGAAATTTAAACACATCTTTATTTAAGAGCTGCCTATTTCTATAATATATACAAAGACATATACATTAATAATTTTTAAAATTTATGTCTGTAATATTGTATTTCATTACAGGAGAGAGAAGTAAATATTAAATCACAGCTCTGTGCCATAGAAGAAAAGTATGGAATAAAACAAAAGTTAATCAGGTAAGGTTAACATCTATCATAACATGACTTCATTCTCATCTTCCAATGTCTGAATAGTGCCTGTAGTTTTTGAGTGTTTTTAGCTCATCTGGAAGTTTAGCTGAGTTATACCTGTAGTACGCTGTCTGTCGTAGCCATCTGTCACCCATTATCACTATTCTCTGATTTATTTTAAAAAGTTTTTTACCTGCCTACCCATCCATGAATGGTAAAGCTGGTAAAACAGTTCTTTATTAGTTGACCAGTGTTCACATATAGTATACAAGGGGTGATCAGAAAGTTTGTAGACTTAAAGCCATAACTTTTTTATTTATCATTGTATTCTAATAATTATCAGGGAGCCTGTGCCGCTATATATTTGCAGTAATTTTACAAAAATGTGATAATTTTTCATCATAACTTTATATTCTATAGTAACTATGGAAACATCGATTTACGTAGCCGGTGCAGTTTTTGCTTTTTTCCTACCTCTACTATTCAAACAAGTGTAGCGTTGCCAAAATGAGTTTTATAAAAAATATCAATGTGTGCTGTACCGTATGCTTGATTACATCCTTAAAAAAAATGACACCAATTATGCGCATCGCAAAATGCCATGTTTGAAATAAAATGACATCGGGGCATTTGAAAGTGGATAAACAAGCGGATACCGCAGTTCCGTAAAGTGCTGCTCCATGTTGCGTAATACACCTGCTCGAACAGAGAAACAAAAGTAAGTACGGGGAATCTAATATTTCAAGGTCTGTAGTGTTTAAATATCAAAAAAATAATGTTTTTGAGATGGCCAGGAATCAGTCATTAAAAAGGAGCAAATGGGAAGTTGATTTGAAGACATATTGGAATTAAAGGATGTTTAACAGAATTTCGTGTCCAGTTTACTATCTTCGGATTTCGTTAACATGATCACTCAATGGTGTAAATGTTGGCAAAAAGGTATAGATCACTGGGGAGAGTATTTTGAGAAGGAGTGACTCAGTAAATTTGATACAAAGGCATCTATTTAAAATATTGACGTCGTTTTTTTTGTTGAATACGTCATCATGTTGCTCAGACATATTTAACTGCTATGCTTTGAATATTAGCGCCTTATTTTTTTAATAGCTGACGTTTCATGCTAAAATTTTCAAAATATGTCCCATATACATTTATTTCAATTATAATTGTGCATTGTATAATTGATATAAATAAGTTATGGCAAAGTTTACAAACTTTCTGATTACCCCTCGTAGTTTATATTTCGCCTTAAGTGAAAAAAGTATTACACTTTGATTTCTCACAATATATATAAACATAAACCAGGTTACTTGTTAATGTGTAACAGTATTATAAATTTCCACGTTTTTTTTACAATAATTTTTTTATCTTCCAGTCCATCAGACATTACAGAAGGTACTGTAGATGAACATACGTTGATGATATATGTCTCTCTACTCAGGCTTAAGGTAAGAACAACAAGTCAGTTAAAGTCAGTAATTAAGGGGACAGACAGCATTTTCCTTTAAATAACATACAACATGGTATAAAATATCAGGTATGTCTGGCTGGAAACCATCAGCCTTTGTGACAAATACTATAGGTATGTTGTAATAGAGCAAAGATTACAAATTTAAAATCAAGTAACAAAATGGCATTACGTGATCAATAATATTGCCCAAAATTTATACTCAGCTTGTCATTGTAAATTAATGGTTGTAGGCCAACATCACCACACAAGAAATAGGTTGTATGGATAATGTGTATAATAAATATTGCAAACATGGTAACCAGGTTAACAATTCTGCCAAGGCATGAAAATGACAGATCAGATGGCAGTAAAACATGAAAATATGGCAAGCACGATGACC
Source organism: Panopea generosa (assembly GCA_029582155.1). Classification (NCBI taxonomy): domain Eukaryota; kingdom Metazoa; phylum Mollusca; class Bivalvia; order Adapedonta; family Hiatellidae; genus Panopea; species Panopea generosa. The sequence continues at coordinate 83,173,610 of CM055895.1, forward strand.
AGGTTAACAATTCTGCCAAGTTATGAAAATGACAGACCTAATAAAAGTACAATATGAAAAATGTTAAATTGAGAATACATATACGTTTCTTGCTCACTCAGTGGAGATCTGCTGTCACATATGGCAGATATAGAGCTTAAGCTGCCTGAAGGAAGGCAGTCAGTCACTGGAGCCTCTGGTGACTATAACCTGTTACAATTCCATAGCCAGAAACATTGTTGTTATGTAACTGACCAAAATATAGATATATTTATGTTTAATCCTTCTTTACAGATAGGAGATTCTGTAGATATACCGTTAAAGTCCCCGAGTGAATTATCATTTCAGGTAAGTGTTACCAGTTTATAATTCATGTATAACCAAACTGATTACACAAAATACAGTGTAAATGTCAGGAACAACATAGCCAGCAGCATCTCATTCTGCCTATATCAAAACCACACCTCATTCTGCTTATATCAAAACCACACCTCATTCTGCCTATATCAAAACCACACCTCATTCTGCCTATATCAAAACCACATCTGATTTTGCCCATATCAAGACCACAACTCATTCTGCCTATATCAAAACCACATCTGATCCTGCCCATATCAAGATGGCATCTGATTTTGCCTGTATCAAGACCACATCTGATCCTGCCCATATCAAGACCACATCTGATTCTGCCCATATCAAGACCACATCTGATCCTACCCATATTAAGACCACATCTCATTCTGTCCATATCAAGACCACATCTGATTTTGCCCATATCAAGACCACATCATCATGTCCATATCAAGACCACATCTGATTATGCCCATATCAAGACCACATCTGATTCTGTCCATATCATGATTCTGCCCATATCAAGACCACATCTAGTTCTGCCCATATCAAGACCACATCTGATTCTGCCCATATCAAGACCATGTCTGATTCTGCCCATATCAAGACCACATCTGATCCTGCCTATATCAAGACCACATCTCATTCTGCCTATATCAAAACCACATCTGATCCTGCCAATATGAAGACCACATCTGATCCTGCCTATATCAAGATGGCATCTGATTTTGCCCGTATCAAGACCACATCTGATCCTGCCCATATCAAGACCACATCTGATTCTGCCCATATCAAGACCACATCTGATCCTACCCATACCAAGACCACATCTCATTCTGCCCATATCAAGACCACATCTGATTTTGCCCATATCAAGACCACATCATCATGTCCATATCAAGACCACATCTGATTATGCCCATATCAAGACCACATCTGATTCTGTCCATATCATGATTCTGCCCATATCAAGACCACATCTAATTCTGCCCATATCAAGACCACATCTGATTCTGCCCATATCAAGACCATGTCTGATTCTGCCCATATCAAGACCAAATCTGATCCTGCCTATATTAAGACCACATCTGATCCTGCCCATATCAAGACCACATCTGATTCTGCCCATACCAAGACCACATCTGATTCTGCCAGTATCTAGAACACATCTGATTCTGCCCATATCTAGAACACATCTGATTCTGCCCATACCAAGACCACATCTAATCCTGCCCATATCAAGACCACTTCTGATTCTGCCCATATCAAGACCACATCCCATTCTGCCTATATGAAGACCACATCCCATTCTGCCTATATGAAGACCACATCCCATTCTGCCTATATCAAGACCACATCTGATCCTGCTCATATCTAAACCACATCTGATCTTGCCAATATCAAGACCACATCTGATTCTGCCAATATCTAGACCATGTCTGATCCTGCCCATATCAAGACCACATCTGATTCTGCCCATATCAAGACCACATCTGATCCTGCTTATATCAAGACCACATCTGATCCTGTATATATCAAGACCACATCTGTTCCTGCCAGTATCTAGACCATGTCTGATACTGCCTATATCAAGAACACATCTAATTCTGCCCATATCAAGACCACATCTGATTCTGCCCATATCAAGACCACATCTGATCCTGCTTATATCAAGACCACATCTGATCTTGTATATATCAAGACCACATCTGTTCCTGCCAGTATCTAGACCACATCTGATCCTGCCTATATCAAGACCACATCCTATCCTGCCAATAACAAGACCACATCTGATTCTGTCCATATCAAGACCACATCTCACTTTGCCCATATCAAGACCACATACGATTTTGCCCATATCAAGACCAAACCCTATTCTGCCTTTATCAAGACCACATCCTATTCTGCCCCTATCAAGACCACATCTGATACTGCCCATATCAAGACCTCATCTGATTCTGCCCAAGTCAAGACCACATCCAATTCTGCCCATATCAAGACCACATCCCATTCTGCCCATATCAAGTCCACATCCCATTCTGCCCATATCAAGACCACATCTGATCTTGCCCATATCAAGACCACATCCTATTCTGCCCATATCAAGACCACATCCCATTCTGTCCATATCAAGACCACATCTGATCCTGCCCATATCAAGACCACATCTGATCCTGCCCATACCAAGACCACATCTGATCCTGCCCATATCAAGACCACATCTGATCCTACCCATATCAGGACCACATCTGATCCTGCCCATATCAGGACCACATCTGATCCTGCCCATATCAAGACCACATCTGATCCTGCCCATATCAGGACCACATCTGATCCTGCCCATATCTAGACTACATTCCATCCTGCCCATATCAAGACCACATCTGATCCTGCCCATATCAAGACCACATTCGATTCTGCCCATATCAAGACCACAACCCATTCTGCCCATATCAAGACCACATCTGACCCTGCCCATATCTACATCACATCTGATCTTGCCCATTTCAAGAGCACATCTGATTCTGTCAGCATCTAGACCACATCTGATTCTGCCCAAGTCAAGACCACATCCAATTCTGCCCATATCAAGACCACATCCCATTCTGCCCATATCAAGTCCACATCCCATTCTGCCCATATCAAGACCACATCTGATCTTGCCCATATCAAGACCACATCCTATTCTGCCCATATCAAGACCACATCCGATCCTGCCCATGTCAAGACCACATCCCATTCTGTCCATATCAAGACCACATCTGATCCTGCCCATATCAAGACCACATCTGATCCTGCCCATATCAAGACCACATCTGATCCTGCCCATACCAAGACCACATCTGATCCTGCCCATATCAGGACCACATCTGATCCTGCCCATATCAAGACCACATCTGATCCTGCCCATATCAAGACCACATCCTATTCTGCCCATATCAAGACCACATCCGATCCTGCCCATATCAAGACCACATCTGATCCTGCCCATATCAAGACCACATCTGATCCTGCCCATATCAGGACCACATCTGATCCTGCCCATATCAGGACCACATCTGATCCTGCCCATATCAGGACCACATCTGATCCTGCCCATATCTAGACTACATTCCATCCTGCCCATATCAAGACCACATCTGATCCTGCCCATATCAAGACCACATTCGATTCTGCCCATATCAAGACCACAACCCATTCTGCCCATATCAAGACCACATCTGACCCTGCCCATATCTACATCACATCTGATCTTGCCCATATCAAGAGCACATCTGATTCTGTCAGCATCTAGACCACATCTGATCCTGCCCATATCAAGACCACATCTGATTCTGCCCATATCAGGACCACATCTGATCCTGCCTATATCAAGACCACATCTCACTCTGCCCATATCAAGTCCACATCCGATTCTGCCCATATCAAGACCACACCCTATTCTGCCTATATCAAGACCACATTCTGATCCTGCCAATATCATGACCACATCTGATTCTGTCCATATCAAGACCACATTTCACTCTGCCCATATCAAGACCACATCCAATTCTGCCAATATCAAGACCACACCCTTTTCTGTCTATATCATGACCACATCCCATTCTGCCCCTATCAATACCACATCTGATCCTGCCAATATCAAGACCACATCTGATCCTGCCCATGTCAAGACCACATCTGATTGTGCCCAAGTCAAGACCACATCCCATTCTGCCCATATCAAGACCACATCCCATTCTGCCCATGTCAAGACCACATCTGATCCTGCCCATATCAAGATCACATCTGATCCTGCCCATATCAAGACCACATCCCATTCTGCCAATATCAAGACCACATCCCATTCTGCCCATGTCAAGACCACATCTGATCCTGCCCATATCAAGATCACATCTGATCCTGCCCATATCAGGACCACATCTGATTCTGCCCATATCAAGACCACATCCCATTCTGCCCATATAAAGACCACATCTGATCTTGCCCATATCAAGACCACATCTGATTCTGCCCATATCAAGACCACATCCGATCCTGCCCATATCAAGACCACATCCCATTCTGCCCATATCAAGACCACATCTGATCCTGCCCATATCAGGACCACATCTGATTCTGCCCATATCAAGACCACAACCCATTCTGCCCATATTAAGACCACATCTGATCCTGCCCATATCAAGACCACATCGGATTCTGCCCATATCAAGACCACAACCCATTCTGCCCATATCAACATCACATCTGATCCTGCCCATATCTAGACCACATCTGATCTTGCCCATATCAAGAGCACATCTGATTCTGTCAGTATCTAGACCACATCTGATCCTGCCCATATCAAGACCACATCTGATTCTGCCCATATCAGGACCACAACTGATCCTGCCTATATCAAGACCACATCTGATCCTGCCAATATCAAGACCACATCTGATTCTGTCCATATCAAGACCACATCTCACTCTGCCCATATCAAGTCCACATCCGATTCTGCCCATATCAAGACCACACCTGATTCTGTCCATATCAAGACCACATCTCACTCTGCCCATATCAAGACCACATTCAATTCTGCCAATATCAAGACCACACCCTTTTCTGTCTATATCATGACCACATCCCATTCTGCCCCTATCAAGACAACATCTGATCCTGCCCATGTCAAGACCACATCCCATTCTGCCCATATCAAGACCACATCCCATTCTGTCCATGTCAAGACCTCATCTGTTTCCTGCCCATATCAAGACCACATCTGATCCTGCCCATATCAAGACCATATCTGATTCTGCCCATATCAAGACCACATTCCATTCTGCCTATATCAAGACCACATCCCATTCTGCCCATATCAAGACCACATCTGATCCTGCCCATATCAAGACCACATCTTATTTTGCCCATATCAAGACCGCATCTGATTTTACCCATATCAAGACCACATCTGATTCTGCCAGTATCTAGACCACATCTGATTCTACCCATATCAAGACCACTCTAGCATCTGCTTTTTTCATTTGATTTTCACCAAACTTACACAGTAGTTATATAACCATAATACCTCAAACATGTTCTTGAATTGGCCAAATTGAGTTTTTAATGTCAGAGTTATGGGACTTTTAATTACAAAAAAATACACTATTTGACCGTGTGTGCGCTCTAGCACTCATATTTTTCATTTGATTCCCACCAAACTTACACAGTAGTTATATAACCACAATATCTTGGACAAGTTGTTGAACAGGCCAAATCAGATTATCAATGTCTCTTCTGCCACAGGTGAGCCATTTATGGGCAATCTGGCCCTCTTATATGAAATTTCAGGTACATAAACAGAATCAGTTTTTACTATTAAGAAGTTGTTTAATTCAAAAAAATTCAGAAAATTTTTCATTGATTGTTCACAAGTGATTCTGTATTTATATAAAATTATCTTCTATTAATATTCCGTCATTCATATTTTCAGCCCCTGGATCTCCCTCTAACAGATGTATCAACAACATCCAGTGAAAACAAGTCAAGAGATGTGCCTGCTATAGTTTTGTCAGAAATCAGTGATGATAAGTCACAAAGTCCAGAAACTGTCCAGCAAAGCAACTTTGAGGTAGAGCCAGTCATTTCTTTATATGGTAATCCATCTAAATCTAGTTCAACCACTGATTCGTCACCTACGCAATCTCCAAGAAAACGATCGCCAGAGGGAACCGATCAGGAATCATCTGATTGGATGTCACAGTCATCTGGTTCACCAATGTCATCAACTCATGAGAAAGCTCTTGAACAACGAACACCGGAAGTTTTCCCAGAAACGGACACATTTATTAAAGAGACAATAAGCCGACATGTGGAGGAACATATAACATCTGGTGATGACGACATGTCTACCAAAGTTCATGGCAGTAGAATACCTGTAAGAGTTCGGCCAGGTGAAGAATCTCAAAGGTCTTCGAGTAGCCCTGGTAGAATAGAGGATGAAAATGAAGGAGCCAGACAGGGTGTGACTCGTAAAATATCTGTTAGAGTACAAAGACCAAGAAGTCCAAACAGTATTATGGCTGAGGCAAGACTCAGACAAGAGCATGAGAAAGAGAGAAAAAAGCATGAAAAGGAAGAAAATGAAAGACTGAGAAAACAAGCAGAGAAGGATGAACCTGTAATGACTGGTAGTGCAAGTGAAGGTGGGGATTATTCTGAGATAGGTTTAAGGGTTAGGCACGATGTGGAATCTGATCCAATTAAATCAGATGAGGATGACATTGTCAAACCCAAATCCAGTATTACAAGTCCAGGGTTTGCTAAAATGAATGGACATATGAATGGACAAAAGAATGGTGAAATTCACAATGGATTACCAGTTTTTGTGATGCCAAGTCAAAAACATGATATGGAATTATTGCTTGAGGCTCTCAGGCATGCAAGGACTGAGGCGAATGTTCAAGATCAGATAATGCAAAGTGCACCATCTGACCAACCAGACTTTAAACAAGTTGTTGATAAGAATATAGAACAATTAGAGGCTCAGCTAGCTGCTGTTAAAGCACAGTCCAAGGAACTTTTTGATGAAAAAGTAAGAAATCCGGAGATGGATGCCAGACACAATTCTGAAATGTCTCGCGGTAGGACTCCAGTAAGGGAGCCACACTCCTCACGTAGAGGAGAATGTAGAAGTCCTCCCAGAGGTATTCTTGATGTTATGGCAAACCAGCATATAGAACCAGAAGAAACAATACCCAAACAAATGCATGACAGGACAGAATCTCCTCCAGCCCATGTTGGTATGGATGATATGGTTACGCCACCTGGTATTTTGAGATATCGCAGAGCTCGATCACCTGCTGACCATGCCAGGAGGTTTACAGAAGGTAGTTCTGAAGGAAGAGTCAGGGAAGGATCTTACAGCCCTGATAAATGGAGGCCGTTATCACCACATCAGAATGTTGTAGAAGAAGAACAAAATGCAGATAAACGTCTTATAAAGTTTCTTACAAATGAAATTGAAAATTTAAAATTAAAGATGGCTGTTGTGGAACAAAAAAGTCAACAAAGGTCACAGAGCCCATACGGAATGGGACCTAGAATCACCAGTGGATTGCCAGAGAGAGAAAGAAGTCCAAGTCAAATCAGCTCGCGTGCTCGGGCAAGGTTTACAGATTTTAATTCGGATGGTTCATCTGGATATTCTCCAACAAGAAGGTGCAGGTCTTCTGAATTTCTGGACACACCTAGATCTCGGTCAAGGTCGCCGCGATTTGACAGAAGCTCATCTAGATCCCCATCTCGTTCACCAATCAATTTATATAGATCTCGTACACCTGAAAGGTTATCAAGGGGGAGAACTCGAGCAATTTCACCTTCAGCCAAAGTATTAAGTTTGCAAGATTTATCTACCTCTATTCAAGATGATCCTGATGGTAAAACAACATTTTCGCCTGCAAATGGTGCAAAACGTGTTGATTTGGGTTATACCAGCCCTATTCGAAAAGTTAATCAAGAAATCTGGGGTCATAACCAAACAGAAGATGAGTATTATGCTGATACTGCCAAATATGAGAGCTGGAAGCGACTAATAGCACGGGATGCAACTTGTGATGAAGATATGCTAGAACTCAAACAGGCATTAGCTTCTTCTTTAGTAGAATTAGACATTCTTCAAGCTAAACTAAAAAATGCTAACTCCGATATCAAACTGAAAATGGGTAAAACAACTGAAGTAATGAATGATTGCAGAGCACATTTAACAAAATCACAGGCAGAAAATGCAGAGTTACGAGCACAAATTGAGAGAGAAAAGAGCAAGTCAGATGCTCAAGATTTGAGAATAAAAGAAATAGAAGAAAACATGCTTAGTTCCAAGTCCAACCAGGATGACAAAACATTGGATCTGGAGGAATCAGTTATGACATTGAAAGGTGAGCATTTTATGTTTTTATGAATATTATATAATTTGTGGATCATTAACGTAGCATGTATAACATTCTCAAATATAATTTGAAGTCGAGAAAGGACCCTATAGCACATTTAAAGACCAAAAAATTACTGCCAGGGCAGAGAGTTATGTAGGAGTGGCTAATGTACATCAGCTGTTTTCTTTACCTGTCAGTTATGGTACAGTGTTCTAAAAATACACCATTACCCAGCTGCTGAAATGTGTATAATCACAAATCCATGTGCCTTGTTTACAATTTAGAGTGTATGATGTATGACCTCGCAAGCTCCATCCTGGAATTGGGAGTTGAACTTTTTTTTTATCAAACTGCATAATAATAACACACTTTTTTGACAATATTTTTATGCCAATTAATTGTAATAACAATAACTTAGTAGCATGCAAAATTATAGCAAAAACAATGTGATGGTGACTTTTGGAAAAGGGTTCTCTGATTTGAATAACGTGTAGAATTATATTACACCTGTCCCGATGCCATCTTGCAGCTTTTATAGTTGGGGCTTTAATGTAACAAATAGAAAATAATTGATCAACGTTGGTTCCTGTGAATAATCAGTTTTGTTTCATCCAGTGAACACTGATATTTCATAGTCACATGCGCATCCCAGCTAACACTGATGTGTCAGAGCTACATGTGGCATCCAAGATTTGGTGTTTAAATAATATTATACTGGAAGCAAATAATTATTGTTTTTAGTTTATTGCTAAAAATAGTGATGATAATTTCAACCAATTTAATTTCACAATGATATCATAAAGATAAATCACTGGAAAATGCATCAAAAACCTTAATCAAAAGGTAAGTTTACCATTGTGATGTAGTACTTTAACAAAAATTTAATTTATTACCTTTTTGTTGTAACCTACACCATTTTGTTGTTTAAACCAACTTAGTTATAATTGTCGGGTTGGTCATTTATAATGGTTGGGAAGGTCTTTTATTTTGATTGGGAAGGTCTTTTATAATGATCAGGAAGCATATATGAACAAAGTGTCTTTCTCAAGGACACCACACATAGCTGTGACAGAGGATCAAACCCACGACCCTCGGATCCTGGGTCTGATACTCTACCACCGGGCGGGCCACGCATACCACTGAGTTTAAATGTACAGATTACATCAACTGTTTCTTCGCAAATTTTTAAATTTGAAAATGATCATTTATGAAATCCAGACATTTTGTTTTCTAGATAAGAAAATATATGGCGGAGGAATAAACAACAAAAACTTCCATATTGCAACAATGCTGTGTAATTTCCTTGTAAAAACAAAAAAACTGAAAATTAAGATAACAATATAATTAACTGAGCTTGTGTTTAGTTATCATCATTAATATCAAAATTGCAAACTTAAGAAATGTAAGGGAAAAGAAATGATTATGTATTGTACTTAAATTTTAAGTTTGATTTTAGTTTGTTCAGTTTTAATACCAGACTCTTCAAAGGTTGACATTTACTCTCCTCCTTTGTCTTCAAATTGATCATACCAACAATAGCAAAAACTCAAATCCTTACAAAGATTTATAGTTGACAGGTAGAAATGCTAATTTAAATTATACAATTTGCACATGCATGGTAAATAAATTAAGAGATCTAAAGACAATTTTAATTTTATATCATATGTATATTTCATAATGACGTTCCACATGTTTATTAATTATTCATGTAATGACTTGCATTGTTAATTAACCACTTAGAAACGCTACCAGTAATAATTGATAATGTCATTCTAATATTCAATTAATCTTAAACCACAGTGTGCTTGTGTAATTAATTACTGGTTCAGCTAAATGACACAAACACAATCTTACATGTATCTTTTATATATTATGAGAAAATAGATGTACGATGATACGGGGAAAAGTCCAGGGTGGGGGAGAGGGGAGTTCTGATCTTTGCCTGTCAATGATGATGTCTACATATAAAAAAACATGTGAAAAATAAGAATAAGAAAATGCAAAACTGAATAAACAGTACTATACAAAAGAAAACATGTCTTTTGGTCTATAGAGGCTTCCATCTGATGTTTATTTATTAAGTGCATAACAAAGAATCTAATGAATGGAAAATACTTTATTGATACTAAAATGCTGACTCTTGACCGACATTTACTATGGGCAGACCAACATAATACATAGTTTGTCCACTATGGGCAGACCAGACTACTAGTATGTCCACTATGGGCAAACCAAGGTAATAGTTTGTTCACTATGGGCAGACCAGGTTACTAGTTTATCCACTATGGGCAGAACAGGGTAATAGTTGGTCTACTATGGGCAAACCACATTACTAGTTTGTCCACTATGGGCAGACCAGGTTACTAGTTTGTTCATTATGGGCAGACCAGGCTACTAGTTTATCCACTATGGGCAGATCAGGGTAATAGTTGGTCTACTATGGGCAAACCAGATTACTAGTTTGTCCAGTATGGGTAGACCAGGTTACTAGTTTGTCCACTATGGGCAGACCAGGTGATAAGTTTATCCACTATGGGCAGACCAGACAACTAGTATGTCCACTATGGGCAAACCAAGGAAATAGTTTGTTTACTATGGGCAAACCAGATTACTAGTTTGTCCACTATGGGCAGACCAGGTTACTAGTTTATCCACTATGGGCAGATCAGGGTAATAGTTGGTCTACTATGGGCAAACCACTTTACTAGTTTGTCCGCTATGGGCAGACCAGGTTACTAGTTTGTTCACTATGGGCAGACCAGGCTACTAGTATATCCACTATGGGCAGATCAGGGTAATAGTTGGTATACTATGGGCAAACCAGTTTACTAGTTTGTCCACTATGGGTAGACCAGGTTACTAGTTTGTCCACTATGGGCAGACAAGGTTACTAGTTTGTCCACTATGGGCAGACCAGACTACTAGTTTGTCCACTATTGGCAGACCAAGGTAATAGTTGGTCCACTATAGGCTGACCATATTACTAGTTTGTCCACTATGGGCAGACCAGATTACTAGTTTATCCACTATGGGCAGACCAGGTTACTAGTTTGTTCACTATGGGCAGACCAGACTACTAGTATGTCCACTATGGGCAAACCAAGGTAATAGTTTGTTCACTATGGGCAGACCAGGTTACTAGTTTATCCACTATGGGCAGAACAGGGTAATAGTTGGTCTACTATGGGCAAACCACATTACTAGTTTGTCCACTATGGGCAGACCAGGTTACTAGTTTGTTCACTATGGGCAGACCAGGCTACTAGTTTATCCACTATGGGCAGATCAGGGTAATAGTTGGTCTACTATGGACCAGATTACTAGTTTGTCCAGTATGGGTAGACCAGGTTACTAGTTTGTCCACTATGGGCAGACCAGGTGACAAGTTTATCCATTATGTGCAGACCAGACAACTAGTTTGTCCACTATGGGCAAACCAAGGAAATAGTTTGTTTACTATGGGCAAACCAAATTACTAGTTTGTCCACTATGGGCAGACCAGGTTATAGTTTATTCACTATGGGCAGATCAGGGTAATAGTTGGTCTACTATGGGCAAACCACATTATTAGTTTGTCCGCTATGGGCAGACCAGGTTACTAGTTTGTTCACTATGGGCAGACCAGGCTACTAGTATATCCACTATGGGCAGATCAGGGTAATAGTTGGTATACTATGGGCAAACCAGTTTACTAGTTTGTCCACTATGGGTAGACCAGGTTACTAGTTTGTCCACTATGGGCAGACAAGGTTACTAGTTTGTCCACTATGGGCAGACCAGACTACTAGTTTGTCCACTATTGGCAGATCAAGGTAATAGTTGGTCCACTATAGGCTGACCATGTTACTAGTTTGTCCACTATGGGCAGACCAGATTACTAGTTTATCCACTATGGGCAGACCAGGTTACTAGTTTGTTCACTATGGGCAGACCAGACTACTAGTTTGTCCACTATGGGCAGACCAAGGTAATAGTTGGTCCACTATAGGCAGACCATGTTACTAGTTTGTCCACTATGGGCAGACCAGATTACTAGTTTGTCCACTATGGGCAGACCAGATTACTAGTTTGTCCACTATAGGCAGACCAGGTTACTAGTTTGTCCACTATGGGCAGACAAGGTTACTAGTTTGTCCACTATGGGCAGACCAGACTACTAGTTTGTCCACTATGGGCAGACCAAGGTAATAGTTGGTCAACTATAGGCAGACCATGTTACTAGTTTGTCCACTATGGGCAGACCAGATTACTAGTTTGTCCACTATGGGCAGACCAGGTTACTAGTTTGTCCACTATGGGCAGACACCAGACTACTAGTTTGTCCACTATGGGCAGACAAAGGTAAAAGTTAGTCCACTATAGGCAGACCAAGGTAATAGTTTGTCCACAATGGGCAGAGCAGGTTACTAGTTTGTCCACTATGGGCAGATCAGGGTAATAGTTGGTCTACTATGGGCAAACCAGTTTACTAGTTTGTCCACTATGGGTAGACCAGGTTACTAGTTTGTCCACTATGAGCAGACCAGGTTACTAGTTTGTCCATTATGGGCAGACCAGATTACTATTTTGTCCACTATGGGCAGACCAAGGTAATAGTTGGTCCACTATAGGCAGACCATGTTACTAGTTTGTCCACTATGGGCAGACCAGATTACTAGTTTGTCCACTATGGGCAGACCAAGGTAATAGTTGGTCCACTATAGACAGACCATGTTACTAGTTTGTCCACTATGGGCAGACCAGATTACTAGTTTGTCCACTATGGGCAGACCAGGTTATTAGTTTGTCCACTATGGGCAGACCAGACTACTAGTTTGTCCACTATGGGCAGACCAGGTTACTAGTTTGTCCACTATGGGCAGACCAGACTACTAGTTTGTCCACTATGGGCAGACCAAGGTTATAGTTGGTCCACTATAGGCAGACCATGTTACTAGTTTGTCCACTATGGGCAGACCAGATTACTAGTTTGTCCACTATGGGCAGACCAGGTAACTAGTTTGTCCACTATGGGCAGACCAGACTACTAGTTTGTCCACTATGGGCAGACCAAGGTAATAGTTGGTCCACTATAGGCAGACCATGTTACTAGTTTGTCCACTATGGGCAGACCAGATTACTAGTTTGTCCACTATGGGCAGAGCAGGTTACTAGTTTGTCCACTATGAGCAGACCAGGTTACTAGTTTGTCCATTATGGGCAGACCAGATTACTAGTTTGTCCACTATGGGCAGACCAGACTACTAGTTTGTCCACTATGGGCAGACCAAGGTAATAGTTGGTCCACTATAGGCAGACCATGTTACTAGTTTGTCCACTATGGGCAGACCAGATTACTAGTTTGTCCACTATGGGCAGACCAGGTTACTAGTTTGTCCACTATGAGCAGACCAGGTTACTAGTTTGTCCATTATGGGCAGACCAGATTACTAGAATTTGGGGAAAATGTTGATAAAGTTAATTACATATTTGGGGTAACTTAAGATTCCTGGTTTTCCCCCAGGCAGACCGGGTTTTGATTCTCTGCACCAGAATTTACTTCACTTTTTTTTAAATATGTTTTACTTAGAAATACTGGTTAAAGTTTTTTTTTTTAATAATGTTTTACTTAGAAATACTGGTTTAAGTTTTGTGTGCAACTACCATCAAGTTCATATCTCAAAAATCACTTAATGTATTTGATCGAAACTTCACACAATACTTCCTACAATATTTCTTAGTCATTAAACCTTCTACATTAACCAAGTTAGATAAATCTTGCATGAATATAATGCATATTTTTGCAAATCGTGGCTGTTACTAAATTCATTAAATCAAATAACTATTGTAAATAACCACACTTTAATATATTATGGAAGTTGTTATGTCATTTCTCTGTTACCACTGGATTAAAACAATAATTTATGAGCTTTACAGATCCATGCGGCCATTTTTGTCATTGTATTTTAAGTTTTTTCTCTCCCATGTGTGTTTTAACGGTCAAAGTGGACACAGCGAGACATATCATTCTGCGGAATTCTTTTTCTGTGTTGTAACAACGTGTTTAACAATTGATGTAAAATAACAGGTTTAAAATAAAACTCCCAAAATGTTGTGTAAAATGCTATGTTTTCATATAAAACAAATTGCATTTCAGTGACATGAATATACATTCAGAGTCCGTGTTTAATTTAACATTACAGAAAGCAGCCATTAAAATGTTATAAACTATTTTCTTGTCTAATCTTTCCCTGTTATATAGGCAGTGCCTGTATTCATATGATCTAAGAGACTTTTTGGGAACACAAATGATGTAAGATGAGTCTTTTACATTCAATTATTGGAAAGTTTACACATTGGACATTGTTATTTTAAAAATGTATTTAATGGTTGTGATATCTCATCCTGAAGTCTTAGCATAGAGCCAGGATTATAAAAATCTTACATGAGTTTGAGGCTCAAATAGAAATTCCCACAAAAAACATTTATCTCAAGGGATGGAATTGTTTATCCAAACTTTAAAAGCCATGAATGATTGTTTTCCTTGCATTATAACCAAACACTCTGACAGATTGATCACTTGTAAGATGTTGAAGTATATTACTTTATGTCATGTATTTGCATGTATTACAACATAGATTGTTACAACATCATTGTGCGAGAACGTTATCTCGGCCCTAGGGTGAGATATAATATCTGACCCTGTTAGAAATGCATGTTTCCTTATATAGTCAAACCTGTCTTAAGCAGCCAGTCAAGGGAAGGAGCAAAAGTGGCCTTTTAAGACAGGTTGCTGCTTAATACTGGTTAATTTGCTCTGAAAACATAGAAATGGGAAATAGCATATGTGGCTGCTTCGGACAAGTGACTGCTATTAATAGAGGTGACCACTTATACAGGTTTGACTGTATCTGGTATTTAAACAAAGGTATGAATGATTTAAGCCCCGGTTAAGAAGAAACAACATCAAACATTTACACAAGTCAAGTAATAAACAAAACCTGCCTTTAATACAATATATCAACATGTCCAAAAGTAAAAAAGAAAATAATCTACTGCTAAAAAATGTGTTCTTGTTATAGTTTCTCCCATACCATATGTCAATAAAAGCCATAAAAAATTTCAACAAAAACACGCCCTGATTGAAACAGTATTTGCCATATATATCAACAAGAAGCACCTGCGTGTCAACTCGGTCCCAACACAAAGACTATCATTTACAAAAAAAAAAAAAACAGCAATAAAATAAAAACTTTATGTTACCATGCTTTTTTTCTTCTATATTTTTTTTACCTATATTCTGTGTAACTTTCATGAAAAGCATACAAAATTATGTCACCTGTAAAATATTAGGTCTACTGCATATCTGTTAAAGTTTACATGATCATCATCAACTAAACCTCCAATTATCATTGAACCCAAAATATTTGTCTTGATCAAACTTCCATTAAATGTAGTTGAAGTATTTTTGGACGTCTATTAAAGCTACAATAATTGCCACAAGATAAAACGTGACAAACCTACTTCAAACAAATGTCAGCATTTTAGCAAAGAAGCGATGTCAATCAATCACTATCAGTCATGATCATTCGTTTTTAGATTTAGATTCATGATCAACAAATATTTGCCAAGGGTCGATATTGACGAATTAAAAAGAAATCGCCCAATCTGTCAAGGCACGGAGTGAATCTCATCGATAAACTTTGATGTAGCATTTCATTGTTTTAATTCTATGTAAAATCAATCAAGAAAACAAAATGGGTGATTTAATTGGTGCTTAATTATCTATTCTGTATAATAAATATCATTGTTTCAAATGGCATTGTTTTAACATTGATTAACCCTTTACTCCATAGATACACGTTTTCCCGCAACATTCACAGAAGGCCTTTGAAAACAGTGCAGGAAGAATTCAGATTGCTCGTTATGAGCAATCTGAATTCTTCCTGCACTGTTTTCCACTCTGTCAGTTAATATAAACATTGCTGATACGTGGTGAATTAATGCTTAATTCAGTTTCGAAGAGTCCAAGAAAATGCTTATAGAGCAAAGGGTTTAACATGCAGTATGCACTTTGTAGTGCGTACCGATGACTTATGTAAATTATGTTATTGGATTATAGCTTTGTAGATTTGTGACATTGATAGAAGAATGTTTCCAATGAGTTTGGAAAGAAAACTAGTGTGCCATTAATGTTATGTAATAGTCATTTACTGCGTGTTCGTAAAGAAGTTTATTTTATTCTGTTGATAAGTAGAATTGTTTTTGTTGTCTGAAACTGCAAAGATGTCAATTTCATATAGCTACATTTAATGGAAATTCATGTCAATTAACTAAGAGGTGGGAGAGGCATGGCTCACTCACTTGGTAGAGCAACATTACAGAGACTGGCTGGGGACTCAACTTACAACCCCTGGAGATTCTTAACAAAAAAAGCTAGCCAGACATAGACATATAAATAGTTTATATTCTGCCTTAATATTTGTACTGGCACATTCATGACACGTATCAACTATTTTACTGATATTAAAGATGGTTTGATTGATAGAGAAATGCCCGAGTTTTTCATGATATTCACAGATATTAAATATTGTTACAAGGTTCAACTAGACTAGTTAATGCTGTCCTGACTGACAGCTGTTGTTTTTTTTTTAGAACTCCGTCCACATTCCACTATATTTTCCCCTGTATAACCAGTAGGCTAAAAGTTAAAATTATTATTCAATTTTCTTTCATACAAGTGTTGAACACATTGACTTTGTTTTAACAACTCTATAGGCATTATTAAGTTTATGTCTTTTGTATACTGGTAAAATGTGTACAGTCCCTACTCTGTAATCATGACAGCCATCATCTCTATACAATAGTCCAGGAATAAAATATCCCAGTTACAATAGCTGATTTAAATCTTCATAGTCTTACATAGCATTAAAACTTAGATTACCAAAAAATTCCGCGGGATGTTTCAAACAATTCCCCATGCAAGTGTTAACCTGCTCTGAATCTATTAAAGGCTTTAAAGTTATCCTGTCACCTATTATGTTTAATCTAACGGTGCCTAATTCAGCACTCAACACTTCAGTGAAGGACTGGTTTAATTTGAAACGGACATACTATAAAACTTAACATGTTTGTGCAAAAAGAAGTGGACAATAATTGTAAATTTTATGGATAAATGATACATTAAATCATGTTCTCAACCGCAAGAGAAAGTTACCTGTATCGGGAGGGGTTTAAGGCAACTACTGAAATGTACGCACTGTTAGAGGGAGGCTATTTTAACGAGGCGGGCTGGTCTCTGGGTCATAGTGCTTACCCTGACGAGGCTCATTCAGGTTCTGGATATAGGTATAAGGGAAGCTTGGGGCAATCTTACGGGAATGTCGCTGAGACTGGTTCTCTGTACAGGGACACACATAGTAGTAAAAGTGAAGCGGAGGTTGGGGATACATACTCATACATTAACTTCGACGAGACAATTTCACCTGCAGGAGTAACAGATTCATATACTAGAAACAGGGTTAAGGGAGCATCATCTTTAAAGAGAAATAATGGGAGGCCGCCATTACCGGGTAAGGATAGATCATTTCGGGAAAGTGGTACAAAACTCTCGGGTCAAAATGTACTTGATTGTGCCAGTAATCCATTTTTAGGTGTTGCATATTTAGATTCACACAGACAATCAGAATATTTAGCAAGTTTGAGAGTAAACAATGAATTTAAACCTATGGATTATCATTCAGAATCAAGCTCAACAAAAGTATGCATGGATAATCTGAATAATCAAGATGATTCTCTTTATTTAAGAAAGGAAAAGTTGAATAATACAGGGGTAGGGTTAGCTGGCAAGGAAAGGTTGAGTGATACAGGGGTAGGGTATGCTGGTAAAGAAAGGTTGAGTGATACAGGGGGAGGGTATGCTGGCAAGGTAAGGTTGGGTGATACCAGGGGAGGGTATGCTGGCAAGGAAAGGTTGGGTGATACTGGGGGAGGGTATGCTGGCAAGGAAAGGTTGGGTGATACCAGGGGATGGTATGCTGGCAAGGAAAGGTTGGGTGATACCGGGGGATGGTATGCTGGCAAGGAAAGATTGGGTGATACTGGGGGAGGGTATGCTCGGGTGGGGAGATTGGGTGATACAGGTATAGGGTATACAGGCAAGGAAAGGTTAGGTGATACAGGGTTAGGGTATGCTAGCAAGTACAGGCTGTCAGGGTTGGATAGGGAAATATATTGTGATGTTGTTGACTTGGAGAACAAACAATGGAAATGGAATAAAGAGCATGAGCCCAGAGGTAAAAACTACTTTTTACAATTTGTCATAAAAATGAGGCAGATGCATTAACAATAACAAAAATGGCATAATACTGTGAATTGTCTCTTGTTTGGAGTTCTTTGGAGCTAGATTCCAACTTCTGAGAGCTTTATTATAATTGTTTATTTTATCTGGTATATAGATCATTTGTTAAAGTCATAAAGTCAAATATGTTTGAGGTCTAAAAAGTATTGAGGGGCTGGGGGGGGGGGGGGTAGCTAGCAATTTCTGCCCGGGAGAGAAATCAGCCAGATGATTTTTTTCCCTACACAATTCTTCCCCTGAGGTAAAGAATTCAATATGGGAGAAGAGTCGGCTGCCTGCATGATATCATCGAGAACATTTTTACACAGAGAAAGTATTCACCACTATTAGTGTACAAAAACTTGTAAATATTGCTTTTACTACGGATTGCAGGAATTGTTAATTTGGACAAGAACCAGATGGCCCAGTTGGAGGAAGAAAACGATAAACTGCGACAAAAAATCTCAGAGTTCCAGAGAGAAAATATCAAACTGAAAGAAGTTAGTATAAATCTTTTTCTTAATCATTTTATTATGACATTTGATTCATTAATTTTTTGCACACAATTTTTTTTTTACTTTCTATTAATGTAGTTAAAGTTTTAATTGTTGTAATTGCAATGTTACAATGATTCAATCTATTTCTACATGAGTGGGAAACTGGAAATTGGAAATTCTCATGCAGTGCTTGTGTCCACTTTACTACAAAAATTTTATTCTGGACATCTCTGCAAGGCACCAGGAGTCGTTTATATGGAAAACGATAACGATATATAAAGTACAACACTCATGTTTATAATGACTACGTACTGTCTCCATGATGATTGATATACAACACTGCCTCTCATTGTCAATCATTTTTCACCGCTAAATCGAGTGGGATAATTATCAGTTAGTTGTGGAGATGGACATGCTTAAGTACTGGTTAGCCTTACTGGGATCCCAGGATAGAGCGGTTAGATTAACTGATTGTCTGTTAGCCTTCAATGACATAAAAAGTGATGTAAATGATTATTTTGATAGTCAAGTTCATATAAATTATATATGCAGATGGTTTTGAATATTTTCCCCTCCAGAACTGATGCAAATGTATACATTAACTAACCCATTTTCTATAAAGCATTATTTTCAAAACAAAATAAATTCTGATATATATTACCGTAATATCAACAATTGACAGCTATAGTGCTGTCCTCTATAATGGTCATATATCTTTTACATACAGTCAAACCTGTGCAAGTGGTCACCTTTAATAAGCAGCCACTTGTCTTAAGTAACCACATATTTCCAATGTATATGCTTTCTGAACAAATTCACCTGTATTAAGCAACAACCTGTCCTTAAAGGCCACTTTTACTCATTCCCTTGACTGGCTGCTTAAGACAGGTTTGACTGTGTATATATATTGTATGTGAGATTTTGTATGGAACATTGTGTATTACATAGGTGTGTACCAGTGCTATTGAGGTAACATATTTTATGGTCACAATTGGACATGGGCACATTAACATAATCTTTATATTATATCCATGTTTTGTTGATGGTTAGAGTTAGTAAATACGTTAACCCCACCCACTTAGAAGTGACACAAGCACATTATCATCTAATCAAAACATCTTTAAAAATGTCACCTTAGATTCATCTGACTTTTGTCACACAGAAATGTAAACGTCTTAACCTTTTGTATCTGCTCATGAATATTCAAAGAAGTATTATAAAATACAAACAACGCACTGTATACGTGTACTAATTTATGACTTATAAATTTCCATTTTTACGATTGGTCGATTACTGATCATGTGCCCACCTATAGAAAGTGGTATTCATTGATAAATAATTTTTTTGTTCAAAACAAACTCGTGTGTGTCAAGAGAGCAGAATGGTTTTGACGTCAGATATTGATAACGTTAAATGGATCTCATGTTAACATCATCAGTATTTTAGCAAGTGATGTTTATGGTATAATGTCTTTTTTAAAGAATACAACAGAAATTTATGAGTCATTATAATAAAACACTTAGGGCCTGATAATGAATTAGGTCAATAGCCAGGCCCGATTAGCTGAGTCAGTAGCACGTCTGACTATCAATCTAGGGGTCATGAGTTCGAAACCCCGCTTGGCTCCATGATGATTGATATATGACATTGTGTCTCATTATTATTCACCTCCACTGCTGATTCAAGTGGGAAAGTTATCAGTTATTTGTGTAGATGGGGGTGTACTTGAGTACTGGTTAGCGTTCCAGGATCCCAGGAAACAATGGTTAGGTTAACTGATCGTCTGTTAGCAGTTGATGGCATTAAAAATTTTCTAAATATTCAATCAATCAATCAACCAAATACTGTTGACCTAAACTAAGCAATATTCACCTACATAAACCAGGTCCAAAAGACTTGGATATTGACCTCGCTATCTGTCAATGACTGTATGATATATTTATAATGTAAACAATATAAGCTATATTGCACTGTATGCTATTTGATTTCACCTCTAACAAGCATCGTGCCTTTTCACTGGATGAGAGTGGTCACATAGTGACTACCTAATATTAGGTCACCTGAGACTTTGTCTCAAAGGAACTTTTGTGATTGCACTGTAAACAACTCACATTTTCGTCTTCTTCTCAAAAACCGAAATCTCAATTGTAATGAAATGGTGTATGCAGCTTTGATACCTAAGGGTGAATCAAAATAGTGAATGGCATGGTCCCCATCTCCCTAGGGCCTTGGGGGGTTGGGCCAAAACAGTGAAATTTAGGGTAAACTTTAAAAATCTTCACCTTTATATAGGAAGCACTGGCAAACAAATAGTGAGCATGATTTTGGACATTAATGTGTCCTTTAAAAAAAAAATGAATTGCATGTTCCTGGGTCTCTCAGTTTGACCCCTGGGGGTAGGGCCTAAAAAGATTTAGTGCATCTGTAAACAATACACATTTTCATTGTCTTCTGAAAAACCGTAAGCTCAATTGTAATGAAATGTTGTATGCAGCTTTGGTACCTTAATGGGTGAATCAAAATTGTGAATTGCATGGTCCCCACCCCCCTTGGGCCTTGGGGGCAGGGCTAAAACAGTTGAGTTCAAGGTAAACTTTAAAAATCTTCTTCATACTATCGGAAGCACTGGGAAACAAATGGTGAGCATGATTATGAACACATATGGATAAAAATTGTGATTTGCATGTCTCTGGGTCTCATGGTCTGGCCCAGGGATGGGGCCTATAAAAATTAAAGGTAACCTTTAGAAATATTATTATTATTATTATTATTATTATTATTATTATTATTATTATTATTATTATTATTATTATTATTATTATTATTATAATTATAGGAAGCACCCAGAAACAAATAGTGAGCATGATTATTGACGCCTATGGATCATTTATAAAATTTGTGAATTTCATGTTCCTAGGTCTGACAGTTTGGCCCTGGGGATGAGACCTACTTTACTCAATCTATAAGATAAATTGACAAAAAACTTTATTTCTTATGACTTAATAGACTTATGTGAATGTTTTTCCGATAATCAGGTGACTGTTAAGGCACATGGGCCTCTTGTTCTTTAGAGGGTTGGTACATTTTTTGGAGTGTAGGCAAAACAAAATGTTGTAAAATAGCAATTTTAATGTTTCAGAGATTTATATCTGTACTCCCCAAAACTGAAAATTTCAATATACATGTAGTTCACCCATTTTAATAATACCTATGAATATATGTGAGGCCGGATGGATAAAGATATGGACTCAGTTCATCAACCGACCCCACATATTTCTGTAGGGGTCAGTAGCAAACCAAATAACAAAATTGTAGTTTTCATGGCAGTAGTTTAAGAATTATTATATTTTCGGGACAGTCTTCTGTTTGAGTGAGTTTTATTAACAACACTATGTCCAATATATACAATGTGCATGCACATCAGGATGTAGAAAATCATTTCTAGTTTCAGCATTTCCTCAGGACATGATTGTCCTGCTGTAGAACTTGTATTGAAATTATGGAACAGTCATGGTGCAGAGACTTTTAAGCTCACCTGAGCTATTGTGATCATCTGTTGTCCATCATCCGCCTTTGAACTTTTTATTGTGTACACTCTAGCTCCCTGCATCTTTCATTAGATCCTCACCAAACTCGCACAGAACTTATATAAGCATAATATCTTGGACATGTTCTTGAACTGGCAAAATCGGAATAGTACTGTCACAGTTGTGGCCCTTGAAACATTGAAAAATGCACTATTTGACCTTGTGTGCACTCTAGCACCAGCATTTTTTATTTGATTCTTGCCAAACTAATACAGTTGTTTTATGACCATAATATCTTGGACAAGCTCTTGATCTGGTCAAATCGGATAACTATTGTCACAGTTATGGCCTTTAGATCATCAAAAATGTGTTTTTTGTTGTTGTGTACACTCTAGCACATGCAGTTTTTATTTGATTCATTATTTGAACTAATACAGTAGTTATGTTACTATAATATCTAGGACTAGTTTTTGAACTGGCCAAATCCGATAATTAGTGTTGGAGTTCCAGCCGTTGAATTGTCAAAAATTGTAATATTTGACCTTGTGTGCATCTAGCACTTGCAGTTTTCAGTTGATATTTGAGAGACAGTTATTATGTAATCATAATATATTGAATAAGTTCTTGAACTGGCCAATCGGATAAATATTGTCAGAGTTTTGGCGCTTGAATTGTCAAAAATTACCGGGTATGTGTATTTGATGTTGTGTGCACTCTAGCCCTCACAATTTATACTTGATCTTGATTAAACTTACGCAGTTGTTAAGTAATCATATTATCTTGGACAAGTTTTCAACTGGTCAAATTGGATAATTAATGTTGGGTGTTGTGGTCTTTGAATCAACAAAAATTGCATTATATGAATTTATGTACACTCTAGCACCTGCAAAAATTTGGCATTTAGCATTATGATATACTAGTAATGTAGTTATGGTGATAGAAGAATATAACATGTCAGTATATATATATCATCTAATACATCATTCATGCCAAATATGTCATCAAATACATCATCCATGCCATGTATGTCATCAAATACATCATTCATGCCATGTATGTCATCAAATACATCATTCATGTCATCATATATGCTATAAAATATATCATTCAGTCATCATGCATGCCATCAAATACATCACTCACGTCATCATACAATTCTTCGTCATCAAATACATCATTCATGTCATCATATATGTTGTGCATGTCATAAAAGACATCATTCATGACATCATGCATGTCATCAAAGACATCATTCATGTCATCATGTATGTCATCAAATACATCATTCATGTGCTATTAAATACATCAGGTCATAAAATACATCCTATGCCATCAAAGACAGCATATATGGTATTAAATATGTCATAAATTAGTATGTGCAATCAAATACATCATACATGACATCAAAGACAAAAGAAATGCAGACACATCATCTAAGGCATCATACATGTCATCAAATCCATAGTACATGTCATCAAATTCATCATTCATGTCATCTTAGGCATCATATATGTCATCAAATACATCATACATGTCATCAAATTCATCATTCATTCCATCTAAGGCATCATACATGCCATCAAATACATCATACATGTCATCAAATACATCATTCATTTCATCATATATGTCATAAAAGACATTATTCAAGTCATCATGCATGTCATCACAGCCATCGTATAAGACACCATTAATGTCATCATGTATGTCATCAAATACATCATTATTGTCACCGTGTATGTCATCAAAAACATCATTCATGTGCTATTAAATACATCAGGTCATAAAATACATCCTTTGCCATCAAAGACATCATATATGGTATAAAATATGTCATAAATTAGTATGTGCAACCAAAACCATCATACATGTCATTAAATACACCATACATGTTATCAAATACATCATACTTGTTAATAAATACATCATACATGTCATCAAATACATCATTCTTGTCATTAAATACAATACACATGTCATCAAATACATCATACATGTCATCAAATACACTATACATGTCATCAAATACATCATTCTTGTCATTAAATACAATACACATGTCATCAAATACATCATACATGTCCTCAGATGCATCATACATGTCATCAAATACATCATACATGTCATTAAATACACCATACATGTCATCAAATACATCATACATGTCATCAAATACACTATACACTATCTCATCATATACATTATACTTGTCATTAAATACCTGTATGAAAAATCTACCCGGATTCCAGGCGGAGTCCAGGCGGATTCCGTGTGAAAATCACACGGAATCACTATTTTCAGCCCGGATTCCAGGCGGACACGGAAATTATGGCAAAAGTCCGTGTGGACATTCTGTCTTTTCCGCCCGGAATTTCAACCTCGAACACGGATTTTTAAATCTTAACAATTTTTACGCCCGGAATTTCTACAAGTCCGCCCGGAATTTCTATCTTAACACGGATTTTTAATACTTAAACATTTTGAGAACACGGAAATTTCATACTTAGTAAAAAAAGAGCAACAAAATGTTACAATTCACACGGAAATCTCATACTTAGAAATTTTCAGTACCCAACATTTTGGACTCATCAAATGCATTAGGTTTATTCATTAGTTTTTTAATTAATGTTTGTAAATCATATGATATATAAAAATTAGCTTTTTGCTGATTTAATGTAGATTTTATTGATTTTCAATATAGTATATAATCATACTGTACCTTTAAGTTGTTTTTTAGACATTAATAATTAATACAAATTATCTTGAACCACAGCTACATATTTGACTTCATATGGTGCATTGCACTTGTTTTATAGAGTACAGAAAAGAGTCGAACAATTATAGAAAAGGGCAAGTATATGAAAACAGAAGAACTATAACCACTAATTACTGGTTTATTACAGTGTGAAATAATAATCAGAATACATGAATATATACAAAAAAATGGCATTGTAGATACTTTAAGTACACTTAACGCTGTATTCCTAAACTACCATTTTTTTATTTTATTTTTTTTCAGTGGAAAATAAGTGCAAATTATTGGAAATTAGCACCGGTTACACATCATCCAAAAATATAAGTCAAATCACTGAGGTATAACAAATTAGCACCGACTCTACAAATACAGCATTTTGTCTTGTGGTATTGCATTCATTCATTAAATGAAATTCTTTAAAAAAAAATAATCACACAAAAAAAAAAGAATTATTTTTAAATTTTAAATGTGAATGAGAACGGTACAAAGCAAATAGAATGTTAATGGAAGACTTCACCAAGTTTGTAATTAGAAATCTTGGTTTTTGTTCTTTTACGTTCTTAATCTTTGGTAGTAAGCAAGTCATGGTGTCTTGATTTATTAGTTTAATAATATAATAACATAGTAATTTTCAATACATTACAAGAAATATCACGGAAAAATAAACAAGAAAAACATTATTTCCTGTTTTTCCATAGTATTAAAATCAGTCCCCTTACTAGGCCCCAATGGACCCTATTCCCTTTACTTGAACAAACTCGAAAACCTGATTGATTGAGATCATTTAAAACAAATATAAATAAATTTGGTCTCTCAGTTCCTGTGAAGATTTTTATGTAAGAGTGACCTTGACTTGATTTAACTCAAAGTTAATCTCAAATCACTTAAACTATTACTTGAGAACCTTAAATTCACAAACTTTCATCAAATTATGTAATAGGAAAACAAAAGCTGTCAAAGGCAATTTTTTTTTCTATTGTTTAGCAACAGTGACCTTGACCTTGACCATGACCTGTTTTACCATCACATTAATCCCTTTCCTTTAAAAAAAAAGAACATATACACAATATTTCAATCAAATTTATTTTAAAAGTAAATTAATTTATTACATATTAATATTCAATTTACATAACTATATAATTAATATTATTTACTGTCTTATTGTTAAACACTAAGCATTGTTTATTTAATTATTCACTAGTTCACATGTTATCTTATCTACTCTAAAACCCTATAAATGCAGCACCTATTTACCATGTTGTGATGACAATAATTAACACATTAAAAATAGGGAAAATTAGTCATATCCACACCTGCAAGCTTTGGCCTGTAACGTATTATTTCATTGGTCCTCCTTTTGAAATTCAACCAATCATATTGTCGTTTACATGAAATGGCAGTTATAACTCATAGTAAACACGAGTGTTTTGAAATTGAAATTGCTTTCGTGTTGTGTGGCTATAGTAAAGATTTTGTGATTTTGGATACAGTAAAGAACCCATACATACACTCCAAATGAACCAGCTGTATCTGCTGATAAACTATCCAAAGGTCAAGAAAGTGTCACTGTTTACAGATCTAATTTATACCAACAGCAACAGATATAAACGTGTAATGATGTCTCAACCACCAGGGAAGAAATACATGCATCACATGAGTAATTAACAGGTTCGTGTTTTTTTGTAATGAAATGCATTTGTTTACATGTATACTTTGATAATATTTTTCATAGCAACATATATGTTCATATTTTTTATAATTATAAAAAATTGTGAAAACCCATGACATTGTCAGTGTTTTTTCCCCCCATGAACAGTGATGAAAATTTGTTTTTTTCTTCTTCTTCAGTTTTTTTATCAGTTGAAATAGTAAAATCTTGTGTAAACCAAAAAAATTACCCAATAACAATAGCAGTGAATAATTTTGTTGTTGTTGTATGGTGTTTAGCGTCGCTTTCAACAACTTTTCAATAATATCGTGACGATGTCTGCTTGAGACAATATTCTGAGTGCTTTCACACTAGAGTATCATACCGCAGACACATGGTATGATACCCCGACCAGTCATATTATATGACCAGACTTGAACTCTCCTCAAAATGCTGAGCATCAAGCTAGGAAGCTTCTAGTACCATTTTTTAAGTCTTTGGTATGACCCGGTCGGGGAAAATAACCCACAACCTTTCGCATGTGAGGCGGACCTCTACCGCTAGACATCACCGCGGTCTGTTTAATTTTGTAAATTTTATGTCAGTTTATGTTGTTAAGAGAGACAAACTTTCAATTTCATTTGCTTCTTTATCCAAGTTCAGAATTCAGAATATAAAAGTATAAACTTATGATAATTTGACAACAACTTTTATGATGTGTTTGAGTTACAATTATTTATTTATTGTTTTTTGTGTTTAATATTTCAGATGCCACAAAGTGTGATGTACACCTCTACTGTTTGCAATCAGTATTTGCCGATGAAGGAATGGTACCAGCAAGACTGAAGTGTATTAGTTGAATGACAGTACATAACCCTGCCAGATGACAAGCCGGAGAATATTGAGTGAACTTCAGAATGTGCCAAACATCTAAATTATGGAAAACATTTGGTAAAACTTAGTGGCGGAGCTGTTGTGGCTCAATCACTATCGTTATTCTTGCGGACAGCTTTGTACATAAAGAAGAGGACTTACCTATATATTAACAATTAAAAAATCAAAAGGAGGAACAACTATATTGAAAAAAGAAAGCACTGAGTTTCTCACCTTGATAATAGTAGTGATGGGTTAGACCTGCTATATTTAGACTTGCAGAATATGGTCACACTGTACAAGCTGTGACTCGAAACAATTAGTGATTGAAGAACCAAATGTCAATGAAAGCAATACCTATATGCACAAAAAAAGCTGTGGTGTATCTATTAGCTCTGTAAATTATTGCTTTCTTATTTAGTTTGCATTGTAGTTAAGTACAGTTTACACTAAATTGAATTGATTTAATTTGGTAAACTAATGATATAACTTACGTATGAATGACAACAGTAACACTCTGTCCAATAGCCATTTAATTATCCATATTCATAAGCATTTTTGTTGTCATTCTTGTATTATTTTAATTTAGTTTCATTACGATAATATAGTTTCATTACAAAGTGAGTTTGTAAACTAATAGATGTTGAAGATCAAAAATATAGAAATGTATATTGGAATGGTTTAGTATTGATTATTTTAATGATTGCAAAACAGAAATTTTAAATATAAAGAACTTTTTATGTCTTTACCAAGTCATTATCAATTGGCTTGAACTTTATTCATCACATGATAACAGTGTTTTATTTTAACATAAATTTTATATTTATAGGGTTTGACTTTTTCTTTACTCGAGTGGGTGAGGGGTGATTCAACATTTAACTTTTATTTTTTTTAATACACTATTCCATGATTTAAACTCTAACACTATGATGGGTTTTTTTTTATATATAACATGAATATATTATTTTATTTTATTTTTTTAATAATTTACTATTCATTGGTTAAAAAATTGCGTCAAAGTAATATGGATGATTTGTTAACTGAAAAAAAAATTGAAGTACCCTTAATGGATATACTTTTACAGGAGACCTTCCTCCATCCATTCAAAAACAACATGCTTTCTTAAAATCCATCAGTATGATTCATTATATAAATTGTCATATAAAAACTAGGATTGAAATGAATTAGAGACATTGTTTTTGCTATTGTGTTTTAGTTTAATACATTTTAAAAGCCTGTATAAAAATTGTATAAGACAGAACCTGTCAAATTTTATTTTTCTGTCCATTTCTTTATTTTTAATTCTACTGGCCAAAGGCTAGCAGGGCTATGGTAAATTGTCCGACGTCCGTCTGTTAATCTTTTTCTTGTAAATGTGATAGCACTTATTTTTCATTGAATCTTAACCAAACTTGCACACCAGTTATATAATCACAATATCTCAGACAAGCTCTTGAATCAGCGCGATTCGAGCACATTTTACGTGAAATTTA
This sequence comes from Panopea generosa, assembly GCA_029582155.1. Taxonomy (NCBI): domain Eukaryota; kingdom Metazoa; phylum Mollusca; class Bivalvia; order Adapedonta; family Hiatellidae; genus Panopea; species Panopea generosa. The sequence goes on from CM055895.1 coordinate 83,202,961, forward strand.
CAGATTTTTTCTGAAAGTTCAAGGCCTAGACCTTACATTTTTTTTCATGTTGCATTGCATGAAGCCTCAAGGTCGCCTAAAATATTTGTTCAAGTTGGGGTCTCTGGGGTCAAATTTAAGGCTGCAACAGGTGTCACTTTTACATAGAGTTACATAGGGAAAAGGTTGTAGATGCAATAGCACCATAATTTTTCATTGAATCTTAGCTAAATTTGCATAGCAGTTATATAACCACAAGATCTCGGATGAGTTCTAGAACCAGCATAATTCAACCATAAATGCTTCCGTCACAGGGCTCATAAGTACATTTTAAGTGAAACATTAAAAAAAACATATTCTCTAAAAGTTCAAGGCCTAGATTTTAGATATTTTATGTATAGCATTGCATGGTAGTCTCCAAAAAATTTGTTGATGTAGAACTTACAAAAAAACATTTCCTCTGAAATGTTCATCTGTCCTGATGTTGCAAGTAGAGTTATTCATGTCCTTTTGATCCTAATGTTTCATTTATCCATTAATAATTTCATATATGCCAGATGGTACCGTAATTTAAAGGGGCAAGATTTAAAAAGCAGCCGTATACCATCTTGTTTGGAATTCATATACCTACAGAATGACTTATAGAATTTTTACATGTAGGAATGCAATGAATTTGAAATTGTGTTTGCTATTTGTGTTTCAGATTGTTAATAAATGTTAATCAAATCATATCATTTTACTTTTTGTATCAGCTATAGAATAGAAAATGCATATTTCATGGTAATTTGTTTGTCCATCCTTTTTGTAGTCAATACAATTTTTTTTATATAAATTTTTAATATATATATAATTATATTAAACAAATTTTTACAGAAAAAACTGCCTGGACAGTTGTAAAGCCTGTATACATGGATATTCTGATAATCCGGACGGAATTCTAAAAAATCCGCCTGGACATTTTAAAATTCCACCCAGACTTTTAAGAATTCCGCCTGGATATTTTAGAATTCCGCCCGGACAATTTAAAAGTCCGCCTGGACATTTTAGAATTCCGCCTGGATATTTTAAAAGTCCGTCCAGACATTTTAAAAGTCCGCCCGGACATTTATAAAGTCCGCCCGGACATTTTAAAATCCACCTGGAAATTTTTCCGCCTAGGTATTTAATATCCAGGCGTAATAATTCAATAGAATTCCGCCTGGACATGGTCACATGACCCGGACTAATTTAAATATTTCGTAGATTTTACTATATAAATGTTACTTAAAATAGAAGTCCGTGTCAACTTAGTTTAATTCGCCCGGACATTTAGTCCGCCTGGAAAATTATTATTTTATCAGCCTGGATTCCGGGTGGAATTCGCCTGGAAGTTTTCGTACAGGCAGACCATATATGTCATCAAATGCATCATACATGTCATCAAATACATCATATGTGTCATCAAATACATCATAAATGTCATTATAAAATGAAAAATATGTCATTTCATATCAAAAACCTACTAAACAGTCAATGTAAAATTAATTTAACATGTTATAATATAATAGTCTAATATTGACATATCAAAAGTTAGTATGTAATAGTAGCTTGCTAGTTAAATTATAACATAACTTCATGTTGTAAATTAACAGTGTAAATTTGAGAGAGAAAAAAAATACTTATAAGTGTCAACATCAAAATGTATCTTAAAATAAAACATATTTACAGATTTATAATACCTCAAAGTATCATTTAATTAAAACCATGAAATGTACATACAAGAGAGTTAATATGTTTTAATTGTATTGTCAGGACTTCAATGAGCTGAAGATTTACAATGACAAGGCCCAGACTACAATTAAAGATCTCAAGACTTGTCTCGAAGATGCCAGGTCTGAGAGGAAGCAGCTTGTAGCAGAAATCAAGAAACTTCAAGACAAGGGGAAGATCAACACTGTCTCAAATATTGTCAATCATTACATGGAGAAAGGTTTGTATGAAGAAGCTGAGAAAGATCACATGACTGAGAGGGCCAGGTCACGGTCAGTGTCTCCACAGAGGTATGAGCGAGCGAGGAGCACATCGCCAGTGTTTACCAGGTCAGTCACTCCAGTAAGGTCATGCAGCCCTGTGAGGTCAACCAGTCCTATGCGAAGTGTAGGAACTACTTTCAACATGTCAACTTATACTCCGGTGTCTAGGTCACAGACCCCGACACCCAGCAGCTACACTTACACACCAGTATCCAGGTCGCAGACCCCAACTCCAAGCAACTTCAACTATGAAGATATTTCTCCATTGATAATGTCAGATGGACATGAAATTTACCCACACAGGAGGACCCAGTCGTACATACAGAAATATGGCACTGCAGATGATGATATTATGTCGCCTGTCGATCTTAATGACCCAGAATTACAAGAACTTTTAAAACCAAAATCTAAACTTAATTATGATATGGACCTCAATGACGGTTATACCCAAAATGACGACATTGGGTCTTCAAAAGCTAAACGTCAACTACTATATAGTCCCTACATGGATAAAGACTTTGTACCAAAATCAAAACAAGTTGATGGTCCAGAGAAGTTAATAAAGCCAGAACCAAAAACTCCAATGAATTATAGGACTCCCAGCCAAAGGAAAACTTCATTGGAAGAAGACTTTGAAAGCAAAAAGTTCATGGTTGCATTAGATACCGCAGTTAAAGAAACTCCTGCTCAGCTTGCTCAACAACGCTTCCTCAGAGAACTTGACATTGTATCCACGGGTGACAACACAAATTATTCTTCAGATAGATGGAGAAGTCCCTCAAAGGGAATATTGAAGACAAATAAGAGTGCACAAAATATGTCTATAAAGGAGAATAGTCACCCTAGAAGGTCGTATGAGTCAAGGTCATATTCTCCCGCCATCAGGTCATCCTCGACATATTCTCCAAATAAACCAAGTTCAAGGTCATACACTCCTGACACAGCAAGGTCATATTCACAAAGTTCTTCCTTAAATAGGTCGTACACAGCAAACACTGCCCAATCTAGGTCATATTCACCTGGAAACAGATCACAATCCCCAGGAAATGTAGGTCAAAGGTCATATTCACCCGGAACTGCAGGAAACCAGTCATACTCACCGGGCGACAGATATCGCAATGGTGGTTTGCGGGATAGCGGGTACAGCACCCCGACACAGCAGACTGGCCGGTTACGCAGCAATAGCAGCAATGACAGCAAGGAGTACAAGCGTCCAAGAACTCCTCAGAGTTCCACTCATTCTAAACTTGAGTAAGTTTTACAAATTGTTGTCTGCTGCACATGAAATGTTGTTTGAAGTGTTGTAAAATTAATGTATCGAAAAATTGTTGGTTAAAAAGTGTTTTTAATTGGGTTCAGTCTTTTTAAAATTACTAAAATACATTTCATCAATACATGTAGTTAGTTACCTTTAAAACCTTAATTGGGTGAGGTGGGTTGGATCCTGTATTTGGATTGTCTCTGATGATTGAAATGAAATAACAATCAACTTGTAACTATCTAGTGTCAAAAAAGTATGTCTAATATGTACATAATAAATTATGGTAGTACTGTATACAGATGCCTTCTGAAAGGTTAAATACATTGTATTCGATACATTTTTTTTCGAGAATTTACATAACACAAATTCTGTTGGTGTTAATTAAAGAAGTTTAATTTCCGATAACATTCTCATTGATGTATGTGACTTAACAATTAATGGTGTAAGAACAAAAAATCAATTACCCAGTATAATTATTCATTCTTATGTCTTTGCCGAGTTATCACATGGCTAAGTGTTACTATGACCATTGTTTGGCGTCGTCCTCCATCATTTAATGTCTGTCCATTATACTTCATTCCCATCATTTTGTAGTGACATTTTAACTGTTTCGTATGACAAACATTTTGAAGGATGTATGTTTCAGCCATAGTTTTTTTTAGGTTTTTGTTACATAAATATAATGTTGGTCAATAGCTATACATAGCTTATGTTTATTGTGTTGTATTTCATGCAGCCAGGCAGCTCAGTCGGTAATGCATCTCATGTGTGTTGAGTTTGAATCCCAGCCCGGCAACTGTCTCCATTATGATCGATATATGACATTGTGTCTCATTATCATTCGTCTCTCACCGCTGATTCAAGTGGAAAAATTATCAGTTACTTGTGATGATGGGGTTTGCTCGAGTACTGGTTAATCTTTCAGGATCCCAGAAAAGAGTGGTTAGGTTAATTGGTCATCTACCTGTTAACCCTCAATGGCATTAATATGATGTTAAATATTCAATCAATCAACCAATGTAATACATGCCGACTATAAATACAGTTTTGTATCTTGTTTCTTTTGTCAAGAGAACAGGATTATTTAGTTTAAAGTAGCAACATTATAAAAAACAGTTTTTTGTTATTGTTTTCCATTGGTTGAAAATGTATATTAACTGGTATATGGAAATAGAGAATCAACTAAAAATGTTACAATAAATCTTTTGGAAAATTTCAAGGGAGTATATCAGGAGAAAAACGCTATTAATGCCTTAAAAAATGATAATTATTAACATGGATAAAATGCATCTAATTATCATTAATAAATAAAATCGGAAATGTTTGTTATGTCAAATTTAGCAAAATGTGACAAAATAGATATTAAATTGGAGAGGTAAACTTGAAGCGAAATCCCCATTCTAAAAATAGACAGCACTTAAATACTTTGCATCGTCTTTCAGACTCTTTCTAAGATGAAGCAATTTTTAATATGTGTAAACTTGTGTAGAGGATCAAAGTGAAATTAAAATGAAACCATATGACTTATTTATTGTGTCACAAAATTTGGAATTTTAAGAGGGAAATCTATTTTAGTCTAACCTAGGCACATATCCCAGGAAATTCCTAATTGATTTATTATTTTGGCATGTTTTAATTGACATCCTTTTGTCAATACGGGGTCAGTTAGTATATTCAGGCATGATTTATTTGAAAAAAAGGTTTTTGCCAATTTTAGAATTTGAAATACTTGATAAATTCCCTTTAATGTTTGAAATTTTTACATTAACATGTTGTTGTATTTTGTAACAATTTTGTTGTATTTATAAATATTTATTCCTGTGTGATTTTGTAGTGCAAAGAAAACATCCAGCCTGCTTTCAGATGAAGAGAGACGGTATGCAGACTTGCTCATCGACAAATATACAAGGCAGCATCTTATTGGCATTCCTTTAGCCTCTAGTTAACATCTAGCTTTTCCTTAACCTTTTAGGTAATATGTCTAGTGTGCTAACATTATATTATGTTACCCCACCCACCATTTTATCACTGTATGAACACTGTTGAAGATACGGCTGAAGCATAAAATGGGATGTACAATATGGCACCAGATTTCATCAGTTTTCTCATTTAGACTGAAATCTGCTTTCTTATTTGACTCCGCCATCATATTTCTCATTTTGATTGGCATCAGTTTTTACATCTAAAGTGCTGCATAAGTATTTATCTTCGACTGCATTCATAAAAGTTTCCAGATTTAAACTGCAGCATAACATTTAAACTTTGGCGTACAGTCTGTTTTATTTTGAATGTGACATTTATTTATAAGTATCACTTAATGTTTAATAAAATCATAATATCATAATTGTTATCATAAAGAACCACTCCGGTATGCTTTAAATGCAATTAAGTAATACTCTAAACGTGTGGTTAAGAAATATAAAAGAATATAAATATTAGTTATCGTAAATAACATGTTTTACATATGTCACATACCACAACATTGTCAGTGATTTTAGATATTCAAAAACATCACTTCCAATGTGGTTTTCTTGCATAAACAAAAAACTGATTGTTTTATTTTTTTATTTTTCAATTTCATGATGGTCATAATTTTCAAATGTTCATACACTGGTTAAACTAGTTTACCCACATGTATTCATCTGTCTTTGAAAAACTGTATTTTTAATAGTCATATAACTTAACAGCTATATGTGTATAGACAAATGTGGAACACAAGTATCACATTATAAGAATCTTACGTGGGTTTGAAGTTTGGATAGAAAATTCCGTCCCGATAGATACCTGTTTTGGCGGGAATGGGGCTCTGCCCAATTTTCTATCTGAATCTATGAATAATTCTTTTTCTTGCATACCAAAAATAATTATTTAAAACTTTTTACCATTATATTTTTACAAAAGTTTTTAAGACATTAAATCATGTAAATCATATGATTTACCTCATATATTTTTTACGTTACATCATGTCTTAACGTCATAGCGCCAGAATTTTATCTCCGCCCTCCGATAGAAATATCTAACCCCAGTAAAAATGTAGATATCCATATCCAGTGTGCAAGAAAAACTTATGTTTAGTACTTCATCGAGACAAAATTGCAAATAAGAAAAGTAGTTGACATTTTCGAGAGAATTATTAGGAGGGCAACTTTAGATGCTAATACAGTAATATTTGGGGTCAGTTACTCAGTGATCTATTATTCACCTTGCTACTCAAGGGCATTTCAATATACTTTTACGATATTTATATATTATTATTGTATATACCGTAAATATCAGTTAAAATGACTGGAAAAAAAGAAACGGACAAGTGGGCAAGGGTGAGATTATAAGAATCCATCATGAATTCATCTGTGTGGGATAGAAATATCTCGCTCAAGGGGTTGAAATTACATGGAGGGACGAGACTGCCGAGTTCCCTGCATGTAATTTTGACCAAGAGGGTGAGATTTTTCTATTCAACATGGATGAACTCATGATGGATTTTTTTTCTCCCATTCACCTCAGTCAAATGATAGATCCACAATAATGGCCATATTCGTAAAAAAGGTCTACTTTTTAAATGCATGTTTAATGCTGTTTTATGCCCAAATTTTCACAAATATATGAAGAAATGGATATACTGATAGTATGTACCAGAAATTACACCTGTTAATCTCTCAGCACATTGTTTTAATGGTTCACTTCAGATATATTTTTTTCTCTGACCTTTTTTCTTGTAGGTAAGCAAGATGTCATAAATATTGAAATTGTGGTTAAATGTGCATGCTCAGGTGTTAAATATCAAAATATCTTTTATCTGAAATAGTTATATAATGTCAATATATAATTTTAAGTTTTTGTTGGTTGATGAAAAACGTTCAGTCTACTTCAACCCTTTACTCCAATCACTGAAGGCCTTTGAAAACAGTGCAGGAAGAGTTCAGATTGCTCGTAACGAACAATCTGAACACTTCCTGCACTGTTTTCTACTCTGTCAGTTAATATAAACATAATTCAACCAAAAATTTTAAAAGCCTTCTATATTAGGTGTCAAAAGGTGTCTATATAATAGGTGTCCAAAGGCGTTTATATGAAGTAAAGGGTTAAAGTTACCCAGAATTTCTTCAGACTTCACAGACATTAAACAAGTCTGGTGCTTTTCATTAACCCCGAAAACTCAATATTTGGCTTTCAATCCTGAAGTATATTCATCTAGATTATGCATGACATACAAACCCTACTATTATATCACATGTTTATCCTATTATTAATACACCCTCAATAGTTTCCAATAGACTGGTAGTTATATGATACACACCTATCAATGTTTTCCCTACCCCAGGGCAGATATGATACACACCTATCAATGTTTTCCCTACCCCAGGGCAGATATGGGTGTAGTTATATGATACACACCTATCAATGCTTTCCCTACCCCAGGGCAGATATGATACACACCTATCAATGTTTTCCCTACCCCAGGGCAGATATGGGTGTAGTTATATGATACACACCTATCAATGTTTTCCCTACCCCAGGGCAGATATGATACACACCTATCAATGTTTTCCCTACCCCAGGGCAGATATGGGTGTAGTTATATGATACACACCTATCAATGCTTTCCCTACCCCAGGGCAGATATGATACACACCTATCAATGTTTTCCCTACCCCAGGGCAGATATGGGTATAGTTATATGATACACACCTATCAATGTTTTCCCTACCCCAGGGCAGATATGATACACACCTATCAATGTTTTCCCTACCCCAGGGCAGATATGGGTGTAGTTATATGATACACACCTATCAATGTTTTCCCTACCCCAGGGCAGATATGGGTGTAGTTATATGATACACACCTATCAATGTTTTCCCTACCCCAGGGCAGATATGATACACACCTATCAATGTTTTCCCTACCCCAGGGCAGATATGGGTGTAGTTATATGATACACACCTATCAATGTTTTCCCTACCCCAGGGCAGATATGGGTGTAGTTGGGACATTGTCCATACTCTGGGGACTGGATAGCAACAGAATCTATCATAAGGGGCCTCGTAATAGGGGAATATAAATTATGGAATATAAGAACCCATCATGAGCATCAATGTGTGGGATAGTTTACTACAACAAAATAAAGTTATAAAATATTTTCGAAGACCTAAAAATGGAAATAAAATATAAAGGATTATGAGTTACGGATAAAGATATAGATGGCACATAAGATTTCATTCCAGGTTTCCGTCAGTTCATTTTGGAGATGTCATGTGTCACGTAAGATGACCGTGTATCATCTTTGAGCAGAAATGTGAGAATTGCGTCATTCTGGATAGTACGCCCCACATTATGTTTTATCTATAGTTGAGCATTTGTAGATTAAATATCACTTTGGACATATTTTTCTAGAAATTGGCAAACAAAAACTAAATGAAATGTTGAAAATAAAATGAAAGTAGTGAACATATTCTAAAATGTCAGTACTTTTTGTAAATCCATTGTAAATTGTTCAATATTATAAATGGGAACTGTAACTGCAGTTTTATTTATCTGGTATGAACAGTAGTCTGTACTGTTAGGCACCTGTCATTATCAGGAGTCTGTACTGTTGGGCATCTGTTATTTACATGAATTTGTACTGTTGGGCATCTGTCATTATCTGGAGTCTGTACTGTTGGGCATCTGTTATTTACATGAATTTGTACTGTTGGGCATCTGTCATTATCAGGAGTTTGTATTGTTGGGCATCTGTTATTAACAGGAGTTTGTATTTTTGGGCATCTGTTATTATCAGAAGTTTGTACTGTTGGGCTTCTGTTATTTACATGAATTTGTACTGTTGGGCATCTGTCATTATCAGGAGTTTTTATTGCAGGGTGTTTGTTATCAGAAGTTTGTACTGTTGGGCATCTGTCATTATCTGGAGTTTGTATTGTTGGGCATCTGTTATAAACATGAATTTGTACTGTTTGGCATCTGTTATTATCAGAAGTTTGTACTGTTTGGCATCTGTCAATATCAGGAATTTGTATTGTTGGGCATCTGTTATTTACATGAATTTGTACTGTTGGGCATCTGTTATTAATATAAATTTGTACTATTAGGCATCTGTTATTATCAGATGTTTGTACTGTTTGGCATCTGTCATTATCAGGAATGTGTATTGTTGGGCATCTGTTATTTACATGAATTTGTACTGTTGGGCACCTGTTATTAATATAAATTTGTACTATTAGGCATCTGTTATTATCAGATGTTTGTACTGTTTGGCATCTGTCATTATTAGGAATTTGAATTGTTTGGCATCTGTTATTTACATGAATTTGTACTGTTGGACATCTGTTTTTTTCATGAATTTGTACTATTGGGCATCTGTTATTGTCGGGAGTTTGTATTGTTGGGTACCTGTTATTTACATGAATTTGTACTGTTGGACATCTGTTATAATCAGGAGTTTGTATTGTTGGACATCTAGCTGTTATTAACAGGCATTTGTAGTGTTTGGCATCTGTTATTGTCGAGAGTTTGTATTGTTGGGCACCTGTTATTTACATGAATATGTACTGTTTGGCATCTAGCTTTTATTATCAGAAGTTTGTACTGTTTGGCACCTAGCTGTTATTAACAGGAGTTTGTACTATTGCATCTAACTGTTGTTATCAGGAGTTTGTACTGTTGGGCATCTAACTGTTATTAACAGGAGTTTGTACTGTTGGGCATCTAGCTGTTGTTATCAGAAGTTTGTACTGTTGGGCATCCAGCTGTTATTAACAAGAGTTTGTCCTGTTGGTAATCTAGCTGTTATTATCAGGAGTTTGTACTGTTGGGCATCTAACTGTTGTTATCATTAGTTTGTATTGTTGGGCATCTGTTATTATCAGAAGTTTGTACTGTTGGGTATATGTTATTATCAGAAGTTTGTATTGTTGGGCATCCAACTGTTATAATCAGAAGTTTCTACTGTTTGGCATCCAGCTGTTATTAACAGAAGTTTTTACTCTTGGGCATCCAGCCGTTATTAACAGAAAGTTCTACTGTTAGGAATCCAGCTGTTATTAGCAGAAGTTTGTACTATTGGGCATCTAGCTGTTATCAACAGAAGTTTCTACTGTTGTGCATCTAGCTACTATTAACAGAAAGTTCTATTGTTTGGCATCCAGCTGTTATTAACAGAAGTTTCTACTGTTGTGCATCCAGCTGTTATTAACAGAAGTTTCTACTGTTGAGCATCCAGCTGTTATTAACAGGAGTTTGTACTGTTGGACATCTAGTTGTTATTAACAGGAGTTTCTACTGTTGATAATCCAGCTGTTATTAACAGAAGTTTCTATTGTTGGGCATCCAGCTGTTATTAACAGAAAGTTCTACTGTTGGGCATCCAGCTGTTATTGACAGAAGTTTCTGCTGTTGGACATCTAGCTGTTTTTAACAGGAGTTTGTACTGTTGGACATCTAGCTGTTGTTATCAGCAGTTTGTATTGTTGGGCATCTGTTATTATCAGAAGTTTGTATGTTGGGTAACTGTTATTATCAGAAGTTTGTACTATTGGGCATCTGTTATTATCAGAAGTTTGTACTACTGGGCATCTGTTATTATCAGAAGTTTGTATTGTTGGGTAACTGTTATTATCAGAAGTTTGTGCTATTGGGCATTTGTTATTATCAGAAGTTTGTATTGTTGGGCATCTGTTATTGTCAGGAGTTTGTACTGTTAGACATCTGTTATTAACATGAATTTGTACTGTTGAACATCTAGTTGTTGTTACCAGGAATTTGTACCGCTGGACATCTGTTGTGAAACTAACTGCGCATACAGTTAATAAAATGTTTTATTTAATTGATGTGTATTTAGGTATTGTGTGTACATATACATACAAATTAAAATGCAAAGCATGGTGCACTTAACGATCAAACAGACTGTGGTTTTGATGCATTACATGATGCATTGCTTTATATTGCCTTCATATACTAAAACATCTTATGGTGTATTGTGGGTAATGGCTCATAAATTAATGCAAGTCACTTGGCATGATGCAGATGAAATTATGTGGTTTGAATATGGGATGAAAATCTATAAATGTGCAAAATTAACTGAGCTTATATTGACATACATGCATTAAACAGTTCCTTCCCAAAGTGTTGTGACTGGACAACAGGTGCCTCTGTCTCACACAGTGCTGTGACTGGACAACAGGTGTCTCTGTCTCACAGGGGGTTGTGACTGGACAATAAGTGTCTCTGTCTCACAGGGGGCTGTGACTGGACAACAGGTGTCTCTGTCTCACAGGGGGCTGTGACTGGACAACAGGTGTCTCTGTCTCACAGGGGGCTGTGACTGGACAACAGGTGTCTCTGTCTCACAGGGGGCTGTGACTGGACAACAGGTGTCTCTGTCTTACAGGTGACTGTGACTAGACAACAGGTGTCTCTGTCTCACAGGAGGGCTCTGACTGGAAAACAGGTGTCTCTGTCTCACAGTGGGGCTGTGACTTGACAACAGGTGTCTCTGTCTCACAGGTGGCTATGCCTGGACAACAGGTGTCTTTGTCTCACAGGTGACTGTGACTAGACAACAGTTGTCTCTGTCTCACAGGGGGGCTGTGACTGGACAACAGGTGTCTCTGTCTTAAAGGTGGCTGTGACTGGACAACAGGTGTCTCTGTCTCACAGGGGGGCTTTGACTGGACAACAGGTGTCTCTGTCTCACAGGTGACTGTGACTAGACAACAGGTGTCTCTGTCTCACAGGTGGCTCTGACTGGACAACAGGTGTCTCTGTCTCACAGGGGGGCTGTGACTGGACAACAGGTGTCTCTGTCTCACAGGTGACTGTGACTAGACAACAGGTGTCTCTGTCTCACAGGTGACTGTGACTGGACAACAGGTGTCTCTGTCTCACAGGTGACTGTGACTAGACAACAGGTGTCTCTGTCTCACAGGTGGCTGTGACTGGACAACAGGTGTCTCTGTCTCACAGGACGCTGTGACTGGACAACAGGTGTCTCTGTCTCATAGGGGGGGCTGTGACTAGACAACAGGTGTCTCTGTCTTAAAGGTGACTGTGACTGGACAACAGGTGTCTCTGTCTCACAGGTGACTGTGACTGGACAACAGGTGTCTCTGTCTCACAGGGGGGCTGTGACTGGACAACAGGTGTCTCTGTCTCACAGGTGACTGTGACTGGACAACAGGTGTCTCTGTCTCACAGGGGGGCTGTGACTGGACAACAGACGTCTCTGTCTCACAGGTGACTGTGACTGCACAACAGGTGTCTCTGTCTCACAGGTGACTGTGACTGGACAACAGGTGTCTCTGTCTTACAGGGGGGCTGTGATTGGACAACAGGTGTCTCTGTCTCACAGGTGGCTGTGACTGGACACCATGTGTCTGTCTCACACAGTGCTGTGACTTGGACTCGGAGTTGTTTGTAATAATGAAACTAGTAATGGAATGCTATATATATATATATATATATATATATATATATAAAGATAGTGTAGTATATGTTTAATAATAAATTGTGTAGTTCTGTACATAAACTTTAAGATACTCTTCGATATTATTGATAGCAGTATACAGACAAACCTGTGCAAGTGGTCAACTCTGTTAAGCAGCTACCTGTCTTAAGCAACCATATTTTCTATTTTCCATTTCTATAGTTTCACAGTAAATTATTCTGTATTAAGCATCAACCTGTCTTAAAAGGCCATTTTTGCTCCTTCTATTAACTGGCTGCTTCAACACAGGTTTGACTGTAATCATAGATGCATGCATTTTCAGTTATACTAGTTACTCAGTGCCAATAAGTTTAATATAAATTTTTATTGATACGTTTTTATAATATCATCTTAGTCTGTACTTTCCAATTCATTACTTAATTTACCTTTTAGCTCCAAATTTGCTTATTATCCCTCTTTCAGGGAGATATATTGTTTTTTGTGCTTTCCACCTTTCCGTCAGTGTGAGGTCTAGTTAGGCATATCTCTTTTTCCCTGATTGGATGATTTTTTAAGATACGGCACTTTATACTTTTAAGTCACTTGGAACAAAATCTCATGTGACCTTTGGCAATTTATCCATTTGTGCAAAAATATTATTCCGTTCGAGAGCTGAAGCGTCATCAGGTCAATTCCATAAGGAGGACTGAATTTCCATAAAGGGTCTTGTTAGTTCTCAAAAGGGTTAAAATTGCGAATTTTCAAAATGTTTGGTCCACCAGTTTTGTTAAATTGTTTGATAAAACTATCACTATGAGAGGAGATGATGGTCATCAACTAGTAGAGCTACTTGATGCCCTCTTGGCATCTATTCCTAATTTCTGTAAGGATTTTTCTGAAAGATCAACAATGTTTTCAAAATGCTCCTCTGAACAAAAATATGTCATATAACACCATAAGTTCTGGATAAAGTTACTAAATGAATAAGTATATAGTCTAATAGCCAATATACACTAATGTCTTAAAATATGACAATTCTAAAATGTAATAATTGTATTGATTCATTTACTAGAATATGTTATTTAACAAATTTTCTATTTTTTCAACAGCTGTGAAGTTATCAACATTCAACAGTGTTATGAAGAAAGTCACCATCATACTGGAGATCCCTTTTGAAAATGTAATACTACCCACCATCTTTAACAGTGATGTGATTCAGGCGGCATTGGTACACCTCCTCCTTAACATTGATGTGATTCTGGCGGCATTGGTTCACCTCCTCCTTAATACCAACACAACAATACTTGCCTTATTTAGACTTTTGTTTGCCTTCAAGGTCTGGAGGTGGACAGACAATGCTTTTTGTTGCGGATGAATTCACGATTATGAAAATGTAATTAGACAGGGTTTGATTTGTTGTTTGTAAAAATCTTACTGTCATATAAATCATAAAAACATTTTTTTCATATTTTTGATATTGTATGAAAGCCATTATTCTCTTAAAAATATTGTTCAATCGTAAAGACATGATAGGAAATTAATTTTGTAAAGACTGGTATTAAATGGAATGAATAAATAATTAGTATAGCATAAGATATATATTTAAAGTTTGTATATAGCCGTGTCCAGTTAGCTCAGTTGGTAGCACATCTGACTATCATTCTAGGGCTTGTGAGTTTGAATTCCTGCCAGGTCACTGTCTCAGTTATGATTGATATAGGACATTGCGTCTCATTGTTATTCGTCTCTGATTTAGGTGGGGATATTATCAGTTACTTGTTGACATGGATGTGCTCAAGTACTGGTTAACCTTCAAGGATCCAAGAATTAATGATACTAAATATTCAAACAAACAGACAAATTAAAGTATGTATGTAGGTACTGAATGACTTGAGAATTTTATATGTAGGTAATGTATTGTGACTGATTTGGAATGGGATATAAGATCTGATTAAACAACAGGTAAATGAGGAAATGATAAAAAACTAGCCACACTGATTGTGTAATAACCAAAAGTAATGTGATAATAGATACATTATTAACTAATTTGATCCACATAAAACGAAACCTTCCCTAGTGTTTTGTTTTTCGTCACTAGAGGAAGGTATACGTTTTTTGTGGTCGAAATGATGGATCATTTTAAATTCTTGTCATGGGTTTTCATTGTATGTTAGCAGAACGATGGATACGAGGTTTGATGAAAATCTGCATTATAATGCACACATGAAAACTTGATGTGTGATGGATGGTTATTTAGTGTACTCTCTCTGCGTAAAAGTATTAGAATTGTATTAATAATATATCAATCAAATTTAATGGTTGCCATTAAGATACTATAATCAATATATTTTTATTTTCCGCAAAACAAAAGACAGGTACTTAAATACTCTGGTGATAATATATGATTTAAATGTGTGTCATCAAAGTTAGTCCATCGTTATTACATTACTACCAGTCTATGTGACTCAACACTGTTCAGTTTGTTTCTTTGCAATAAGGACGATGGAGTGTTGTTTGGGAAAACTTTTACACAACTTGGTAACTGTCTGCCTTAAAGGCAGTCAGAAGCATTTGACTTACCAAATTCATTTCGTAAATATTAAAACGCCACTAGACTTTCACTCAATCTGCAGAAATGCCCCAAAACTGTGAATTTTATTATTATAAGTATATAGAAATAGTTTGAATGGCACATTTTTGGAAGGAAATAGTTTGAAAATTTTAATACATGATTTGGTTCTAGCACACTATTTCATCATCATTTTAATAGAAGCAGGGCGATAGTGTAGTGGATAGAGTATTGACTGTCCACCCCAGATATTGCGGGTTCAGTCCCCAGCTAGACCTGATGCCTCTTAAGAAACCACTCAGTTCTGGTTCTACCAGGGAGGTGGATTGAGAGTCATTGATGTAAGCTCTTGGTTTTCTTCCTAGTCGAGCTAAAATATACAAGTATAAACCTTTTATTTTCACTTGTAATTATATTTACATCATTGAACTGGTTGTCTCTGCCAGTATGTATGTTTTGTTTAATGAGAATCTTTCACCTGGTAGCCATAGTCACCTGCTGTCTGACATATCATACCACGTTCTGTTTGTACAGATGCGATGATAGATCATCTGTATTTGTCAGTTGTTGTTATATCTCATGTAAATTATCGACTCCGTGTTTTGTTATTTATATTATTCTTTGTTTTAATTACCTGTAATGAATCAGGCTGTTTGTAAATCACATTCTCATGCGTACAAAACAATATAGGTTAATGAGGGTCATGCTGGAATAAATTGGTACATGTTGATGGGAATTGACTTAGCTGTTTGTGTGCATCTTTTGTTTTACTGCTTTTCATACAATTCAATATTAGAAGTACATACTGTTTTGGAAACTATATATATAACATTTAAAATAACCATTTGAAAAAGGTGAAGGGGGGAAGCACTTCTAATTGTTACTTATTTTTGTAGAAACTATGTTTTAATGTAAAAAAAATAATTGTATATATGTATTGAATGTTTCATGTTTTCCGTCCACATTTGCACCTGTGATACACTTTACACTGTTTTGTTCTGTGATATATTTATGTACCGCTGTTGTATAGCAAGCTTTTGTTTCATATTTGGTCAATCAGTTTCTGATATGAAATCATTTGATCGTCCAGATTGTTTATTTTTCTTGTTTGAAGTAAGATTATACATAGGGTTATTATTAAGCTTTATTAGTTCTGTATTTGACTATTGAGATGAACTTAGATTTTTTGCCTATTAAAAAGTATTAATACAATTTTAGAATTTTGTGTTAAATTTTACTTTTAAAAAATCAACATGAGTAATGCTGTGTCATGTGACTGATCATGTGATATTAAATGCCAATTTGTCATGTGACCAATTATGCAAATTTATCATTTGATTGATCGTACAACATTTACGTGCGTGTGTTTTTGTGTCATGTGACTCGACTGTAATTATAGCTCATGTAAATCTGTCATATAGGTGATCGTGTGACCGAGAGTCAATGACTTGTTTTATTCACTTGTGATTTGTAATAATTATGTAAAATATACTTTATACAGATATTTATTTTAGATAGAGATTTTGAAAGTAGTTTGTTAATTCACATATAATATGTATACCTGTATAGTTATTTTATTTTTTCCTACTGGTAAATGTACATTTTACACATAGACTTTAGTTAATTTATTTAATGTAAGCTAGCATATCTGTGATTTGTTATATCGATAAAACATGTCCTCAAGTTTTCGTAGAGCTGCATTCTTGAAAATGTTCATGTGTGACAGTTGTGACGGTTAGGGTTAGTTCTATTGCTGATCCCTGCAGAAGGATAACAGTTTTTTTGTATGAGTGACCAATTAATCTTATAATTAGTTTTGTACTGATTCAGTTTTGTATCAGTCCCGGATTAGTTCTGGGATATTCAAATGTATAGTTATTGTGAGAAAACAGGGACTTGTCACTCCTACATGCCATAAAGACAGCTTGATTTAACATTTTAATTTGTAGGTTCATCTGCTGATATTGAGGTGTAAATGTTCTAGGACATTTTTTCATATCTATTGTTTTATGTGTGTATAAATGTTAGGTTTATTTGATTTATTCTTTTTTGCACATATATGCTAACCAACTTATGTTGCTGGGTTGTAAAAATTGACATCACTCATTTAAATATCTTTTGCTATTCTCTATTCTTGATTTCAACTGTTTTTGTGCAAACCGTGTAGTACGGGTCATTGAACCAAATAAAACATTGAATTGGACCTTTAAGCATTGTTGAAATGTTTTACGAAGATGCAGTAATCAGATAAGACATACAGAGTATAAAAATGTGGTATGTTAACTATAGGGGTGTGGTTTGGATACAAACTTAATTAATCATTTAATCCATCATTTAATCAGTTTGTGTTTCTGTAAACCATTGTCTGAGCAATCGGTCACAGACTGTTGCTTGATAAATCTCTTGCCATCCTTTTGATATAGATCAATATTGATAGCTCACTTTAAATGTTTATACAAGTTGGTATAAATTTTTCACTGACTAAGACTACAGTTAATTTAGTGATTTCAGTTTCAAAGCTGTTGAATAAAAGATCTTTTAAGTTCACAATAATTTTTTTTTAGGATTTTATATTAAATTGAAATCTTAAAATTGGTTTGGTTTTATTTTATATCATATCACGTTTGTTTCATAATGTTTTATAGAAACTTCATATAAACCAATTACCCACTGATTATATTTAAAGATTCACTCTATCATGGTATTACTCTGTCTGTCTTAATAAATCTTTATAAAAGTTGATCCTAACACCTCATATGATGTGTGGGATGATAGTTTACAATAGTGTATTAAAAAATCAGCATGTAGCCATAGATAGTCCAGATATGTATACTGCAGATCCATTATGGACCATTAGTTGTAACATGGTCAATTGTATAAAAAGATGGTAAACAGGTATATCTTCATTAAAACTTTTAATAAAACTGTTATATTAGTAAATATGTTATAATGAATTAATGAGACAAGTCTAGAATTGTTTCATATTATTAAATACTTATATATAAGGATGGGAAACTTGCAACTCCTGACTTAATGTTGATAAAATAGCACATGAAGGATTAATTATTTGGTTAATAATTTACAGGCAACAGATTTATTGTACATAAAATGTAAGTTGTATGTAATCTTAGATGATTTAAAATGTTTTGATCACAAAAAATGACCTTGAACTAAAGATATTAAGGTTTGAAGTAAAATTTCTCATAATTTGTTGTTATTTTAGCTGCAGTATACAAATCTTAAAATCAGGAATACTTCAAAAATTTAAACACAAATTATTTTGATGTAAATTTCATTCTGCAATGTAGAAATTTTGATTTGTGTTCCTGAGATGAAAGGAAGTTAGGATAATTGAAAACAAGATATTTGCATGAATACGCGAACGCTCACAAAACATCAGTCAGTTGCCTTTCCTTCTCTATATAATTCCTTGATATCATCTTATGAGTTGAAACATTAATGAGAATTGGTATACATATATCAATGTAATAGGCAGAATATCATATACTGGAACTAATATTTAAAGAGAACATCTGTCTTGCTACTGGGTAAACAGTTTATAGGTTCAGTGAGTTTAAGTCATTATTACCATAAACATGTTTTGATTTTATTATATTCCTGTACCATAAGCTAATGTATTAAATTGATATTATTATCATTACAACCATGAATTTATGAATATAATTTTTATGTCCCAGCCGTTCAAAGAATGGTGAAGGAGCATTGATTGTCGACCCTCAGTTCATCTGTCTGTTTGTCTTTGTGTGCATATTTCAAGTTTATTATCCGATCAATAACTTCTGAAACGATCTGAATAGTTTAAATGATATTTGATGGTAGCTGCATAATAATAAAATACTAGACAAGTTTAATATTTGTCAACATCAGTCAAATTTTAGAGGAGCTATTGCCCCTGTTTGACTTGATTCTAACTAACATATTACCAGGGAACATTTCTTACTAACATAT
This sequence comes from Panopea generosa, assembly GCA_029582155.1. Classification (NCBI taxonomy): domain Eukaryota; kingdom Metazoa; phylum Mollusca; class Bivalvia; order Adapedonta; family Hiatellidae; genus Panopea; species Panopea generosa. The sequence continues at coordinate 83,222,169 of CM055895.1, forward strand.
TACCGGGGAACATTTCTTACTTACATATTACTGGCGAACATTTCTAGTTCAACTTGATAACATCTTTGCTGCTTAAAATTAAATAAACAAGTGGAACTGACTTTAAGATATATAAATAGAATCTGGAGTTAGTAGCTAAGTATTGTTTTGGGTCCTCCATGGTTGAGTGATCTAAGCACTGTCTCTAGACAACCTTTCACTGCTGAGGTCATGGGTTCATTCCAAGTTTGGTCCAAAAACCTTCAATTAAAAAGTTTGCCAAGTACTTGCGGAAGACTCGTGTTCTACTCGGTATCACCTGAAGGTCTTTGTCCACCGATAAAACTGGGTATGCTATATATAACCTGTTGTATTGGAAATGGCGTTAAACCCTAATATAATATAATACTATTGTATAACTTTAACATTGTTTGGAATTAGTTTTAAGAATTGGCATAACTAGTATAAGTCAGTTAAACATGTGGCACAATTAAGGTGTAGATACATGATGCTAGTTTGGAAGTCATTTAACTTAACAATACTATTTGTTATAATTGTATACACCAGTATAAGTAATTTTTTTTAACAATATTTTATTTGTGTTATTTGTCTTACAATAGCCTACAATATATAAGTTTTCTTTGTTTATATAATCCTTGAAATGTTAAGATTTTGTAAATATCTATTGTTGATGAATGTAAAGGATTTATAATCCATGATAGTAGATAATGCACATCAGTGGTGAATTTCATGTTAAGTTGAATATATTTTGTACAGATATGGTCTACGCTTGTATGATCCTACTGACAACTTGTAAGCAGACTGGAATCACATTTCAGGGTGATTGAGTAATTTACATATAACCTTTTATTGCTTGTTACTGTTGATAGATTTTTTTATTCCTACTGCAAGTTACCCTCTCACCTGTATTTTCATTAGAAATAAATTGTTTGAAATGAAATATGGATGTCTTGCTTTTTATATGGATATTTCCTCACCAGCTGTTCTGTTAAAAAATATTGAAACTTTGGGAAAACTGCAGTGTATGAACAATTCCATAACCTTTTATACCCTTCTTTTTCTTCCATTACTACAAATAAACATGGTCGTACAACTAAATAAGTTGATGTAACTACTGGGTGAAGTGTACATACCGGTATGTACAGGAATAAAAACAACGCCCTCACTCTATGTTGCAATACCAGCCCTTCCCTGAGTGCCTCTAGGGTGTCGGCTGTGGATTTTTGGGTTATTCACATATAATTATTTCCATATATATATATCATACATTGTGAATGAGCATCTGAAACGATCCCAAAAATCGTAAATTTCTTTGTGAATTTAATTATCTCCTTTTATATATATATAAAGGAGACTTAATTGCCTATTCTCTGTATATATGTATATAATTATGAGACTATTTAACAAAGAGAGATAATTGAAATCCCAACAGTATTTCCGATGTTGGAATCTTTTTCCATTGTTGCGTTATAGTTGATTTTGATTTTAGTTATCTCCCTTTATGAAATTATTCTGATTTCATTGTAACTTTATAGGTCCAGCAGGTTTCCATGTCTGTCCTTTATATAGCATATGCTTAGCTATGTATCCATAACTGGACACTTGTCATATAAGCAATCAGTATATGTATATAAATTTTCCCTACAGTCCAAACCTGTTAGATCCTGATATATAAGCTATGGTTGAAACCAGTTTCTATTCAGATTGTATATAGTCGACCGCGGCATGGTCTAGTGGTAGAGTGTCCGCTTCACATACGGAAGTTTGTGGGTTCAATCCCCGGCCGGATCAAACCAAAGACTTTTAAAATGGTACTAGAAGCTTCCTCTCTTGAGGCTCAGCATTTAGAGGAGAGTTATAGGTCTGGTCGGCCCGGTGCAGTATAATGTGACAGGGTGGGGTATCATTCCATGTGTCTGCGGCATGATACTCCAGTGTGACAGCGCTTAGAATACTGTCTCAAGTAGACACCGTCGCGATATGACTGAAAAATTGTTGAAAGCAACGCTAAACACCATACAACAACAATTGTATATAGTCATGTGTCCTGGGTTAACATTGTCTAGCCACACTCATGGAAGTCTGGTCTGTAGATTTATATCTGCTTGTTAACAAATAATTATCCCCATGTATATATGTGTATGTACTGTCAACAATTAATTTATGTAGTAGTGTATGCAATACTTTACATAATAATGTCAAGAGCCAGACAGCTTTATTGCTGGTATTCATTCTATCCCAGAACACTAATACAATGGAAAATACTCCCAATCTCTACACATGAGGTGGCCACAGTGGATGATTTAAAAACCCTTACCCCTGTAGCTGTTCCCACCCCCAATCCACCTGTTGACCTGCAGACGACCATCAAATGTACAAAGTTTTAAAGTAACACGTCAAAGTCATTTCTGAGCACCTACAACTGTACAAACTGCACCTGTCATAACTAATAATTTTAAACCACTTTATGGCGATGGAACAAAATTGACATTGAGGAAGGAGTGTTGTATTTTGAAGAAGAATAATGTCATTTTAGGAGGTGTTTTCTTCCATTAAGGCCATTTCTTTATTTCACCAATTTCATAAAATCACCTGCTTTGTTCTATACACACAAACATGGCAAAAATAAATCGAAACAGTTGTTTTCATGTTTCCTATTATGAGCATTTTTCCAAATACATACACCGCGTCATGTACAACTTCATTAGACTGGTCGTCTACATGCATATGACCGTTTACTTGCAGGTGTGCCCATATTTAAATGAAAGTAAAGGTTATAGTTCATTGACAAGTTAACTTAATTATGCACAAGGTATCAAACATACCTCCAGGCCAGTTGAAAGTGTTACTGCACGGTTCGACAAAGTCTTTGTTATTTGTCATTTTAAATGTCCGTGACATGTATGTTAAAAATAAAATATATCTAAATCGTGCTGAACATTTATACTGAACTAAACATTATGTAATGTATATATGTAGTTAAATACATCATGCAATATATATGGATATACTTACCAATCAATCTTTTCCCTCTGAATGTGTCCACGTGATCAATTATCAGTAGGTAGTGACAGTGACCTACCTATCCATTAAGTCACTGATAGTGGTAATCGATACCTGAGACACGCCTGTCTGGAGTACCTTGTCGTATATTTTATATAGACATACACTTATTCAATGCAATATAAATTATTAAATAGATTATTAAAAACAATTATAAATACATATTTTATTAATAAATACTAAAACAGCAAATGCCATTCTAGAAAATATTACAATATATATATATATGATACTAGTGACTTAATGGCAGAGCTGTAGATGATTCTTGCCACTGGCGATACAAGAGTTAATTTATAAGCATACACTATTCAAACAGTCCCTGCCTTCTAACCATCCGCGCTATAGTTACTGGTTTCAATTCAGCTGGAGAAGTAGCCCAGCAGACATCATCTCGGGGAACAAATCAAATAACAGTTTGTGAGATCGTAGCAATATAAACATACACATAATCACACATACATCGAAAAAAACTAAGTTTGTAAGATCTTAGCAATAATAAAGATACACATAATCACACATACATCGTAAAAACTAAGTTTGTAAGATCTTAGCAATAATAAAGATACACATAATCACACATACATCGAAAAAACTAAGTTTGTAAGATCGATACACATAATCACACATACATCGAAAAAACTAAGTTTGTAAGATCTTAGCAATATTAAAGATACACATAATCACACATACATCGAAAAAAACTAAGTTTGTAAGATCTTAGCAATAATAAACATACACATAATCACACATACATCGAAAAAACTAAGTTTGTAAGATCTTAGCAATAATAAAGATACACATAATCACACATACATCGAAAAAAACTAAGTTTGTAAGATCTTAGCAATAATAAACATACACATGATCACACATACATCGAAAAAACTAAGTTTGTAAGATCTTAGCAATAATAAACATACACATGATCACAGATACTTTGAAAAAAATAAGACATGGAGATTTCAACATACTCGTATTTTATTCATTTTTACGATGTGTTTGCCTGTTTAGTTAGCTTTTCGTCCGCGTAAAATACCCTCCACCTCCCAATGTAAATGTAAACATTTCAACTGCCAAGTCATAATTTTGTCAACTGAGCAAGTTGAATTTGAGATTTCGCCGTGATATTACTGAAGTGCTCTGTGTTGATGGGTGACGCTAAGAAACATACTATAGAATTAATACTACAGACCGTAACACTCTACTGGAAGGAGGAAGTGCTTCCGTGGAGTTGTCGCACAACTGGTCCTTGATTATTATTATCTTTAAATGCAGTTTCCATTTTTTTTCAATGCCCATTTTGTGATTTGAATGGCAGTAGTGTTGTATTTGAAACATTTTGAAAGCGTTGTCATTTTGAATTGTGAATTTAGCAAAAACAGTATGCTTGGAAATTGGGGTATGACCCTGGGGGGAGGCACATCTTGAGCTGCCGTTTTTACCCTTATGTTCGGACATATGCTGTAGAGTTTAGACCCCTATTTCTTTTGCTTAAATAATTTTCATTTATTAATTATTAAAGTTTTAATAAATTTTTAACCGTATTTATTTAATATATTTTTGTCATCATCACGTTCATTAATATTTGCGGGCACAAAATGACCTATGTATGTGTCGACGTGCCGTAAAACACCATTCATTCATTCATTCAGGAGAGAATTTGGGGTTCAATACACTCCTGCCTAGGAACTCCAGGCTAGGAACTTCTTGGCTTTTATTCTTAATGAAATCTAAGACTTATGCCATTGCGTAGACAACGCTTTATTAAGATTACGGTTTCGTAAATAAAGAGTTTTTACCCTAATATAATTTGTTTGAGTGTAGAGTTTCGACCCCTACAATTGGTTCGAATATAGAATTTTGACATTTTTTTAAAACTGCAATGTAGAGTTTGTGCCTTTGTTTTGAAGTTTACAGGGCACGTATGAACCCATTTTCAGGTCAAGTACCCTCACCCCCACTCCCGAGGTAGGACTACATTATTTCTGAAGTCTACTTTTACTTTGCCATTAAAATTGAAAATAATCTCTTCGATAAAACTTTACTCTTACTTTTCTGATGATATTTTGACACTGCAGATGTCATCAGACAATGAAATGTAAGTTTCCCTCTTCGATTCGGGACGAGTACTAAATATTTCATTCACTAGAAATAAGAAAGAAATTCAATGTTGGACATAACCTCTCCTCTATTATACGTAAGATAGTAATTATAACTATTTACGTCGTGGGTGCACTGACGTCCAAACGTTGACTAGTGACGTATTTAGATAATGAAACACTCGTGGGCATGTACTTATTAATTATGTAAACAAAAACAAACTATGGGTTTTGACCAGTGCATGGTCATCCGGAGAGGTCACTTTGAACATAATTTTGACACCCTATATAATGGCGAATAAACCTATCGATCACTAATTGAACTGGATTGTCCGAAATGCAAGTACTGACGATAACGAGGGTGGTCACGTGCTGTCAATAGAAACAATAAAATAAGTATTCCATGTCAATCAAAAATAATTGATAATAGTTACCAGGGTAACATCAAACGTCGATTATTAGTTTTACAGTTTATATAAACGACTAAAAAAATCAAAAATTGCATTTGTGTATATCGACGGCATTTGTGAAGGCAGTAACATTTTATTTAGCTTTTCTAAGGATATTTTACATTTAATTTTTATATAAGTGATTTCAATATGTTTGGATTATCCTGTACGCTATTTTCACTTAGCTTGCTCTTGGTAACTTTCGGAACAATGTCTGGACAACCGATGCCCGTTTTTCTCGGTAGAAATACCCCGCCCGTGGCTCCGGGAGTTGCCGCTCAAACCTCGTTTGGAACATCGAACAATCTTATTAACCCAAATACCGGTATACCGATGATGTCTAATTCTGGGTTCCAACAGACAGGTTCTGCCCAACAATGGGCACCGGGTGAGCCTAGACGGATATTCCCAAGTACCCCACAACAGTGGATGAATTCGTGCCAAAGAACGTGAGTAGAATATTTTCTTCTTCCTTATCATATTTTTTTTTCGCCTGCCTTCGACTGTAAATCGCATTTACGACGTTTCTTAAGATGTTGCGACCACTTTCGGTAATACGACGTTGACGTTTTGAAACAACTTTGCTTTCCATTTAGGCAGTGACTTAATTACAGAGTGGCACGCTAACCGCGAGCAATATAATGTACACGGCTGAAATTTCGGACGGCACCTTAAGTATTTGTTTAAGAACACTTTGAATAATTTTGATACCAAAGTAAAGCTGATAAAAATAATAACTATTTCAAATTATCAAATATTTAATATTTTTTCTTCTGATTTTAGATTATAATGGATTGAAAACGAAAAATGTTGAAATTTTCACGAAATATTTTCCTTTTAAACAAAAAACGGTAGTGTACTATATTTAACAACACACAATAGAAACAAAAAAAATCATGTAGTATGTAGAAAGATGGAGAAGTAAATTTTCCATCGGTGGCGAAAATTTCATATCGATATTTAAGGACGTTTTTCTTATGTCTGACTTTAAAAATGGACTGAAAATGAGAAAATAATCACACACAAAAATAACTGTAAGCGTAAAAATTCTTCATTTTTTTGCTCATAATAGGAAACATAAAAACTGAATAAGCCATATATAACCTGAAACAAGTTGAAAATGGCGTTAAACCACCCCATTAAAAATAAAAATAAAAAATAACACATCGGAGTTGCCCTTAATAATAAGTAATATTTAGTACGTATACAAAACAATATTTACATCATGCAACCGCCTATAGGCACTCGTTTTACAAATGTTTCAGAAATAAATTTGCTTCATTATTACGACGTTCCATAATAAATAAGGCTGATAAAAGTGTTCATCCTCAAAACATGTATTTTATGTAAAAGAAATTTTGAGTATATACAAACTATAATCTTATTTATATGAGTATTGAAATGTCGACAGTACATGTGGTGGTGCGCGAACGTGTATTTGTCAGATGTTGGCGTACATTGCAAAAAATCTCGTACTTGTCAATTTTAAAGTATCGTCATTTACCAAAAAAAATGAACAGAGATTTTAAATATAAACCATCACATTCAGTTATTTTTACTCTTTAAATACAAAATAAAAAAATATTTTTTTAAAGAACATGTTTTTATAATAAACAAAAATAAAACGCGAAACGTCAAAAACGCCAAAAAATGTCACTGTGAAAAGAAAACCCGATGATGAAAATGTATGAATAATGATTCCGTGCTATGATTTCCCTCCCAAAATCAGTTATTTGACGTGTTGCCGATTGTTCTAAGTAACATTACAATTTCAAATCGGAAATCAGTACAGGTGATAACAAGAAGCGAAAGACTTGATATAGAAAATACAGTAAGTTTTTTTTTTCTTTCATCAACTCGCTATGTAAAATCATATTTTAAATATCTTCTGTATTTTCTGCTTACTCCGTTTTCTCAATAAAAATAGTTCTTTATATCATTTTAATGAAAATTTAGTTTAGAGAAATAAAAGAATGAAGTTTGTATCTATATCAAGTAAAATAAAATGTCTAGCCGCGATGGCACATCTTTTTTAACAGAGTTGATCGTATTTTTTAACAGTTTCTCACTGTTGTTAATTGTTTATTTATATACTGGCTTAAACGTTCTATTTTTTGTGTGAAGAAGATGTTTATATATGCAATGTATGTCGTCCTATATGCTTTTGATGTTATTTTCACGATGTCTAGTCATAATGTAATACCGTATTAACGTCATTTTCAACGAGCATTTAAAGTGCAATTATCAGAGGTCATTGTTTATTTCGTAAAACTTTCGCCAGGTCAATGTTTTAATATAGTCTGTCTTCTACATACTATTATACCATACCATACAATGATGATTTAATGATTCAATGATTCAATCAATCAATAAATCAGTCAACCAATTAATCAATATATTGAACATTCTTATGTGGCTGTATCTTAACGATATAATTATCAAACAGGATTAATTTTTCATCTGGCGTTTGTTTCAGCCTCCGAAAAGCTATATTTTATAAAGAGAGGAAAAAATGAAAGAGGAAGAACATAACCTTAAGTGTTAAACACAAACGTGAGGACGTGCATTACACATCAAAAAGAAAATCTAGATATACAGTACCGCATTCAATAAAGTTTTTTTGTAATATAAAAAGTGTTGTTTTTTCTATATACGCTAATAGACATTTCTGAACCGTTAATTAGAGCTGAAAATCGACGCGTAAAATGACCGTACGTCAACATCTGACTCAACGCCGTACATACATGTATACATGTGCGTGTACGTATGTGAAAATATGTGCATGTTGCTCAACTTGTTATGTGTTTAATTATTTACATGTTATTACAACATTGTAATTTGATAAGAAACTATGTTTAATTTAAATCAATAAAACATACTCTTCTTCTTCTTCACTATATAACTAATTAACTGTTTGAAAAATACTCCCATTTGGCTCATGGAGAGCATGTACCTTCGAATACTGGGACTGCGAGTTGTATCCCCATGGGAACTTGTGTTCGTTGAGACAATCTGGACAAAGCTATTTTGTCTTAAGACACCCTTCCTCCGCATATGTTTAATATGTGGAAGTTGTCGGGTTATAAATTCAGGAACAAGATTAGGCTAAGATTAGTGCCGGTACATAGCTAAAAATAATCCTAAAATAGCTTTAAATCCAACAAAACGAGTAAGCAAGAGAATTATTGAAAAAACCGCCTATACATAGATTGTCAGAAGAAGAAGATGAAGAACAGAACACATAATTATTTCGATTCATACAAATAAAAGTACATCGTCATTTAAACAATTTACACAACAATTAAACATTTAAGTCGTATGCAATTAATCAAATAATCATGTATCAGAACTCAATCAATATATTAAGTCGATCACATCAATTGAGGCTGAACAAAATAAAATCTTTAGATAAACATATTAAAATAACATTACACAATCTTGTTTATAATATCGGTCAAGTGCGTTAATTACTCCTTAATTACTCCTTGGAATTTTAGATAAGATAGGGAATTTCAAATTGGACGAGGTTTCTTTATCATGAAAATACGTGTCAATCGAAAATCGCTTAAAAACACTAATGCATTTCTCATTCTCTCATATACTCTAACCAGGTCTAGACTATCCTCCCATTATCTCGCCATATAACCAGTGGCAGATACGAAAATATTCAAAGAGATGAAAGCGGGAAATGTCAATTTTCCTTGAAAATGAATACCACTTTTTACTACCTTCACCTTGTTTGTCCATTCTATAAATAATTAAGACGAAATTATTTAAGATAAAACATTACTATTGCCGATTGCAAAGTTTTAAAAAAAAATCTACATGCTGATACTATCTATAGCAAAACGTGCTGTCCTTAATTTAAAGAAATTTATTTATTTTGCTTTCAGAATTAAGAAATATCGCCTAATGTATAAAAGCATTTTATATAAAAATAAGTTGGCAAATGTCCCCCACTGCCTTGGCCACTTCTCCTGTACTAATAACAATAGTACATAATAATAATAATAATAATAATAATAATAATAATAATAATAATAATAATAATAATAATAATAATAATAATAATAATAATACAATACTATCATTTCCCCAGCTATGTGTCAACTGGTTAAGACGTTTTGAATTGTGACAGTTATGTCTTTACTCGTTATAATTAATTATGTCTAATTTATACATAACATGATTTGTTTGCACAGCTGTTTTGTTTTCCTTATTACACGTCAGCTTAATACCTGTCACGGCGAATCGTTAATTATGCATTGTAATAATTCGTGCGGTCGCCAAGACGGAATGCAAATAAACAATCGTAAGCTTTAACAAACGAGAACATGCTCTGGGTTTTTACGATTAATAACAAATCGACAGCCGTTCTGACCTGCATTTACAGAAACAGTGCATAAAATATACAAATTATGCTCCGCATGTCAAACATGTATGCACGGCCATAAACTAATGTATTGTTTAATTGATTAGTCGCACGATACAGACAAGGGTACTCTATATGTAATACTGTACCAGTACGTGGTCGTGATTTATACATATACGCTGATATATGCTTTATCACTTTATCATTTTTTTATTTCGCCCCATCTACGTGCATATGATACGATATAATATACACATGTTACTCGAAAGACTAGTACAAAACCAATCTAAATGAAATGTTACACATCAATCTGTTCATTTGAACACAACTAGTTAACGCTATGCATTTAAAGCTCTAGAAAGTACTAATAGCTGGGCTTATATAAATATTCATACACCGTCCTAATTTGATTGATATTATTGTGGCGTTTGGTATATTTTATGCAACATATTTTTGAGAAATGGCATAATACCATGTCCGCAAAATATATGTGTTTAGTTTTATTTGTTACTGCTTGCTTATATTAATAACATGAATATGTTAAATTCGAGCAATAAAAAGTAGTCCCTGTCGCGTATGATCATTTTGGCGGTGATCAACAATACACAGCTTAAGGCATAGTGCCACCATTGCAAAAAGGAAGTGCTTCCGTGGGGTAGTCGCATAATGGCGGTTATAAATAATCCTCAATTCTTCTTCTTTAAAAATGCATTTTCCTTATTTTAATGCTCATTTTTTTTATTTGAATGGCATTATTGATGTATTTTGAACATTTTGATAGCATTGTCATGTTTGAACTGTGAACTTAGAAAAAAAAAATGATGCTTGGAAATTGGGGTATGAATTCATGATTTCGGAAGTCTACTTTCACTTTGTCACCAGTGTACACACTGAGAAGAAAAAAAATCTCTTATATGACAATGACCCCTACTTTTCTCATCATATTTTGATAGTGCAGAGGTTGACAAACAGTAAAATGTAGGTTTCACTTCTTTCATTTGGGACCCTCTATGAATGACAAGCCTTCAAACTTTTATTATTTACTATAGAATAAAGAACAAAAATCAATGGTGGGGTTACACCTTAATCACGGCGACGTAAGAAGGATTATATCTTAGGCATAAAGCCAGGCTAAACACTATGAAATAACATTATCTAAAATCAAAATAAACATGTTTGGGCTAAATAAAAATTATGTTGTCAATTTCGACGAACGAATCATAGCTGAAACAAATAACATAATTTATATGGTATTTACTAATGTAATTCGAGAATCAGCATGTCTTTGCAATGTTTTTATATGGAAGATTTACCGGCCAGGACGCATTTCTGATGGCACATATACTTAAGTTATAGTTGAACTAAAATGTTCCTGTTTATCAAGAATGGCACAGTGACGAACCCACGTGACTGTATGCTATGGGATGGTGCAGAAAAAGAAGAGGAAAAACTTTAGTTAACATTTTTGGAAATAACTTCCTGAATAGTTCATGAAAACTCACAAAACAAGAACGAACCTTTCTCTTCATAGAGACGAGCCAACGGTTATGTAAAGTGACCAACGGCGTTTTGTGCCGTCAGTTATGTGCTCAGTTGAGACAATTATGGTATGGAGCGGTGCAATTTACCAAATAACTCCGTTACACTTTAAGCAAATAATGCGATTTTTATGCCAAATCGATATATCACTACAAAGGCACGTAGATTCAACACCGTGCCACATTTGGAAACGCGTGATAAAACAACCTGAACTCATTATTTACATATAAACGTAGACAGACATATTATATGGATATTCCATACATAACCTGAGGTCTTCCTCCACCAATAAAACTGGATATGCCATACATAACCTGAGGTCTTCCTCCACCAATAAAACTGGATATGCCATATATAACCTGAGGTCTTCCTCCACCAATAAAACTGGAAATGCCATATATAACCTGAGGTCTTCCTCCAGCAATAAAACTTGATATGCCATATATAACCTGAAATGTGTTAAAAATATTGACTTAAACTTCGACGGTTCTTCATTATTATTATATAAATTGTTGGATGGAACTATTTAAGTACATGGCATATGCGAGTCATATGTCACATATATTTACGTGTGTTTTATGTTTCAGTGGTTGCCGTGGTTCAAGTCTACTCTTTGTGTTGTATGTTTCAGTGGTTGCTGTGTGCCTAGGTCTACACTGTGTGTTTTATGTTTCGGTGGTTGCCGTGGTTCAAGTCTACACTATGTGTTTTATGTTTCAGTGGTTGCCGTGGTTTAAGTCTACACTGTGTGTTTTATGTTTCAGTGGACGCTGTCTCTAGACCTACGCTGTATGTTTTATGTTTCAGTGGTTGCCGAGGTCCATGTCTGCACGGTGTTTTATGTTTCAGTGGTTGCCGTGGTCCAGGTCTACACTGTATTTTTTTCTGTTTCAGTGGTTGCCGTGGTACATGTATACACTGTGTGTTTTATGTTTCAGTGGTTGCCATGATCCAAGTCTACACTGTGTGTTTTATGTTTCAATGGTTGCCGTGGTCCAGGTCTAAACTGTGTTTTATGTTTCAGTGATTGCCGTGGTCCAGGTCTACACTTTTTATTTTATGTTTCAGTGGTTGCCGTGGTCCAGGTCTACACGTTTTGTTTTATGTTTCAGTGGTTGCCGTGGTCCATGTATATACTGTGTGTTTTATTGTTTCAGTGGTTGCCGTGGTCAATGTCTATACTGTGTGTTTTATGTTTCAGTGGTTGCCGTGGTCCAGGTCTACACTGTGTGTTTTGGGGAAGCATGTGCCCTAACTCCATTAGAAGAGTTCCATGCAGATGTGAAAGAGGTATGCTAATAATGTCTATAACTATTTTTGTTTTAAAAATATTTTTTGCTTGTTTGAATATTTTAAAGCGTCATTTTATGCTATCGAATGCTATCAGGCGATTAGTTAACCTTGTTACTATTTCCTGGGATTCAAGATTGCTTACCAGTACTTAAGCACACCCATCTCCGCAAGTACCTGATAACGTTTCGCTTGAATCAGCGGTGAGAGACGAATAACATTGAGACGCAGTTTAGTATATCAACCATCACTGAGATTGTGGTCAGGCGGCGATTCGAACTCACAACACCTGGATTGATAATCAGGCGTGCGCTACCGACTGACGTTACTGAGCTCATCGTTTTGTATATAAATTATGTCGTCCTCGGAAACGGACCGCTGCCATTCCATACCGCGATGCTATTGCCTTAACATACATCACCTTAAATACTCGGAAGTCTCATCAAATTATATCCGTAAATCGTCTTTGCTATCTTATAAAAGGATCCATTAGAAGTAGAGAAAGCATTTATTCGTTATATCAGGATAACTTTATTCAAAAATGACAACTTGAATGTTTAGAATTATCATTGAACTTTAAGAAAAAACTTATGGCATAAATTGGAGCGTGTGACCTAGTTGTAAAGCATTGGACACGGAACCATAGAGTCGAGGGCTCGACCCGCAACACTACCATAATGTGGTGTCCTTGAGCAGACAATTTTCGTACATATGCGTAGTACAGGTTCTACAAGAAAGACTTCAAGCGTGAATGTTCTAAGTTGCAAGAACTTTTTTCACGATCAAACATAAACCGCAATCAAGAAAAGGAAATAACAAACATTTATATATAGTTCCATCATCATTCTCATACTTTTATCGACACGTGCTATTAACTGTTTATGCGTCGGCATGTCGTAAACACCCTTTCCGCGCCCCCATAATCATTCATATGCTGATTGCTTTAAACAAGAGTATGCCGTTTTAACTTATTCATCTTACCTCGGTTGTAGAACAACGTCTTACAACGGAGACGTCTAAGCAAAATCAATACTTCTCATATATGTGGATAAAGTGTCTTGCTCGTGGATATACAACACATATATCCGTTGCGGAGGATCGAACCTTTGGCTCTCCGATTATGGGTCGATGCTTTACCACTGGGACGAGCTCCAAGTTAATATAAGTCTGATTTAAAATTATGCAAATATTTACATACAAGCATACCACAGTAGTTTTCAAATTATAAAACAGTTCTAAAGTGTTTCAAATAATGTATTGCGTAACGAGTACGGCGTAACCAGATAATAAAATGAAGCATTTTTCAGGTTGCCGTGTTGACACGCAGTTCATACCGTTTGGACAATCCAAAGTAATGGACAGGTGTAACAACGTATGCACGTGCAGATCGAGGGAAGGACTTGTGAGTTTACTTTTACTTACATTTTCTGATAATCTGTACAAGGAAAGCATATTATGGCCATTTGTTCCAAGATATCCCTGACGTAGCCCTGGTCATCTGCGACGATTGCTTTTCTAGTGTTGCAGAGGATCAAGACTTTTTAGTTTAAACATATTGTATTGCCGAGTATATACACATAAAAATATTACATGCATTTTCAGCTGACGTTTTAATAGGAGATGTTGCTTATGTATTGCCAAAGTAAATGAAGCAAAAAAACATATACAAGTTCTTAAGCATTAAGAAAAAAGACATATCAATTTAATTTCATGAGCATCGAATGAACAATTGGGTGATTCAAGATAATTTTCAAAGCAAACCTTTTGATGATTTCGCGTGATTTTTATTGGTCAACACCAATGCGTCTGTCATTTCAGTATTGCTTGAACATTTATTTACTGTGTAAAATGAGCGAAATGAGCAAAAATGTAAGAATGTAATTTAATTTCTCTTATTTTAATTATAAACCAAATCGGTTTGTGAGATAAGTCTAAATTTGTTGGATATATACAATAAGCATCAAATGATTAATGTTGACGATTATTTCATTTGTAACAGTAGTACATTAGTAACGTACCGGGCCAAATACCATGTTTATATCATATATACATCTTTAACATGTTTTATATTCTTTTGTAGGCTTCGTGTACAGCACGACGCTGCTAGGACAGAAGGACGAATAACAAAGAAAGACATATTAGAAAAAAAATCCATTTTTGCTTAATTTTTGCTTTACAAAGCATGAACTAGTTAAATAAAGTGGAGAAGTTCTATTGAATTTCATGAATAACTTTTGTTTGTTTGTTTGAATATTTAACATCATTGTAAGCCTTGAGGGCTTAAAGACGATCTGTTAAGATTAATCACATTTTCCTGTGAACCTAGAAGGTCAACCAGTACTCGAGTACGTCCATCTCCGCAAGTAACTGATAATTGTTTTACTTGAATCAGCGGTGAGGAACGAATGGCAATAAGGCACAACGTCGTATATCAATGATCAGGGAGACTGTGACCGGCCAGGCCGGATTCAAACTCATGACCTCTGAAAAGGTAATCAGACGCGCTACAGACTGAGCTAACCAAACCCAGTTCTTGAACATGGATCTGATTAATTTCCTCCATCAAAAAAGAGTGTAATATAACCTTCTGAAAAATACAGTGTTTCGTTAGGGCCATCGTGCTATCGCTTCGTCAATAGGCACACGCAATGACAAGACAACATGATGGCACGATGGTGATGACATAACAGTACGATAGCACGATTGTGATGAAGCAAAGGCACGACAACACGATGATGAAGACGCGATATTATGTCGCTCCATCATTATCGTTCTGTCGTAGCATCGCGTCATTACCATCCTTCGTACCTTCGCTTCATCACTATCCTATTAACGCTCCATCATTATGCTACCATCGTTCAATCACCATCGTGTCATCGCTGTCGTTCGTACCTTCGCTAAATCACTATGCTACCATCGCTCCTTTCCATTGTGTCATCGCTGTCGTTGTACTTTTGCTTCATCACTATGCTACCATCGCTTCATCAACATCGTGTCATCGCTGTCGTTCGTACCTTCGATTCATCACTCTCATACCATCACCCCGTCACCACTGTATCATCGCTATCGTTCGTACAATCGCTTCATCACTCTCCTACCATCGCTCCATTGCTATATTATCATCGCTGTCGTTCGTACCTTCGCTTCATCACTCTCCTATCACCGCCCCGTCACCATCATGTCATCGCTTTCGTCCGTACCTTCGCTTCATCACTCTCCTACAATCGCTCCATCACCATCGTGTCATCGCTGTCGTTCTTACCTTCGCTTCATCACTCTCATAACATCACCCCGTCGCCATCGTATCATCGCTGTCGTTCGTACCTTCGCTTTATCACTATCCTACCATCACTCCATCGCCATCGTATCATCGCTGTCGTTCATACCTTTGCTTCATCACTATCTTATCATCGCTCCATCACCATCGTATCATCGCTGTAGTTGGTACCTCCGCTTCATCATTATTCTACCATCGGTCCATCGCCATCGAGATAATGCTGTCGTTCGTACCTTCACTCCATCACTATTCTATCATTGCTCCATCACCATCGTATCATCGCTGTAGTTGGTACCTCCGGTTCATCATTATCCTACCATCGCTCCATCACCATCGTGTCATCGCTGTCGTTCGTATCTCCGCTTCATCATTATTCTACCATCGGTCAGTCGCCATCGAGATAATGCTGTCGTTCGTACCTTCACTTCATCACTATTCTATCATCGCTCAGTCACCAACGTATCATCGTTGTCGTTCGTACCTTCGATTCATCATTATCCTATCATCGCTCTATCACTATCGTGTCATCGCTGTCGTTCGTACCTTCGCTCCATCACTATCTTACCACCGCTCAAACACCATCGTGTCATCGCTGTCGTTAGTTTGCGTTATCATCATCCTACCAATGCTCCATCACCATCGTGTCATCGCTGTCGTTCGTACCTTCGCTTCATCATTATCCTACCATCGCTCCATCACCATCGTGTCATCGCTGTCGTTCGTATCTCCGCTTCATCATTATTCTACCATCGGTCCATCGCCATCGAGATAATGCTGTCGTTCGTACCTTCACTTCATCACTATTCTATCATCGCTCAGTCACCATCGTATCATCGCTGTTGTTCATACCTTCGATTCATCACTATCCTATCATCGCTCTATCACTATCGTGACATCGCTGTCGTTCGTACCTTCGCTCCATCACTATCTTACCACCGCTCAAACACCATCGTGTCATCGCTGTCGTTAGTGTGCGTTATCATTATCCTACCATCGCTCCATCACCATCGTGTCATCGCTGTCGTTCGTACCTTCGCTTCATCATTATCTTACCATCGCTCAATCACTATCGTGTCATCGCTGTCGTTTGTACCTTTGCTTCATCACCATCCTGCCATAGCTTCATCATCATCGTGTCATTGCTGTCGTTCTTACCTTCGCTTCATCATTATCCTACCATCACCCAAACACTATCGTGTCATCGCTGTCGTTCGTACCTTTGCTTCATCATTATCTTACCATCGCCCAATCACTATCGTGTCATCGCTGTCGTTCGTACCTTCGCTTCATTGCTATCCTGCCATCGCTCCATCACCATCGTGTCATTGCTGTCGTTCGTACCTTCGCTTCATCATTATCCTACCATCGCCCAATCACTATCGTGTCATCGCTGTCGTTTGTACCTTTGCTTCATCACTATGCTACCATCACTCTATCACCATCTTGTCATCGCTGTCGTTGTACTTTTGCTTCATCACTATGCTACCATTGCACCATCTCCATCGTATCATCGTTGTCGTTCGGACCTTCGCTTTATCACTATCCTTCCATCGCTCCATCACCATCGTGCCATCGCTGTCGTTCGTACCTTCGCTTCATTACTCTCCTACCATCACCCAGTCACCATCGTGTCATCGCTGTCATTCGTACCTTCGCTTCATCATTATCCTACCATGGCTCCATCACCATCGTGTCATCGCTGTCGTTCGTACCTTCGCTTCATCATTATCCTACCATCGCCCAATCACTATCGTGTCATCGCTGTCGTTCGTACCTTCGCTTCTTCGCTATCCTGCCATTGCTCCATCACCATCGTGTCATTGCTGTTGTTCGTATCTTCGCTTTATCACTATCCTACTTTCGCTCCATCACCATCATGTCATCGCTGTCGTTCGTACCTTCGCTTCATTGCTATCCTGCCATCGCTCCATCACTTTCGTGTCATTGCTGTTGTTCGTATCTTTGCTTAATCACTATCCTACTTTCGCTCCATCACCCTCATGTCATCGCTGTTGTTCGTACTTTCGCTTCATTATTCTCCTACCATCACCCAGTCACCGTCATGTCATCGTTGTCGTTCGTACCTTCGCTTCATCACTATCCTACTTTCGCTCCATCACTATCGTGTCATCGCTGTTGTTCGTACTTTCGCTTCATTATTCTCCTACCATCACCCAGTCACCGTCATGTCATCGTTGTCGTTCGTACCTTCGCTTCATCACTATCCTACCATCGCTCCATCACCATCGTGTCATCGCTGTTGTTCGTACTTTCGCTTCATTATTCTCCTACCATCACCCAGTCACTATCATGTCATCGTTGTCGTTCGTACCTTCGCTTCATCACTATCCTACCATCGCTCCATCACCATCGTGTCATCGCTGTTGTTCGTACTTTCGCTTCATTATTCTCCTACCATCACCCAGTCACCGTCATGTCATCGTTGTCGTTCGAACCTTCGCTTCATCACTATCCTACCATCGCTCCATCACCATCGTGTCATCGCTGTCGTTCGTACCATCGCTTCATCACTAACCCACCATCACTCCATCACTATCGTGTCATTGCTGTCGTTGGTACCTTCGCTTAATCATTATCCTACCATCGCTTCTTCACCATTGTGTCATCGCTCTCGTTCGTACCTTCGCTTCATTGCTATCCTGCCATCGCTCCATCACCATCGTGTCATCGCTGTCATTCGTACCTTCGCTTTATCACTATCCTGCCATCGCTCCATCACCATCGTGCCATCGCTGTCGTTCGTACCTTCGCTTCATTACTCTCCTACCATCACCCAGTCACCGTCATGTCATCGTTGTCGTTCGTACCTTCGCTTCATCACTTTCCTACCATCGCTCCATCACCATCATGTCATCGCTGTCGTTCGTACCTTCGCTTCATCACTATCCTACCATCGCTCCATCACCATCGTGTCATCGCTGTCGTTCGTACCTTCGCTTCATTACTCTCCTACCATCACCCAGTCATCGTCATGTCATCGCTGTTGTTCGTATCTTCGCTTCATCACTATCCTACCATCGCTCCATCACCATCGTGTCATCGCTGTTGTTCGTATCTTCGCTTAATCACTATCCTACTTTCGCTCCATCACCATCGTGTCATCGCTGTTGTTCGTACTTTCGCTTCATTACTCTCCTACCATCACCCAGTCACCGTCATGTCATCGTTGTCGTTCGTACCTTCGCTTCATTGCTATCCTGCCATCGCTCCATCACTATCGTGTCATCGCTGTTGTTCGTATCTTCGCTTCATTGCTATCCTGCCATCACCCCATCACCATCGTGTCATTGCTGTTGTTCGTATCTTCGCTTAATCACTATCCTACTTTCGCTCCATCACCATCGTGTCATCGCTGTTGTTCGTACTTTCGCTTCATTACTCTCCTACCATCACCCAGTCACCGTCATGTCATCGTTGTCGTTCGTACCTTCGCTTCATTGCTATCCTGCCATCGCTCCATCACTATCGTGTCATCGCTGTTGTTCGTATCTTCGCTTCATTGCTATCCTGCCATCACCCCATCACTATCGTGTCATTGCTGTTGTTCGTACCTTCGATTCATCACTATCCTACCATCGCTCCATCACCATCGTGTCATCGCTGTCGTTCGTACTTTCGCTTCATTACTCTCCTACCATCACCCAGTCACCGTCATGTCATCGTTGTCGTTCGTACCTTCGCTTCATCACTATCCTACCATCGCTCCATCACCATCGTGTCATCGCTGTCGTTCGTACCTTCGCTTCATCACTATCCTACCATCGATCCATCACCATCGTGTCATCGCTGTCGTTCGTACCTTCGCTTCATCAGTATCCTACCATGGCTCCATCACCATCGTGTCATCGCTGTCACAAATAAACAGGCACTTAGAAATTCTTATCTGTTTTACCCATACACATTTACACATGCTTTCCAGTTATGTAGGGCGCCGTCTCAAGATCAGTGTCACAAGCACATATTATAATCATTCGATTTTAACTGCATGTAGATCTTTCTCTATTTGAAAACATACTCAATCACCCTGACTGATTGAAACGATCTCAGTGTATTACGTGTTGATTTTTAAATGACCATTTTCACGTTGTCAGATAATAAGTGTTACATTTGAAATTGATTATAATTATATAAACACCCATGTCAGGACACACCCAACGCTGAACGTTTATTTTTGTCTGCCTGCCCGCTGTCTGTCTGTCTGCCTGCCTGCCTGCCTGCCTGCCTGCCTGCCCGCCCGCCCGTCCGTCCGTCCGTCCGTCCGTCCGTCTGTCCGTCCGTCCGTACGTATGTAGCAGCACTTGTGGGGTGAGTTGCCAGTACAGAATGGACTTGTGGGGTTTTTTGGTACTTGTGGGGTGAAATGTTCACCCCACAAGTGCGAATACCCATGCAAATGGACTTGTGGGGTTAATTTCATTTTCTTCACATTTTTCTTTTCCTTTTTTTTCACCTTTTTTCATTCTTTTTTAGTGTCATTAGGGTTGGATCTCAAGGTTTGTGATATTAGGGTTAGAAAGAAAATAGTTTTTGTTTTGTTTTCGGAAAAAAAAAGATGTTTTATAACATATCAAAACGTCACCCCACAACTACACTTCCAGCAGAACGGACGTCCGTCCGTCCGTCCGTCCGTCCGTCCGTGTCCGGACGCCCGCCCGCCCGCCCGTCCGTCCGTCCGTCCGTCTGTCCGTCCGTACGTCTGGAGCGGCAGTTGTGGGTTTCGTTGCCAGTACAGAATGGCATAGTGGGTTTTTTTTTTGGTACTTTTGGGGTGCATTTTTTTCACATTTTTCTTTTACTTTTTTTCTCACCTTTTTTCATTCTTTTTTAGTGTCATTAGGGTTGGATCTCAAGGTTTGTGACATTAGGGTTAGAAAGAAAATAGGTTTTGTTTTGTTTTATGAAAAAAAAGATGTTTTATCACATAAAAAAAACGCACCCCATAACATCACTTCCACCAGAACGTCCGTCCGTCCGTCCGTCCGTCCGTCTGGAGCAGCAGTTGTGGGTTGCGTTGCCAGTACAGAATGGCATTGTGGGTTTTTTGGTATTGCACCCTTCAAGTGCGAAAACCCGTCCAAATGGCATTGTGGGGTTAATTTCATTTTTTTCACATTTTTCTTTTACTTTTTTTCATCTTTTTTCCTTCTTTTTTAGTTTCATTAGGGTTTGATCTCAAGGTTTGTGACATTAGGGTTAGAAAGAAAGTAGATTTTGTTTTGTTTAATGAAAAAAAAAGATGTTTCATAACATATAAAACCGCACCCAACAACAAAACTTCCACCAGAACGTCCGTCCGTCCGTCCGTCCGTCCGTCCGTCCGTCCGTCCGTCCGTCCGTCCGTACGTCTGGAGCAGCAGTTGTGGGTTGTGTTACCAGTATAGAATGGCATTGTGGGTTTTTTGGTACCTGTGGGGTGCAATGTTCACCCCACAACTGCGAAAACCCGTCCAAATGGCATTGTGGGGTTAATTTCATTTTTTTTTCACATTTTTCTTTTACTTTTTTTCACCTTTTTTCATTCTTTTTTAGTGTCATTAGGGTTTGATCTCAAGGTTTGTGACATTAGGGTTAGAAAGAAAATAGGTTTTGTTTTGTTTTATGAAAAAAAAGATGTTTTATAACATATAAAAACCGCACCCCATAACATCACTTCCACCAGAACGTCCGTCCGTCCGTCCGTCCGTCTCTCTGTCTGTCTGTCTGTCTGTCTGTCTGTCTGTCTGTCTGTCTGCGCCTGCTGTCTGCCCGTCTCCGTCCGTCCGTCCGTCCGTCCGTCCGTCTGTCTATCTTGTCTGTCTGTTTGTCACACACGAATGGGTATCTAAGTGTCTAGGGATTATGGTTAGTAATGTTTTGGACGGTTAAAAAAATTATGTGGCTATTTCTAGACACTTTAAAATTGATTTTATGTGACAAAATTTGCTGGTCTGTCCGTCTTTATGTTTGTCTGTCACAGACGAATTGGTATCTAAGAGTCTAGGGATTATGTTCAGTAATGTTTTGGACGGTTGAAAAAATATGTGGCTATTTTTAGACACTTTTAAATTGATTTTATGTCGCTAAATTTGTTGTGTGGCTAAACTTTAGCCATTCAAGTAATCAGTTTGGCGCATAGAAGCTACTTTAATATACAATTATTAAAACGTCCGTCCGTCCGTACGTCTGGAGCGGCAGTTGTGGGTTGCGTTGCCAGTACAGAATGGCATTGTGGGTTTTTTTGGTACTTGTGGGGTGCAATGTTCACCCGTCCAAATGGCATTGTGGGGTTAATTCCATTTTTTCACATTTTTCTTTTACTTTTTTTCACCTTTTTTCATTCTTTTTTAGTGTCATTAGGGTTGGATCTCAAGGTTTGTGACATTAGGGTTAGAAACAAAATAGGTTTTGTTTTATTTTATGAAAAAAAGATATTTTATAACATATTTCTTATGTATTAGTATTATCATTATATTATTATTATTATTTATTATTATTGTTATTATTATTGTTGTTGTTGTTGTTGTCGTTGTTGTTGTCGTTGTTGTTGTCGTTGTCGTTGTCGTTGTCGTTGTCGTCGTCGTCGTCGTCGTCGTCGTCGTTGTCGTTCAGGACTGACACCACTCTGACACCACTATTATCTCCCTTGAGTACTCTGGACCTACAGATGAAGGAGGTAGATATAAAATTTTAGTTCACTTTTTCTTCATTTTACAGGACTTTGTACTGCAGTACTTTGTTTTTTCCTAGCATGAGTTAAAATGGTCAATATTTAAGAAATCACCGCTGAAAATGTGATGCTGATTCCAGCTTTCTGGACAATTCTGTGTCATTTCAGAATTGTTGGTTCGAACCGCATCGTTGGCGAATAGTTGACATGTTATTACTCTGGAAATTGATTGTTGACTATTACACTTCACATAGGGCTCCATTGTAACATTTATGTCCAAAACAGAGTGAAAATTTAATTTCTGCAGCATGTGTCTGGGCCCAAATTCTTCACTGTTTCAAGATATGCAATTATAAAGAAAAAAAAGTATACCTTAACCAGGTTTTTTTTTTTTACATTTAATGCTTTTGTGGGACCTATCAATTTCCAGAGTAATAATATGTCAACTATTCGCCCTAGATGCGGTTCGAACCAACAATTCTGAAATGACACAGAATTGTCGAGAAAGCTGGTATCAGCATCAAATTTTCAGTGGTGATTTCTAAAATACTGACCATTTAACTCATGCTAGCAAAAAACAAAACATTGCAGTACAAAGCCTTGAAAAAAGAAGAAAAAGAGAACGTTGTCGGCGTCGTCGGCGTCGTCGTCGTCATCATTATCATTTTCATTATCATTATCACCATAGCCATCAATATTATTAATGGGCATGCACTATTCATCCATATTGTTTTCCTTATATATATACTTGACGCCTTAAAAACGCAAGTATGGAATTGTATCAAATCTAGATGACGCAAGTACGGGTATTGTATCAAATCTAGATGACGCAAGTATGGGTATTGTATCAAATCTAGATGACAAAAGTAGGGGTATTGTATCAAATCTAGATAGCGCAAGTAAGGGTATTGTATCAAATCTAGATGACGCAAGTACGGGTATTGTATCAAATCTAGATGACGCAAGTATGGGTATTGTATCAAATCTAGATGACAAAAGTAGGGGTATTGTATCAAATCTAGATAGCGCAAGTAAGGGTATTGTATCAAATCTAGATGACGCAAGTACGGGTATAGTATCAAATCTAAATGACGCAAGTATGGGTATTGTATCAAATCTAGATAGCGCAAGTATGGGTATTGTATCAAATCTAGATATGGCATGAACGATAAACTGAGACAAAACTTTCTTACTTTAGCGTTAAATTTTATTCCAACAGTTGAAAAAAGGAGAAAAGATCTTGGATAAAAACTATATTCAATATCTAAAATATGTCAGTGTAAAAAAAGTTTTTAAAGGTGTAAAGTATATGAGCAATATTGTTCGAACTGTTTAAGTCTGTATTTACATTGTCCAAAATGACAGTCTTCATGAGGTGTATAATATTTATTATATTTGATATGACATAAATACATCAAGTGCAGTAAAGCCTGTGTCAGTGGCCACCTCTATTAAGCAACCACTTGTCTTAAAATGCCACATTTTCAATTTACCTTTTTTTTTAAATTTTTGTTGTAATCAACCTGTATTAAACCATCTGCCAGTTTTGCTCGTTCACTTGAGTGACTGCTTAAAACAGGTTTGACTGTTCTAAGATTCAGCAAGTCACTATGACACAGCCATGTTATTGGTAACTAACTGAGTACGCAACCGCTTGATGACTCCATCTACTCTTACACCTTCGTGACGTACGCGTCGATTTCATCACTTACGTATCTATTATGGTATTATGCACATGATGCGATATCTGATTGAGATACGTATTTCCTCTTGTTTCACTTTACGTTACCTGAGTAATGGATATATCACAGGATAAACTGACAACTCCTCCTCCGTCATCTCATTACTTCTCAGCTGACCTGCCTGACAAGTTAACCGATTGGTCGATTGTTAAGCGAGGCTAATTATGTTTATTGAAGTAATTATACAAAAAAGTACAAGTGTTTTTTTCTGTCATTACCCGCGTATTGTGATTGATGACTTGAGCAAAACCAAACCAACGTCGATTAAGTTTGACGTCATTTCCTAGCCGTTATCACTGGTGATATAAATGTTGTAATTTAGAAAAGAGCAGTCACTTTTTGCACAGAAAAGGATACGAGAGTACGTTTTGGATACTAATCTACAATAGCAAAACTTGTACAACACCGATAATTGCTTAAAGTGCAAACTCTTCGAGGAATTTGGATTTTCTATAGTGGCCAACCATAAACATTATTTGAATTAAATACACATATCAAATTAGGTCTGGATTAATTATCAACCATGATGTTAGAGAACATTTCCACATTTTTCGTCCTCGTAATTTTCGTAGCTGGACAGGATTTGGGACCTGACCCTCCTGGTCAGGAGTTAACCCCAAGCCAAGGCAATAATGAGCCAAACTTGGGACCTAATCCTCCTGGTTTCACGGAGCAACAGCCAAGCGAAAACAATATGGCGGAGCCAAACTTAGGACCTAACCCTCCTGGTGTTGACATAATTGCGACTGATACTACAGGATCGGGACAAGGTACACAGGGCACTACTGTACAAACTGATTCAGGTACAAATTCTGGAACAGGAGGCCAGATAAGTTCGGCTGACCCCGTGAGTTCTGTGTCAAGAGGTAATGCCATGGGCACTGCAGGAACGGGTTTGATGGGCAATAGAATGGATATAGGGGGAATGGATGGAATGGGAACCAGAGGTATGATGGGAATGGGAACCAGAGGTATGATGAGGGGAATGGGAGCGAGACCTGGGATGGCTGGGATGGGAGCAGGAGCAGGGATGGGCAGGATGGGTGGCCTTGGTATGGGAGCGGGAAATATGATGGGTGGAATGGGTAGTCGTGGTATGGGTGATCGTGGTATGGGAGCGGGAAATATGTTGGGTGGAATGGATGGCCAGGGTATGGGAGCGGGAAGTTTGACGGGTGGGATAGGTGGCCGTGGTATGAGACCGGGAGGTATGCTGGGTGGAATGGGTGGCCGTGGTATGGGAGCGAGAAGTATGATGGGTGGCATGGATGGCCAGGGTATGGGAGCGGGAAGTATGATGGGTGCCCGTGATATGAGATCGGGAGGTATGATGGGTGGAATGGGTGGCCGTGATATGGGAGCGAGTGTGCGTGGTGGTTCCAGTAGATTTCCGGGTATGGGTGACGGACGCTTTAGGTCAGGCGAATTATCAATGGGAATGGGATCAGGTTTCCGAATGGGAGGTCGGGGTAGAGAGCAGATGCCAATGTCACCTGGTTTCGATGCAATGGGATTTGGAATGGGAATGACAGGAATGGGTTCTAGAATGGGCGGACTGAGATCTGGAATGGGAAGAATGAACTCTGGGATGGGAAGTATGGGTTCCCAAATGGGAAATCTTGGTTCCTCAGGAGGTATGGGTTCTGGGATGGGAAGAATCGGTTCAATGGATCCTCGCACGGGTAGTATGGGTTCTAGAGCCGGAACCATGGGTACCGGAATGAGAAGCACGGCTTCCACTGGAGGCATGCTTTCTGGAATGGGATCTGGAATGGGATCTGGAATGGGATCTGGAATGAGAAGAATGGAACCTGGAATGGGAACCATGGGAGGTATGGGGTCTGGAATGGGAAGAATGGGACCTGCCATGGGTTCCATGGGAGGTATGGGTTCTAGAATGGGACCTGGAATGGGAAGAATGGAATCTGGAAGGGGAAGCACGGGTCCTATGGGAGGTATGGGTTCCACTGGAAGTATGGGTTCTGGGAATCCACTCATTGGAGGTATGGATTTATCGGGTCGCATGGGAAGAATGTTACCTGGAATGGGAAACATGGATTTTAATGGTAACATGGGCGGATTGGGAGGCATGGGTTCTGGAATGACAAGTATGAGTTCTGGAATGGGTATGTCTGGGATGGGTTCATTGATGGACACACGAATGGGTATGTCTGGTGGATCAATGCAGGGAAACAGAAGTGCCCCAGGCCAGGGAATAGGCACCAGTGGAATGGGCTTCGGGATGGGAATGAACGGTGGCTCTGGTATGGGACGTCGTATGTCCGGTGGAGCAATTAGTGGTGGAATGGGCGGAATGAGCGGAATGGGTGGAATGGGCGGCATGACAGGACTGCCAGGTTCATCCTTCTCCACCGGATCAATGCTTCCTGGCTCTAATTTCAGAAACAGAATGACACGATTTGCACAAATGGGTAAGTTAGTTTATACTTGTAGTTTTATTGTTCAAATTTGAACTACGTGTAGTCATATTATACCTGTGTGTGTCAATAACAAGTAACTCAGGGATTGAAAAATACCATAAGACGTATGTTTAAACTTATTTATTTTACATCGATTGTGAAAAAAGTTCTTATAGTTTAGATAAAGCACGCTTAAAGTCTTCCACGGTAGAACCAGTACTAAGCATATGTGGATATTCTGTCTTGCTCAAGGACACTACACACAGCCGAAGCGGAGGTTCGACCGGTATATCCAACAATCCGATGTTATACCATTAAACCACATGTTCTACACATTTAATGTATGAACTGTGCGTTTACCATATGTAATTTGTTTTTCATGTACCAACATCGACTGCAATACAATAGCTCTCATGTCACTTATGAAGTACAGCAAATGGTTCGATTCAAATGTTTTTTTGTTATGTTAATGCTGTCAAACTACAATCAGTGGTAATTGTAGACTTTATGTGCAATGGCTCGAGGCAGACTAGATTCTTAAGTACAAAAGAAAAACTATATTCCCTGCTCAGTCTATGAGTAACTTGTAGTCTGGTCAGTAAACCATGCTCCATCTGTGAGTAACTTGTAGTCTGGTCAGTAGACACTACTCAGTCTGTGAGTAACTTGTAGTCTGGTCAGTAGACACTACTCAGTCTGTTAGTAACTTGTAGTCTGGTCAGTAGACCCTGCTCAGTTTGTGAGTAACTTGTAGTCTGGTCAGTAGTCCCTGCTCAGTCTGTGAGTAACTTTTAGTGTGGTCAGTAGAACCTGATCAGTCTGTGAGTTACTTGTAGTCTGGTCAATAGACCCTGCTCAGTCTGTGAGTAACTTGTAGTCTGGTCAGTAGACCCTGCTCAGTCTGTGAGTAACTTGTAGTGTGGTCAGTAAACCCTGTCAAGTCTATGAGTAACTTGTAGTCTGGTCAGTAGACCCTGCTCAGTCTGTGAGCAACTTGTAGTCTAGACAGTAGACCCTGCTCAATCTGTGAGTAACTTGTAGTCTGGTCAGTAGACCCTGCTCAGTCTGTGAGTAACTTGTAGTCTAGTCAGTAGACCCTGCTCAGTCTGTGAGTGTAACTTGTAGTCTGGTCAGTAGACCCTGCTCAGTCTGTGAGTAACTTGTAGTGTGGTCAGTAGACCCTGCTCAGTTTGTGAGTAACTTGTAGTCTGGTCAGTAGACCCTGTTCAGTATGTGAGTAACTTGTAGTCTGGTCAGTAGACCCTGCTCAGTCTGTGAGTAACTTGTAGTCTAGTCAGTAGACCCTGCTCAGTCTGTGAGTAACTTGTAGTCTGGTCAGTAGACCCTGCTCAGTCTGTGAGTAACTTGTAGTCTGGTCAGTAGACCCTGCTCAGTTTGTGAGTAACTTGTAGTCTGGTCACTAGACCCTGCTCAGTCTGTGAGTAACTTGTAGTCTGGTCAGTAGACCCTGCTCAGTCTTAGAGTAACTTGTAGTCTGGTCAGTAGACCCTGCTCAGTCTGTGAGTAACGTGTAGTCTGGTCAGTAGACCCTGCTCAGTCTGTGAGTAACTTGTAGTCTGGTCAGTAGACCCTGCTCAGTCTGTGAGTAACTTGTAGTCTGGTCAGTAGACCCTGCTCAGTCTGAGAGTAACTTGAAGTGTGGTCAGTAGACCCTGCTCAGTCTGTGAGTAACTCGTAGTCGGGTCAGTAAACCCTGGTCAGTCTGTGAGTAACTCGTAGTGTGGTCAGTAGACCCTGCTCAGTCTGTGAGTAACTTGTAGTGTGGTCAGTAGACCCAGCTCAGTCTGTGAGTAACTTGTAGTCTGGTCAGTAGACCCTGCTCAGTCTGTGAGTAACTCGTAATTTGGTCAGTAGACCCAGCTCAGTCTGTGAGTAACATGTAGTGTGGTCAGTAGACCCTGCTCAATCTTTGAGTAATCCGTAGTCTGGTCAGTAGACCCTGCTCAGTCTGTGAGTAACTCGTAATTTGGTCAGCAGACCCTGCTCAGTCTGTGAGTAACTCGTAATCTGGTCAGTAGACCCTGCTCAGTCTGTGAGAAACTCGTAGTCGGGTCAGTAAACCCTGCTCGGTCTGTGAGTAAATTTTAGTCTGGCTATCAAGGGCCATTGTGATATAATTCAATGACAATCACCAGAACAAATAGAAAATCTTACTATTTATAAGCATACAGTAACCATCAAAATGAAGAACTTATTTTTTTGGAACTTTGTTTTATTTGTTTGATTACTTTAAATCAATCAGTTAATTGCATAATAACGTGGTCACACAGAAATAGTTGTGGCGAATGATGTCATTGCATCTCGTCTCTTTTCATCAAAATACACATGTCCTGCATACAGTCACTCAGTTTCAAATACATTTACATGTCCGTCAATTGTTTGTTAATGATTTTATTTCAATGTAAATGATTATTTCTAATTTTGCTTTATTCCAGCGAGTCCCGAATACGTGTTCCCCCCAGCTACTGGTAAGTATTTCAGAAACAGATAAGTAGCGTTGCTTTACAATTTGTATTTAAGCATATCTAACGTCAGGGTGCGTTCAGACGTACACCACACTTTACATGTTTTCGAATATTTGAAGGGAATATATCAGGATTTTTCAAAATTTTAAAATTTTAAGTTTTTTTTTCAATATACCATGTCGATATTTACTCACTGACCCCGTATTGCCAAAAGGATATCTATTAAAACATGTCAAAATGATATATTGAAATGAGCTTTTCAAACTAGAGCTAGGTTAGACTAAAATATTTTTCATTTCCCGCTGAAAATGGCAACATATTTAGTTAGGTATTAAATGATACACGTGATGTCATTTTGATTTTCAATTTGATCCGTTAAATACACGTAGTCAAAAATATTTTCAACTAAGGAAGAGTCCGAATGATGATGCTAAGGTCGTCAAACAGTAATAAGTGCTGTCTATTTTTAGAATGGGGATTTCGTTTTCAAGTTTATCACTCCAATTTACACATGGATTATTTGACAAACTATACTATTCGGTTTATATTTATTAATGATAATGAGATCTTTTTATCCATTTTGATTATTATTTTCTTTTTAAGAAATTTATAGCTATTCATCCTGATACACTCCCTTTAATTGTTTCTGTCATATTGGTTTGTGACACTATTAGAAAACATTAAACGATGAATTGTGATAAACATAATATAAACTTATCTTATTTATTTTACTTCGATTGTGAAACAAGTTACAATAACTTATACAAATCACGCTCGACGTCTTCCTGGATAGAACCAGTACTAAACATATGCGGAAACGTGTCTTGCTCAAGGACACCGCATATAGCCGTGGCGGAGGATCAAACCCATTACCCGAAATAAATGTTAACGACAGTATGATACCATAAAAAAAATGTTAACATGGACACACCGAGGCATTAACGTATCTGTTTTCAAAGTAAAACATAAGTTTATAATACAAATGCATCAAAATATAGAAATGAATATATATATATATATATTCGTTTATTAGAGTCTCATCATACAACAATGAACATAATATTTAAATTATAATTTACACAGATATTACATACTTTGGCATTCTCTACAGAACTGTAAGAGACACTTTGTCAATATTTTAATATCACAGTAATTATGCAATACTAAAATAACACATACAATCACACTATAATACACTTACTAGTTAAAAGGTGTAAAGCCATTGTTAATCCGGACAAAAGAAGACTATGAATCTTCATTTTATTCATTTGTCTATAACAGTATTAAAATAAGTTCTATTAATCTACTACTTCTATAAACATTAGCAAAAGGGCAGAAATTTTTTTTTTATAAAAAATCATTTATCGCCTCAAATCAGATTTGGGTGGACCTGATTAACATTGACAGTGCATTCATTACTAAAATTTCCAATAACAAATAAAACAATACCAATAATAGTGACTCTGATTATATGCCGTCTCATCCAAACAGCGTCTAGGTACAGGTACCCGACCACAGCGTCCAGGTACAGGTACCCGATCAGCAGAACTCACCGTTCTGGTGTGTCAAGACGTAAGTAAAGTCATGTGTACAGCTTGTCAAATTTTAAATGACATTATTACATGCTGCTTGCTTGAAATACCGAGAAAGTACATAATACAAAACATCAACCGCTACAATAGCTTTTGTACATATATGCAGTGTTTAGCCGGGTTTACCTGATAGTATGCGTCAGGTTTTCTAACTGCTTTTAAAAAACGGAAATAGCTTTTATTACACATATCGACGCCACACCCACTACAAGACATGATGTCCCGCCCATTATTCAACTTGATGTCCCCTCCCACCCTCCCCACCCTCCCCACCCTCCCCGTTATACAACTTGATGCTCTACACATTATACAACTTGATGCCTCACCCATTATACAACTTGATCTCTCATCCATCATGTAACTTGGTGCCCCTTCCATTATATACAACTTGGTACCACATCCATTATGCAACATTACACAACACAGCGCTCCACCGATTATACATCTTGATTATCCATCGGTTATAAAAGGTAATGCCCTGCCATTATAAAACTTGGTGCCCGACCCAATATACAAATTGCTATCCCACCCATTACACAACGTGACACCCATCCCATTATACAACTTGATGCCCCAACCATTATACAATTTGATGTCCCATCCCTTATACGACTTATTGTTCATTCATTATACAACTTGATGCCTCACCCAATATACAACTTGATGCCCCACCCATTGTTCAACTTGATGCCCCGCCCTTTATACAACTTGATGCTCATTCATTATACACCTTGATGCCCACCCATTATACAACTTGATGTCCACCCATTATACAACTTGATGCCCACACCCATTATACAACGTGATGCCTCACCCATTATACAACTTGATGTCCAAACCCATTATACAACTTGATTCCCCGCCACTTATATAACTTGGAGCCCACCATTATACAACTTGATGCCCACACCCATTATACAACTTGATGCCCACCCATTATACAACTTGATGTCCACCCATTATACAACTTGATGCCTCACCCATTATGCAACTTGATGCCCCACCCATTATACAACTGGATTCCCCGCCACTTATACAACTTGGAGCCCAACCATTAAACAACTTGATGCCTCACCCATTATACAACTTGCTACCCACCCATTATACAACTTGATGCCCACCCATTATACAACTTGATGCCTCACCCATTATACAACTTGATGCCACACCCATTATGCAACTTGATGCCCCACCCATTATACAACTGGATTCCCCGCCACTTATACAACTTGGAGCCAAACCATTAAACAACTTGATGCCCCACCCATTATACAACTTGATTCCCCGCCACTTATACAACTTGGAGCCCAGCCATTAAACAACTTGATGCCTCACCCATTATACAACTTGATGCCCACACCCAGTATACAACTTGATACCCACCCATTAAACAACTTGATGCTCTGCCCATTATACAACTTGATGCCCCGCCCATTAAACAACTTTATGCTCTGTCTATTATACAACTTGTTGCCCCGCCTATTATGCGACTTGATGCTCTGCTCGTTTTACAACTTGTTGTCCAAACCCATTATACAACTTGCTGCCCCACCCACTATACAACTTGATGTCCCACCAATTATACAACTTGATGCCCCGCACATTATACCACTTGGTACCCACTCATTACACAACTGGATACTAAAACAATTTTACCCATTCATAAAACTATCTGCAAGCTTAGTTACTTTATTACAATTTCAATGTTCAATGTGCAAGACATGCGTGGCGTATGACATGTGGCTATACAGTTATCAAAATAAGTACAATATGGGAAATGTTGCTCTCTTTTATTTCTGAGTTAAATTACTCTACTCTATTTATGAAGAGTTACTCTCGAAAAGTATAGTCTATATTAATAAAGATAACTCTGACGTGAATTTAAAGACGGCTTTTTTTACAATTTTTCACTGACTTTTTTTCTGAAAATTATTTGTGCTTGTGCTTGCTTAATGCAGTGGGCTGCATCTACATTATCTACAGCTTACTTGCAAATGGGAATAAAAATATACAAATTATACCATAAAATGACTATGATATGATATGATATGATATGATATGATATGATATATATATATATATATATATATATATATATATATATATATATATATATATATATATATATATATATATATATATACATACATACATACATACATACATATATGTGTGTGTGTGTGTGTGTGTGTGTGTGTTACATGACTAGTTAGCTAACCTTCTTACATATTATGACTATTTTGAATTTTTCAAATTAAACCATTTTGAAATTAAATCTATATGCTACAAATGTGAAAATTAAAATAAATGTGTTTGTGTCCAGATCCATAATTTTATTTCTGTTTTGGGAAGGGCATTTACTCTATTCAATACATAATAGTCATATTTCACATTTTCTTAGCCATCTAGGATAAAAAGTGCAATACATATTTTCTTTATTCTTTTTTGTCGAAATAAAAAAAAATTAGCAATCTGTATTTTAAAACAATTTTTATTCATATTTTAAAAGCTAGCGCGACTTCAACAATTTATATAAAACACGACAAGAATATCTTCGATATTCAGTTTCAGATATATCTGTTTGGATTTGTCATCTCTCTGCCAAATATTGATATTATAGCACGCCAAGAATTAAGTCAATTGGCGAATTAATCGTTAAGATTTCGCCTAAAACATACGCTGTATGTAACATTAGATGTTTTAGAATGTTTTAACATGCAAATTAATTAAAAACATTGCAATTTGAAGTAAAATTTCAAGTACTTATATATGTTTTGTTATACATTTTAAACACAATTCGCTTAGAATGGTCTCGTTTTG
Organism: Panopea generosa; assembly: GCA_029582155.1. Classification (NCBI taxonomy): domain Eukaryota; kingdom Metazoa; phylum Mollusca; class Bivalvia; order Adapedonta; family Hiatellidae; genus Panopea; species Panopea generosa. The sequence goes on from CM055895.1 coordinate 83,255,985, forward strand.
TAGAGAATTTCATTGTGCAAAGAATTTTGACTGGTATTCAAGTGATCAATTGAAGTAAGGATAATTGATAACGAGTTTCGCGAGATATTGCGTGAATCGTTTATAAAACCTTAATCAGTTTCCTTTTCTTCTTTATATACGTCTTTTATCATTCGAAATGACAATACTGGTGTATAAAATAATGATTACATGTAATTATTTAAATGCATTATCATAAGTTACAATTCCTCTAAGTTAATGATTAGCCAATTAGAAAACAATGGGATACATTTAATTATATCTCTTGATATTAATCACAAATGTCAAGTTTATAACTAATTATGACTAATTGGTATCAGTCAGGAAATGAGCTTACAATTTTGTAATTAATTAAAAAAATAACACTGGTGACAGTTTATTAAGTGTTATATAATTATAAAGTAAAAATGTTCTCAGTCCCACATATACACCGATGTGGATCTGTTAGTCGGCAAGATGCACCCTCGCCCCATATACACCGGTGTGATTATGTCACCTGGCAAGGTTTTACCACATCTATATACATCGGTGTAAATATGTCGTCCGGCAAGGTTTTACCACATCTATATCGACCGGTGTGAGTATGTCATCCGGCAAGGCTTTACCACATCTATATACACCGTTGTGATTATGTCATCCGGCAAGGTTTTACCACATCTATATACACCAGTGTGAATATGTCATCCGGCAAGGTTTTACCACATCTATATACGCCGGTGTGAATATGTGATCCGGCAAGGTTTAACCACCTCTATATACATCGGTGTGAATATGTCATCAGGCAAGGTTTTACCACATCTATATTCACCGGTGTGAATATGTCATCCGGCAAGGTTGTGCCACCTCTATATACACTGGTGTGAATATGTCATCCGGCAAGGTTTTGCCATCTGTATATACATCGGTGTGAATATGTCATCCGGCAAGGTTTTGCCACCTCTATATACACCGGTGTGATTATGTCATCCGGCAAGGTTTTGCCACCTCTATATACACCGGTGTGATTATGTCATCCGGCAAGGTTTTGCAACCTCTATATACACCGGTGTGAATATGTCATCCGGCAAGGTTTAACTACATCTATATACACCGTTGTGATTATGTCATCTGCCAAGGTTTTGCCACCTCTAAATACACCGGTGTGAGTATGTCATCCGGCAAGGTTTTAGCATCTCTATATACACCGATGTGAATCTGTCAGTCGGCAAGATGCACCCTCGCACCATATACACCGGTGTGAATATGTCATCCTGCAAGGTTTTACCACATCTATATACACCGGTATGACTATGTCATCCGGCAAGGTTTTACCACATTTATATACACCGGTGTGAATATGTCATCCAGGCAGGTTTTACCACCTCTATATACAACGGTGTGAATATGTCATCCGGCAAGGTTTTACCACATCTATATACACCGATGTGAGTATGTCATCCAGCAAGGATTTACCACATCTATATACACCGATGTGAATATGTCAGTCGGCAAAATGCACCCTAGCCCCATATACACCGGTGTGAATATGTCATCCAGCAAGGTTTTACCACCTCTTTATACATAAGTGTGAATATGTCATCCGGCAAGGTTTTACCACCTCTATATACACCGGTGTGAATATGTCATCCGGCAAGGTTTTACCACCTCTATATACATCGGTGTGAATATATGATCCGGCAAGGTTTTGCCACCTCTATATACATCGGTGTGAATATGTCAACCGGCAAGGTTTTGCCACCTCTATATACATCGGTGTGAATATGTTATCTGACAAGGTTTCACCACATCTTTATACATCGGTGTGAATATGTCAACCGGCAAGGTGCACCCTTGTCCCATATATACACTGGTGTGAATATGTCAACCGGCAAGGTGCCAAAATCTCCATACATACAGGTGTAAATATGTCACCCGGCAATGTGCCCCTTTCTCCTATATACATCGGTGTGAATTTGTCAGCTGGCAAGGTGCCCACATCTCCATACACACAGGTGTGAATCTGTCAGCCGGCAATGTGCCCCTTTCCCAATATATACATCGGTGTGAATTTGTCAGCCGGCGGGGTGTCCACATCTCATTACACACAGGTGTGAATCTGTCAGCCGGCAATGTGCCCCTTTCTCCTATATACGTCAGTGTGAATTTGTCAGCCGGCAAGGTGCCCACATCTCCATACACACAGGTGTGAATCTGTCAGCCGGCAATGTGCCCCTTTCCCCTATATACGTCAGTGTGAATTTGTCAGCCGGCAAGGTGCCCACATCTCCATACACACAGGTGTGAATCTGTCAGCCGGCAATGTGCCCCTTTTCCCTATATACATCAATGTAAATTTGTCAGCCGGCAAGGTGCCCACATCTCCATACACACAGGTGTGAATCTGTCAGCCGGCAATGTGCCCCTTTTCCCTTTATACATCAGCGTGAATTTGTCAGCCGGCAAGGTGCCCACATCTCCATACACACAGGTGTGAATCTGTCAGCCGGCAATGTGCCCCTTTTCCCTATATACATCAGTGTGAATTTGTCAGCCGGCAAGGTGCCAACATCTCTATACATACAGGTGTGAATATGTCAGCAGGCGAGGTGCCGCTTTCCCTTTATATACATCGGTGTGAATTTGTCAGCCGGCAAGGTGCCCACATCTCCATACAGAAAGGTGTGAATATGTCAGCCGGCGAGGTGCCCATATCTCACAGGTGTGAATCTGTAAGCCGGCGAGGTGCCCCTTTCTTTTATATACATCGATGTTAATATATCAGTCGGCAAGGTACCCCTTTCCCTTATATACATCGGTGTGAATCTGTCAGCCGGCAAGGTGCCAACATCTCCATACACACAGGTGTAAATATGTCAGCCGGCATAAATCAAAAGAGGTAGACAAGCTTCTACGCACCTTCAATTAATATTTCGCTTCCAGCTTATATGTTAAAATCAAATAATTTTAAAAATAAAAAAAACGAGAAGATAACATTCATTGGTGGAATCAAATAGAAAACCTCTTTTGGAGTTGAAAATGTGAAACATAAAAGCGTGATTGAAAATATACTTGTACAAATAAATCAAATGAGATGTTCATTTTCAAGTCAAAATGCTAATAAAATGCTTACATTCTTAACAAAATATGATAACATATTTATTTCACTGTTAGCAACTGTTTCATAATTGTTTGAAATACTTTATTTTGCAGACGGGGCAACACTACCACAAGGGTTTGGTTCTTTTCCAAGTAGAAGGATGTTCTAAACGAACAGTAGTACAGCGTTGGTGGTTGTATTTATTATTTGTAAGAGACAGTGTGTACCTAACCTCCGGACCTTGCCCAGAACAGGATGTTACAGATCCAACTATCATACCAGTATATGGACGCTTCAAACCGTGTTGCCAACGCCTAATCCGTTATCATCAATGAATTAATCAACGCATTTCAACGCCTCGGTCAATAATTCAACGCCTCGAGCAAATATTCCATCGCCTTAGTGTTGTTATGCAGTAATATGCTGCATCCGTTGTTACAGCACATTACAGCAAACAGCATGGTCACTGGACAATCTTAGAAATAATAAACTTAAAACCAGTACACTAGTAAAAGTTTTGTAATTTGTCATTGCTTTGTAAGTTGCTATATGTTTACATTTGTTTTGAGTGTTGTTCGTTTTTTATTTATTGCTTGTTTATGAATCGAACTTTTTATTATGCGAAATTGTACATGTAATGGAACCCCTTTGCGCAGATCGACACAAATTCAAGAAAACCCGCACTAACCCTATATCTGCACCATTGTTCAAAATAAACGATATGATTGATTGGATATAAAGTTGAATGTCATGCGTTCAAATATTCATTGTGGTCCCAAAAGAAATGCATGTATTAAAATATCAAAACACAAACTATAATTTACGTTTTCTTTTATACATCCGGGCACGGACAATGATATACTTTTCACCGTCTCTCTGTCTACCTGGCTTCAGTTTTACAAAAAATCTTAACTTGAGATTTGCCTCAACTCAATATTTTGAAATGCAACGACTCCATTTACATTGAGCATTTTGCAAGTTTTCCCTTACCAACAATTAAAAATATGTTCCAACTTTCCACAATTCTGTGTGGTCATTTAATGTGCAATGAGTTCAAGTAATTATTTAGAGAAATTGAGATTTGTGAGTTGCGGAAAATATCAGTTGAGATGTTGAGTGAAATTGGACCCAGTTTACCTCTGCGTGCGTACGTACGTGTGTACGTGCGTGCGTGATTGATTCTTGAAAATTGGGATTTTGGAAATCTACTTTCACTTTATCAACAGTGTACACACTGAACAGAACAAAATCTCTTATGTGCTCATGGTCCCTACTTTTCTCATCATATTTTCGTAATAAATCTTTAATTAATAAAAGCGTTTAGTGTCTTTAATATATGTTTGGATATTGTTAGATAAAAAAATCGTCTGTGATAATATCACTCCCATGTATCAAGGTGTTGACCGTTAACGGATCGATTACGGTGACGTGTAGCACGAAAAAGACGGAAGTTCATCTACTTTTAAAAAAAGTCAATGTATAAATCAATGTTCAGCGTCCTCTTTTTCATGCCCTTATTTTTCACATGTTGAACATAATTTTAATTTGTTGGCAAAAAAAATCAAAATTAAGGTTACTGTAACTATTTCTTAAACGAACATGCATAATAGATAATTAACGAGGCCCTATTAAATAAAAACAAGGTGCTTTGGTGGATTTAATCAAATGGTGCATAAGCATGAGTGTAAATGATATTATACTTTCAGAATAACGTATATGTGCTGGAATATCCCAAGTCGAAATGCATGCTAGAATAAAAGAATTTCTAAATAATTGAGTTCTAGCATTTAATTAAGTATAATAACTATTGTTTATTAGATTATTATATGAAGTTATTCCTACAGTTTCGGGAAAAACTATTGTTTAAATATTCTGGCCGTCAAGCCGTTTTTTTTTTACTTTATAAACAATTGTTACATTTTAGATATATAGAGGATATTTTTTTGTTTTGTTGTAAGATCGAATTATATTTCATCAAGTGATCACCAAAAGTCATATCCTCACGAGTGACTTGCCGCTCGTGAGAATATCATTTCTGGTGATCACGAGATGAAATTGCATTTTATCTTGCACCAAAACAAACACATTTTCTTTTATTTTATGCATTTATATAAATTTTTGTTTATTTTGACCTCAATTCACCGTTATATATTATTGGATTAATAATAATAATAAAGTATACGGCATGGTTTTACCCATCTATATACACCGATGTGAATATGTCATCCGGCAAGGTTTTACCACATATATTTACACCGATGTGAATATGTCATCCGGCAAGGTTTTACTACATCTATTTACACCGGTGTGAATATGTCATCCGGCAAGGTTTTATCACATCTATTTACACCGGTGTGAATATGTGATCCGGCAAGGTTTTACCACATCTGTATACACTGGTGTGAATATGTCTTCCGGCAAGGTTTTACCATACATCCGGCAAGGTTTTACCACATTTATATACACCGGTGCGAATATGTCATCCGGCAAGGTTTTACCACATCTATATACACTGGTGTGAATATGTCATACGGCAAGGTTTTACCACATCTATATACACCGGTGTGAATATGTCACCCGGTAAGGTTTTACCACATCTATATACATCGGTGTGAATATGTCATCCGGCAAGGTTTTACCACATGTATATACACTTGTGCGAATATGTCATCCGGCAAGGTTTTACCGAATCTATATACACTGGTGTGAATATGTCATCCGGCAAGGTTTTACCACCTCTATATACATCGGTGTGAATCTGTCATCCGGCAAGGTTTTGCCACATCTATATACACTGGTGTGAATATGTCATCCAGCAAGGTTTTACCACCTCTGTATACATCGGTGTGATCGGTATGCTGGGCTGCGTTCAGTTCGGTCAAACGTTTGATAACGTTAGCTAACATATTTTCCTGGACCCTGGCCTAACTTAACATAAGCACGCAGTACGTGTTAATTTTAGGGAACCAGGCATTAAACGTGTTTGCTGTTTAACGGTGCTGAACGCAGCCGAGGTAGACGACTAAAGTCTAATGAAGCTGTACATGCCGCGATGTATATATTTTGGAAAAAAATGCTCAGATATTGGAAAGATGAAAACAACTGTTTTGATTGATTTTTGCCTTTTTTGTTAGTATAAAAAATATTTTATTCTCAACAATTTTATGAAATAAATACCCCCTACACGAAACGACATTATTGAAGCTGTCTAGTCCTTGACATTGTTATATAAAGTATTGCATATACTTCTATATAAATGAGTTATTGGCATTACATACACATATATACATGTGGATAGTTATCTGTGAACAACCAGATATAAATCTACAGATCAGAATGTCGTGAGTGTAGCTTGATACATTGCAAACCAACGACACTTGACTACATACCATCTCAATAGCAAACAAGGGACGCTAGACTATATACTATCTCAATAGCAAACCAGGTTCACTAGACTATATACCATCTCAATAGCAAAAAGGGACGCTAGACTATATACCATCTCAATAGAATACCAGGGACACTAGTCTATAAACCATCTCAATAGCAAACCAGGTTCGCTAGACTATATACCATCTCAATAGCAAACCAGGGACACTAGACTATATACCATCTATATAGCAAACCAGGGACGCTAGACTATATATCATCTCAATAGCAAACCAGGGACGCTAGTCTACATACCATTTCAATTGCAAACAAGGGACGCTAGACTATATACCTTTCAATAGCAATCCAGGGACACTAGACTATATACCATCTCAATAGCAAACCAGGGACGCTAGACTTTATACCATCTCAATAGCAAACCAGGGACGCTAGACTATATACAATCTCAATAGCAAACCAGGGACACTAGACTATATACCATCTCAAAAGCAAACCAGGGACACTAGACTATATACCATCTCAATAGCAAACCAGGCACACTAGACTATATACCATCTCAATAGCAAACAAGGGACGTTAGACTATATACCATCTCAACACCAGACTATATACCATCTCAAATGCAAACCAGGGACATTAGATTATAAACCATCTCAATAGCAAACCAAGGACAATAGACCATATACCATCTCAATAGCAAACAAGGGACGCTAGACTATATACCTTCTCAATAGCAAACCAGGGACACTAGACCATATACCATCTCAATAGCAAATCAGGGACACTAGACTATATACCATCTCAATAGCAAACCAGGGACACTAGACCATATACCATCTCAATAACAAACCAGGGACACTTGATCATATACCATCGCAATAGCAAACCAGGGACACTAGACCATATACCATCTCAATAGCAAACCAGGGACACTAGACCATATACCATCTCAATAGCAAACCAGGGACGCTAGACTACATACCATCTTAATAGCAAACCAGGGACACTAGACCATATACCATCTCAATAGCAAACCAATGACACTAGACCATATACCATCTCAATAGCAAACAAGGGACGCTAGACTATATATCATCTCAATAGCAAACCAGGGACACTAGACCATATACCATCTTAAACGCAAACCAGGTTCACTAGACTATATACCATCTCAATAACAAACAAGGTTCACTAGACTATTAACCATCTCAATAGCAAACCAGGGACACTACACTATATACAATCTCAATAGCAAACCAGGGACTCTAGACTATATACTATCTCAATAGCAAACAAGAGACGATTGACTATATACCATCTCAATAGCAAACCAGGGACACTAGACCTTATACCATCTCAATAGCAAACCAGGGACACTAGACTATATACCATCTCAATAGCAAACCAAGGACACTAGTCCATATACCATCTCAATAGCAAACCTGGTACACTAGACCATATACCATCTCAATAGGAAACCAGGGATACTAGACCATATACAATCTCAATAGTAAACAAGGGACGTTAGACTATATACCATCTCAATAGCAAACAAAGGACACTAGACTATATACCATCTCAATAGCAAACAAGGGACGCTAGACTTTATACCATCTCAATAGCAATCCAAGGACACTTGACTATATACCATCTCAATAGCAAACAAGGTTCACTAGACTATATACCATCTCAATAGCAAACAAGGGACGCTAGACTATATACCATCACAATAGCAAACCACGGACACTTGACTGTATACCATCTCGATAGCAAACCTGGTTCACTAGACTATACACCATCTCAATAGCAAACAAGGGACGCTAGACTATATACCATCTCAATAGCAAACCAGGGACACTAGACTATATACCATCTCAATAACAAACCAGGGACACTAGACCATATACCATCTCAATAGCAAACCAGGGATATTAGACTCTATACCATCTCAATAGCAAACCAGGGACGCTAGACTATATACCATCTCAATAGCAAACCAGGGACACTAGACAATATACCATCTCAATAGCAAACCAGGGACACTAGACTATATACCATTTCAATAGCAAACCAGGGACACTAGACCATATACCATCTCAATAGCAAACCAGAGACATTAGACTATATACCATCTCAATAGCAAACCAAGGACACTAGACCATATACCATCTCAATAGCAAACAGGGAACGCTAGACTATATACCTTCTCAATAGCAAACCAGGGACACTAGACAATATACCATCTCAATAGCAAACCAGGGACACTAGACTATATACCATCTCAATAGCAAACCAGGGACACTAGACCATAGACAATCTCAATAACAAACCAGGGACACTAGACCAAATACCATCGTTATAGCAAACCAGTGACACTAGACCATATACCATCTCAATAGCAAACCAGGGACACTAGACCATGTACCATCTCAACAGCAAACCAGGTTCACTAGACTATATACCATCTCAATAACAAACAAAGTTCACTAGACTATTTACCATCTCAATAGCAAACAAGGGACACTAGACTATATACCATCTCAATAGCAAACCAGCGACTCTAGACTATAAACCATCTCAACACTAGACTATATACCATCTCAATAGCAAACAAGGGACACTTGACTATATACCATCTCAATAGCAAACCAGGGACACTAGACCATATACCATCTCAATAGCAAACCAGGGACACAAGACCATATGCCATCTCAATAGCAAACAAGGGACACTAGACCATACACCATCTCAATAGCAAACCAGGGACACTAGACCATATACAATCTCAATAGGAAACCAGGGATACTAGACCATATACCATCTCAATAGCAAACAAGGGGCACTTGACTATATACCATCTCAATAGCAAACCAGGGACGCTAGACTATATACCATCTCAATAGCAAACCAGGGACACTTGACTATATACCATCTCAATAGCAAACCAATGACACTTGACTTTATACCATCTCAATAGCAAACCAGAGACACTAGACCATATACCATTTCAGTAGCAAACCAGGTTCACTAGACTATAAACCATCTCAATAGAAAACAAAGGACGCTAGAATCTATACCATCTCAATAGCAAACCAGGTTAACTAGACCATATACCATCTCAACAGCAAACCAGGTTCACTAGACTATATACCATCTCAATAACAAACAAGGTTCACTAGACTATTTACCATCTCAATAGCAAACAAGGGACACTAGACTATATACCATCTCAATAGCAAACCAGCGACTCTAGACTATAAACCATCTCAACACTAGACTATAAACCATCTCAATAGCAAACAAGGAACACTAGACCATATACCATCTCAATAGCAAACCAGTGACACTAGACCATATACCATCTCAATAGCAAACCAGTGACACTAGACCATATACCATCTCAATAACAAAATAGGGATACTAGACTATATACCATCTCAATAGCAAACCAGGTTCATTAGACTATATACCATCTCAATAGCAAACCAGATTCAATAAACTATATACCATATCAATAGAAATGGTTTCAGCCAAAGCTGGTTTACCTGGATCTAACACGTAACAAATAAATAAAGAAATACAAAATATTGTATTATCTATCCTACCAAGGGGTAGTGATAACCTTGTGAATGACACTATATGCAAAACCAACACATCATTAGAATTGCAGTGTATCAAAAAGGGACACACCTGCCTGAAAAACGACGTAAGATTTACAAAGAATGTATTTCCCAATGCAACTCTATATATCGTGACAATTTACATTTGAACGCATATTATGGATACTCCGAACACGGTACATGATACAAGTCATCCAAAGACAGCGAACTTAATGGTGGGCATTTTTCACAAGGGGAGGTTTTCAGGACAAAGAATGTTTCATAACAACAAAAACTTGGCAAAAGGGAATGAATATTGTCAATTAAAATATTCATGATATTTTCTCTAAACTTGATGAAATTAAAATATTTTTATATCGCAAAATAACATCTAATATGTGAAATTTGGAATGAAACTTTCTCTGACGATGATCTCAGAATAGATAATTTCATGAATGATTGCTTCGAAAAGAAACTGTTGGTGGTGGTGGACTTCCTTTTTATGTCCGATATGATTTACCACGTATTCTAAGAACTGACATTGGAACTGATTCAATTGAATTCATTTGTCTTGAATATTCTTCAATATTATATTGGCCAAAATATCACAATATCTTTGAAAAAATCATTTTAAAAAAAATGCATTATTTGCACTTGGTTATTTCAATTTTGAATTCTTAAGATCAGATGGATATTCAAAAAGCTGATTTGATCTCACCGCATCCGTACTTATTACACAGTTGTTAACAAAGACTAACAACAAGTAAATCTTCTACATTATTAGTGTTTCAAACATGCCACAAAATAAAGCTTATATTAAAACCTCAGTAAACCCTATTGGTGATCGTTGTCATATTTGCATTTTCCGTAAATCAATTATGTAAAAGGTCAAACGAATAAAACACTAAAGTATAGGTCTATGAAATTATCCAATGAAGTTTATAAATGATCTCTCAGAATAATCATGATCAATAATTGACAAGGACGGCATGCAGATGATTTATATAACTAATTTGACGAACTGTTTCAAACCGTATTAGCTAGGCATGTCCCCAAAAAGAATGGAACGAGTAAAGAAAAGTTATCGATAAAATGGTCCAGGGATTTGGATACCATAAAATATTTTGATATTTTCATTTGGCATCAGAAGGTTAAACTTCATTTACTTCAAGCTAAACTATTTTATTAAAATGAATCAATGAACGCAATCCGGAACCGGTGTGGAATTACCTTCGTGATTGCACTGGAGTAAAAGCACAAATTCGAACGCACTATTTAGATGATGATGATGATGATGATGATGATGATGATGATGATGATGATGATGAAATACTATAATCTGCCGACTCAAACAGCATATAATTTCAACAATTTTGTTTTCATTAAACGTTCCATCTAGATAATCATCCGTCCTTGGAAAACCCGGCCCCATTTAATATGGTAAATACGATCCTACAAATATTTTATAAATCATATCATTTATTATTTGGTATTTCAAATGAAAAAATAATATTGAAAAGTTATTATATAATTTGAAATGCATATATTAATTACTGCGGGATTTTTTATTGTTATTCCCTGCGGTCGTATGCATACCAAAGCTCTCTGATTAGCTAGTGAACACGCAGGTACTTTGATTACTGGTGCCTGTTCATTTTTCCTCAACCCAAGCTTCACCGTCATTGGTACCTCCTCCGCCAGACGCCTCAACAAAGGAACCAGTATATAAAACTGGAGGTTCGCTCTTCCGGTCGAATCGTTCAGCTTACGGTGCCAGCCTGAAAAGAAATATATATATATCAAACGATTACATAAGTCTGTACTGAAATATACATAGTCACAAACAAATCAGTATTCACTTTGTCGATATCGATGTATTCGATAATTATTATCATATATATATATATATATATATATATATATATATATATATATATATATATATATATATATATATTGTTGATTTTAAATATATACTTGTAGAAAAATAACAATCAGTCTCTCATAGCTATGTAAAGAGTCTCTCTTAACTTCACTATTTATATTTGTCAATGTTTTATACATTTATGATTGTATTGTGATTGAGGTTAGACTATAATAAAAAATAGGTTATGTTAATCAAACACAAATTGATTTTCATTATTACGCTTGCCTATAATGTATACATGCGGCACGTCTTTGGTTTAATCGTTTAAACGATATTCTTTCAATCAAACACAAATTGATTTCCATTGTTACGTTTACCTATAATGTATACACGCGGCACGTCTTTGGTTTAATCGTTTAAACGATATTCTTTCAATCAAACACAAATTGATTTTCATTATTACGTTTGCCTATAATGTATACATGCGGCACGTCTTTGGTTTAATCGTTTAAACGATACTCTTTCAATCAAACGCAAATTGTTTCCATTGTTCAAATAATTGTGATATTTATTTGCACTATATGCGACTCAAGTAATCAAGTTGACCTTTAGTTTTTAAAAAGCGGTACGATCGTTAAGTTAATTGTTTAAACATTAAATTATATATTTTAGTAAAAAGAAAAGATATTTCCAATGTAACGTTTCCACAGTTATAATTGTGATGTTAATACAAATCCCGTATACTTGTTATTACAATGTGCGACACACATCATCAAGTTTACCGCTACCATGTTTATTTTTAATGAATATTTTAATGATTATTAATAACTGCATCATACATTTTATGCGGATAATAATTGTTGTTCATGTATTATTATGATGAATAACACTAATATTGCTGTATACAATAAAAATAAAAAGTGGGGCCGGATGGACCATGTTAAATGGGGCCGGACTCTCCATGGGCGTTTTGGAGTAGGGCCGGATTATCCAGGTTCCCCCTAAATATAGCCACAATATGCATCTTTACAGTCACAAACCACTTCGGGGGTAATCAATTTTATTTTATGCTTTTTGATGAATTTTAGATATTTCTCGGTGGATTATTTATGGCAATCGACTGTTTCAAACAGAGAAATTATGAGAAAAAATTGTCTTTGCATAAACATGGACATACATATATATAACATTTTTGAAAAAAAGTATTAAAACTAAAGTACTTTTTAATGAATCCAATAATACAAATGGCAAATTGAGAAAAAAATAAACACATTTTTATATAAATGCATAAGATAAAAAGAAAATCTGCTTGTTTTGGTGTAAGATCAAATGATATTTCAACTCGTGATCACCAAAAATGATATTCTCACTCGTGGCAAGCCTATCGTGAGAAAATGACTTTTGGTGATCACTTGATGAAATATAATTCTATCTTACACCAAAACAAACAAATAACTTGAGATATTTTGAATTTTTTTTTATTTAAGTTTCATCTATGTACAAACATATAAATAAAACATACAGTAACACATACAACGTACATAGCCATTCAATATTAGAATTACAAGAGACTATCGCTATAAAATTAATTGACATAAAATATATACAACTATCACAGATTATTCATGCATTATTTTAGAAAAAGATGTATACTATATAGCATTATACACTAAGAATTGAGACACCGGCGCTAATCTTGGCTCTAGACCCAAAAGATTGTTAAAATAACTTTTGTTAAATCGTGAAAGGAAAAATAAATGCAAATGCATCGCTATATAGTCAACGAAAACTTTTTTAAAAACTATTTTTAAAGATCAGTTATCACCCCAGATCAGATCTGGAATGACCTGATTAGCACCGATTTCTCAACATAATATAAAATTAATTTGTTTTACATTTAAGATATAATACATTATTTATATAAAATATTTCTACGTTTTTGTAGTATTGTAAAACAGGTTTTGGCACATATTCTTATCATATCTTTATTGGAAAAGAGAAACTTCATTTTATTACAGTCATCAAAATTATTAAAGTTTGCATCTATGCTTACTGCTTTAAGCATCAGATCTGTCCTAATATCTTTATAAGAGGCACATTTTAAAATAACATGACACTCATCTTCTACAGCATCATTACAGAAAGGACATAACCGGTCATTCTCATTAATACCCTCATATCGACCAGTTTCTATTTTTAATGGCGCAACACCACATCTGAATTTTGCAAACGCTGATCTATGCTTCATTGGTAGTACAATTTTACAATAATTTTCTACTTCATAATCATTTTTAAAAAGCCTATAAGTTCTTAATTTGTTACGTCCATTACCACGTATACTAGTTGTTTGATTGATACTTGCTTTCCACTCCGTAATATATATAGACATCATCTTTTCAAATACAGTATCAACAAATTTAATTTTGTTAATGTTTGGGTTTGTATGAATATGAATCTGTAAACTATCAAATTGATTTATAACTGTGAAAACCCAATTTTTACAAGAGTTATAAGCTTTATTTCGTGCCAAAATAAATATTCTTTTATTTAATCTTGTATCAATTGTATAGATGTTGCGTACCCAATGTCTGGCTATACATTTACATTGTTTGACTATTGGAGGGACCCAACCCATATCGCCTGAAATGGCTGCAGTAGGTGTATATTTGCCAGTTCCCAGAAAAAATCGCATCGCCCTATTTTGTATTGAATTTATGCACGAATAAGATTTAACGCCCCATATTGTAGCTCCATACGATATAACAGACCAAACAAGTGAATTAAACAACTTTGTAAATACTTTAAGGGGGCATTCCACCTAAGCTTTTATACCTGGCAATAAGTAAACCTAGAGCACGACCAGCGCTTTGTGCCACTATTTTTGCAGTTACATTAAAATCTAGATGCTCTGTTAATGTTAATCCAAGATATACATATTTATCAGTATAAGTTAGAACATTGTCACCGCAAGTAAATACAATATCTGATTTAGCAATTGACAATGGTCTGAAATGTACGATGCTACTCTTAGTAAAATTAATTGTCATACCGTTAATGCTACACCAGCTAATTAACTCATTAAGCATATGCTGCAGGTTTTCTTCATGTTCAGCAAGTAGTACAATATCATCAGTATACATTAAAATGCTAACATTTTCATTATCAATACAGATGCCTTTACCAAGGGATTTTATACGTAATGCTAGGTATTTTATATACAACTTGAATAATACGGGTGACAATGAACAGCCTTGTCTTAAACCAGAATTCACTGGAAACCAGTTGGTATAAAAATTATTTACCCTCACACAGGAGTAAACAGATGCATATGAAGATTTGACAGCTACAAGCATTTTACTAGAAACACCAATACACTGTAATCTTCTCCAAAGCTTGTCTATATTGATGTAATCGTAAGCTTTTTTAAAATCAAAGAAAGCACAGAATGTAGAGCGTTTAAGCTTTTCCTAGTATCTATAATATTTGTTAGAGATGAAAGTTGGTCTATTGTGCTACGTTTTTTTCCGAAAACCATTCTGCTCGTCAACAATTTTATTATTATTTTCCGACCAAATATATAGACGATTATTCAATATAGAACTATACAATTTATACATGGATGATGATAATGATATACCCCTATATGAGAGTGGGTCTTTTGGGTCGGCGGAGCTTGACTTAGGTATAGGATTTATAATAGATTTACCCCATAAAGATAGAATACAACCTGTATTAAAATAAACATTAAAAAGAACATGTAAAAAGTATACCGAAGTATCACTTTTAAGAACATTCACCGGTATTTTATCTATGCCATGTGCTTTACCTTTTTTAGCATTTTCAATAGCTTTTTTAACTTCTAGAATAGATATATGCTCATCCAAAATAAAACTAGTATTCGTGTTACCAACATTATTATGATCATTAGTTCTTATGGAATCAATAGTAGAGTTATAAAGGTTACTATAATCTTTCTCCCATTTACTTAAAACATCCTTAACATCTGAAGTCAAGTTACCATCATCCAGAAGAACCTTCATTGGAATTGACTTTTTCTTGTTATTATGTATGCCTATTTTACCAATAGATTTACAGAATTCTTTCGGATCATTATTTATATCATTTAACATATCATCTTGTATTTTATACCAATGGTGGCGTTAAGAGCATTGAATCTCTCTATCAAATAACTTTCTAGCATAACAGTAATCAGATTTGAGTTTATTTTTTAGATATATACCATTACAGTTTAACCAATCTTTTTCAGACTTACAAACACAGTTCCATAAATCAGTCAAAGTATTACTCAACCAAGGCTTTCCAATGCGCCTTTTCTTATTGTTAATGCCGCAACATACAGACCTAAAAGGCAACCGGTTATACATTTCATGATTAACAATGTCACACCAGCCATTATAAGTCACATCGATATCAGTTTGTGAACGGAGACTGCCTTCCAAGTCTGCAATTGCGGCATTAACCTTGGTAACAATATCAGTACCAGCCAAAAAATCATTTGGCATACTATGTACGTCAAATTTATCGTATCCATCAGTAACATCTGATTTATTCGTAAAAACAGTTGGATTTTCAAACTTTATACACCATGTTAATACTGAATGATCTGGAATACTTGTTGGAGCAATTGCACAAATATTATTACAAAGGTTGACGGCATCAACAGCACGTACAACTGAAAAATCATCGAACAGTGATAAATTATCATGACTTACTAAACAGAAGTCAACAACGGAGCAACCTTTAGTAGAAATAGATGTAAAATCATTGTTTATAAAATTAAGACCATTAAGAATACACATATTGGCATTAATAAGAAATTCAATTAAAATATCACCAAATGCATTGGTCTTAAAATCAACGACATTTCTTTCACACAAAGAATCAACACCAACAATAAAATCATTGTTATCGCCACAGCGGCTATTGAAATCTCCACATATAAACGGTATTCCTACATTTTGGTATTCATACATATCCGTCAAAAGATTATCGTTAAAATTAAAAGCATCTATGTGACGGGACGAGTTCTCGGGAGGAAGATAACATACGCATGGCAAAATAACGATATCTTCTGTTTTATGAGTAAGTTGTAACCAAAGAACACCTTCTCTAGTGTTATCTAGAACAGATATATTAAACCACTTTACAATGTCATTGCGAATAAAAAGTCCAACTCCCCCAGAACCCGTCCTAGCCCGTATATGTAAGTTTTTGCGATTATTACCGTACCATTGGTAACCTTCTAGCTGTAGTACATCACTAGCTTTAAGATGGGATTCGGCAATGCCTATAATATCTAGGTTTAGAGAGTTCAAACATGATGATCTCAACATAAAATTATCACTAGTAGAATCACAATTCCAACCCCTAACATTCCAGAACCTGACGTGTACCTAGCAACGACCTCTATGCCCATTACCACGTCGACCATATCCTCGACCACCACGCCTGCCATTTGCCGTAATCCAACTGTGTTGGCTCTGTCTGTTTGAGTTCTGACCTTGTTGACCCAAGGTTTGAGCAGCACCAGAGTGTGAAACCGATCCCGTAGAAGCGTCAGTTGAATTATCGGACCTGGGCCTCGTACTACCGCCTCGAGTATGGTAGTCATTATCACGAGTGTTACCATTGTGGTGGTTGCGTCTATTCGCAACTCGTGAACCATGTAGTTTATCACCGCAGTTGATGGCATCAATGATGGTTTTGAAATTATTAGACATCAAGCGATCGTCTCTTGTTTGGTCATTATGGATAAAAACGTCAGGATATTGACGGTTATTCTTTAATGAAGACTTGGAAGACATTACCTTACTTTTATCGGCACTAGATTTCAACTTAGCGATTACCACACCGGCTCTACTGTTATTATTCGACAGTTTACGTTCTGTACTGGCAACAGAAACAGAATTAATTTTCAGGCCATGTGAAATAAGTGAGTTGACCTTCTCATCCAGATTTTCGTTGACACTTTCGGGGATATTTCTAATGACAACATTCAGAGAAATATCTGGTGTATTTTTTGTCACAGGAGTCGCAAGAGAGCTCATTTTATTGTTTATCTCTTCAAGATCATCAGCGATCTCTTCACGTAATGTGTCTCTGAAAGTGTCGAGCTCAGAGTCGATATCTTTCTTAATGTGCCCTAGTTCCACGTTGACGCGTTTGTCCAACAGTTGAGCCATTTTGGCAGATATCCGTTGCTCAAGTCCGGATTCTAACTTATCAATACGCTCGGACAGCGAGGTAAAAAGCATATGCATGTCTGCGGACATCTTGGCTAGAATATCCTTAATACCTATATCCGAGTCATGATGGACCTCCGTCTGAGTAACATTGATATTACGGGGAGCAGGAGTAGGCGCGGCTTGATAAAGCGAACGTTAAGCGGTCACCCTAACGCGACACGAATCGTCATTTCTGGCCTTCTTCACTGTACTATCATTAGCGAGGGGAACAGAAAGATGTCTCTTACGTCCACTATGTTGTGGCGTATCAACTCGCGTTATCCGTTGGGACAACATGATAGAATCAACATAAGCCTCCGCATCTTGAGTTATATTATCATAGTTAAGACAAGACATCTTAAATGTTCGGTGTGGCTTAATTTGAACAGGTGAACCGTTGATTCGTGCACTCCTCTTGTCGTGTATTACAACATAAACTTATCGTGTGTACTCAAGCGTGACGAATTTCCCGCTCTACCCGTGGGGTATAAGCTTGTATACACCCCACCCACCAAATATTATACAGCGGTACACCTTTAAAAATGTCAATCAAATATCACGATAACTAGCCTGTATTTCAAAAATGCAAATCGACAGATATGTTTAATACCTTATAAGCTGTGTGTCCTGTTAATATAAACGTATTCTAACTACAGAAAATGACTTAATCGAAAAAATAGTATCATCGATAAATTTCACAATTTGTAAACAGGTTACACGATAAACCGGTTGAAGTGCACAAGTCGTGTACAAGACTCAGGTAAATAAGTCAAAGGTCAATGACAATGACACGATATATACACAACAAAATGATACCATATAGGGAATGGGGTTAACAATCATAGAAAAGACACATGCTCTATATAGAGCTTCAAACATAATATTTTAAATCAGTAAGTGTTTGAACAATACATTAAAATAGTGTATATTATCGGTATTGGTCTACCTGACTATCCAGTAACCTACATCTCGTTTTTCAAAGCATAGTATGAATACATAGACATATTTCAAATAAGTGAATGATTTCTAGAACTTACCAAACTGTTAATTGCATTTGCATAAAATTTCCCGGGATGTATTTTTCTCAATATCCATAACCCATTAACTTTTGGCAAGTAAGTACAAAATGAAATTCATTTTTAACTCCAGTGTTACGTAATTTTCAACTCCAGTGTTACGTAATTTTCAACTGGAGTGTTACGTAATTTTCAACTGCAGTGTTACGTAATTTTCAAATTCTCTTGTTTGAGACAATACCATGGTATCTTCGATTTCCGATTTCCAAGACGTGGGAGGAAGATTTTAATTTGTGGAGCGCGTGGTCTAGTGGTAGAGCACTGTAATGTGTTCACAAGGCAAGATATGAAAGTTTTTGTTTTTTATTCCTCAGCCATAGTTTTCACTATCTAGAAAGCAAAATGTCTGGATTTCATAAACGATCATTTTCAAATTTAAAAATTCATGAAGAAACAGTTGATGCAATCAGTACATTTAAATTCAGTGGTGCGCATGGCCCGGTGGTAAAGCATCAGACCCAGGATTGTAGGGTTGTGGGTTTGATCCTCCGTCACGGCTATGTGTGGTGTCCTTGAGCAAGACACCTTTTTCGCATATGCTTAGTACTGGTACTACCCAGGAAGACTTCGAGCGTAATTTGTCTAAGTTGTAAGAACTTGTTTCATAAGCAAAGTTAAATAAATAAGTTTGAGCTCTTTCAATTTGGCAAGTGCGTTTCTAAATATAGTAACAAAGTAAATCTATTCTTCATGTCAATTTGTAGACTTTTATACAGTGCAAGTTTACCACTGAATGCCAATCCTGGATGTTTCAGAATAATGGTCTTTAAGAAGTGTTTTTCGTTTCTTAGGTATTGTTGTTCCCATACAAATACTATACCATTAGAACTGAAATGAAACAGAGGACACTGGCTGTCAAACGCGACATTTTTTCAAATATTGCAGCTGATAAAATAGTGACCTCTAATGAAACATTAGTGACCACTATTTAAGCAGTGCAGACATATTTCATTTCGGCTGTAATATTTAAAGACTGTCGCTTGACGAGTACCAGTGAAACACCACACTCGTGTATAAATGAAGCTTCATTTCTATTTTTGCCGCTCACATATTTGTACTTTGCTTTTGAAATGTATTGGTAAATTGTAAGCGACTAAATTGATTCCATCAATGAATCTTCGATCGGTTGAGTGTCACGTGACGTACTGTTTACTAAATAGCGATCTTGATGACGATAGAGACTTGAAAGGCGATATTAATGTTGATGAACACTTGAAAGGCGAGCTTGTTGTCGATGGAGACTTGAAAGATGATCTTAATGTCGATAGATACTTGAAAGACGATCTTGATGACAATAAAGACTTGATAAGGGATTTTGATGTCAATTGAAACTTCAAAGGCGATCTTGATGTCGATGGAGACTTCAAAAGCGATCTTAATGTCGATAAAGACTTGAAAGGCGATCTTTATGTCAATAAAGACTTGGAAGACGATCTTGATGTCGATAGAGACTTAAAAGGCGATCTTGATGTCGATGGAGAGTTCAGAGGCGATCTTAATGTCGATTGAGACTTCAGGACTCACGCCACTATTATGTTCCTTGAATACTCCGGACCTACAGATGAAGGAGGTAGTATTAAAAATATAGTTCCCTTTTTCTTCTATTTTAAGGACTTTACATTGCAGTGATTTATTTATTATTATAATGTGTTAAATGGTCAATTTTAGAATTCACCACTGAAATTTGATGCTGATACCAGATTTCTAGACAATTCTGTGTAATTTTAGATTTGATGGGTCAAATGATATTGTTGATGAATTGTTGGCATATAATTTCTCTCGAAACGACAGGTCCTGCAAAACCTTTGAATTTAAAAAAAACAACAACATGGTCAACGTATGTATTTTTTTGTTTATGATTGCAGATCTTGTACCAGTCAAGAATTTGTGCCCAGACGCATGCTGCAGATTTGGATTTTTCACAGTGTTGTTGACAATAATGTTACAATGGAGCCCTATGGGAAATTTAATTGTCGTGTGAGACGTTCAAAGGCGATCTTAATGTCGATGGAGACTTGAAAGGCGATCTTAATGTCAATAGAGACTTGAAAGGCGATCTTGATGTTGAAGGAGAGTTCAAAGGCGATCTTGATGTCGATGGCGACTTGAAAGGCGATCTTGATGTCAATAGAGACTTGGAAGACGATTTTGATGTCGAAAGGGCTTGAAAGGCGATCTTGATGTGAATGGAATCTTGAAAGGCAATTTTAATGTCGATAGAGACTTGAAAGGCGATCTTAATGTCGATTGAGACTTGAAAGGTAATCTTGATGACAATAGAAACTTTAAAGGGGATTTTGATGTCAATTGAGACTTGACAGGCGATCTTGATGGCGATGGAGACTTGAAAGGCGATCTTAATGTCGATGGAGACTTGAAAAGCGATCTTAAAGTCGATGGAGATTTGAAAGGCAGTCTTTATTTCAACAGAGATTTGGAAGATGATTTTGATGTCGATAGAGACTTGAAAGGCGATTTTGATGCCGATGGTTCAAAGGCGATCTTAATGTCGATAGAGAATTGAAAGGCGATCTTAATACCAAAAGAGACTTAGAAGACGATATTGATTTCGATAGAGACTTGAAAGGCGATCTTGATGTCGATGAAAAGTTCAAAGGCGATCTTAATGTCGGTTGAGACTTTAATTATGATAGTTTTCTTTTTCTAGATCTATGCGGTTTTTTTGACTGCAGTTTAATGAACGTTTGTATTTCTAAGATCTCTAGCAAGCCGGTTGGTATAACATAATATTTTATTTGATGGTATTTTTTTTAAACTTTTGTCCTGTGTAGATTGAGGTTAGACTTCCTTTTCCTCATGTCATTTACCCAAAAAAAGTAGTAGCGGTGCGATGCAAAATATTATTAAAAAATTATATCGTATAGATATTAATTCATACTTATATGAATTATTTTTAACTTATAGTCTTTAAATTTTAAATTGAAATTTCAATGTTGCTTAAAGGCATTAATTTGATTTTTTTAGTGTGAACATTTTCATTATTACATTCATTTCCTGTCTTTTCTATGAAATCGCAGCGAATGTTATATTTATGAAATAAATCCAACACTATTTTATAATAATGAGTGTTGCTGATGTTTTAAATAGTTTAATAGAAAAACGTGCAACTCACTTTCGTTATGAATTGGATATGTCACTTAAATTCCAATATTACTACTTAATAGCATACGCGTGGCCTGGTACGAAGTACTTAAATTGATTTCTTCCTTTTTTAGTGTGGACAGCTCATTTGTGATGATGTTTCATGACGTTGCATTCTTTGCTTCGCCAAACGAAAACATTCATGAACTCTTTGGCTCTACTCTTTCTTTAAAAATAACAACATCCACGGAAACTATGGTTTTACTGTTTGGTATCTGTAAACATAACAACATTCATGACATCTATGGCTCTACTGTTATTTTAAACATAATAATATTGATGAAATTTATACTTCTAATATTTCTTTAAACATAACAATATGCATGAAATCTATGGCTCTACTGTTATTCTAAACATAACAATATTCATGAAATCTATGACTTTACTGTTATTCTAAACTGAAAAATATTCATGAAATCTGTGGATCTACAGTTATTCTAAACATTATAAAATTGATGAAATATATGCTTCTAATGTTTCTTAAAACATAACAATATTCATGAAATCTATAGCTACATTGTCATTCTAAACATAAAAACATTCATGGAATTTATGGCTCCACTCGTTCTCTAAACATAACAAAATTCATGTAATCTATGGCTCAAATGTTTTGCTTCTGTAAACATAATAGCTTTCAAGAAATCTATGTACCTACTGTTTCTCTCAATAAAAGAATATTCATTTAATATATGGCTCTACTATTATTTTAAACATAACAATATTCATAAAATCTATGGCTTTACAGTAACTCTAAACTGAAGAATATTCATTAAATCTGTGGATCTACTATTATTCTAAACATAACAATATTCATGTAATCTATGGCTCAAATGTTTTGCTTCTGTAAACATAACAGCTTTCAAGAATTTTATGTACCTACTGTTTCTCACAAAAAAAGAATATTCATTTAATATATGACTCTACTATTATTCTAAACATAACAATATTCATGAAATCTATGGCTTTACTGGTATTCTAAACATAACAACATTCATGAAATCTATGGCTTTACTGGTATTTTAAACTGAACAATATTCATGAAATCTATGGTTCTACTGTTATTATAAAATTGATGAAATCTATACTTCTATTTAACTTTAAACATAACAATATTCAAGAAATCTATAGATCTACTGTTATTGTAAACATAACAATACTCATGAAATCTGTGGATATACTGTTATTCTTAACATAACAATAATCATGAAATATATGTCTTTACTGTTATTCTAGACTGAAGAATATTCATGAAATATATAGCTCTCCTGTTAATCTAAACATAACAATATTCTTGAAATATATGGAACAACTGCTATTCTAAACATAACAATATTCATGAAATCTGTGGCTTTACTGTTATTCTAAACATAGCAATTTACATGAAAACTATGGCTCTACTGTTATTCTAAACTGACGAATACTCATGGAATCTGTTGATCTACTGCTATTCTAAACATAACAGTATTCCTGAAATTTATGACTTTACTGTTATTCTAAACTGAAGAATATTCCTGAAATATGTGGCACTACTGCTATTCTAAACATAACACTATTCATGAAATCTATGGCTTTACTGTTATTATAAACATAAAAATATTCATGAAATCTATGGCTTTACTGTTATTCTAAGCTGAAGAATATTACTGAAAAATATGGCTTTACTGTTATTCTAAACATAACAATATTCGTGAAAAGCAGTGGCTCTACTGTTATTTTAAACTGAAAAATATTTCTGAAATATATGGCTTTACTGTTATTCTAAACTGAAGAATATTCATGAAATCTATGGCTCTATTGTTATTCTAAACATAACAATATTCATGAAATTTGTGGCTCTACTGTTATTCTAAACATTACAATATACATAAAATCTATGACTTTACTGTTATTCTAAACTGAAGGATATTCATGAAATCTAAAGCTTTACTGTTATTCTAAACATAACAACAGTCATAAAATATGTGGCTTTACTGTTATTCAAAACATAACAATATTCATGAAATCTGTGGCTTAACTGCTATTCTAAACATATAAATATTCATGAAATCTATGACACTACTGCTATTCTAAACATAAGAATATTCATGAAATATGTTGATCTACTTTTATTCTAAACGTAACAATATTCATGAAATCTATGGCTTTACTGTTATTCTAAATTGAAGAATATTTATGAAATCTATGACTCTATTCTTACTCTAAACGTAACAATATACATGAAATCTATGACTTTACTGTTATTCTAAACTGAAGGATATTCATGAAATCTGTGGATCTACTGTTATTGTAAACATAACAATATTCATGAAATCTATGACTAAACTGCTATTCTAAACTGAAGAATATTCATGAAATCTATGGCTTTACTGTTATTCTAAACATAACAACATTCTTGGAATCTAATGCTCTAGTGTTATTCTAAACACAACAATATTCATGAAATATATGGCTCTACTGTTATTCTAACCATAACACCATTCATGAAATCTATGGCTTTACTGTTATTCTAAACATAACAACATTCTTAGAATCTAATGCTCTAGTGTTATTCTAAACACAACAATATTCATGAAATATATGGCTCTACTGTTATTCTAACCATAACAACATTCATGAAATCTATGACTTTATTGTTATTCAAAACTGAAGAATATTCGTGAAATATGTGGATCTACTGTTATTCTAAACATAACAATATTCATGAAATCTATGGCTCTACTGTTATTCTAAACATAACAATATTCATGAAATCTACAGCTTTATTTTTATGCTTAACTGAAGAATATTCATGAAATCTTTGGATCTACTTTTGTCTAATCATAACAATATTTATTAAATCTATGGCTCTACTGTTATTCTAAACATTACAACATTCATGAAATCTGTGGCTCTACTGTTATTCTAAACATAACAATATTCATGAAATCTATTACTTTACTGTTATTCTAAACTAAAGAATATTCATGAATCTATGGCTCTACTGTAATTCTAAACATAACAATATTCATGAAATCTACGGCACTACTGCTATTTTAAACATTATTATACTGATGAAATCTATGCTTTTAATGTTTCTTTACACATAATAATATTTTTGAAATCTTTGACTACATTGTGGTTCTTAACAAAAAATATTCAAGAAATCTATGTCTCCACCGGTTTTCTAAACATAACAACAATCATGTAATCTGCGGCTCAAATGTTTTGCTTCTGTAAACATAACAGCTTTCAAGAATTCTATGTATTTACTGTTTTTCTCAATAAAAGAATATACATTTGATATATGGCTTTACTGTTATTCTAAACATAACAATATTCATGATATCTATGGCTTTACTAGTTTTCTAAACATAACAATTTTCATGAAATATATGGCTCTACTGTTTTTCTAAACATAACAACATTCATGTAATCTATTGCTCTACCGTTTTTCTAAACATAACAATTTTAATTTAATATATTGCTCTACCGTTTCTCTAAACATAACAACATTCATGTAATCTATTGCTCTACTGTTTCTCTTAACATAACAACATTCATGTAATCTATTACTCTATTGTTTCTCTAAACATAACAACATTAATGTAATCTATTGCTCTACCGTTTTTCTAAACATAACAACATTCATGAAATATATTGCTCTACCGATTCGTTAAACGTAACAACATTCATGAAATCTATTACTCTTCTGTTTCCCTAAACATAACAACATTCATGTAATCTATGGATCTACTGTTTTTTCTAAACATAGCAATATTCATTTTATCTATTGCTCTACCGTATTTTTAAACATAACAACATTCATGAAATCTTTGACTTTACTGTTATTCTAAACTAAAGAATATTCATGAAATCTATGGCTCTACTGTTATTCTAAACATAACAATATTCATGAAATCTACGGCACAACTGCTATTCTAAACATTATAATATTGATAAAATCTATGCTTTTAATGTTTCTTTCAACTCAATAATATTATTGAAATCTAAGAATACATTGTGATTCTTAACAAAAAAAATATTCAAGAAATCTATGTCTCCACCGGTTCTCTAAACATAACAACAATCATGTAATCTGCGGCTCAAATGTTTTGCTTCTGTAAACATAACAGCTTTCAAGAATTCTATGTATTTACTGTTTCTCTCAATAAAAGAATATACATTTGATATATGGCTTTACCGTTATGCTAAACATAACAATATTCATGATATCTATGGCTTTACTGTTATTCTAAACTGAAGATTATTCATGAAATCTATGGTTTTACTGTTATTCTAAACATTACAACATTCTTGGAACCTATGGCTCTACTGTTATTTTAAACATAACACTATACATGAAATATATGGTTCTACCGTTTTTCTAAACATAACAACATTCATGTAATCTATTGCTCTACCGTTTTTTAAACATAACAACATTCATGCAATATATGGCTCTACCGTTTTTCTAAACATTTCTAAACACAACAGCATTCATGTAATCTATTACTCTACTGTTTCTCTAAACATAACAACATTCATGAAATATATTGATCAACTGTTTTTCTAAACATAACAACATTCATGTAATCTATGGCTTTACCGTTTTTCGAAACATAACAAAATTCATGTAATCTATTGCTCTTCTGTTTCTCTAAACATAACAGCTGTCATGTAATTTATTGCTTTACCGTTTTTTTCTAAACATAAAACATTCATGAAATCTCTGGATCTACTGTTTCTCTAAACATGACAACAATCATATGATATATTGCTCTACCGTATTTCTAAACATAACAGTATTCATATAATCTATTGCTCTACCGTATTTCTAAACATAACAGTATTCATATAATCTATTGCTCTACCGTATTTTTAAACATAACAGTATTCATATAATCTATTGCTCTACCGTTTTTCTAAACATAACAACATTCATGTAATCTATGGCTCTAACGTTTTTCTTTACATAACAACAGTGATTTAATCTATGGCTCTACCGTTTTTTCTAAACATAACAACATTCATGAAATCTATGGCTCTGCTGTTTATCTAAATGTAGCAACATTCATAAAACCTATGACGCTTATGTTTCTCTAAACATAACAACATTCATGTAATCTATTGCTCTACTATTTCTCTAAACATAACAACATTCATGTAATATATTGCTCTACCGATTCTCTAAACTGAACAACATTCATGAAATCTATGGCTTTACTGTTTTTCTAAATATAACAACATTCATGAAATCTATGGCTCTACTGTTTCTCTAAACATAACAACATTATGGTAATCTATGACTCTTCTGTTTTTCTAAACATAACAACATTCATGTAATCTATGGCTCTACTGTTTTTCTAAACATAACAACATTCATGTAATTTATTGCTCTACTGTTTTTCTAAACATAACAACTTTCATGAAATCTTTGGCTCTACTGTTTTTCAAACCATTCATGTAATCCTTTGCTCTACCGTTTCTCTAAATATAACAACATTCATGAAAATCTACCGTTTTTCTAAACATAACAACATTCATGTAATCTGTTGCTCTACCGTTTTTTAAAATACAACAATATTCATGAAATCTATGGATCTACTGGTTCTCTAAACATAACAACATTCATGAAATCTATGGCTCTACTGTTTCTCTAAACATAACATTAATGTAATCTATGACTCTACTGTTTCTCTAAACTTAACAACATTCATGAAACCTATGGATCTACTGTTTCTCTAAACATAACTATATTTATGTAATATATGACTCTACTGTTTCTCTAAACATAACACCATTCATGTAATCTATGGCTTTTCTGATTTTCTAAACATAACAACATTCATGTAATCTATGGCTCTTCTGATTTTCTAAACATAACACCATTCATGTAATCTATGGCTCTTCTGATTTTCTAAACATAACAACATTCTTGTATTCTATGGCTCTATTATTTCTCTAAACTTAACAACAGTCATATAATCTATGGATATACTGTTTCTTTAAACTTAACAACATTCAGGAAATCTATGGCTCTACTGTTTCTCTAAACTTAACAACAATCATAAAATATATGGTTCTACTGTTTTTCTAAACGTAACACCATTCGTGAAATCTATGGCTCTACTTTTATTCTAATTACAATAACTTTTATGAACTATATGGATCTTCTGAAATTTTAATGGCGTTAATCCCCATTCAAATAAATATTCAATAATGTAGATACATTTGTTGCGATTTTTTGGCATTCATTAGGTTGATCCTGGTGGACCGTTTAACTGCTTTATTTGTGTAGTTAATAATGTATCACGGGCCTTTGGCTTGGTGACAGGTCCGAAAATAGATGACCAAATTTTTGTTTCCATCAATTATTTATATAAGTATTTTTGAAGTGACAACGTAAGATATTGGACAAAAAAAGAGTTAATTAAACTCAAACTCTAACATTTTTGATATTCTGTATTCTGTGATATGAACTGTTGAACTATCAACTGTTTCCAACATTTCAATCATCTCAGCAAAACTAATGAAATTACTATTATCAGATAATTGTATGAACCAACAAAAGAGTTTGTGGTTTTTAACGTTGAGCTGTTTATATTTCAAAATAAATGAACCAAATCAATTAATTAAATGTATAAACTAAAACGGTTTACTATGATTTTTTTTGTTCCAAATTTAGTCGCCCAACGTATAAATATATTTTTCTTAATTGAAAACTATTCGGGTCCCATGGCGACATCTTAAGATCATTTACCTCTCGTTGTTGAGGCCGTTGGTTTAAGTCCCACTCTGTCCAAAAACTTTATTTGAGAAAGTTTGCCAGGAAGGTGGTTCTACTCAGATTTGTTCTGAGTTCTGCCTCCATCAATTAAAACTTGACATGTCATGATAAATGATAAATATATAACATGTCATGTATTGAAAATTGCGTTAAACAGAAGACTATTCTCTAATCTCTACTTTATTACAGTAAAATTTGACATATACCACACACGCACGCAGCCAGACCAACAGACAGGCAGACAGACAGGCGACAATAAACCCATATCAATATAAGGCCGTAACCGGGTACATAAACAGAAAACGTAAATAACAATTTATATTTTCATATTTTAATACATACGTTTCTTTTAGAATCAAAATAAATATTTAAACTCATGACATTTAACCTTTTAGCATTTTATCCAATCAGATATTTTGAACAATGGTGATGATACAGGTAAGTGCGGGTTTTCTTGAATTTGTGTCAGTCTGCAATAAGATGGTTCCGTTACATGTATAATTTCGCAGGATAAAAAGATCTATTCACAAACAAATACTAAATAAAAAAGCGAACAACACTCAATACAATGTAAACATATAGCAACTTACAAAGCAATGACAAATTACAAAACTTTTACTAAGCCACTGGTTTTGGAGTTTATTATTTCTAAGACTGTCCAGTTTACTGTGATGTGCTGTAACAACGGATGCAGCATATTACTGCATAACACATGCAAGACGTTGGAATATTTGCTCGAGGCGTTGAATTATTGACTGAGTCGTTGAATTATTGACGGAGGTGTTGAGTAATTGTATACATATGAGGCGTTGAAATGCGTTGATTTATTCATTGATGATAACGGATTAGGCGTTGGCAAAACGGTTTAAAGCGTCCATATACTGGTATTATAGTTGGATCTGTAATTTCCTGTACTGGTCAAGGTCCGGAGGTTAGGTACACACTGTCTCTTACAAATAATAAATACAACCACCAACGCTGAACTACTGTTCGTTTAGAACATCCTTCTGCCCATTGGGTAAGGAGAAAATCCTGGTTCAAACCCACCTGCAATATAAATGATTTCAAACAGTTATGAAACAGTTATCAAATTATTGCTAACGAGTGAAGTATGTATGTCATCATGTTATGTTAAGAATGTTCGCATTTTGACTTTAAACTGAATACCTCATAATTTATGATTTATATGAACACGTTTTTTTTCAACTATGCTTTTATAGTTCTCAAATTTTCAACTCCAAAAGAGGTTTACTATTGATATTCACCATTGAATGTTTATTTTCCCCTCATTTTCTTATAACAAATTGCAAAATTGTTTGATACAAGCATGTCAGATGGAAGGGACGTCCGAGCAGGCATCTCTATCTCCTGTGATTTATGCTAACAGTCTTGCATTAAAAATCCATCAAATATAACTATTATCAATATATTAATATAACAGAACTTAACA
This sequence comes from Panopea generosa, assembly GCA_029582155.1. Taxonomy (NCBI): domain Eukaryota; kingdom Metazoa; phylum Mollusca; class Bivalvia; order Adapedonta; family Hiatellidae; genus Panopea; species Panopea generosa. The sequence goes on from CM055895.1 coordinate 83,286,634, forward strand.
CAAACAATAACCTTTCAATAGTGGGACATCTTTATTTTATCTCATTTGCTAAATGCCTAAAACTGATTTATTTGAATAAGACAAAAAAAAAACGTTTTGTTCCCAAGCTTACTCCAATCCTTCATGATTATTTATTAACTTGACATTTGTAATCACTATCATGAGATTTGATTTATTTCTTTTATTTTGTAGTTGGCTAATTATTAATTTAGATTAATTTTAATTTATGATAATGCTCTTAAATTATACGTAAATAAAGCTTGGTTTTCAAAGTGCCGGCCTATTAACGAGGGTGGAAGTGTCGATGTCTTTCCCCAGAAATGTTTTTAGTTGTTAATGGCCAATGATGCAATATAAGGATTTTTGGTTGTATTTTTATTTGTAAAACATACAAATTACTAATACGGTAATTTCAATTTTTTTTTATATTTCTGGGGAAAGTGCAGCTTGCAGTTACGCCGGTGCCTTTATTGTCATTTCAAACAGTGGAATTGTATACAGTCAATTCTGACAAGTGGTCACCTCTATTAAGCAGCCACTTGCCTTAAGCAGCCACAATATCTATTTCCCATTTCTACACTTTTAGAGCAAGTTAAGCTGTACCATTAACAACCGGTCCTAAAATGCTACTTTTGCTCCTTCCCTTGACTGGCTGCTTAAGACAGGTTTAACTATATCTATAAACTGATTCCAGTGATTTATATTTACATATATAGAATCCTTAAAGGGACGCATGCCAATACTGAAATATACATTTTCTCATGTTCACGCATTGAATAAAGCTTTAAACATATAAAATAACATTATAATCATATGAATATAAGTAACCACACAGTTACGTCCGTTTTTTTTGTCACTAGAGCACGATTCTTGCACTAACAAAAAGTCCCATGTAATTTGGTTTGAAATATTTTCAAAATGGCTCAAGAGTCTATAATTTTGTTTGCTGCAGATGAGTCAACTAAAAGCTTGCATAGCAAATACTGCAATAAGACATTACTGGTGTTAAAAAAAAGTGACTTGTTGAGGGTTTTAACAGATGTATTCATGAGCAAATTTTTATAAAAAAACTTAGGATGTCACAAAACTTCCTTTAAACTAACAAGCTGGCATTGTGCATTTTTATGTGCAGATACATTCCTGCTATTAAAAAATGATTAGAAATAATTCTATGTGGAATTTGTTATCACCTTAGAAATCCTCGACCTTATTTATATAGAACAAAGCACACAATCCAACTGTGTAGTGAGGTCTAATAATCTCTGAGAATAACTATTTTAGACTTGGTATTAGAGAAATTATTATCTTTCTTATATATATATAAGCTCGTGGAGTCACGCAAGTTTTGAAAATATGAATAAAAAATCTTTCAAATACAGACAAATAATATTTTTATAATTCTGATAAAAAGTATTTGTCACGTGTCATGTGGCACGTGTATTTTACTCCCTGTCAGAACAGTATTTGAACAATTTAGCATTTTGTATAATGGGTGTATATATCAAGTTGAATTACTTGAGCATCCAACTGTATAATGGGTGGGCACCAAGTTGTATAATGACCGGGACACCAGCTTCTTTAGGAGATGTATAAAGGCTAAGGTAGCTTTTGCCAGCGAGTAATCAATACCAGATATGTTTTTTTCTTTCTTAAATACTTATTCGCATAACAGCAGTAACCTGACGTGTATTTAAGAAGTTCTAAGTATGCATCCCCTTTAACTTTCTGTTCAGTAAGTGATGGAAAGTTTATTGAATCACGAAGTGGAATTTCTCATCTGATTCCGTCCTAGAAGTTTATCTGAAGAGAAATTCGTTAATACAAAGGTCGACGTTTTCTGTTTTATTTGTCGATGTTTTAACATAACCCAATACCGGCCAATGAGTAACTTTTTTACACTACAAAGACAAAATATTGAACAGAATATCCATAATAAATGATGTTTGATATAAATGCACAGTTTTATTGCTAACATCAAAACTATATTGGAGATATAGGTGAGGATTATATCGGACTTTATCGGAGATATAGGTGAGGACTATATCGGACTATATCGATGATATGGATGAGAACTATATCGGAGATATAGGTGAGGACTATATCGGACTATATAGGAGATATAGGTGAGGACTATATCGGACTATATCGGAGATATAGATGAGAACTAAATCGGACTATACCGGAGATATAAGTAAGGACTATATCGGACTATATCGAAGATATAGGTGAGGACTATATCGGACTATATCGGATATATAGGTGAGAACTATATCGGACTATATCCGAGATATAGGTGAGGACTTTATCGGACTATATCGGAGATATAGATGAGAACTATATCGGAGATATAGGTGAGGACTATATCGGACTATATAGTAGATATAGGTGAAGACTATATCGAACTATATTGGAGATATAGACGAGAACTATATCGGAGATATAGGTGATGACTACATCAGACTATATCGGAGATATAGTTGAGGACTATATCGGACTATATCGATGATATAGATGAGAACTAAATCGCAGATATAGGTGAGGACTATATCGGACTATATCGGAGATATAGGTGAGTATACCGGAGATATAGATGAGAACTATATCGGAGATATAGGTGAGGACTATATCGGAGATATAAGTGAGAACTATATCGGAGATATAGGTGAGGACTATATCGGACTATAATGGAGATATAGGTGAGGACTATATATTATATCGGAGATATCTAGATGAGAACTATATCGAAAATATAGGTGAGGACTATATCGGACTATATCGGAGATATAGATGAGAACTATATCGGAAATATAGGTGAGGCATCCAGAAAATCAGAAAAAAAACAAAAGCTTAATACTGCATATATTTTTTACGAACTATGGTAGCACTTTGCCGTTACATTTTCTCCATATTACCAGTTTTATTTCCAAGCAAGCAGCAAATGATGATAATCAAATTAAAAGTTTGCGAGGCGTGTATCTTACTACTTACCTCGTGACAAGAGAGTAGGGTATGTTATAGTCGGGTACCTGGGCACTGTATGGATGGAGTGGTATACAATAATGTTGTATGTGTATATAATTCATATATATAATCATCGTAATGTTTATATTGGTACCTTTTTCATTTCAAATAATATGATTCATGCCTATCTCATTAGGCATTTCAGTTGGGCCATATAACTTTATTCTATGAGTATAATATATAAATCATTCTAATATCGAGATAAAGACTTTTAAAGTCATAAACAAAAAAGACATACCACTTCCATGACCTCATAAATAACTAAGGGAGTTAACTACGATTTGAATTTTATAAAGGGAAGTAATTTGTCCCCCATTAGTTTTGAAGACATGTGATATATTATAAAGTATATTATTTTTACGAGCAAGAATAAATTAAATTATAGCCCCATAATATATAAGGATGGAACGCAACCCTACTTCTCAGGGAGTCCATGTTATTATATTTATTATGGTATCGTCAACCACAAATTATTGTATCACAGTTTGCTGTTCATGTTTTCCGTAATACCAATATTACAAAATACATTAAACATCCTAAATCATGTTAATGAATTCTCTTTTGTATCTCAACTACTCACCAGGGGAAAAGCGAGAAGCTGGAAATTCTGGACCCGCTGGAATAAAACAAAATAAAAAATAATAATATATATTTCAAAATAAAATGATTTACAAACAATCGACGGACATGTAAATGTAAACTTAACGACCGTATGCACATGGATGTACATGCGCTGTTTAGTTAATAATCCTAGTTATTTTGATGACGAAAGCCGGAATACAATAGCGTCAAGAAAAGTGCGTATTTTGTTTAACCAAATTTATTGCCGTGTTATGCAAAAAACTGGTGAATTCCATTAAACTGTTTCGATAATTGTTTATATTGATTAACTTTCGATTGTAGGGTGTTACGTAGGCACTGCGATATTACAATGGTCCTAACAGAACACCATACTTTTGCGAATAAAAAGCTGACGTTTTGTGAATAAGTAGTTGAGAACATTCACTGAGCGTAACCAGTAGTGTACGTTGTTTTATAGACGATGTCTGGCCGAGTCCGAGACATCTGACAGGAGTTGCAAACACACTATAAACCCCGACCAGATTACGTGTTATCCACAAACTGAGCAGGGTACCAGACTGCAAGTTACTCACACACTGAGCAGGGTCTATTGATTACACTACAAGTTACTCACATACTGAGCAGGGTCTACTGACCAGACTACAAGTTACCCAGAGACTGAGCAGGGTCTACTGACCAGACTACAAGTTACCCAGAGATTGAGAAGGGTCTACTGACCAGACTACAAGTTACCAAGAGACTGAGAAGGGTCTACTGACCAGACTACAGGTTACCCAAAGACTGAGAAGGGTCTACTGACCAGACTACAAGTTACCAAGAGACTGAGAAGGGTATACTGACCAGACTACAAGTTACCCAGAGACACAGAAGGGTCTACTGACCAGACTACAAGTTACCCAGAGACTGAGAATGGTCTACTGACCAGACTACAAGTTACCAAGAGACTGAGAAGGGTCTACTGACCAGACTACAAGTTACCCAAAGACTGAGAAGGGTCTACTGACCAGACTACAAGTTACCCAGGGATTGAGAAGGGTCTACTGACCAGACTACAAGGTACCCAGAGACTGAGAAGGGTCTACTGACCAGACTACAAGTTACCCAGGGATTGAGAAGGGTCTACTGACCAGACTACAAGGTACCCAGGGATTGAGAAGGGTCTACTGACTAGACTTCAAGTTACCAAGAGACTGAGAAGGGTCTACTGACCAGACTACAAGTTACCCAAAGACTGAGAAGGGTCTACTGACCAGACTACAAGTTACCAAGAGACTGAGAAGGGTCTACTGACCAGACTACAAGTTACCAAGAGACTGAGCAGGGTCTACTGACCAGACTACAAGTTACCCAGAGACTGAGAAGGGTCTACTGACCAGACTACAAGTTACCCAAAGACTGAGAAGGGTCTACTGACCAGACTACAAGTTACCCAGGGATTGAGAAGGGTCTACTGACCAGACTACAAGTTACCCAGAGACTGAGAAGGGTCTACTGACCAGACTACAAGTTACCAAGAGACTGAGAAGGGTCTACCGTCCAGACTACAAGTTACACAGAGACTGAGAAGGGTCTACCGACCAGACTACAAGTTACCAAGAGACTGAGAAGGGTCTACTGACCAGACTACAGGTTACCCAGAGACTGAGAAGGGTCTACTAACCAGACTACAGGTTACCCAAAGATTGAGAAGGGTCTACTGACCAGACTACAAGTTACCCAGGGATTGAGAAGGGTCTACTGACTAGACTACAAGTTACCAAGAGACTGAGAAGGGTCTACCGACCAGACTACAAGTTACCAAGAGACTGAGAAGGGTCTACTGACCAGACTACAGGTTACCCAGAGACTGAGAAGGGTCTACTAACCAGACTACAGGTTACCCAAGGATTGAGAAGGGTCTACTGACCAGACTACAAGTTACCCAGGGATTGAGAAGGGTCTACTGACTAGACTACAAGTTACCAAGAGACTGAGAAGGGTCTACTGACCAGACTACAGGTTACCCAGGGATTGAGAAGGGTCTACTGACCAGACTACAAGTTACCCAGAGACTGAGAATGGTCTACTGACCAGACTACAAGTTACCAAGAGACTGAGAAGGGTCTACTGACCAGACTACAGGTTACCCAGAGACTGAGAAGGGTCTACTGACCAGACTACAAGTTACCCAGAGACTGAGAAGGGTCTACTGACCAGACTACAAGTTACCCAGAGACTGAGAAGGGTCTACTGACCAGACTACAAGTTACCCAGGCATTGAGAAGGGTCTACTGACCAGACTACAAGTTACCCAGGGATTAAGAAGGGTCTACTGACCAGACTACAAGTTACCCAAAGACTGAGAAGGGTCTACTGACCAGACTACAAGTTACTCACAGACTGAGCAATCTACTGATCACAATCCGAGTTACCCACAGCAATGTATATAATTTATACTTGTTTCATCAACGAGCTGAGATTTTGAGTCTGGCAGCAATTACATAAGAAAAGACCAAGTCTGACTCAAGTCTGTGTGCCATTGATGCAAAACGCATATTTGAATTGAATATTTTTATTCTTGATAAATGTCAGAATACTTATTGTATTGCAGTCAACTTTAATATGTGAAATACAAATGACCATACTACACATATGATCGGCCATACATTTGAATGTGACCTTACATGACAGAGTTACTGGATACCTACAAACAAAAGATACTGTAACTACACGTGATTAAAATTTAAACAATAAAACTACTATATTAAAACTATCTTACCGAATGAATAACCAGTTCCTGGAAAACGTCCCATTCTCGATCCGATACCTGTCGGTCCATACATTGATCCGGGGAAAGGTGAACCTGGCATTCTACCACCCATTGCTCCACCGGGCCTACGACCTCCCATACCAAATTCAGAGCCCATTCCACCACCCATTGCTCCAACGGGCATACCACGTCCCATATTAGATTCAGAGTTCATTCTCATCCCGGTGCCCATTCTACCCATACCCATTGCCTGGCCTGGAGCACTTCTGTTTCCCATACTCTGCATTGACCTACCAGAAATACCCATATTTGAGCCCATTGGTGTACTCGTCGACGACATTTGGTCTGGCATTCTACCCATCCCAGATCTATCCATTCCAGAACCCATTCTAGAGCCAGTTCTTCCCGTTGGAGCCATACTTCCAAAACCCATGTCTCCCATGTTATCTCTATTTCCCATTCGTGAACCCATGGTTCTCATTTCAGATCCCATATCACGGCTACCTATTCTATTCATCATTCTTCCCGCTCCCATACCACGGCGTCCCATTCCACCCATCATACCTCCCGCTCCCATACCACGGCCATCCATTCCACTCATCATACCTCCCGCTCCCCTACCACGGCCATCCATTCCATTCATCATACCTCCCGCTCCCATACCACGGCCATCCATTCCACTCATCATACCTCCCGCTCCCATACCACGGCCATCCATTCCACTCATCATACCTCCCGCTCCCCTACCACGGCCATCCATCCCACTCATCATACCTCCCGCTCCCATACCACGGCCATCCATTCCACTCATCATACCTCCCGCTCCCATACCACGGCCATCCATTCCACTCATCATACCTCCCGCTCCCCTACCACGGCCATCCATCCCACTCATCATACCTCCCGCTCCCCTACCACGGCCATCCATTCCACTCATCATACCTCCCGCTCCCCTACCACGGCCATCCATTCCACTCATCATACCTCCCGCTCCCCTACCACGGCCATCCATTCCACTCATCATACCTCCCGCTCCCATACCACGGCCATCCATTCCACTCATCATACCTCCCGCTCCCATACCACGGCCATCCATTCCACTCATCATACCTCCCGCTCCCATACCACGGCCATCCATTCCATTCATCATATTTCCCGCTCTCATACCACGACCATCCATTCTATTCATCATACCTCCTGCTCCCATTTCTCGGGAACCCATTTCACGGGAACCCATCCCATCCATCACAGCTCCCGCTCCCATACCACGGTCACCCGTTCCTCCCATCATATCTGCCGTTCGCATTCCATCCATTCCCATTCTGCGGCTACCACTTTCCCCACCACCTATTCTATTCCCCACCTGCGACCGACCCATTTGATCTACCCTACCCATACCTTCATTGCCCATGACATTACCTCTTGGTTCACTTCCACCCATAGAATCACCTTGGTTGTTCATCCCCCCCATTGATCCTCCAGAACTAACGAGCGATCCTTCCTGTCCTATTCCAGAAGCTAGGCCACTATCAGTTGGACTAGAACCAGGTTCACCTTGACCCGATCCCGAGGTACCCGATGTTCCGCCACTGCTGGATATATCTTGGGTTTGACTGGTAAGTGGTGGATTTCCCAAGTCTGCCAGTACATTGCTGAGTTCTGGTACGTCATGTGCATGTGTCTGATGTGGGTTTAAATTCTGTATTCCCAAATCCTGTCCAGTTACGAAAACAACGAGGACTAAAACGACTGAAATCTTCACTAACATGGTTGATAATTAATCCAGACCAAATTGAATATGTGTGATCAATTCAAAAAATCTTTAATGGTCGGCCACTTTAGATAATCCAAAGGTAACACTTTAAACAATTCACAGTGTTGTACAAGTTTTGCTATTTGGTTATTATCCAGTACGTACTTTCGTATGCTTTTCTGTGCAAAAAGTGGCTGCTCTTTTCAAAATTACAGCATTTATATCACCAGTAATAACGGTTGAGAAATGACGTCAAACTTGCCCGACGCTGGTTTGGTTCAGCTCAAGTCATCAATCACAATATGTCAGCAATGACAGATAAAAGATCACTTATACCTTTCTGTAAATTTACTTCAATGGACATAATTACCTCGTTTATGTTTTATCAAAATTATTTAAACAAAATGACTGTTCACCTCTTTGGGACTTCGTCTTTGATCAATGTATGATCGACTTAAACATTCGGAACAGTAGTTACTTTCAAATAGCGCGAAAACAATCTGGCTAAATATTTCGTGGTCATTAATAATAGTAATAATCATAATCATAATCAGCAACATATTAAATAATCATCAACAACAACAACATAACAATAACAATCATTACCAGCATCATAATAATAATCAGCAACATAATCATAATCAGAAACATAATCATAACAATCATCAGCATCGTAATTAGCAACATAGCAATAACCAGTAACATAATCATAATAAGCAGCATAATCATAATCAGCAGCATAATCATAATAATAAAAATCATACACTAGCAACAGATAGCAACATGGCACTAATCAGCAACATAAACATAATTACCAGTTTAATCATAATCAACAACATAATCATAAAATCATAATTAGCAACACAACCAGCAACATAAACATAATTAGCAGCATAATCATAATTAGCAGCAAAATCATAATACGCAACATAATCATAATCAGCAACATAATCATAAAAAAATCATAATTAACAACATAATCAAAATCAGCAACATAATCATAATCATAGGTATTTATTTACGAAAAAACTCAAGCGTATGTACGCTATCTATATCAAAGCACATAACACAATATCCAACAAACAATACATTATTAGACTCAATATAATTTCACGATCTATATTAGGTACAATTCTATAAAGTATCAACATTTATTAACCATCCATGTTAAACAGACAGTGGCATATTACAGTAAGTTATTAATAAATTGCTTTAAGCCTGGGTTCTGGAACTTGAAGATATATCTCACGTACAGTTTATACCTAATAGTTTAGGTGACTTATAGGTCCAATAGGCGGGGTGCTTGTTTTGTTTTTTTGTATATAACTATTTGTAATAAATATTGTATGCACATGTCACTATAATAAAATATTTACTTACTTACTTATTTACCTACTTACTTACTTATTTATAAAGTTTTAGAATGGTTCACTGAATTGACAATTTTATCTGTTAGAGGAAGACCTTTCCTTCTGTGCGATCCCCCGCATAAATAAAAGATCTTCTAAACCAGTCATGGTTTGGTAGGTGAGTATAAACATTTAGGTTAGATGAAGATCCTTTTTGAATGGCATTATTTAGAAGAAATTCATTATATTAAAGTGTAAATGGGTAATTTGACAGTTATAAGTTTGTCAGTGTTTTATTTTTAATTTCCAAAAAGAAACGAGCATGTCTATCGTTCGTTTATCAGTACTTATGTTTGCAAACACGTTAGCAATAGCTGCCAGCAGCAGTAGTAGTATTAGTATGTAGTAGTGACATAACGGTAGCTAGTATCAGTAGTAGTAGTAGTAGCAGTATAACAGTAGCTGGTATCAGCAGTAGTAGTAGTAGTAGTATAACGGTAGCTAGTATCAGTAGTAATAGTAGCAGTATAACAGTAGCTGGTATCAGTTGTCGTAGTAGTAGTAGTATAACGGTAGCTGGTATCAGTAGTCGTAGTAGTAGTAGTATAACGGTAGCTTGTATCAGTAGTAGTAGTAGTAGTAGTAGTAGTAGTATAACGGTAGCTGGTATCAGTAGTCGTAGTAGTAGTATAACGGTAGCTGGTATCAGTAGTCGTAGTAGTAGTATAACGGTAGCTGGTATCAGTAGTCGTAGTAGTCGTAGTATAACGGTAGCTGGTATCAGTAGTCGTAGTAGTAGTATAACAGAAGCTGGTATCAGTAGTCGAAGTAGTAGTAGAATAACGGTAGCTGGTATCAGTAGTCGTAGTAGTAGTAGTATAACGGTAGCTAGTATCAGTAGTAGTAGTAGTAGTAGTAGTAGTAGTAGTAGTAGTAGTAGTAGTAGTAGTAGTAGTATAAAAGTAGCTGGTATCAGCAGTAGTAGAAGTGGCATAACAATAGCTAGTATCAAAAGTAGTAGTAGCAGTATAACAGTAGCTGGTATCAGCAGTATCAGTAGTAGTTATGGCATAACAGTAGCTAGTATCAGTAGTAGTAGTAGTAGCAGTAGCAGTATAACAGTAACTGGTATCAGCAGTAGTAGTAGTAGCAGTATAACGGTAGCTGGTATCAGTAGTCGTAGTAGTAGCAGTATAACAGTAGCTGATATCAGTAGTCGTAGTAGTTTAACGGTAGCTAGTATCAGTAGTAGTAGTAGCAGTATAACAGTAGCTGGTATCAGCAGTAGTAGTAGTAGTAGTAGTGACATAACAGTAGCTAGTATCAGTAGTAGTAGTAGCAGTATAACAGTAGCTGGTATCAGCAGTAGTAGTAGTAGCAGTATAACAATAGGTATCAGCAGTAGTAGTAGTAGTGGCGTAACAGTAGCTAGTATCAGTAGTAGTAGTAGCAGTATAACAGTAGCTGGTATCAGCAGTATCAGTAGTAGATATGGCATAACAGTAGCTAGTATCAGTAGTAGTAGTAGCAGTATAACAGTAGCTGGTATCAGCAGTAGTAGTAGTAGCAGTATAACAATAGGTATCAGCAGCAGTAGTAGTAGTAGTGGCATAACAGTAGCTAGTATCAGTAGTAGTAGTAGTAGCAGTATAACAGTAGCTGGTATCAGCAGTATCAGTAGTAGTTATGGCATAACAGTAGCTAGTATCAGTAGTAGTAGTAGCAGTATAACAGTAGCTGGTATCAGCAGTAGTAGTAGAAGCAGTATAACAGTAGCTGGTATCAGCAGTAGTAGTAGTAGCAGTATAACAGTAGCTGGTATCAGCAGTAGTAGTAGTAGCAGTATAACAGTAGCTGGTCTCAGCAGTAGTAGTAGTAGCAGTATAACAGAAGCTGGTATCAGCAGTAGTAGTAGTGGCATAACAGTAGCTGGTCTCAGCAGTAGTAGTAGAAGCAGTATAACAGAAGCTGGTATCAGCAGTAGTAGTAGTGGCATAACAGTAGCTGGTCTCAGCAGTAGTAGTAGTAGCATAACAGTAGCTAGTATCAGTAGTAGTAGTAGTAGCAGTATAACAGTAGCTGGTATCAGCAGTAGTAGTAGTAATAGTGGCATAACAGTAGCTAGTATCAGTAGTCGTAGCAACATAACAGTAGCTGGTATAAGTAGTCGTAGTAGTAGTAGTATAACGGTAGCTGGTATCAGTGATAGTAGTAGCAAAACGGTAGCTTGTATCAGTAGTAGTAGCATAACGGTAGCTGGTATCAGTATTAGTAGTAGCAGAACGGTAGCTAGTACCAGTATTAGTAGTAGCATAACGGTAGCTGGTATCAATATTAGTAGTAACATAATGGTAGCTGATATCAGTAGTAGTAGCATAACGGTAGCTGGTATCAGTATTAGTAGTAGCATAATAGTGGCTGGTATCAGAAGTAGTAGCAAAATGATAGCTGGTATTAGCAGCAGTAGTAGCATAACGGAAGCTGGTATCAGCAGCAGTAGCAGCATAATGGTAGCTGGTATCAGTAATAGTAGTAGCATAACGGTAGCTGGTATCAGTAATAGTAGTAGCATAATGGTAACTGGTATCAGCAGTAGTAGTAGCTTAACGGTAGTTGGTATTAGTAGTTGTAGCAGCATAACGGTAGCTGGTATCAGTAGTAGTAGTAGTTGCATAATGGTAGCTGGTATCAGTTGTAGTAGCAGCATAACGGTAGCTGGTATCAGTAGTAGGAGCAGCATAACAGTAACTGGTATCAGCAGTAGTAGTAGTAGTAGTAGTAATAGTAGTAGTAGTAGTAGCAGTAGTAGTAGCAGCAGCATAACGGTAGCTGGTATCAGTAGTAAGAGCAGCATAACAGTAACTGGTATCAGCAGTAGTAGTAGTAGTAGTAGTAGTAGTAATAGTAGTAGTAGTAGTAGCAGTAGTAGTAGGAGCAGCAGCATAACGGTAACTGGTATCAGCAGTAGTAGTAGAAGCATAACGGTAACTGGTATCAGCAGTAGTAGAATCATAACAGTAGCTAGTATTAGTAATAGTAGTAGCATAATGATAGCTGGTATCAATAGTAGTAGCAACATAACAGTAGCTGGTATCAGTAAAAGTAGCAATATAACAGTAGCTGGTATCAGTAATAGAGGCAGCATAACGGTAACTTGTATCAGCAGTAGTTGCAACATAATGGTAGCCGGTATCACTGATAGTAGTTGCAAAGCGGTAGCTGGTATCATAAGTAGTATCACACAAGGTGACACTTTGGTAATATCATTCGGGGTGGAACCGTCACACAAGGAGACATACTGATGATATCATCCTTGGTGGAACCGTCACACAAGGAGACACGCGGCTGATATCATCCTGTGTGGAACCGTCACACAAGGAGACACACGACTGATATCATCCTGTGTGGAACCATTACACAAGGTGACACGCGGCTGATATCATCCTGTGTGGAACCGTCACACAAGGAGACACACGACTGATATCATCCTGTGTGGAACCATTACACAAGGAGACATACTGATGATATCATCCTGGGTGGAACTGTCACACAAGGAGACACACGACTGATATCATCCTGTGTGGAACCATTACACAAGGAGACATACTGATGATATCATCCTGGGTGGAACTGTCACACAAGGAGACACGCGGCTGATATCATCCTGTGTGGAACCATCACACAAGGAGACACGCGGCTGATATCATCCTGTGTGGAACTGTCACACAAGGAGACATACTGATGATATCATCCTGGGTGGAACTCTCACACAAGGAGACATACTGATGATATCATCCTGTGTGGAACTGTCACACAAGGAGACACGCGGCTGATATCATCCTGTGTGGAACTGTCACACAAGGAGACATACTGATGATATCATCCTGTGTGGAACCATCACACAAGGATACATACTGATGATATCATCCTGTGTGGAACTGTCACACAAGGAGACATACTGATGATATCATCCTGTGTGGAACCATCACACAAGGAGACACGCGGCTGATATCATCCTGTGGAACTGTCACACAAGGAGACATACTGATGATATCATCCTGTGTGGAACCATCACACAAGGAGACATACTGATGATATCATCCTGTGTGGAACTGTCACACAAGGAGACACGCGGCTGATATCATCCTGTGTGGAACTGTCACACAAGGAGACATACAGATGATATCATCCTGTGTGGAACTGTCACACAAGGAGACATACTGATGATAACATCCTGTGTGGAACTGTCACACAAGGAGACATACTGATGATATCATCCTGTGTGGAACTGTCACACAAGGAGACATACTGATGATATCATCCTGTGTGGAACCATCACACAAGGAGACACGCGGCTGATATCATCCTGTGTTGAACCATCACACAAGGAAACACACGACTGATATCATCCTGTGTTGAACCATCACACAAGGAGACATACTGATGATATCATCCTGTGTGGAACTGTCACACAAGGAGACACGCGGCTGATATCATCCTGTGTGGAACCATCACACAAGGAGACATACTGATGATATCATCCTGTGTGGAACCATCACACAAGGAAACACACGGCTGATATCATCCTGTGTTGAACCATCACACAAGGAAACACACGACTGATATCATCCTGTGTTGAACCATCACACAAGGAGACATACGACTGATATCATCCTGTGTGGAACTGTCACACAAGGAGACACGCGGCTGATATCATCCTGTGTGGAACCATCACACAAGGAGACATACTGATGATATCATCCTGTGTGGAACCATCACACAAGGAGACATACTGATGATATCATCCTGTGTGGAACCATCACACAAGGAAACACACGGCTGATATCATCCTGTGTTGAACCATCACACAAGGAGACATACTGATGATATCATCCTGTGTGGAACTGTCACACAAGGAGACACGCGGCTGATATCATCCTGTGTGGAACTGTCACACAAGGAGACATACTGATGATATCATCCTGTGTGGAACCATCACACAAGGAGACATACTGATGATATCATCCTGTGTGGAACTGTCACACAAGGAGACATACTGATGATATCATCCTGTGTGGAACTGTCACACAAGGAGACATACTGATGATATCATCCTGGGTGGAACTGTCACACAAGGAGACATACTGATGATATCATCCTGTGTGGAACCATTACACAAGGAGACATACTGATGATATCATCCTGTGTGGAACTGTCACACAAGGAGACACGCGGCTGATATCATCCTGTGTGGAACTGTCACACAAGGAGACATACTGATGATATCATCCTGTGTGGAACTGTCACACAAGGAGACATACTGATGATATCATCCTGTGTGGAACCATCACACAAGGAGACACACTGATGATATCATCCTGGGTGGAACTGTCACACAAGGAGACATACTGATGATATCATCCTGGGTGGAACTGTCACACAAGGAGACATACTGATGATATCATCCTGTGTGGAACCATCACACAAGGAGACATACTGATGATATCATCCTGTGTGGAACTGTCACACAAGGAGACATACTGATGATATCATCCTGTGTGGAACCATCACACAAGGAGACATACTGATGATATCATCCTGTGTGGAACTGTCACACAAGGAGACATACTGATGATATCATCCTGTGTGGAACTGTCACACAAGGAGACATACTGATGATATCATCCTGGGTGGAACTGTCACACAAGGAGACATACTAATGATATCATCCTGTGTGGAACCATTACACAAGGAGACATACTGATGATATCATCCTGTGTGGAACTGTCACACAAGGAGACACGCGGCTGATATCATCCTGTGTGGAACTGTCACACAAGGAGACATACTGATGATATCATCCTGTGTGGAACTGTCACACAAGGAGACATACTGATGATATCATCCTGTGTGGAACCATCACACAAGGAGACACACTGATGATATCATCCTGGGTGGAACTGTCACACAAGGAGACATACTGATGATATCATCCTGGGTGGAACTGTCACACAAGGAGACATACTGATGATATCATCCTGTGTGGAACCATCACACAAGGAGACATACTGATGATATCATCCTGTGTGGAACTGTCACACAAGGAGACATACTGATGATATCATCCTGTGTGGAACTGTCACACAAGGAGACACACTGATGATATCATCCTGGGTGGAACTGTCACACAAGGAGACATACTGATGATATCATCCTGGGTGGAACTGTCACACAAGGAGACATACTGATGATATCATCCTGGGTGGAACTGTCACACAAGGAGACATACTGATGATATCATCCTGTGTGGAACCATCACACAAGGAGACATACTGATGATATCAACCTGTGTGGAACTGTCACACAAGGAGACACACTGATGATATCATCCTGGGTGGAACTGTCACACAAGGAGACATACTGATGATATCATCCTGTGTGGAACCATTACACAAGGAGACATACTGATGATATCATCCTGTGTGGAACTGTCACACAAGGAGACATACTGATGATATCATCCTGGGTGGAACTGTCACACAAGGAGACACACGGCTGATATCATCCTGGGTGGAACTGTCACACAAGGAGACATACTGATGATATCATTCTGTGTGGAACCGTCACACAAGGAGACATACTGATGATATCATCCTGTGTGGAACTGTCACACAAGGAGACATACTGATGATATCATCCTGTGTGGAACTGTCACACAAGGAGACATACTGATGATATCATCCTGTGTGGAACTGTCACACAAGGAGACATACTGATGATATCATCCTGTGTGGAACCGTCACACAAGGAGACATACTGATGATATCATCCTGTGTGGAACTGTCACACAAGGAGACATACTGATGATATCATTCTGTGTGGAACCGTCACACAAGGAGATATACTGATGATATCATAAACATTTTATGTTCAAATACCATAACTCACTTTTCTCTGATATCATTATAGATTTTTATTTAAATTGAATTAGGGTCCTCCGTGGCCGAGTGGTCTAAGGCGCCGTCTCAAGATCATTTACCTCTCACCGCTATGGTCGTAGGTTTGAGTCCCGCTCGCTCCAAAAACTTTGTGAGAAAGTTTCCAGTTACTTGCGGAAGGACGGTGGTTCTACTCAGTCTTACTCAGTCTGAGGTCTTCCTCCACCAGTAAAACTGGATATGCCATATATAACCTGAAATGTGTTGAAAATGGCGTTAAACCCCATTCAAAAAAAAAAAAAAAAAAAAAAAAAAAATTAAACTGAATAAAGTATGTTACCAATCATCGTCGGATACTCCACCCAGGTGTCAATTGCGATATTATCCATTGATGAATGGATAGTATTGAAATTGACACCTGGATGTGTCGAACAAATGGAGAGTATCTGAAATGACACCCGGGCTATCTGACAAAAGATGTCAATATAACAGTGATACTTTAAAAACAATGTATCGGTTATATAAACACGATGAGTTACCATGCTGTAAACATGTGGTTTGATACCCAACACAATGGGTCTGACTGTCAATCCAAGGGTCTTGAGTTTGAATCCCCTGCCTGGCAACAGTTTCCGTGATGATTGATATACGACATTGTGTCTCATTATCATTCATCTCTCACCACTGATTCAAGTGGGAAAGTTATCAGTTACTTGCTGAGACAGGATGTGCTCGAGTACTGGTTAATTCCAGGAAACAGTGGTTAGATTAACTGATCGTCTGTTTGCCCTCGATGGCATAAAAATGATGCTAAATATTCAATCTAACAATCAATGATACCCAACACCAGCCAGACCTGTGCTAGAACTGTCTTCTGAAGGTTGAGTAATTGCCTCATGGCAGACTTGTACTCTATCAACCAATGCACCATGGCTCCAGTTATTACTATTATGTTACAGTCAAACCTGTCTTAAGCAGCCAGTCAAAGACCTTTTAGGTATAACTCTACCACTGTTTTTTGTTCGTTATTCTATAGTTAATAATAAAAGTTTGAACTCTTGTCATTCATAGTGAGAACCAAATGAAAGAAGTGAAACCTACATATTACTGTTTGTCAACCTCTGCACTATCAAAATATGATGAGAAAAGTAGGGGTCATGTGCCATATAAGAGATTTGTTTTCTGCTCAGTGTATACACTGTTGACAAAGTGAAAGTAGACTTCCAAAATCATGTATTCATACCACAATTTCCAAGCATCAATTTTTTTGTTTCCAAATTCACAATTCAAACATGACAATGCTGTCAAAATGTTCAAACTACATCAAGGAAGCCATTCAAATAAAAAAAAATGAGCATTCAAATAAGGAAAATACGTTTTTAAAGAAGAAACATGGATTATTTATAAACGCAATTATGCGACTACCCCATGGAAGCAATTGCTTTCTCCAATGGTGGTACTATGCCTTTAAAATAGGTTGTTATTTAATACAGGTTAATTTGTTCTGAGAGCATAATAATTGGAAAGAACAAACGTGATTGCTTAAGACAAGTGGATGTTCAATAGAGGTGACTGCTTACACAGGTGTGACTGTACACTTATGACAGGGTTTAAAGGTCAAACAAAATAAAATGCTTGGCTTATTTTTCAAATTTAATATGCATCTATGTTAGTCATGGAATGAATGCCAGTTTAAATACTCGGCAACAATTATGAAATGAAAAATGACATATCGTACACACATACATATCATGTGATGAAAAATGTCAATGTAAAACTGAATCATCACTGAATTAACAACTCCGCGTAGATGAATAATGAATAAATGGTACATTAGTGCTGGCAGTATATTGTTTTATCAAAACACTGACTTGAAATCGGTGGTGTTTTTTTAAACATTACTACATAAACTTAATTAAAAGGCAAAGTTAATTATATAATAAAATAGATAATGCATTCATTGGGAGAATATAAACTGTCACCAAGTCACATGGTTAATAAAACAACCTTGAACTATAATAATAACTAAAATAATCTGAACTTGTCTAAAAATATAGCAAAAATATACCTCATACAGACTCTGACATAATTTACCTCGTACACACGCTGACACAATAAATTTCATACAGACTACAACACAATATACCTCATACGCACTCTGACACAATATACCTCTTACACACCAACACAATATACCTCATACACTGACACAATATACCACATACACACTGACACAATATACCTCATACACACTCAGACACAATATAACTCATACACACTCTGACACAATATACCTCTTATGCACTGACACAACATACCTCATACATACTGACACAATATACGTCTTACACACTGACACAATATTCCTCACACACTGACAAAACATATCTCACACACACTGAAACCATTTACCTAATACACACACAGACACAATATACCTCATACACACTCTGACACAATATACCTCTTACACACTCTGACACAATATACCTCTTACACACTGACACAATATACCTTGTAAACACTCAGGCACAATATACCTCATACACACTCAGACACAATAAACCTCTTACACACTGGCACAATATACCTCATACACACTCTGACACAATACCTCTTACACACTGACACAATATACCTCACACACTAACAAAATATATATAAAAAACACTGACACAATATACCTCAAACACACACTGACACAATATACCTCATACACACTGACACAACATACCTTATACACACTCTGACACAATATACCTCATACACACCGACACAATATACCTCATACACTCCGACTCAATATACCTCGTACACACTGACACAATATACCTCATACACTCCGACACAATATATCTCAAAAACACTGACACAATATACCTCAAAGAGACCGACACAATATATCTCATACACACTGACACAATAAACCTCATAGAGACTGACACAATATACCTAATACACACTGACACAATATATCTCATACACTCTGACACAATAAACCTAATACACACTCTGATAAAATATACCTCATACACACAATATACCTCATTCACACTGACACAATATTCCTCATACACACTGACACAACATACTGCTGTGTGTTCAGTTAAACGATATATATCACAAAGGAATTTTTAATTATCTCTTTTGAAAAAAAGATCCAGAATCAAACGATAAAAACACTTACTTTCTGTCCCAATAAATTTTAAATATTTCATCATCATGGCAATTACCCACTTGTTAATCTAAATCTAAATTTATGTATAAAATGCAATTAAAAAAAACAACAACTTCTAAACCCTTTCTAGTGTCCCAAATCTTCCCAATGTCAGAATATCTGCCAAATCATAAAAAGTTGAACATACAAATATCAATTAGATTTATATAAAAACTTAACATTATAATTTTTTTATTTTATTAATGTTTTCGATAATCCTTACAATATAACAAATATCTCAATTTGGCAATACTATCAAGTATAGTCACATGTCATAATTCTATCAGTCAACTATAATGGATATAATAAAGGCTAAATAAAGTCTAGCAAAGCTTATAAAAACACTTCAAACAATCAAAAGAAGTCGTTATAATGTTTTAAAACACAACAGCTGCCATCGGAAGACTCGTCCATTACCAAACACAGCATTACTTTATGTAGACTGCAGACCAACTTAACCAAACTACTCATCAATTAACCTTCACCTTCATCCAATTTTAGCTTTCTTATTCATCCATTCAGCTTATCAATCATTACTTTCTACTTTTTATCTTTTTTTACTTTTATTTATAGTATCATCAGATATTTCATAAAATTGCATTACTGTAGGGTTTGCCATGACCCTCAAATTTTGCTATTTAGTCAAATGACCTTTAAACTTTTTCCAATCTGTCTATAAAATCTCATCATATGGGGTGGGGGGGATTATTAATGACCCCTAGTTTTCAAAATTAGGGGGGTGGGGGGGAACACTGGTACTGTTTATACAGCATCGGAATAATTAAGTGAAATAAAAAGAAAAACCGTTCCTGTTTATAGGTAGAAAAAGTGACAATGAAACAATGGAGGTCGTTTACAGTGACCTTCAAAATACTGCAATAATCTAAATATTAATTGAAGAGAACTATACAATAAATAAATTTATACTAAACATCCCATTTTATAAAAAATGTGATTATAAAAAAAGCAATATCAAACAAAAACCACAAATAGAAACCAGACATAAGGAAAAACTGTAATAAAAGGGAGGTAAGACATGAATAAAATATTAACTTTGAACAATAACAGTTCAGTGTCATAGCTGTGAGGTCAACTCATGCTATTTTTTTACATTCAACTTTCTTACCTCAAATCAGTTGAGTTATAGAAATATAATGGTCTTACGCAGATTTTGTTAACTGAAAAATGGACAGTGAAAATAGAAACGAGAAAAACTCAAATGTTTTAGTCACAGCTGGAAAGGAACTGAATGATATAATGATGACGGTGCAATATTGCAAAAATCATTCATGCCTTTTGTGAGTCAATGCTGAAATATTTCTTTCGATTTCTCAATTTATACTTAACTTATTTTTACCTATAAATATATAGATTTAAACAAAGAAGTAAAGCTATACGGTCATTTTTATAGCCCTGGAATGTATCAAAACCACAAATATGTAACATGTAACATAAACAAATGCAGACACCTAAATCATCATGATAACTTGCAACACAGCAAAGTGCAAAAAATTTCAAATATGAAATAAACTGATACTTTTTTTCAACATATTGAATTATTTTTTCACAATTGATGATGTTGAACCCTTGGGGTGGTGCAGGTGGGGGTGGTGGGAACATATTTGAGACAAAATCTATGAATGCAACAAGATTTCACATTATTACCAGTTTGATAAAGAAATACCAATGTTTTCTTGCATAAAAAACAATCCTTAACAACTACCACAGGGAATGTCTGTAAATCACGCTAGTTTAAACTGTCCACAGCAGTCAGTCAAGGGAAGGAGCACAAGTGGCCTTTTAAGACAGGTTGTTGCTTAAATTAGGTAAATTTACTATGAAAACATAAAAATGGGAAATAGCAAATGTGTCCGCTTAAATGGCTGTTCAATAGAGGTGACCACTTTGACAGATTTGACTGCATTTCTAATACACATGTTTGCTTTTCAAGAATTTGCAATTTTGAGTGTTGAAGTTTATATTTCATATTTTGACAGATGAAGGGAGTGTGCTCTGTGGCCAAGTGGTCCTTGGCACTGCTTCAAGATCTTTGAGGTGATGGAACTGAACTCAGTTCTGTCCAAAACCTACATGATTTTGAGTTGCTTGCGGAAGGACGGTGGTTCTACTGAGATTGGTTCAAAGGTTTTCCATCACCAATTAAACTGGATATGCCATATATACATGTAACCAATAATTAGTTGAAAATGGCATTAAACCCCATTAGAAAAGGAAATTGATGGATGAAACACATGACCAAAAAAAAATCATCAAACATTTAGGTGTAAAACTCTTAACACAAAATCTCAATTTTACCCAATAACTGACAATTTTTTAGTTTTAAATGAAACCTATACACCTTTCTTGGTTAAGTGCCATTATTATTAATTGTTTCTTATAGTATAACTTTACAGTAATGCCCCACGATAAATGGTTTTAATTAATATTAAGTCCTTGGCCTAAATTCAACAAAACGTTGAGTCTCATAAAACTGAGACACCAACTCAAAATCAGAAAATTTACAATTTAGATTAAAAACAATTTTACAAGAAATGAACAGCAGTTTGCTACAAAAAACAATCAATTTCAAAGATACATAATAAGAAAATAAAAACAAAAACTAACTTCATGTAGCAAA
Organism: Panopea generosa; assembly: GCA_029582155.1. NCBI lineage: Eukaryota > Metazoa > Mollusca > Bivalvia > Adapedonta > Hiatellidae > Panopea > Panopea generosa. The sequence continues at coordinate 83,308,881 of CM055895.1, forward strand.
ATAGTTTGTTATTAAAAGGTTTGTAAAAGTTGGCAATTCTGAGTTGGAGTTTTTGGGTTTAGACTCAAAACTAAGATGAAGTTAAACCCATCTGTGCAGTATCAACTGAGTTCTAGCTGGCCACATTTGTGACAGTACGTAATGATGTAGTGACATATGATAAAAAAAGAAATTACTTGTATAGCTCTTACTAAATGCTTGCAAATCCAACAACTTACATCACTTTAGTATAAGATCAATGTTGCCACCGTCTTGTACAACAAGTCATGTAATTAAAATAAACTTGCTATAGCCATAAAATAACAATTGCTAGTATGTAAATGTTGACTATCAATAAGCGTAAAGACTCAAGTTTTATCTTGTATAAGGCACAAAAAACTGACAAGATTTCCATAGTAACCAATGACACATTAAAGGGACTTTGTCTACCATTTATTTCACATTAAATTAAGTTTATTTGAAAGAAGTTTTCCCTTAACGCAAAAATTTTCCATCTATATGCAGTTTAATTGATCTATTTCTGCTTTTGAAGAATTTATACATTCATCTTGTTTTTGTTAATGACAATGTCTGTTTAATTTTTGCATTACAATTACTGCATGCATTCAAAAGAAAAGCACATTTTAATTAAGTGTGTAGCTAAAACCTATCTGTCACTAATATTATCTTCATTTAGCATTGATGAATATGTTTTAATAACTGTACAAGACTTATACAAAAAAATGGCATCTCATGTATGTACATGAACATGAAAATTCGAGTATAAACAATACTTAACAGGTGATTCAGAACATATAACAAATACTATTTACATTTCTATAACAATGCACCAATATGCTTTCATGTCCAACATGTTGCCTCCCCCCCCCTCTCCCCACTCCCTATAAAAGCCTTCTAGCCCACCTCCAAACACTAGGTATTCCCAGTCAACATCAACTTGAAACCCTTTTACTAAACAATGTATTTCCTGCTTGCTTACTTGAAACTCTTATACCAAAAACTGTACTACCTACCTGAAACTCTAATACCAAAGAATGTAATACCTACTTCAAACCCTACTATCAAACAATGTACTATCTATTTTACACCCTGATACCAAATAATGTGTAACCTACTTAACAAAAACTGACAGCCTCTCTTATCAGCAACAGGTAACCTTTCTCCTCAACAGCTGACATCTCTCCTCAGCAACAGGTAACCTCTCTCCTCAACAACTGACATCTCTCCTCAGCAACAGGTAACCCCTCTCCCCAACAACTGACAAACTCTCTCCTCAGCAACAGGTAACCTCTCTCCCCAACAACTGACAGTCTCTCTCCTCAGCAAAAGGTAACCTCTCTCCCCAACAACTGACAGTATCTCTCCTCAACAACAGGTAACCTCTCTCCCCAACAAATGACAGTCTCTCTCCTCAGCAACAGGTAACCTCTCTCCCCAACAATTGACAGCCTCTCTCCTCAACAACAGGTAACCTCTCTCCAACAACTGACAGCCTCTCTCCTCAGCAACAGGTAACCTCTCTCCAACAACTGACAGCCTCTCTCCTCAGCAACAGGTAACCTCTCTCCAACAACTGACAGCCTCTCTCCTCAGCAACAGGTAACCTCTCTCCAACAACTGACAGTATCTCTCCTCAGCAACAGGTAACCTCTTTCCCTAACAACTGACAGCCTCTCTCCTCAGCAACAGGTAAACAAACATCTGACAATCTCACTTCCCAATAACTGGTAACTTAACTCTTTTGCAACAAGTAACAACAAAGGGTAGCTCTCTTATATTTGGTGAAAACCTGGCTACCGAGTAAACCCCCTGCCCATGAGGCAATTCATTTGTTATGTATGATCAATATGTATACCCTATCTCCCCCACACAACAAACACAACACTTCCCCTCTCCCTCTGTAGACATATGTACCTCAAAAACAGGTTAGCCATAAATGCAATACCAGCCTTTATAAGGCATCTGAACATGTGTATATTTACAAACCAGGGATATGTTTTCTCTTTACAATTAACAGTTATATCACATTGTATTCAACTATTTACACTTTTCATTATTAACATGTATTTAAACATACATCGAGAGATGCAGAAATAATTTTTTATTAATTAGACCTTGATTACAAATATTTACATTTTATAACAATTAGCACTATCTATATACACATGAAATATGCATGGCAAGTGTCTCATATCACTAACAAATAACTATAAAACTGCAATAAGTCAGCACTTGTTTTACACTTGTTCTACAATTGCACTTATTAACTAGGAGTGTCAATTAATTAAAACCTATAACAAGAGTTAATTCTTTGCCAATATTTAAAAGCTATAGACCTTAGTCTATATATGGAACCAGATATCTCCCGAAACAGGTCTATGAACCCCGAAAGGCAGGGAATCCCATGCCTATCCCATACATAGCTATTTAATGCTTACTAAACTGTGACGTCATTCAAACTTTTCCTGAAGCAATTGACCAATCAATGTGCCCCTACCATATTGCAATATGATAGTGAACCAGCATGCTCGTAACACTTGCTTCTTACCAGATCCAGTCAGGAGTGCTGGGTTCATTCTACCCACTATATAGATCTGTATTCATAAAACTGTTCACAGATTTCTATTCATAAACAGGTGTAATACAGTTCTCAGTTTCCAATGTATAAATTGGTACACTCTCTATGACGACTATGACGAAAGTAACTTGTATTTTGTGGTCAGTACATAAAATTAATTCACTTTTCAGAAATTTTATGGAAGTTAAGGCTACTGTTGTATTCAAGTTTGATACCCAAATGTGTTTGCATGGTTGTTGGCATTGCTTAATATTTCATAAAGAGGCCCAAACTGCAGTGTCATATCAGGATACCACAAAATAACAATAGCGCAATTATACAATGGTATGACATCATAATATTACAGTATGGTACATTTATACCACAGTGGGATGCAAACATACCACAGTATGATGCAAACATACTACAGAATGATGCAAACATACTGCAGGAAATACCATAACACCACAGTTTGATGCAGATATACTACAGTATGATGCAAACATACTGCAGTAGATACCATAATACCACAGTATGATGCAAACATACTGCAGTAGATACCATAATACCACAGTATGATGCAAACATACTGCAGTAGATACCATAATACCACAGTATGATGCAAACATACTACAGTATGATGCAAACATACTGCAGTAGATACCATAATACCACAATATGATGCAAACATACTACAGTATTATGCAAACATACTGCAGTAGATACCACAACACCACAGTATGATGCAAACATACTGCAGTAGATACCATAATACCACAGTATGATGCAAACATACTACAGTATGATGCAAACATACTGCAGTAGATACCATAATACCACAGTATGATGCAAACATACTACAGTATGATGCAAACATACTGCAGTAGATACTACAACACCACAGTATGATGCAAACATACTGCAGTAGATACCACAACACCACAGTATGATGCAAACATACTGCAGTAGATACCACAACACCACAGTATGATGCAAACATACTGCAGTATATACCATAAAACCACAGTATGATGCAAACATACTACAGCATATACCATAATACCACAATGTGACACAATTACACAAAGGCATGATACCAGCATACACAATGCAGTACCCTTGAACATTATTCAAATGGCAATTTGAACAATTTCTATTAATAGGTTTCGCTAGATATATACATGATGTGTTCTATAAAAGCTTAAAGCTAACGTAACATTATATAACACATTTCAAACGCATAGACGCAATCTCCAATTCATTATGTCTGCCATTTAAACAGTCAATTAGATTAACTGGAAGAGTAGTGTAAAAAATTAAAACGCAATAGTTACTTTTTTCATATTTCAAAGCATTTCAGTGTATTAATGTGGTGTGAAAAACACAGTGTACCGAGAGCTTGGTGCAAAATCAAATTAAAATACTCAGTATAGATTAAGAAGGTGGATAGACAAATTCTGCGCCAAGCCCTCAGTAATATATTCACCCAAAATGAGGTAGATTTAGCAGCTCGAACCATCACACAATGAGAGATGATTTGAAATTGTTACGGTTGTTTTTTGTTCCGAATGGAATATTAAAAAAAAAAAAAAAAGGTTTTAAATAAACATGTATAGATTTTGTTTGTTTGGCGTGTCAGGAAACATTCTTCCATTACCCATATACATGTTCGTGTTATAAAAATTATATAAACTATAATATCAATATCTGGGAAACTCATCAGAACAATATTTACTGATAAGACTTTATCAAACAAATACAACAAACATGAAAATAACAATAATGTGTGTTTACTGCATATAAGTATGCTAAGTTAAAAATCAAAACTTTGATACACAAATTCTAACCCTTCTGTTTCAATCATTTCTTTAAAGTCAGACCAAACAATGCAGTCTTTTGTGTAAGTTTCATTTAGACCCAATCAAAAATGCAAGCCCAAGTGTATGAACAAGTTACATGAACAAGATTTGGTCAGACGATAAGAAAGACACAATGGGATCTCGAAGCCTTAAAAAAATATAATGAATGAATGAATAGGGTTTTATGGCGTACCAACACATTATAGGTTAATCGATTGCCATTGATACATGTATAACAAACATACATACATATATATATATATATATATATATATATATATATATATATATATTTGCCATATCTTCATTGATACATGCAAAATTATAGCTTAAAGAATATTCAACTAATCACATATTACAAATGTTAAGTGCCCCCAATTAGGGAGTATTCATAAGAAATCTTAATCAAATTTACCAGCTTTTGTACAAAAAAATTAACTATATGACACGCACTAGAACTTATATAAATATAGAATGGCTATCATCTAAAAATTATACTAATCTCTTTATCATTATATCAATAAATAAATGTTCAGTGTTCCCAATAAGGGAGCATTCGTTAGAAATCTTAATCAATTTTGCGAGCTTTTGTAAGAAAAATTCAACGACATGTATAGGACACGGACCTATATATACATAGTATCACTATCATCATTACATTCTCTTGGACTCTTTATCATTATCATAATAAATAAATATTTTTCAGATTTTTGATGAGTAAACTGATGAATGAATAAGGTTTTATGGCGTACCAACACATTATAGGTTATTCGACGCCAACAGGAAGGAAGAATCCAGGTTCACTCTACATGTACAAAAACAACAAATTAACATACAGATAAAAAAAAAATACATCAACAAATGAATATGCAGAATGAACCTAGAACCTTGATACCTGCAGAACTGCAGTGTTTCAGCAAATTCTATCGTATTACTCAATTTGTCGGTTTTACGACATGCATAAGCCACAGTGCTCCTATTCTTACCATCACTCATGGCTCCTTGGAACCACACAGGGGTTGATAATTTAACCACAATAGTGAACATGATAAAAAATGATAAAATGAACATGACACCCATTCGGAGGATTCCTACCCCTCTGCAGAGATCGACAGTGATTCTATTCTTAGCCGGAACCACACGGGCTGATGAGTAAACAAAATATGTTACAAAACTAATACAACAAAAAATACTATGTATTACTAGTAAATTTTGTTTAAATTAAGCTGCACAGAAATAAACTAAAAAAAATGACAATGAAAAATAAATTAAATCTACATGATTGATATGCCACCGTGTGTGATAAACAATTAATGAATTTTCAGATCACTCGTTTTGATAACTGAACAAGAAACATGTCACACCACATGGATGCCTTTGACAACAACATCATAGAGTCAAACCTGTATATAGCAGCCATTCAAGGGAAACAGTAAAATGACCCCTTGAGGCAGGAGGCTGCTTAATACAGGTTGATTAACTAAAATTATAAAAATGGTAAATAGAATATGTGGCTGTTTAAGACAAATGTCTACTTAATAAGGTTAGACACTAAACAGATCTTTTTATAGCTTATTATTTTTTATATTACATGAAAAAAAAATCTACATTTTCAGTTCTTTATATTTCAACTTGCCACAGAATCAATATATTTAATCTAAAATTATTGTCAAAATTTAACGAATTAAAAAAATGGTATCATTTTCAAAAATGGTTTCATTTTCAATGGTATAAAGTCTACTATAGCAAAACTTTTTTTTGTCTACTTGTTCCTTATGTTCATGTGATACTTTAAAAACAATGAAACTTGGTATATATATTTGAATTAAAATGTAGCGAATTACATTAAAAGCCAATAACCCATGAATCACTTCAATCAGAAATTATGATGAAATAAAAAGCACAACAGCGATGGTCCATAAATTAAATTTCCAACTATACAAAGCAAGTTACTAAAGACATATCTTTGTTAAGTTTGCTTGTGGTGGGCAAATTCAAACATTGCATGCCCCAATCACATGCACTGTTCGGAGGGAGGGGTGTGAAAATATGCTGAAACACTTGGCAAGACTTTACCCCTGACAAAACTAGGTAGTTTTATATTAATTACAATACTGTTGAAAAAAGACAGCAGTTGCTGTGATTTTACAATGTACTCTTTCAAACTTAAATCCATTTTATTACACAAATTGGTATTTTTATTATCATAATATTAATTTTAACTATACACCGGTATTAGATTTAAGTTAAAAAATTAATTGATACAATATTTGTTTCAATTAATGCCAATTTGTACTCACTTCCTTTGCTCACCCTTAAATGGACTTAAATTAAACACTTGATTCTTTGAGATATTGAGATTTCATTTTTTTCTGCATCTCTCTTTGTTGAAGATCCATTGCTATTTTGGACATGAATTTCGCTTCATGGAGGTGAGGCTTGTATCGGTGCATTTCTGCGCTTGGTCTGTCTTGATATCTACTTGGGTTATAACTGAACGGAGCCCTGGACCTGGGCTGTTGCATCTGCTGAAAGTCTGTTAAGTATTGCTGGTCGGCCAACTGCTGTCCCTGATACAAGCTGTCTTCTTCACTGTAATGGTCATGCCTGGTGATTGAAGGTTTCATTGTGGCATACTTGCTAGACCGATCGAAGGAGGGTGTGGGTTGTGAAAGATAATACTGGTTATAATAATCGTTGTGTGAGGAATTATGATAGGACCGTGGACGCCCGGCTGGTACACGCATGCTTCTGCGGGAATTGTCTGAAATGAATAAAAGCAGATTCTTATTTAATCATGAATAATAGTTCATATTTAAAAAATATTTCATGATATTGAGATCCACATGCAAGTTTACGGACTGAAGCGAAGCTGAGGTCCATATGGACAGTCAGAACTATAATGGTCAACTGAAGCGAAGCTGAGGTCCATATGGACAGTCAGAACTATAATGGTCAACTGAAGCGAAGCTGAGGTCCATATGGACAGTCAGAACTATAATGGTCAACTGAAGCGAAGCTGAGGTCCATATGGGCAGTCAGACCTATAACGGTCAACTGAAGCAAAGCTAATGTCCATAACTTTCTAGGTCTAACTGCCCAGTTTGTAAACTTGCATTTCAACCAAACATCATGTATTAATTACATTATACTGAACATATTCAAATATAATAAAGAATTGTTGTTTCTTTGGGCATAATTCCAATTTGGATGTGTTTGCATATTGAAATAATTACATATCCAGATCTGACATCAATCCTGGTATTACATTGGACCAGGACCAGTCCATGTACTAATATATTGATGGGAAGACGTCATATTGAACAAAGAAGGAAATGTGAAAATGAGGTCTAATATTATATTATAAATATAGAAATTGATGTGACCTAAGTAAATAAAGGAAATAAACAAATACATGTAATTTGTATAAAATGATCATATGGGGATGTGATTTTATAATTTGTTATTCAGAAAATAGTGCCTAGTTATCAGATTAAATACTGTACAGGTATATATAACTCCTGTGTTTTACTTCATAGCCTCTTTAAAGCATACATGATCACTTTGAACATCAATTCGTACATTTTCAATCTTTAAAAAATACGGAAACATCTCTATATATAATGTTTATATTGTTTTGACCATGACATTTGACATAACGTGACAGCAACTATTGTTAGGCCCACTGGCAACATGGTATTGTTTGTTCAACTAAATACAGTGTAATACAATGTAGTGTTTACATAGAAACCACTCGTCTGTCTAAGGAAAATGGCAGCCTTGGAAACAACATCATTCACTGATTGGATCATCGGCTTGTTTGACTGACAGCATGCATCAGGTCAATTACTGATGATGTGTTCTAGATTATTGATTTGACCACTTAACTAATCAAAAACTTGTTATAGCCATTATAATGTACCTCCAAATAGTGTTTAAACCATATTGTTTAATTTTAAATGAATCAAATCAAATTATTATAAAACAAAAAATGTCACTGGTAAGTGTCGCATGCCCCCAAAATGATCTGTTAAAATAATGATAAATTCTATAATAGGTAGCGATATATCCATGAATATCAGGAGTAATGGACTGACGTTTCAGACTAGACACGCAATTTCATGAGTTTTTTTAACATTAAAGTGTGGTCTGATCTTTGTGTAACTTCGACATCAAAGAAAAGGTCAGGGTATTTCTACAGGTAAATGCAGGTGACACATCATCATGACATGTTGACGACAAGCTATTTTAAAATCTCTCCATGTAAAACAAAGTTACAGACCAGACATGAAATATCAAACAAACTGAAAGTGTGACCTTGACCTCAAAAAAAAGGTTCTGGGTCTTAATGCGACACTTTGCCATGTCATGTTGATCATTTGATAAATTGAGCCAAGTGTTTTTGAAATTCATCCTTCTATGATAAAGTTACAGACTGGACTTGAAATCTCAGACAGAAAGTGTTGTCGAACAAACTCAAAGTGTGACCTTGACCTTTGAGGTACAGGTCTGGGTCTTACGTGCGACACATCGTCATTTCATCTTTATCAAATGAGCCAAGCAAAAGACAAAGTTACAGACTAGACACGAAATATCAAACAAATTGAAAGTGTGACCTTTACCTTTGAGGAAAGGTTCTGGGTCTTAGAAGTTACCACCAAAACGATTATCCCTCAGGACTTAAATTTTCATCTGCACCCCAACCCATGAAAGATTCTTTTAGGATTATCCATTTAAAATGTAACAAAGACAATATCAATAATCTCCCATTAAGTACAAAATACCAGAAAAATGTGAAAAATCTAATACATCAGCATCATATTAAGAATATTTTACTTACCATATTGCCTTTCCACAGATTTGTTTCTCTCTCTGCCATCAATATAAACTTCTGCCATCTTTCCTAAATCATCTCTGTCAAATTCCCTTCCATCAATGTGTATCCCGGTTCCACTTACAGACAGTGGTTCATTTGTATTTGATGCCCTACTGTCATTATACACTGGTACCCTGTGTCCAACATGAGCTGTAGATGGCCGCATGTTTGCCTGTCTGGAAGAACTCTGACTAGGTTTAGGAAGAGGAGGTTTGTCAGCAATGGACCATGCATCCATCGGTAAACTATGTGGTTGCTCAGGTAAAAACACTCTACCTTGATTCTCAAATTCTTGATGATAAGGTCCATCATATGAAGATTGTGGTCTACCTCTTGCGGGAGCAGAAAACTGTCTATCCATAGGAGGTCTTGTGTCACTGTTACTATACTGCTTGCGCTGAGGCTGTGGGGTAGACCAAGGGCCACGCCCATTCATCACTGGTGGAGAAGGGGATTTTCTGGTTTGTTGTGGAGTTGAAAACATGTCTCTTTTTGGTAAAGGGGCAGGTTTATTATCATTATTTAAATTTGAATTAGTGTTAGTTAACTTTTGATTTGAATTTTTAGCAGTATATGGTCTTGAGTCATTTTTTATCATTTTGGAAGAACTAACATCCTTGTGAATTTGATTAGAATGCATTTTCAGTTTGGCTGTATTTGAGACAGTATTGCTATTTCCGAATAAACTTCTTTCATTGTTCAACAGATTACCATGTCTGTTATCCACAGAGCTTTGATCATTCGCAGATGGAGGATTATGCCGTATGAATTCATCAAGGGGAGAACCGTGACTTATTTCACTACTTGAGGTATAAGAATAACTGTTTTTACTGGAGTCTACACTGTCAGTCCTACAGTAATCTGTTTTCATATCTCTACTTAATTCACTTGTTCTTGTCATTGCTCTGTGACCATCCATTTGTTCCTGGGAAAACCCCGACGTACTGCGGAGTATTTGCTCAGCAACAGAAGCTTTCTCTGTTGATTTTCTGCTTACCTCATTTGTAACAGGCTTGTCTCGTTCAGGTGCTTGATCTAAATTTACATACAGTTGTTTCCGTGGAAAATCCCTCGACTTGTTTCGCATTTCCTGCCTGGGAGAATTTATTTCCATATAAGAAGGTCTTTCATCCCGTTTCGGGGAGTTTATCTCTCTACGTAAATACTCTGCAGAATCTGTCTCATCTGCCCTACTACGATAAGGTTCAGATTTTGCTCTTGAGTGAATCAAATCCTTTCCTCTGTCACTGACACAGTTTAATCTCTCTCTATTTTTCTGACCATCCACCATATCACCATTGTAACCACCTCTATCTCCAGTCACGGTAGAATCAGCATCTCTTGGCGATCTAGGTGGTCCGTAGACATGAAACACCCAATGATCGCTGGAATGCAAGGCCTCTATCGTGCTATTTGTCAGCTTTTTTCTTTGATAGAACAACAAATAGGCAGCTCTTGACACAATTTCTTTCTGGTGAAGAGGTTTAACATGCGTGTCATCAAATTCGTACCATTGACTGTCAACTAGATTCTTACAGAAGGCTGAAATATTAAGCAAGTTAGAATATTATGTGTAGAAGTCAAGGTCAAACATTATCTGTAGAGGTCAAAATCAAACATTATCTGTGGAGGTGGACATACAAAAAATGCTGCATGGTTTAGAGATGTACTATCCATTAAATACAACTATGGACGAACGGAAACTGGACGATAAACTGTTCCAGAGAAACATAACATGATATTGGCACTACCTGTACTAAAAAAGTAACACGTCTCTTTATTTTTCATTGAAAAGGAAAAACAAAAAATGCAGGCACGCAAAGTCACAACAACTCCGCTCGAAACTTACCATGGCATTTCAAGACCAATGTGACCTTTTCACACTACAATTTGACATCTGCCTTTAAAGGGATTATATCAGGTTATAACGCTATAGATATCTTATTAATAATTATTAAAATTAATAAAAAGCAGTTCATTTTCATTATTAAATACAAAACTAATAAACATATGTAAAATCCATCAAAATATGACAATATCGATATGTAAATTAGAGAAGTAAACCAAATTTCTATTCTAAAAATGGACTGCACTTTAATCTGTTTGACACGCTTCGCATAGTCATTCCGACTCTTTCTAATATGAAACACTTTTTTACCATGTGTCAAATGGATAAAATTGGAACACGGGACTCATTTAATAAGTAAAAAAATATATTGCCGTTTTAAGTGGGAAATCTATTTTAGTCTTACCTAAGTAAGGAAAGCCCTATTTATTCATATATTCAATATATGATTTTGAATAATTATATTTAGATAAATATCTTTCATGCAATATGGGGTCTGTGAGTAACTATAATAATGGTATATAGAAAAAAAAAGCTGACTTTAAAATTTTGAATATTCCCGATATAGTCCCTTTAAATCTAGAGGCGGACATGATAGAGAATGCTCCACATAACTGCAAGCAAGATAGAGTTATGAATTACTTGCAGAATCACTTTACTGTGGAAGAAATGCTGAAAACTTCTCTATTGACTGAATAGTAAAGTTTGTATGGATTGTTTCTATTTCAATGTTTAGCATTTAATTTTTTTCTTAATTTATTATTCTTTATTTGTTTTTAATCATTAAACTGTTTAAATTGACAATTTTCATCATAGAAGCACACCTGTGTAATGGCCTCCATTCATGTTGCCATAGTGATTGGATACCGCATACAGATCATACATGTCCGACAACTTTGGTCCATTGTCATGGTTACTGGTAGAATCTCTTGGCAACAAATGATCACTCATCTGCAGATCTGTTATTGGAAAGTTCACCAGGATGTTCAGCTTGTTTCTTCTCAATCCAGACTGAAAAAATAATGTTTGTTATATCAGGCTTCTGTTTTATCAAGTTTTATTTAAAAACCTAAAAACTTACCTTAAATTTGACCAGTTTCTTTAATATTTGTTTTCAAGTTATATATGGCATGTCCAGTTTTATCGGTGGAGGAAGACCTTAGAATGAATCTGAGTAGAACCATCGTCTTTCCGCAAGTAACTGGCAAATTTTCTCACATAAACTATTTTTAGCAAGCAGGACTCAAACCTACCACCTTAGCAATGAGAGGTAAGTGATCTATAGACAGGGCCTTGGACCACTCAGCCACAGAGAAGTACAGAAATACAACTGTAATGTTGTTATAGGAACCCGAGGAACCTACAGAGGAAATTTTAGTTTTAAAGACTTAAGTTTAAGTTTTCAAGTATATAGATAAATATGTTGGGGAAGTTACCATCATTTATGTAAAGGATAAGTCAATATGTCATAATTTTGGTATAACAAGGTATTAAACTAGAAATATCACTGAAGGTGATCAATACCCTCTAGATGGCGCCCTGACACAGTTATTGTACGTAACTCATTGAAAAGTTGTTCTTGTGCAACACGCCGACAATATGCACAACTAGGCTTTGTAACAGTAACTCTTGTGAAGTTTCATCGAATTCTGGCCAATGGTTGCTGAGAAATAGTGATCCCAAAAATTGTCCACAGGCGGACGGACGGACCGACAAGCTCTATGTAGCTCCCATATACTTTGTATCTGGGGGTATAATAAACTTAATAGGCTTTATAGGTAGATTGGAGAATTGTAAGGGTCATTTGACTAAATAGTGTCACAAATATGCAAAATTTAAGTGTCATGGAAAACCCTGCCAATGTAAAGTACTGAGAAATATATGCAAGTTTCCCAGATGCCTTTCTAGATACTAAAAACACCCCAACCATTCATACATACATGTCTGAAACGTTTGAGGTGTATGACAAGAATATCAGGTGCAGACCATAGACCGAGTCTCTTGATGGTACGTTGTCTCTCCTTGTTGCAGTGTGGACAGTTCCACGCATCATCTTCACCAAGCTGCAACACAAACATAAATACAAGAAAACATTTACATGTGTATTACATAACTCACAATGCAGAACGGTAATATATACATGGGGTGGGAACCTTTTTTTCATGTATCACTCAATAAATTGTGATAAAATTTTGTAAAAAATGGACTGTTCAAATGACAAGGTTATAAGGTGGAAATAAGTCAAGCAGTTATTGTTTGATTTGATCAATGCAAGCATTTACCCAAGATATCAATGTTTCAGTACAGTGTAAGACAAGTCAATGTTTATACAAATTCTGGGTGCTAAACCCACGACCTTCCGCATGCGAGGCGGACACTCTACCACTAGACCACACTGCGGTCTCAAATTTTTACAGAACATCTCAACTTGAGTAAGCTTAAATTTTAAAACAATTATAAAAAATATTTGAAAATCGTGGTGTGGGTGGTCCACTGGTAGAGCATTGGCCCAGGATTGTGGGATTGATCCTACGCCACAGCTATGTATTGTGTCCTTGAGCAAGTTGTAGGAGTTTGCCACAACCAATACAAAATGTTCATCAAACTTTCAAAATCCAAATATTTGCCTATGACTCAAAACACCCAAGTTTTAAGGCTCTATTAACGCAAATTTTTAAATAAAAATGTAATTTTGCAGTATTTCTTGATTGACTGTTTTTATCAGAAAAGGCAGCTGATGTCTTCTATGATTGCTTTTTGTTTGTATGTTTGAATATTCAGCATTATATCTATGCCATTGAGGACTAACAGAGAATCAGTTAACCTAACCACCCATTTCTGGAATCCTGCAAGGTTAACCAGCACACCCATCTTTGCAAGTAACTGATAGCTATTCCACATGAATCAGCAGTGACAGATGAATGACAATGAGATGCAATGTCATATATCAATCATCACAGAGACTGTGGCCGGACGGGAATTCGAGCTCAAGACCCCTGGATTTATAGTTAGATGGTTGCAAATTAGTTGAAGATTTTGTTTATATACTGGGAGGCAGTTTAATGGACCAAGGTCTCCACATTTGGATCCATTATATAGCAGTATGATTTGAGCACAATGATGACAGAGTGGAAAACAGTGCAGGTTGTGCTCAGATTGCTAGTAACAAGCAATCTGAACTCTTCCTGCACTGTTTTCAAAGGCCTTCTGTGATTGGTGTGGGAAAACGCGTATCTATGGAGTAAAGGGTTAAATTAGTAAAGGTTGAATGACATCACAGTTGATAATTGTTAAACTATTATGAATTGTGGAACAGGCAGGGAACTCCCAGCTTTTTCATTGGGGTTTAACAGACCTGAGTCAGGAGATATCCGGGACTGGGATAGACTAAATATTATATGAAAGATTTACCTGTTCCTCCTTTGTGAAGAGTTTGAGACATTCATCTAGAGATACGCTGGATGGCTGTTGCTGGCTCAGTCTTACTTTATGTACAGACTGGTGCTCTTCCTGCAGGTTCTCGTCATTGTCAACAATACTGCAATTGTATCAGGTTTTGAATTTTTAACATTACTTTTATGCCATCAAGGGCCAACAGACAATCAGTTAACATTTGGATTTTGCATAGTCATTTTAAAGGAAAATGGACATAAAACATGAAAAAAAATATAAATGCTTTGAAAGTCAATAAAATTAAATGCTTTGAAAGTCAATAAAAAAGTTTGGGTAGCTGCAATTTTGAGTATGTAGAAGCATGGCAAACAATATATTTTTTAAGGGTGACCTTAAGGATGCAATCCACACTTTATATTGTACATTGGTACTAGACAAATGTGAAACATGACACAGTGATGTTAACCCAAGAGCATTAAAAATATAAATATAAAAAATGAACTTTTATTTATTTAACATTCATGAGATATGAACTTACATGTAACGAGCAAAGTTTATGTGAAGCCTTCAAGGATTCACTTACTTTGCATGCACTACATTAATTTCATTTTTAATTAACTTTCAAAACAATTAAGTGCATTTCTTAATTTGACGCCTTTCATGTGCATCATAATAATAATAAAACAAGATAATGTAATAACACTCGAACAGACAATTCACATCAAATCAACATTTAAATTTAACTTTGTTCAATTTTTTTTATTCTAACATCCACTCTATCTCAATAAAACAACCAAATGCATAACCACAACTTAAAGCAATCGAATTTACATATTACAGGTATTTCTATCTATATACTTCACTATACAGTAACAGCAAAACACAACGTTATGCATGTAAGATTGTATTTTCAACACGTTAAGCATATAAGCATAATATCTTAAAAAACATATTAATTTCTCGCTACATAGTTAGGCCCCTTTAAAAAAAAAAGCCAATGTAATTCGCTTTTGAAATATTTTCAAAATTTAAGGACTTCTTTTTTCAAAAAATCTCAGGGCGTCACTGCACACTCTTTAAAAATCAAGCTGGTCAACCTACCAGTTATTGTGCATTTTTATGTGGGTATACATTCCTGCTATGGGAAAAAAATACTATGCAGAATTCCCTTTTTACCGTGGAAATCCTAGACCTTATTTTATATAGAACAAAGAACAAAATTCAACCTTGTAGTGAGACTGACAGGCACCGTATATCCCCAAATAAATGAACCAATGGACAATGGATTTTGCAAATTTATCATTATTTCACAACTCAAATTTACAATTTATTTGGACTTGTCAAATCAACGTTTTTTATGAAGTGTGTTAAACATGCCATAAAACATACTGATGGTAATGAGGCATTTATTGAAATGGAAAACATTAAGTCCAGATTTAGTTTAGTCTTTAGATCAAGCCAGACCCGACCCAGTCGGTTATTCATCTAACAATCCAGGGGTTGTGAGTTTGAATCCCAAACTGGCAACAGTCTCCGTCATTATCAAGTGGGGAAGTTATCAGTTACTTGCAGAGATAGGGTGTGCTCGAGTAGTGGTTAACCTTCAGGATCCCAGAAAACGGTGATTAGGTTAACTGATCGTCTGTTAGCCTTCGATGGCATAAAAATGATGCTAAATATTCAATCAATCAATCATTAGACCAACTACCAGATTGGCAATTCATTTTATTTTTCAGGAACACGGATGTAGAGGGTTTTATATATTACTTTCAACACTCTACAAGTTATATATCTTATTGTAAGTTTTATTGGTGAGAGAAAACCTTAGGATGGATCTAAATAGAACCATTGTTCTTTTGCAAATAAATGATAAACTTCTTTAAATAAAGTCTTTGGTTTGATATGGACTTGAACCACCACTTCCTAAGGTTAGTGATTTTGTCTCTTAAGACAACTCAATCAGGGTGGAATCATATTAATTTGAAAGTTCATTACTTCATAAAATAGAAAACAAGTACCAGTTTAAAACATATAAGCAGCATAAAATTTATTACAAAAAATATTTTACTTACCGATCTTTCATCTTTGGTTCCCATTCAATAACAAACTTGACATGTGGTGGACCAAAGTCTACGCAATCAACATACGTAGATATGGCTCTGTCAAAGTAAAAAAGTACATGGTTATATCATGCCTGGGTGAAAATGTAAAATCCAGCTTTGAAAACCCCAGAGTTTTAGGAACAGATTTTCCAGCCTCTTTTCACATGCGCTTAAAAAAACAACATGGAAAAGCATGGAAATTTTATGACAGAAATCCTGGAATATATTCCCAGAAACCCCTGGAATATGACTTGCCCAGAAATCCCTGGAATATGACTTGCCCAGAAAACCCTGGAATATAACTTGTCCAGAAAACCCTGGAATATGACTTGCCCAGAAATCCCTGGAATATGACTTGCCCAGACATCCCTGGAATATATACCTGAAAACACTACTGGGTTGTCAAAATATTCCAAATTTGAAGTATATGAAGCTCCCCTCTCTATGGGTGGAGAGGGGGGGGGGGGTCAATTTACATTGCAGGAGATGGCTTTTCAGCCATTCTGAGCTATATTCCAATCTTAAATTATAAATGAGTTTTCACTGGTTTTTTTCTAAGCTATAGTCCAGTCTTAAATTATGAATGAGTTTTCACTGTTTTTTTCTGAGCTATATTCCAGTCTTAAATTATGAATGAGTTTTCACTGGGTTTTTTTACCTGAAAAAGTCAGCAAGGTTTAAAACATAACTTCTGAAATAGGGCGTACACAAAGAAGATGTATTGGCGATTTAAAACATATATGGGACATGTAGTAGCAGATTGTAATTTTTTTTTTAAATTCCCACCCCCAACCCCCCAAAAAAGTAGATGTCGCCAAATTCAAAGTAGACAGTGACAGGCGACGGCTCATTTTGACAACCCTGCCCTGGAGTATTCAGACAAGCTTTCCGGCTTTTTTACACATCCCAAACCCTGGAATATATTCCAGGAAAACCATAGAAAACAGCTTGCTTGGAAACCCTAGATACAAGCACTGAAATACCTTGAAAACCCTGGAAAAAATGGAAAATTAGTTTTGCTGTGGATTTAAAAAAACATATGATAACTCAAATATTTATGATCAAATTTGTCCAGTTACAACTATTGTGTAAATATGGTGAAGATTCAATGATTCCAGGACTCCTTCAGTATTATTTTGATACAATTTGGACAGGTAAAAAAACTGTCCAAGATATAATGGTCACGTAACTACTGTGTATTTCGGTGAGGTCAAGTGCCAGAGGGCACACAAGGTCAAATAAAACATTTTTGTGGATTCCAGGGCCATTATTTCAACATTTGGCCAGTTCAAGAATTTGTCTGAGATATTCTAGTTATATAACTTACTACTTGTAAAGATCAAATGAAAACTGAGAGCACAAGAGTGCACCAAATTTATGATGATTCAAGGGCCACAACTCCAACAATATTTTTATCTGGTTTGGCCAGTTCAAGAACTTGCCCAAGATACTCAACCCATTGATTTGTACATTGTATATACTTTGATGTGTTGCAACTACTAATCAATTGTAGGTGACGTATAAGCCCATTGGGCCAGGTGCTATTTATTCATCTGTTTGTATTGCACTCCTGAGTCATGTATGTTATTATTATGTCACTATAACTAAATACTTACTTACCTACTTACTATAGATATATAACTACAATGTAAGTTTGGTGAAGATCAAATAAAACCACCAGTGCTAGAGTGCACACAAGGTCAAATGATGGATTTTTTTATTCAGGGGCTGTAACAATTACCAGATTTGGCCAGTTTCAAAACATATCCAAGATATTATGATTATATAACCACTGTGTAAGTTCGATGTGAATCAAATGAAAAATGCTGGTGTTAGAGTGTATAAAAGTTTAAATACGACAATTTTTGACAATTCGAAAGCCGTAACTCCAACATTTATCATCCGATTTGGCCAATTAAAAACTTGTCACAAAATATAAAGGTTATATAACTACTGTGTTAGTTAAGTGAAGATCAAACGAAAACTACGAGTGCCAGATTGTACACAATATCAAATAATGTAATTTTTGAAGATTGCACTCAATATCCGATTTGGCCAGTTCAAAAGTTGTTTGCGAGATGTTATGTTATAAAACTATAGTGTAAATTTGGTTAAAATCAAATAAAAACTGTGAGAACTAAAGTATACACAACTTCAAATACACACAATTTTTGATGACTCAAGGGCAATAACTCAAATTTAGCCAATTCGAGATCTTGTCCAAGTATTCTAGTTATGTAAGTTTGATGAGGATCAAATGAAAATATGGGTACTTAAGTTCACACATAGTCAAACATAGTCAAACAGTGCCAAATTTAACAATTCAAGGGCCATTTCTCCAACATTAATGATCCAATTTGGCCAGTTAAGATATTATGGTAATATAATTAATATGTATATTTTGTGAAATCCAAAAACAAAATATTTAGATAGAAGTGGATGAAGGGCAGTCAGAATTATCAGAATAGCTCACCTTGAGGTTTGTTCAGATGAGCTAAAAATATGATGGAATACGGAAGTAGAACATACCTGTCAATAGCTTGTGTATAGAGAGGCATATCTACATCTATGGAATACGGAAGTAGAACATACCTTTCAATAGCTTGTGTATAGAAAAGCATATCTACATCTATGGAATACGGAAGTAGAACATACCTGTCAATAGCTTGTGTATAGAGAGGCATATCTACATCTATGGGAAGATAGCAGTCAGACGCCCCACTGTCTATAACACGGATCCTAAATATGGCACTTTCAAATTTCTGAAAATAATTCAAGAAGACATATGAAGTTGCACTCAAACAAAACAGTTTTTTTAATGTAATGAAATATTCAAACCTATATTGAAATCGAGCACACTATTCCATTTAAGTAAAATAACAGATGGCTATTAATACTGTTGAAAAAAAAAGTTAAAAAATACAACATACCCGTACAAATAAAACAAGCTATACTTCAACTACATGTAGTACAAGAGTCAGTATAGTTCAACAATTACAATATAGTCATTACCAATGAATAGCTATTGACTGATATTTTTTTTTTGAAATATATCACTTGGGCTCCAATACACATCAGTAATACTTTCATGCAGTGTGCAATGTATCTAGTAACGATCGACAAATTTCTTTTTTGTTTATCGACAGAAGTTCATATCTTAGATCATAATATTCTTTTGAATTTTAAAATAAAAGTATCTCACGCTGCTCTGCTCTACTACTTCTTCCGAAACAGCTAAT
The DNA here is from genome assembly GCA_029582155.1 of Panopea generosa. NCBI lineage: Eukaryota > Metazoa > Mollusca > Bivalvia > Adapedonta > Hiatellidae > Panopea > Panopea generosa. Next base: position 83,328,753 of record CM055895.1, read on the forward strand.
CCCATGCTGCTGAGAATATACTTCTGTAGCGTGATGAAATCTATATCACGAGGAATCCGCATCACTTGTGGACTGCAAAATCTGTAACTTTAAACAACAAACAGGAGGTTTACAACAACAGTCAAACCTGTATAAGCGGTCACCTCTAATAAGCAGCCACTTGTCTTAAACAGAGCAAGATAACCTGCATTAAACAACAACTTGTCTTAAAAGACCACTTTGGCTCCTTAACTTGACTGGCTGCTCAAGACAGATTCGACTGTAAGGTAAAATATCTTTTATAAGGAATTTTCACCCCTTTTGGAGTGTAAAACATTCCAGGACCTAAGGAAAGACTGGTTAGACTAATTGATGGTCTGTTAATTAACGGTATAAAAATGACGCTAACTATTCTAACAAATTAACATGTTTGGGCAATTATTTACATCATGCCCATAATTTCCCACCTTTAATCATAAATAATTCGAAGAAAAAATCTATCTTTTCTCAAATGGCTAATCAATGTAAACTTGTATATGTATTAACTGTATACATGAACAGTAGGACATGCACACTACAGACACAAAAAGACTTAAGTAAAAATGTTAATACAAATTTTGTGTTGAAAACCTATTTCATTCATGTATACATGTAAACCACTTTGAGGTGAAGATCTGATACATTTAAAATAATAACCACATTGGAACTTGCACATTTATTTTTAAATATTGACCACTTTGTGATGGAAGTCTATTATAAATACTAACCATTTTTGAGAGCACATCTGTTTTTATACATAACAATTTTGTGGTGGAGATCTATTATGAATACTAACCACTTTGTGGTAGATCTATTATGAATGCTTACCACTTTATGGTGGAGTTCTTTTATAAATACAAACTATTTTGTGGTGAAGATCTATATTACTGGCAAATACTAACCATTTTGTGTAGAGATATATTTTTTAAATACTTACCACTTTGTGGTGGAGATCTAGCATATTTTTTATCCACTTTGTGGTGGAGATATATATTATCAGTAAATACTAACAACTTCGTGGTGGAGATCTATTTTAAATACTTACCTCTTTGTGGTGGAGATCTTTTTAACATGAATAAGCAGAATCTGTAAAAGTTCATATGATGACACTGGTTTGCTTATGTCACTGAAGGGGTAAGTTTCAAACATGTACACAGTTTCAGACTCATGGATATCAGAAAGGGGCTGGTCATCACCGTAGGTATTTCTGAAGCCATCTTCATGCACCTGGCACAGTACAAGCTGAAATAGAAAGATTAGTTATATTGAATCTTAATATTCAATGTACATACCAGTCTATGAGTCTGAATGGTTATTTATTTATATGTGGCATAGCAGTAGAGCATCAGACTCAGTAACAAGGTGACTTGGGTTTGATCCCCTGAAATGGTTATGTCCTGTGTGCTAAAGCAGACACTTTAATCTACATATATGCTTAGCACTGGTTCTACCAAGGAAGTCGAATTGAGCATGATTTGTCTAAGTTGTAGTTAAAACTTGTTTCACGGTCAGTGTAAAGTATATAAGTTTAAAACCATTAACATATAATTCTGATGTTTTTTAAAAAAAAATGATGATTTCAACTGTGTATTTATATAACATGTTAAGTTAAATTGAATAAGAAATATCACCATTATTGGCATAAGTATAATTGAATGCCATAACTACCAATACATTAATCTAATCAAGCAATACATGCTGATAAAAAAATTTTTTATAAGCATTTTATCATTACATTTATTTATAAATGTAGCCATGATGGGCAAGTTGTACTTTATGTAATATCATGTAGCTTTCATAAGCTGTTAACTCTATCTACATGAATATGTGTCCTTGTAACAAAGACTTTTTTATACAACAAAAGCAAAAAAATAAAACTTCACATTTCATACTTGTAGTATAAGGTTCTTTTACAGTGTTTTGTACAACATAGGCTGTACATATTGTGGTGAAAACCATACTGGACAAGACATCATCTAATAGCATTTTCACCGCAATATGTACAAGAACAATATCACGATCCTTTCAAATATATAAGCTGTGAGTTCCAAGCAGCAGACAAAGGAAGTTGCAGTGACAGCTACCGACATTCAGATTATCTCAAAGTCTGTCGTGCAGATCATGTTGTGTTGTTTGTTTTTATCATTTAAATTTCTACAAAAATTTATTTTATTTTAATAACTATCTTGAATTTTAAACTATACCATATGAAATATTTTACTTTAACTTCTATATATTGTATGGTAATCATCCGTATGTGGTAACATCTGGAGTAGGCGATTGTCTCTACACTTACAAGTATAAAATAATACCAATTAATCCATTTTACAAAATATTCTAACAAAGTTACATGTCAATACTGTATAAGTTGTATGTTCACTAAATTGAATTCAATTTCAAAAAATAAATACACAAATTTGGGTTTACCCTTTTAGGTGGAACATCAAGTTCATACGCCAACTTTTCCCTCAACTCCTTTATGGTATCTAAGGCATTTAACTCTAATGCTATTTTCAGCTGTTTGGGCATATCATCAATGTAGACAACTGTTATATAAACTGGACGTAAAGTTTTTTGAGGTACTGGTAATGAAAGACATAGATATGTCTCATAACTATTGCTTTGTTTAACACAGTTAGGGCAAGTTAAGGACGACTGATACAAGGCCTGGAATCTATTATAAACTTCAAATCCGCTGGACATTGACAGAACCATCTCTGGGCTTGCTGCTGTTGAAAGCTCTCCATGCTGTAAAAGAAAATGATAAAAAAGAAAAACACTTCTTGATTTATTTTTGAAGTTTCAGAAAATTTAACAATGGCAGTTTCACAAACTGTCATCTGGGCTCTGTTCAACAGGCAAATAGTGACCAAACTAATGAAAAATCTTTTTCTCAGAGGTGTTTGCAAACCAATTTATGTTTAAGCAACAGTATTGTTTTTTAGTAGACATTAATTTATATTAATATGAAAACTAAAATTATAAAACTTTTGAAGTTTCAGAAAATTTAAAAATAGCTGAATCACACACTGTCATAGATCTGCAATTGAGTAGGCATATGAAAATTAAATGAAAAAACATGTTATGCTAGTATGGAAAAAAAGACACTATCTTCAAAGCTTTTAATCACATATTGAAACAATTGGAATGTATTAGCATTTTCATTTCTTTTGATATATATATCTCTAAAATCTTATCAAATATAACTATCATAAATATAAAATGTAGAGATTTTACCTTATCTTTCTTTGATTTTAATAAAGTTTCTTTCGCTTTTTTCGTTGTCGAGTGATGAAGTTCTTCATTGATTCTGTCCAGCAACCATAACAGGAACTCCTGTGCATCATGTTGCGATGACCCCTTGTACTGTACATTATATTTACTAACTACAGATTTGAACTGATTTGAAATATCTGGAGTATACTTTCCTGACCACAGGCTCTCTAACAGACATCCCAATTGTTCTGTTACCTCACCTTTTGAAGTTTTCACAAGTTTTTTGGCGATTCCTTTCACAGATAAAACTTCTTTGAACTTTTTTCTAATAAAGTAGTCTGAAACTACATCTGAGTTGCTTAAGCACTGAAGAATTGTGTTCATAAAACATGTATTGCCATGGTTATAAATTCCGAGTAAGCCTGGCGTCACATCCCACTGGGGTAGCTGATCTTGTAACACTGGTTGTGTCATCAGGGGACGGCTAGTGGAATCAAAGCTCGAGCCTCTGCTATATGTGACATTCTTTGTGATCTCACCAGGAGTAACCTCTGGTGATCTTTCTCGTCTTTGGAAAGTTGGTGTGAGACCGCCTTTCACCAACCCTTTCACCTCAGTTTGCTTAGCCCGTCTCTCTGTAGACTTTCCTACTAACCGATTCATTAACTTTCTCAAAGGATTAATTGTCTCTCTTCTGGTTCTTATCGTTGATTTATCAACTTGAGTTTTATTCCTCTTTACACCATCAACACAGTTGACACTTGTTGACATCGATTTGTAAACTTGCTCTGGTCTCCCTTCTGATTTTGCTACAGAAAGAGTTGCTATGGTTACTACATTGTGATTATTTATGTAGTTAGTTATAGATTTTTGATATTTTTCATGACAAACAGTTTAATTATGTATCATAAGACAATAATTTGTCCATTTTGTGTCGTTTCCGTGTTCTACCTGTTAATTACACCACCATGATTACGTTGCATTGTGGGAAGACAGGTGGTTTTTACGAGACCGAGGCTACGAAAATTTGGCAGTTGGCGGGAAATAACAAGGAAGGAAAAAGTGGCGCTGAGATTGGTATCAACATTTGACAACCATATTATTAAATATTTATTTTTAAAGCGTTCACGCTTGTTATACCATATTTTAGATTCGAGTTAATGCAATATATATTATACTGTGAATCAGTCATTAAATTCCAGTTTCACCACAGTCCTAGTTCGACCCATATTCAGTGTTTACAAATACAGCATGCATTTAATAAAATACATGTGTCGTTTACATTTAAGAAAGAATAAAATGTTTCACACAAAGTTCGCTGTCATTTTTGTTATAAAGAATATTGAGCCTGGAATCCTCCTTGTTGCATTTTATAACTTTTTTGTGTCCAGTATCCACAATGAAAATTATAAATGTGTAATAATTCATTCATGAGTATTGAATTTATCTGCATTGTATGTTAAACAGTTGACTTTGCTGATCATGTCTCAACAAAAATATAAGCATGTTGATAATCAACTGATGGCTTGCTTTGATGGTGTCACTCTTGGGCAATTAAGGCAATTTATTTGATAAATTTAAACTTAATGGTAATTTTTTTCTTGGAGTGTGAAACAAAGTTATTACAAGTTGGGACAAATCATGCTTGATATTTTCCTCGTTAGAATCGGTGGATAAAGTGTCTTGCTCAAGTACACTACACATAACCGTGGCAGAGGAAATAGAACCCCTGTCTGATTAAATATGCATGGACCCTCTGATCCTGAATCTCCTGCTCTATCACTGGACCATGCACTCCACACTTTACCTGCATTCTTCGCTTTAAAATGGTGTAAAATCATTCAGTTTACATTCAGTTATTATGTATAATATTAATAATATATGCATATCTGCACCAAATGATAAAAAGAGAAAGATAAATTTTATATATTACATAGGGCCTTCATTTTCCTATCAAATAACAATATACATGTACATATTTATTTTTAGATTAATAATTATTGAATAAAGCATGCAATATATAAATGTTAATGCTTAAAAATAGTTTTGTGTGCAAATTGTTTATATTAACAATTTAAAAACATGCAAATCATTGCTAAAAATTATAATTTCAGTTGTGCAACACAGTTCTATTCAAAATGCCAAACAAAAGTATCTTATGTCCTTATGGGCCAACAAATACATACAGCGTGGTCACACCTTTAGGGGAAATGGTGATAACAAGTTGTCCAAATGGCATACACAGTCTGGGAACTGAAGAAGGAGTCACAGATGAAAACTTCTGTCCAGATACAAAGTAAACATTCTTCTTGTGAAAATTAAACCAAATATTTTAACCAATGTTAGATGCGTAAAAACTAACCCTGTTGTATAACAAACAACAAACAAGTAATCTGTTTAAAATTATAATGAAAGTGTTTATATAACTGTTGTCATTGAAATTCCTCAAGGAAATTAGATTATAACAAAATATCACTCTTTACTTTAAACATATTTTATTGCTTTTTTGTATACATGTAGTAGCAAAAGGGTTGGGCCACAAGTTCTCCAACATTAAAATCGGCCCTTCCCAACAATAAACTATTTACAAAAAAAAACAAACAAGATGGCAATAAAACATATTCATATATGAAGCAAGAAGAAAAAATGAAATAGGAAATGGTAAATAATAAAACTTAATTAGATCCTATTATTTATCAAAACGTTTAGTGTCTCTAATATAAGTTTGGACAATATTTTCATCGTCTGAGATATCATCTCTCCCGTATATCACTCTTTATTAAATTTTGAGCCACCTGGCCTTTATCAAACAATAAAAAATCATGCTATGTGACATCCAATTTAATAATAGTTGCTTTGTTATGATGATGCAGTGTGTTTTTTTCCCCACCACTTTGGGAAGATAACCCATACCCTTGGAATTGGGAATTTTAGCTGCGTTTTCATTACATCGAAAAAACTTTTGCATTAAATATATTTGTTCAACTTCATTAAGTGTTCACTTGCTTCTCTGGCCATTTAATTAAAGAATCAATGTCATACTCAATTTAGAATGGGAAACTTTGTTTATTTTATCAAGCAATTATGGCAAGTTTAAATTTACAATTTTTGAAGCTTTCAGTTGGGAATTTTTTTCCACTCGATTGGGGGAAAAAGATATTATTTCCCATTAGGAATATTTTCTAATAACAGCTATAAAAATGGCCGAAAAAAACACATTGACATGATGTCATATCCTGTTAGGACAACATCAAAATGATATATGGTTGCATTGCTAAATATAACATATGAATTGAACTGCTCAATGAATAGTGTGGGAAATGACGTTGCATCACTTTTATGTCATTTAGGGCTAACAGACGATCGGTTAACCTATCCACTCTTTCTTAGGATCCTTAAAGGTTAACTAGTACTAGCTAGAGCACACCCATCTCTGAAAGTGACTTTCCAACTTGAATCTGTGGTGAGAGACAAATGATAATGAGACACAATTTTGTATATCTGTCATCACAGAGGTTGTGGCTGGGCAGGGACTCGAACTCGTGACCCATGGATTGATAGTCAGATGCTGTACTGACCAAGGTAACCTGGCCCGGCAGGATTATACATGCAGACCACCAGGGCTCTTGCTTGCACTTTTAGAAATGGGGTTGAGCCCCTGGCTTTGAGAAAATTAGTGTTATTTTTAAAGAAATTGGGAAAATTTCATAGCACAGTTCTTCAATATACGAAACAATATAATACTATATGTAATGTATTTTGTAAAATAGAAGACTACAGTAAAAACATAATTTTTAAAAATCTCAAAATGTTTCCCCATATATTTCTTTTGGTTTCTTTGCATTTTGAAAAAGGGAATTTTGTTGTTTTGGATTGGGAAAAAAAGATACTATTTGCCATTGGGAATGGGGCCGAATAACAGCCCCAAAAATGGCAAACGAGAACCCTGCCCACTATCTGATTTTCATATTTCAGGGTGCAGGTGAGACTTCTATCACAGTTGTACCAGGATAATGGCTATACATACAAACCTGCAACACATTGTATCAACTGGCTTCAGGCATATTTCAGTTGTCATGGAGATGGAACAAAGAAGGAACTTGCTCTACCCAAAATATGTACACATGTGGGTAAAGAAGGTAATTGGGTTTATCAACAGTTAATGGTAACATGTGAGATTACAAAATGGCAAAACCTCAGCGTGGTCTAGTAGTAGAGTGTCCGCCTTGCATGTGTAAGGTCATGGGTTCAATCCCTAGGCGGGTCATACTAAACTCTTGAAAAATGGTATTAAAAGCTTCCTCGCCTCACACTCAGCATTACAAGGATAATTCTAGGTCTGTTCTACCTGGTGTCAGTTTATTTTGACTGGGTGGGGTATCATACCATGTGTCTGTGGCATGATACTCCATTGTGGCAGCGCTCAGAATACTGTCAAAAGTAAGCAACATCGCGGTGCGACTGAAAAATTGTTGAAAGTGACACTAAACACCATAACAATTACAAAATGACCAAAGGCAAATGACTCGCCAAGGGCAAATAAAGATACATGCTTGAAATAAATAAACAATTTTATTATATGTAAATAAAATTGTAATTTGTTATTATAATAAATGTATAATTGAATCTTACAACTTACATTTAAACTCTGACTTATAGATAAATTCCATCTCTTATTTGTTGCATTTAAAGGCAGTGCCATGTCGGGTTCGGGGAGGGGGGGGATTGCTTTAAATGTCTGAAAAAAAAAGTTAAAATATTTATAAAGCCTTTCTTTATCATTTATAACTAAACTGTAAATTATCTGGAATTTCAAGTCTCCAAAATTTGACCAAAAATATTTTAGTTGGAGTGATGAAATTAAAACGGAATCTTTCTAAAACTGACTATGCTGCAAGCACTTTTGACCACCTTCATCTCATTATACAGACTATTTCCAAGATGACCTGTTTTCTGACGGGGTTAACACTATAAGAATTTTACATGGTGTGCAGGTTCTGATAAAAAAATTTCGTCCGGATGGATAACTGTTTTTGGAGGGATGGATAACTGTTTTTGGAGGGATGGATAACTGTTTTTGGAGGGATGGATAACTGTTTTTGGAGGGATGGAATTTTCTAACGGAACCAAAAAAAAACATGTAATATTATTTTTCTTGCATACCAAATACATTGAATATTTATATTGACTTAACCCTTTACTTCATAAAGACGCCTTTGGACACCTCTAATATAAATGCTGTTGGACACCTAATATAGACGCCTTTTGAATTATTGGGTGAATTATGTTTATATTTACTGACAGAGTGTAAAACAGTGCAGGAAGTGTTCAGATTGCTCGTTACAAGCAATCTGAACTCTTCCTGCACTGTTTTCAAAGGCCCTCTGTGATTGATGCTGGAAAACGCGTATCTATGGAGTAAAGGGTTAAAATATTAAATTTACCATATTGGCTTTTAAGACATTATATTAAATATATTACATCATCATATATCACTTCATCAGGTCTGACATCCCAACAAAAGTGGTGGTACATTGGAAGACCCCTTGACTAGTATGACATGTACTTTAGTTAGCTTTTATTTGTGTATAATTTTGTCGGATAAACAAAAATAAACATGGGTATTTTGAGTATTGGACTGTCAAAAATGATCTTGTGAAGTTGTCGGACATAATTTAAAATAAGATTAAAAGTATGTCGCAAATATACATGAAGGTAAATCTTTTTTTAATACCTTATTCTCCCTTATAACATCACCCCCACACACGCTTATTTGGAAACAATAAACATGTACCGGTAGCTGATAAAACGTTATATATAAAACATCAAGACACATTAACAATGTTCAAAAAATGATAAAACTTGTGTCATTTTCAATGATGAATATTCATTCAATTACAAGTACTAAAACAAGATGCTGCAAAATAGGAGGACTCAGCTATTGTGCTACAAAAATATGATGACCAAGCTATTTTGATACATATATGTACCTCACAGAGAAAAACAGAATCTCACACCATCTAATGAATGATTGATTGAATATTTAGCGTCATTTTTTATGCCATCGAGGGCTAACAGATGATCAGTTAACCACTGTTTCCTGGGATCCTGGAAGGTCAACCAGTACTTGAACACACGGTGGCTGGGCCGGGATTCTAACTAACGACCCCTTGATTGATAGTCAATGGGCTACTGACTGAGCTAATCAGGCCCAGTATTTGCATTCTTCACCATCTTCAAAGTTATTTTCTTAAACATTTTGAAATAATTAATTTCTAATCTAATTTTTATTTAACAAGATTTGGATTGTGGTTTCATCTTAAAGTTATTAATAATGTTTTCTTTTTTAACTGAAAATCAAATTTTTATAGGTTCATTTACCCATCAAGCATGGTTCATGTTACAACGTAAAGTTCCATTTGGGAAGACCGTTTCGTACATATCCCTGGCGAGACTGTGTGGTAATGAGAAAGCTTGTCGTGCTGTTGGCCAGGCAATGAGGAATAATCCTGTACAACTGATAATTCCATGTCATCGAGTTATTCAAGAGAATGGTGGACTTGGAAATTATCATCGTGGAACCAGAAACAAAGTGAAGGAGTGGTTACTGAGACATGAAGGTTTCTTAAAGTAAAGTTATTTAACATTGACTGTTTCATATGGCTGACATGTGCAATCTAACTAAACATCTTGTTTAATTTGTACACATATCGCGCAAAGACATTTATAGCAAAAATAAATGCAAAGTAAACAGTTAAGATTGTTACCTGAGAAACTTAAAATGCTATATAGTATAGAAGAATAGCAAGATTGTATGCATGTTATTCAATTGTGTTTCAGTGAAAATAAACATGTATAATAAAATAAATCTAATTTTGAGAATATAAGAGTTTTGGAAGATATGGCAACACAAACACATAGCACAATGTTAACAAAGGAGCTGTTGGCAGCCTGTTATGGCTTTTGAGGTCACCTGAGACATTGTCTTAAGAGACCAATTGCAATCGCCTTTTTTCCGTCATTGTGCGTATTGACATTTTTCGACTTCTTAAAAACTGTAAGCTCAATCGGGGCTTTGGCGGCAGGCCAAAACAGTCAAATTCAAGATAAACTTAGAAAATCTTCTCTTACTAAAGGAACAAATAATGAGCATGATTATTGATGTATACGAATACTTTATAAAAACTATGAGTTACTTGTCCCTGGGTCACACCGTTTGGTCCTGGGGATGGGGTCTACTTTACTAAATTTATATAAGAGAAAATGATAAAAAACACAATTTCTGATGACTGAATAGATTCATTTGAATGGTTTTTGATGTGATTTGTTGTTGCTGACATGGTTAATACTTGATGTTTTATTGACAAAAGTTGGAAAATAAATTCGTAATAGCTTTATGTCATCAAGGATAATCAGGTGACTGTTAATAATTTCACTCAAGTTTTGCTATCCCGGAAAGTTGTTCAGAGAAATTTATACAAATTACTCGAACCCCATAAAAAGGGTCACATGGGAATATCGAGTAAGATTTTACAATATGATCATGCATCAAATACATTTTTCTCTGGTCGTATTAATGTATAACCATATAAAATTTATAATCTTCAAATGTTAGTATCTAAAACTTGATATTAAAAAAATATTAACATTGTCTTTAAAACTAGTGGCATCTCTCTTGTTTTGAAAATACAAGTAAAAAAAATCTTTAAAAAAATAGTTTCTTGGATTTTTATTATTGATGTGTACCTGTCAGAACTGATGAAAAATAAGATATTTTTTACACTTTTTGTTGTGTGTTGCAACGAATGTGCGAACTAGGCTGCCTTTCAGACATTTTCCACGTTTTTATGAAATAGAAACAAAATTAAGAGTGCATTAATACTAGAGTATATAGATGTTTTATCTAAATATGTTTAAAGATGCAAAGTAAAGTCTTTGTACTATTTGATAGCCATTTTTATTTTGAATCAGTTAAGACTAATCAATGCATAATTGATGGTATGTTGTTGCAGTGAATCAATGAGTAATTACCGGTTATTTACTTTGCTGTCAAATCAGTAAATGTTTAGTTTACACCAAATGAGTTTGATTTGTTGTAGTTGTTAAATGGAGACATTTAGAGATTTGTGTAAATTATCAGGTGAAAATATGATGTCTTTTATCAGTTGCAAACTGGTAGATTTAGAAATGTGGTGTTCTGATTAAGTACTAAGTAATTATGATCTGGCTTTGTTAGGGGACAAACAAAACAAATGTTTTTATGTACATTAAAGAAAACAGCACAATTTGTCTTTAGTTTTGCTTTTAAAATTGTATATACTGAACGGAACAGCTAACCAACATCCTGACGTTGTCACAAAAAAGATTCATTGGTTCTTGCTGCACGTGCAAAATAAGCACTTCGTGCCAAACAGATGCACATGAGTAATTGTATAGAATTTCACAATTGGCCCATGTAAAATCAGTACATAACTGTCTGTTAATGTTGTATACACTGTTTTAGCTTGACTATTTCAAGAATAAAGACAGTTAATGTACTCACCCAAGCATTGGCATCGGCGTCACACCTTGTTTAAAGTTTTGCGTACAAGTCCCAATTTCAGTAACCATTGCATGTATTGATTTGAAACTTTACACAACCCTTCCTAGTCATCAACCCTACGACAATTACTAAGTTAGATAACTCTTGCATGAGTACCATCAAGTCCATATATTACCAACCACTCAATGTATTTGATTGAAACTTTACACAAGTCTTTCCAGTCATCAACCCTGCTACAATAACTAAGTAAGATAACTCTTATATGAATATAATGCAAATGATTGCTCTTGTTTGACTAAAGACTAAAAAAATCTGGTTAAAATTTTTCGTGCATGTACCATCAAGTCCATATCTCAGTAACCATTGTCTGCATTTACTTGAAACGCTACACAAGCCTTCCAGCTATCAGCCCTTCTACAATAACTAAGTAAGGTAACTATTGCATGAATATAATGCAAATTATTGCTCTTGTTTGACTTGGGAATTCTGGTTTAAGTTTTGCATGCAAATACCTTTAAGTCAATATCTCACCAACCACTCATAACAATGTATTTGTTTGAAACTTTACACAAGTCTTCTTAGTCATCAACCCTGCTACAGTAACTAAGTTAGATAACTCTTGTATGAATATAATGCAAATGATTGCTCTTATTTGACTTAGAAAATCTGGTTAAAGTTTTGCATGCAAGTACCATCAAGTCCATATCTCAGTAACCATTGCATGTATTGACTTGAAACTTTACACAAGCCTTCCCAGTCATCAACACTACTACAATAACTAAGTAAGATAATTCTTGTATGAATATAATGCAAATAATTGCCCTTGTTTGACTTAGAAATTCTGGTTATAGTTTTGCGTGCAAGTTCCATATAGTCCATATCTCACCAACCACTCAATGTATTTAATTGAAACTTTACACAAATCTTCCCAGTCATCAACTCTACTACAATAACTAAGATAACTCTTGCATGAATACAATGCAAATTATTGCCCTTCTTTGACTTAGAATTTTGGTTAAAGTTTTGCATGCAAGTACTGTCAAATCCATATTACACCAACCACTCTATGTATTTGAATGAAACTTTACATACTACTTTGTAGTCATGAAACCAACTAAATTAATCAAGTCGGATAACTCTTGCCAGATTGTTTTGCAAATTAGGGCCTTTGTTTTACTTAGAAGTTTAATAACTCGGTAGTCACTGCATGTTTTTGATTGAAACTTCATACAAGATATTACAGTTATAAGACCCACTCAATTTTGTAAATTTTATAAGTTAGATAGGGTAACTCTTATTATTTTGATTTTTCATCAGTCTCAATGAAATTTGTACTTCTGTGACAAATATTCCAATTGTCGAGCGCGCTGTCCCTCAAACAGCTGTTGTTATAACGATACTCAATATTTTAACACGGATATTTGACATTCAAAAGTTGCAGGTTAGCTGTTCCGTTCTGTGTAATTTTTATGTACGAGGGGCATTTCAAAAGTAATGCAACTGATTATTGTGCGGCCTTGCCTTGCACGGGTTTTTCATGAAAATTGAACAGATGTAGCGAAACTTCCATTCTCTACACATACATACCAAGTTTACAGGTGTACACGCAGTATTATCGCTAATACAGTGATAAAAGCAACATATAGTCATTGACACTATAGTAAAATGGTTGGCAAGAGAAGTGTAAAGGCAGCTGAAATTCGAGGTTATGTAAAAACTCGACGCCAGCTTGGCGTATCAGCGAAGGAGATTTTTGACGAATTGTGTGTTGTTCATGGACAGAATGAAGTGTCGTATGCTAACGTCATGAGGTGGATTAAGAAGTTTAAAAGCGGTTGCGACTCCATTAATGATGTACCAAAATCGGGACGTCCTTGTAGTGCTACTTCTAACATTATGGTTAACAAAGTATGTGATGTGGTTAAGTCTGACGCCAGACTAACTGTTCATCAGATAGCTAGTACAGTTGGTATTTCAGCCGCAAGCGTATTCTGCATTCTAAAACGTAATTGAAAAAGAAGTATTACAGCTAGATGGATCCCTCATTTGTTGTCAGACAAGCAAAAGCATGTCCGACTTGAAACGGCCAGAAAACTGCTTAAAATGTTTCCAAAATATCAAAGAAAGCAGTTTTCTGACATTATTACTGGAGATGAGACATGGGTACACTTTTTCGAGCCTACCAGAAAAATTAACAACAAAATATGGGCTACCAAAAACTGTCGCCACCCCACAATTGCCAAAAGATTGATCAGCAATGTTTGTTATTTTCTTTGATATACGTGGTCCTATTATGCAACTGGTTGTACCAAATAGAAAATCTGTGACTGGTATATTTTATAAAGAAAAAGTGTTGAAGAAACTTAAAAAACAATGTTTCAAACGTCGCCCACACACTGGCTTAAAGCACCTATCCTTGTTGCATGACAACGCCCCTGCGCATAAGTCTGTTATTGTGACCTCGTTTTTGAACAAGGAAAGGGTTCGAGTTCTTCCACATGCACCATTTTCCCCAGACCTAGCCCCGTGTGACTATTTCTTGTTCCCTAAACTGAAAAAATCATTTAGCTGCTAGACGGTATAGGTTCCGACAGGTCCTGGGGTCTGCTGTTTATCAGTGTATGCTGGGTATACCTGAAAATGAGTATGAAGATGCCTTGAAGAACTGGATTAAACGTTTGAAACTTTGTGTACGTAACAAGGGGGATTACTTTGAGGGTATGACGCATAAATGATTTAATATCTATCAAACACACGCTTTATATTACCCCAGTTGCATTACTTTTGAAATGCCCCTCGTATCTACTGACGTTATGTCCAACTGATTTATGTGATATTGTTTCATTCACCCATGTTGGCATCCACAAGAAACTTTTGCTAGAATCCTTTGATGAGCTGATATAATCAACCTGATGCAGACTGTCAATCAAACAAGTTGAAAATCCAACCAGCCATCGATATTGATTTCTTCGCCGCCATTTTCCTTAGACAAAGTATGCCTAAGTGAACACTTCATTGTAAATTCTTGGGCAAACAATTCCAAGTGGACGTGGGCGGAGCAATAGTCGACCTCGTGTCGGGTCAATTGTCAAACTAATATTTCAGAGGTTAAGTCAAGCCCTGTAATCAACTGTTCGTAGTTGATTTATTTCTACAGATTTATAGCTGCAAAAGCATGCCAGGGATTGTGGTTTCAATCTTCAGTTCATCCAGGAAGTGGACTTGAGAGTGGTTCATATGACCTTCAAATGAGCGTTCTTCGCAATTGAGATAAAAGAAAATATTAATATAAACTAATGCTTTCGTCAATGTCTCGAAGCAGTTTTATGGTAAGCTTTCTATAAGACAAGAATAAATTGTCAAAAAGACTCCTAAATTGAGCAATAATATTTTGCAAAGAATGGTTAACTTGTGTTCAAATTAACTTCTTTGCTGAAATTGGCTGAAGCTTTGCAAACAAAAGGAAAGCCGGATCTGAATACCTAGCCCATATATGAAAATATCTGATGCAAGATGATGGTTATGAACTTATGATGATGTGAATTTTTGAATGGGGTTTAAAGCCATTTTCAACACTTCGGGTTATATAAATTGTGACATATCAAGTTTTTTTTTTGTGGAGGAAGACCTAAGAATGAATCTGAGTAGAATCGCTGTCTTTCTGCAAGTAACTGGCAAACTTTCTCGCACTATAAAGTTTTTGGAGCGAATGGGAATCAAACCTACGGCCTTAATTAGCAGTGAGATGTGATCTTGAGACTTCAGATCACCCGGCGATGGAAGACCCTTAACAAGACTAATACTTTGGATCCATATTTCATATGTATACTGGATAAAAATTGAATCGTTTAAGAATGGATGCATGATCTTTTGGTTATATTATTACCATAGTAGATTAATAGTACACAAAAAGTAGAAGTGCTGTACTGCTTACACCAAATGTGTATATTTAAATGCACTGAAGTCGTTCAATTTTGACCAGGACCTATTTTGACAAAAAATTACATAGACATGCATTTTTTTATATAAAAATTACTGCAACACACTTGCGTTTACTGCAGGTTTTAAAATACAAAAGATAATTCTTGTAAATTGTGTACACTTGTAAAGCACTATGAAGCTGTGTGCAGTGCACAACTCGTAAACCGTTCAACGTAACTCTGTTTACATGTCAATCAAATATCTTGTGCGCTTTGCTGTTGGGGTGTTTTCTTTCTCAACATTTTTTTTTCTGCCAAAATTACAAAATTTGCCGTTTCTGGAACACCACTCCAAAATTGTTCGAGGTAAGTTCCGAAGACATAGGGAAGTAGGAAATTCTCTTTTGCTCATTTATTTCGGGTATTATTTTATTTATCATAATGTCTGGAGCAGTGTTTCGTCATAACAGTTGAGACTGGGCCCTTTAAAGCATATTTCCATAAAGAACCAGTAGGGGCCCAAAAAGGGATATAATTGTGAAATTTAAAAAATATTGTCAAGAAGTGATATGCCACATTTGCTTACATTTGGAATAAAATGATCCCTACGAGTAGATATGTTTCATGTTTGTTACATTGAAGGGACAATGCAAGATTGGGGTCAAATAAGGGAACTTTGAATTTTACATAGGACTACTTTGAGAACAGAACATTTTCTTATCTACCAATTTAGGAATTGTAATCGTCTTGAGATCTTGAGTATTGTTTAGTCTCAGCAGTTGAGACTTGGTCTTTTAAAGGGGGTTTAATATCCATAAGGGACCAGCATTAGTCCAAAAAGGAATACCATTATGAAATTATAAAACACTTTTTCTCAGAAACTGATTATCCAAATTATTTCATATTTGGTATAACTTATCTATAAGTACGAACAAGTGTTTAATGTTTGTTCAAATAAAGGGGCTGGGTTCACTGGAGCCCAGTAAGGAAACTTCGATATTTACATGGGGTGTTCAATGGGGGAAAAACAGTGTATTCTCTTTTTTTTCGTCATAAACAATCCATTCAAAATTTGAAAAGATATGACAGGTAAAATAAGGTGAGCAACTCAGGCACACCTGTGCCTCTTGTTAGCTCTATTGCCAGTGACAACGTAAATTTGAGAAAATCAATTTAAAACTATTTTCCTTTAAAACCGGTGGTCAGATTCAGAATCATTAAGGACAAATTATCAGCATATACTCCTCTACCAAAATTGTGAAAATGAACTTGATTCGTTTAAAAATATGGCCGCCAGAGAACATAGCAATAGGTGAGCGATAAAAGATTCATTGTCCTCTTGTTTGAGACTTACAAAGTGTGACATCGTTATTGAACACAACAATGATGTGAATTCAATTGTTTAGTTAAAAAGTGTCTGTATAGGTAAAACAAATATGTGTATCTACCTGGTGGACTATGGCACGAGCAAATTATGCAAAACATGTTTTTACAGCGGGATGATTACAACTTGTGTTTAAATAAACAGGTTTCCTATAGTCAAGCACAAAATACCAGCATGTTTATACATACAACTTATAAGTTACACATGTACAAATAAAAAAAATATTGAACTTAAAAGAGAGTAGGGTTTCTTTTTTTGCCGAGTATATATATTCTAAATCCCTATGTATAGTATAATAAAGGTTTTGCATTAAAATCACAAACACTATATATAGTTTACACGGTCACATCTGTAACTACTGTGTTACAACGCGTGTTTTAAATCACTGCCTGCATTCTCAAGGTTCAGACAATTTTCTCATTTCTGCGTGCTTAACGTGCTTCCATCCGTTGACATTGTAGGGTCGCACTGGAATGTCATTGCCAGTGTGTTTGTGGTAAATATAAGGTTGTGCTTTAAAAAATAATAGGATTCTTAGTAAATGTGACTATTTCGGATAATATTTTTGTTAATTAGTTGACCGAAAACTATTGTTAATATGGCGAGCAAATGTTTAATATTTTCGAGTATTTTGGACGTGTTTAGGTCAAGAGTTCGCGAAGCTTTATGATATTGGACCGAAGGTTATAGTATAGTGGAATATATCTAAACCTATCATTAAGAAAAAAACGGACGTCGTTTAGGACATAATGTAGCTCTTCGCCGGTATCGTTTGGAAGTGTGATCGTGATACGATAAAAATCTGCCCAGTTCCACTGGTAATTTATATTGTTAGACTAGTGGTACGGAAATGGAATAGTTCCAGTCGCAGATTAATTGGTAGAATTTTCAAATATTGTTCTAGTTCTAAGTTCGGACGTAATTTTACTGTAGTTCTTTAAGCTGACCATAACAATATTGGCGAACTTGATCTAAGAGGTTTTGTTTCATCAGTTTATTTGTACTTTAAAGATGAATTAGGGGAGTAGCCGGCTTAAGTTGGATGTGTAGGCACGGGTAGTGTGGTGGGTCTGGGGGTATGCTCCTTCATACAGTTTTTGATATTTGAACTTGAAATGATGGCTTCTGATGCACTTCAAGACATTTTTACAGCTATTACTCATGGTTCATATGATGATAAGAGGCCAAAATGATAATTCACCAGCACTACGACACATTTCACCAAGAATTTTGTTACACCTAGACCATATAAAGAGATATATTGTTACGTCTAGACCATATAAAGAGATATTTTGTTACACCTGGACCATATAAAGAGACATTTTGTTACGTCTAGACCATATAAAGAGATATTTTGTTACGTCTATACCATATAAAGAGATATTTTGTCACGCCTAGACCATGACTAGTGTGTGTGTGTGTGTGTGTGTGTGTGTGTGTGTGCTGGCACATGTGTGTTAGTGTGTGCATGTATGTGTGTGTGTTTGTAAGTGCTGGTATATGTGTGTTAGTGTGTGCATGTATGTGTTTGTTTGTGTGTTTGTGAGTGCTGGCACATATGTGTGAGTGTGTGCATGCATGTGTGTAAGTTTGGTTAGATGTTGATTTCAATATCTCTTTCTACTGTTTTATGTATGTGTAACTGTATAATAGTTTTTTGTATTTGATATTTTACATATTAAATTGTTTGTATATTAATACATGTATTGTAAATAATAGAGGGCCTTATGAAAGATTAGTTTGTAACTAAATATGTAACCCTCTGTAGATCAAGACTATTATCATTGTTATTACTTTATTATCGTATCTCGCTATTGCACAATTTCAGTATACAAGTTGAGTAAAGATTGTTGCAGCTGTGTATATTTAGGCTATTTTGCATGGAAAGGATAAGATAAACGTGTTTTATTGAAGCAGCGTACACACATTCATAATAATTTCCTATTTATGAATTAAATCACAGCCTTGCTGTCTATATCCTGATCACTAAGTAGTAATCGGCATAGGCGTAGGAGCAGCATATACTTCCTCATACATCCTCATAAACTCTTTCCTCAGGTTGACCCCCCCCCCCGCCCCCTGCCTCCCCCCTCGTAATAATTGAAACTCTTCTACGCCCATGACCTGCATTAGTAGCAAATCTACGTTTCGATCAGGAAATAAAATTATCCTTGGGTCTAACGTTTAAACTATTCTGAGTTTCAAGTAATCCTGTCTGTTTTTATGTTCCCGCCATTAGACAAATGATGAAGAATAAAATTATCACTGTACGTCCGCTCGTCCGTGTATCGTCCGTTCGTCCGTGTGTCGACCGTCTGAGGAAACAATTGGTTTCATCAACATATTTTAAAGGGGTCTATGTATTTAGTTAATATATCATTTGTAGCTGTTTAATTAGTTCTGCCATTTTGTACATATTTTTTTGGGGTAAATACTGGTTTCCGATCAATCGCGGGAGCATTCGTTTCGACATACACATTTCAAGTTGTCTCTGTGTTTTTTCTACAAGCTGGAAATTGAATGTGTTAGGCAGTAGAGCACTTTGGTATTTTACATTTCATAATATAAAAGGCACAACCTTGCCCAGAATATGTAAATTTTGTTTCGTGTATTCGTAGAATAAGAGGGGCTATTGTAACCGCCCCGGCTTCGGCGTTGGTTTTTCAGGTTGAAGTTTTTTATCAGGTAAGATATCTATGCCACTAATTTGATATGAATAAAACTTCGCATGTGTGTTCGGCATCATCATAGGAACTCACAGACATAAGAACCATGACTATGGTTGCATTTTGGCAGAGTTATGGTCCTTTTTTTATTTAATTTTTCAGGTTAAAGTTTTATTATCAGGTAAAATATCTATGCAACCACTTGTTCAATATGAATGAAACTTCACATGTGTGTTCAGCATCATCAATGGAACTCACATACTGAGTTATAATTTTCTTCTGTTTGGTACTTATTTCCTTAAAAAAATATTTTACAACAGCATCGAAATATTCGAGCGCGCTGTCTCTCCCACAGCTCTTGTTAAAGTTTCCAATAGTTCTTAGGCTGGAATGCATTTTCCTAGATTTATTTTCTGTATGAGTTTTATGTTTATGCATATATGTGTTCATTGTTTATAAAAACGTGCAGCGCTATTTCATTCATTTTAATAGTTTACATTCTTGTATACATGCAATCGATATCGTATTTACTATGCGATTTTTATGTACGTCTGGCTTTATTACACCGCGGCCCGAAACAGTATTACAAAAGTGGATTTTCGATGAATTCTTAAACTCTTTGCTCCTACCCCAAATATTCGATCTTTGTATTTGGTATAATTGTGTATTACGAAACTTTCATAATAGTGATTTTTTTTTATTGGGAAACGCATCCTGTAATTTAGTTTTGGAAAAGAGGAAAAATATATATAATCTGAACATGTGCACATTTCGTAATTATATCACATCTGAAATGGGGAACATAGCGTCAATGGCAGATCTACTCTTTAAAAGAAACGGCGAACGACCCCCACTTTAACTCCCATATTTAATTAAAATCTACTATATATCTACTGAAAAACATGTGTGCTGTTCAGATTTTGTTTTGCATCCACTAAGTCCGTCCCCTGTAAGCTGAAATCCTGGATACACTCTAGCCTGATTAAATAAGGCGTGAATGGACAGCTTTTTTTAATTATTATTTTGATATCTGATCTGCTGTCCATAATGGGAGACGCAAAATAAAAATATTTAAAAGACTCATAAGAGACGTGCAGTATGTCACACTAGGATACACTCCTGCGCTACATGTATTTACGGGACAGTCAAAGAACGAAAATCGGTCCACTTTTCGTCATTCTATGCTGTTTTATTTCGCGATGTTTTAATAATATTCACGTTTTAAAGTTCTTCCTGAAACAAAACTTTCCTTACATATTGCATAAGTTTCCGGCTTTTCAATTTCTTTTTACATAGATTTATGACCCCCCCCCCCCCCCCCCCCCCCCTCAATATTCAGGTTCAGAATATACTTGGAAGCGCGCACGCGCGCGCACACGCACACAATAACGCTCCTACGTCCCTGATTTATTGGTGGTGCCACCCCGTCCACTCTACGTCAAAGTCTGGGATCTGCCATTGGTTAATCACTTATTGCAATGAAGTGTGTGGAAGATTTAAGTTCTTGACCTTAAACGATCAACACTGAAAATTAATTTACAGATAACAATTAACAACTGGAACTGGACACAATGTACTGTAATGTGTCGACGCACGACAAAGTCACGTGTGCTATATTTACCTGTAGGCTATCTGTTACTTAGCAATGTGTAATCCCCGTGAGTACGATTAACCAGAGCTTATAAATACAAGCGACTCACCTCGTTCTGTCTCCACTCGTCACGCGTCTGGATACAAGTTAAGTTATTCTACAGATTTCTCTGGCTCGTTAATTTAACTTCAAACAATTTTCATATTTTCTAAGTGATTTCGTGTGTGTATTAGTGCATATTAATCATGGCTTTTCGTAGCGTCGTCAGTTGTGTTAGGTCAGTGTTTGGCGTAGTTCAGGAGTTCGTGTCATCAGCAGTAGGAAGGATGCTCAGCTTGGTAAGAAAACATTTTATTATTTATCACATACCATATGTGTATATCCCTTTCAACAGTTTACACGAGTCATGATCAAATGAAACATATATATGCAGGCGGGAAATTTACCAAAACCTCTGCACTACCAAAACCTCATTACGATGAGAAAAGAAGTTATCATGTGTCATCCAAGAGATTTTTGCTCAGTTCATTGTGTACACTGTGGACAAAATGAAAGCAGACTTCCGAAATCATGTATTAATACCCTAATTCCGTCAATTCGAAATTCAAACATGACAATGGTTTAAAAATGTTCAAAATACATCAATAATGCCATACAAATAAAAAGGACTATTAAAATAAAGCAAAGACATAGACTCTGCGTCGATGATGTCTCTAAATAAGGTAAATGAATTTTGAAAGAAGAAGAAACAATGATTATTTATAACCGCCATTATAAGCCTTGTGAAGGTTTTTCCTGTTTCCAATGGTGTTATTATGCCACACACTAAAACAACAACCCACAAACACTACAACAACAAACGTTTATATACAGGTATTACACCTAAAACACAAACTATAACAACAAAAGTCAGTATACAGGTATTAAACCCTAAAACATAAACAATAACAACAAAAACTCATAGAATTGTGTATTGCACCTCAACATTATATATGCCATTTCTTATAAATAATACTACTAGCACAGACCAATGAAAATAAAAGGCAATAGTCCATCCTTCTAAAATGTTTATTTGTTGTACTCCTACCCAGTAGTTTTGCGCATGTGAAGCTAACGCTCTACCCTTAGATGTCACTGCAGTATATGCAGAATACTCAATTCCTGAGGGATGAATTACTTGGAAAAAGAAAGAAATTTTGAAAACGTTAAAGTCACAAACAGGATACCACAAAAAGTACTAAGATGATATAAACTGGGACAGGTGTGCATCTATGTGATATTGGCATCTGAAATGATATTATGCATACACCTTTTTATTACATTTGTGACCAGAATAGTCTTTGTTTAATTACAAACACAGTGTCTGTCTGTCTGTCTGTGTGTCTGTGTGTCTGTGTGTCTGTCTGTGTGTGTGTCTGTCTGTGTGTCTGTGTGTCTGTCTGTCTGTCTGTCTGTCTGTCTGTCTGTCTGTCTGTGTGTCTGTGTGTCTGCCTGCCTGCCTGCCTGCCTGCTTGCCTGCCTGTCTGTCCCTGCCTGCCTGATATTGGCGTCTGAAATGATACACCTTTTTGTCCGTCCGTCCGTACGTCTGGAGCAGCAGTTGTGGGTTGCGTTGCCAGTACAGAAAGGCATTGTGGGGTTTTCTGGTACTTGTGGGGTGCAATGTTCACCCCATAAGTGCGAAAACCCTTCCAAATGGCATTGTGGGGTTAATTTTATTTGTTTCACATTTTTCTTTTACCTTTTTTTCACCTTTTTTCATTCTTTTTTAGTGTCATTAGGGTTGGATCTCAAGGTCTGTGACATTTGGGTTAGAAAGAAAATAGGTTTTGTTTTGTTTTATGAAAAAAAAGATGTTTTATAACATATAAAAACCGCACCCCACAACATCACTTCCACCAGTACGTCCATCCGTCTGCCTGCCTGCCTGCCTCTGTCTGTCTGTCAGTCTGCTTACCTGCCAAAAATCAATGGCTTCCCAATTAAAAACAATTTTCTTTTCCAAGTTGAGGCCAAAAAAAATTCCCAAATGGAAATAACTGGACACAAAGTATTATTGTAATATCTTAACAGTGTTACTCTTTATTTTCCTGTTTGCTTTTAAAGCCTTAAAATTTTTTCACAATTTCTCAATCGTGCCATTTTTTCCCCAATCTCGAAAAAAGGCTCTGTGTGGGTCAGTTCATTTTTTTCATACACACAAATGTGTAGTTAAGTGGCTAGGAATTAGAGTTAGTTGATTTTTTTTGAGCAGTTGAAAAACAGTTGTAAAAAACTATGTGGCTGTCTCTAGAAAATGAAAAAAACCCCAGCTTTTATGTGGCTTTATTTCTTAAATGTGGGTAAAATTTAGCACACAAAAGCAAAAGCATCTTAAATATTGATTAGTTAGAACGTCCATCCATCCATCTGTCCGTCCGTCCATCCATCGAAATGTACATATGTAACTTGTGGCCTCAACTCTTCCTACAGTTTTCATCTTATTCTAATCAATATATTGCAATTAATTATTTTTAGCTCGTCTTTTTGAAAAAAAAGCATACAGCTATTGTCATGATGATGATGACCCTGGTGTTGGCGTAGGGGTCTTTGTTAAAGTTTTATGTTTAGCTGAGCTTTTTCTCTGTTTCTGAACAAACTACTCGTGTTTTGGCGACTAGATACATTCATATTATGTTATAGAAACAATGAAGAGAGAGGGGAGCAAAGGAGTCCCCAATAACAGGATAACAGCAAATTGATTTTGCTGAAAACAGTTAACAGTGATTACAAAATGAAGGAAAGCAGTTAACAATAAAAAATAATTATTCTTTCTGAACACCAAACTATGGAGTCGTCATTATCTCCAATGCAGGAGATGACTTTTTATGTATTTGAAGATTTTGAATAACATTACCAGCTAATATTTGTGAAGTAACAGATAACAGACATTTATCAATTAACAGTTAACAGGAAATACCATTTTCACAATAACAGATAACAAAAAATAAATTAAGCTGAAAACAGATAACACTGAATCAGTCAAAAACAGATAACAGTGAATACATTCTTCATAATGACGAATAACAAAGAATAAATTTTGCCAATAATAGCTTAACAGAGAATACCTTTGCCCCCCTCAATGAATGTAGATAATAACCTTAATCTCCATGATACAAATACAAATACATGACATTTATATAGCGCAAAAATTATAAATATTCTATTGCGCTTCGTATTCTATTGTGCTTCTATAACCTTAAATTAAAGTTTTTTGTGTAGCTTGGGTTTGATTTTTTTTTTAAATCAGTTTAATTTTTCAGTAATAATATTGATTGTGTAAACTGATCACCATCAGCTAAATAAGATAACATTATACTGATCTTGACCATTTTTTTAGGTTGAATTTTTTGCCTCATTACCCCAGAATTTATATACTTTTTTCCTCCTAAATTCTGCCATGAAAAAAATCTTTAATTACTCTAAGGGGAGAATTTTTTTATTAAAGAAACTTAGGAAACCTTCAATAAGTTAGGCTATATTATGTATCACTAGTTTTACTGCATAACCACAGATATGATGAGATGTGAAAGTTTCCCCCTCAGAGGACCTTGACCGTATTCCCAAAAAGAGAAGGGAGAGCCCTGCAAGTTTATATTTATATTTATATTTATAACATTATACTGATCTTGACCTATTTAATGGACTTGGTTAATACTTGCATTATCACCCAGTTAAAAGTTTTATGTTTTATGAGCCCAAAACTGTTATTTGGTATTTATATGAATTGTACATGTAAATGTATCCAGATTGATAAATAGATCACAGATTGAAGCGAGATCAGAGTAAGTTAAAACTTGTATGTTAGACTGGTGTAG
Source organism: Panopea generosa (assembly GCA_029582155.1). Classification (NCBI taxonomy): domain Eukaryota; kingdom Metazoa; phylum Mollusca; class Bivalvia; order Adapedonta; family Hiatellidae; genus Panopea; species Panopea generosa. The sequence goes on from CM055895.1 coordinate 83,353,947, forward strand.
ACATTTCTGTATAACTTCTATCTTATTCATGATGGTTTCTTAGGATGTGTTTGTGTGGTGGGGGTGGGGGGTCACTTGACCTGGAAATGGGTACATATGTGCCTGATAAACTTCAAACCATAGGCACAAACTTTACATTGCAGCCTAAAATTTGGGGGTCAAAACTCTACATTCAAACCAATTATAGGGATAAAAACTCTACATTCAAACCAATTATAGGAGTTGAAACTCTGCATTCAAACCAATTATAGGAGTTGAAACTCTACATTCAAACTAATTATAGGATTTGAAACTCTACATTTACTCTAAGTAAACCTTGTCTACGCATGGCGTTAGCTCTTGGATTTCATTATAATGAAAGCCAAGACGTTCCTAGCCTGGAAATTCTAGACAGGAGGGGTTTGAACCCCAGATTGAACAAAGCATCAGAAGTCTACATTAGGTATCCAGAAAGGAGGGTTATAGCTCTATATTGCATTATGCAAAAGAAATAGGGTTCAAAACTACAGTATATGCTCAAAAATAGGGGTCATATTTACTAAGCAAGATATAGGGTGTGCCTTCCACAGGGGAATATCATAAGTGCTCCCTACAGAAGGTTTATAAAAAACAAAATCTGTATAATATTATGATTATTTTTTAATAATATCATTTTTGTCATGAGATCTTGCTTGACCATTTTTTTAGGTTGAATTTTTTGCCTCATTACCCCAGAATTTATATACTTTTTTCCTCCTAAATTCTGCCATGAAAAAAATCTTTAATTACTCTAAGGGGAGAATTTTTTTATGAAAGAAACTTACGAAACCTTCAATAAGTTAGGCTATATTATGTATCACTAGTTTTACTGCATAACCACAGATACGATGAGATGTGAAAGTTTCCCCCTCAGAGGACCTTGACCGTATTCCCAAGAAGAGAAAGGAGAGCTCTGCAAGTTTATATTTGTGGTTCCCAGACACAATGTTATTAGTGGTAAATAACAAAATAGCTGAGGGTTTTGTATTTCAAAACACTAGACAAATTGAATATTACTATAATTTTTAGGTATACAAATTGCTGAAACTCTGCAATTTTAAAGGTATCAAGGTTCTAGGTTCATTTTATTCCAAACTACTGTTAGCTTTGATGTTATTGTATAATTGAAAGCAAATCTGAAATATTCTCCTTGACTGGACCCAGTTAGCTCAGCTTGTAGTGCTTCCGACTATCAATCCAGGGGTCACAAGTTTGAATCTCTGCCCAGTTACAGTTCCAGTGATGATTGGTATATGAAATTGCATCTCAATGTCCCTCGTCTCTTATGCTGATTCAAGCAATAAAGTTATTAGTTACTTGTGGAGATGGGGTGTGCTCAAATACTGGTTAATCTTCCAGGATACGAGGAAAGATTGGTTAGGTTAACTGATAATCTGTTAGCCCTAGCTGGTTTAAAAATGATGCTAAATATTTAAACAAACAAACCAAAACTATGTTATTTTGCATTGATTGTGAATCAAGTTCTGACTGTTTACGGCGAGGTCATACACAAAACCCTTCTAGCCTGGATCTGAAGTTATCAAGCGACTTATTTTCAAATAGACAAATCACTTAATGAACAAATGAAGCCTGTCATGTCAACTTTACTCTTTAATGTACATGTTCATCTAAATATATGGGAGATTCACAAAAAAACTTTAGAACAATTACATTTAGATTGGCCTAGTTACATGTAATTTGAGTTTGAATCCAACCTGACAGACACCTATATGATTGACATACAACATTGCGTCATATTGTCATTCATCACTCACTGATGATTCCAGCGGAAAAGTTATCAGTTACTTACAGAGATAGCTAGGTGAACTCGAGTACTGGTTAACTTCCAGGATCCCAGGAAACAGTACTTATCATAAGTTAGCCCTGGATGGCAAAAATATTATGATGTTAAGTGTTCAAACTACCAAAGTTTCATTTCATGATAATATACAGTTTGATATTAGCAAGGGCAGTACTTGGGAATACTGTGTTGTGTATCATAATGCATCAAAATTTCAGTTAGAGCTGGCCATTGTGGTCAAATATGTGTATATACATGTATATATGGAAGTGCATGCTTTTTAAGTAAATGTGACCTTTACAGGTGTGTACACCTGTTTAGTTGTATCCATACAAAAGCAAACTTTTGTTGAATGTGAGTTTGGACAATTAATAGGTGAGCAGGGTCAAGTTGGAAACTATTCAAATTATAACAAATAACTTAATATCTACATCCTGCTTTCATTTATTATTGCTTTGTCACCTTTTGATGAGGTCATATTATACTGGATTAGTTAAGCTTTGCCTGTGTTATAACTTCCACGCCCAACTGAAGACTTTATTCTCATCATTTAAAAAACGAAAGTTGCAGAAAATAAATGTAAATAAATTTTTTATAATAAATTCATTTTTGAAGTGTGAAGGATGCTTTTTTTCCTTTTACTATATATTTTTGTAAGACTTTTATAGTGTTTTTTCCTTGATATTCTCCCTTTTAGGTTATGATGGGCTTAAATTGTTTGTTATCAACTCGACTATTTGATGATAGTAGAGTTTTTGTACTAGCATCCCACTTGCATTATAATTTTGGTACAAGTTGTTCATAAGTCTGAATGGCTTGCAGTTATAAGGATGGAACTTTGCATATGTGTACTTGCTTATACTCTGATGCAGCATTTAACATATTGGGCTCCTAACTCGAGCCAGGCCCCATAAGCTCAGTCGGTTACGCGTCTGACTATCAATCAAGGGGTTGTGAGTTTGAATCCTCACCCGGCAACAGTCTCCGTGATGATTGATATACGACATTGTGTCTCATTATCATCAGTCTCTCACCACTGATTCAAGTGGGAAAGTTATCAGTTACTTGCAGAGATGGGGTGTGCTAGAGTACTGGTTAATCCCAAGAAACAGTGGTTAGGTTAACTGATCGTCTGTTAGCCCTCCATGGCATAAAAATGACGCTAAATATTCAATCAATCCTAACTCGAAAGTCAAGGTAATATTGCTGTCATTCATGTCTTAAATCCTGCGATATAAAGTTTTGGTTCTGGCTGCATGTTTACAGTTATGTGAATGTATCTTGGCATAAGGGTGTGGGCCCATACAGGGTAAAAAGGTCACATTTGTCTTTAAGCTTTGCATTAAAGTTTTGGTGCAAGATGTTGACATTGCTTGCAGTTATAAAGATGGAACTTCGCATACATGTGCTTACTTATACTCTGAGGCAGTATGTAACATATCGGGCTCCTAACTTGAAAGTCAAGGTCATGTTACAGGGTTAGTAAGGTCATATATTGTCTTTACACTCTGCATTACAGTTTTGGTGCAGGCTGTGATTTACCTTGCATGTTTACAGTTATGTGAATGGAACTTGGCACAAGGGTGTAGGCTATACTTTGAGGCATTTTGTAAAAGGACTGCAATTTTATTGTTTAAGGTGAAATATCGGTGTTAAGAGGAAAAATTGGGCTCATAACTTTATGTTAAAGTTTAGGTACAAGTTGTATATGTCGACGTTAATTTTCACTTTTGTATTATGATACTTATTTGTGTGTCTTATATTAATTTTCAACGAATGTTAGCTCTATTTTTTGTAATGTGTATCTATAATAATATGGAATATTACAACTTTTGGATTTAGTGTCTTGTTCACTCTGGAGCCCAAAACTGTTATTGGGCATTTATATGAATTGTTGTTAGAACTGCAGTTAGAGATGATAATAATGATGAGGATGATGGTGATGACGATGGCGCTGATGTTAGCTGTTGTTAGTTGGAGTTGGGAATATGTGAAAGTAGTATATGTAATGATTATAACAAGATGATTTTACATGTAGCTGTAGTAGTGAACTAGTATAAATACTGCGTTTGGAGATAATAATGATGATGATGATGATGATGATGATGGTGTTAGCTGGAGTTGGGAATTAGGAATAGTAATATATGTAATGGTTAAAGCATGCTGATGTTGCTGGTACATGTAGCTATAGTTGGGAATTAATATCAACACTGCAGTTAAGCTGATGATGATGATGTTGATGATGATGATGTTGTTAGCTGGGGTTGGAAATATGGGAAAGTAATATATGATATGATTAAAGCATGCTGATATTACATGTAGCTGCAGTGTGGAATTAGTATAAATACTGCAACCACAGATGGTGATGATGATGATGATGATGATGATGATAGTTGGGGTTGGGAATATGGGAAAGTAGTATATGTAATGATTATAACATACTGATCTTACTTGTAGCTGTAGTGGGAATTAATATAAGTACTGCTGTTAGAGATGATGATGATGATGATGATGATGGTGATGATGATAGTTGGAGTTGGGTATAATGGATAGTAGTGTATGTAAGGATTATATCATTCTGATGTTACATGTAGCTGTAGTGGGGAATTAGTATAAGTACTGCAGTTAGAGATGATGATGATGATGAGGATGATGATAGTTGGAGTTTTGTATAAGGGATAGTAGTATATGTAATGATTTTATCATGCTGATGTTACATGTAGCTGTAGTATTGAATTATAACTAGTACTGCAGTTAGAGATGATGACATTTTCTGTCAGTCAGTCTTTCGTTCTATCCATCTCTGATTGTATGTCTGCTCTGTGTCTCCTAAACTAATTAAAGAATTTTTATGAAACTTGGTAATGAAATGGATTGAAGCTGATGAAAACATTGCTATTACTGTGAAAAGAAACTCAAAAACACAGGATAAGGGTTCACCATCAATTAAAAAAAAAGTTTATATCACTGACCTTGACCTGTTAAATGGATTTGGTTGATACTGTTATTATCCAGTTAAAAGTTTTATGTGCCTAACACTGTTATTGGGTATTTATATGAAATGTTGTACATGTAAATATATCCAGATTGATAAATAGATCACTGATAGATAATTATATAACTTTGTATCATTGTTTGAATTTGGCAGCTCCATTGTCCCATATCTACTTGTCTACCTTCTTGTGTCCAATCTTGACACCCCCCACCATGATTTTTATACCCCCGACAAACAAAGTTTTGAGGGGGTATACTGGAGTCACCCTGAGGTCGGTCTGTCTGTCTGTCGGTCTGTCCGTTGCAATTTTCCTTGTCCGGAGCATCACTTGAAAAGTACCGGATGGAATTTCATCAAACGTCATACAATGGTAGAATATAATGAGAGGAAGTGCAGTGTACAAGAAACATAACTCTATTCTTGCTAATTACAGAGTTATTGCCCTTTGATATTTTTTCTTGTCCGGAGCATAACTTGAAAAGTACCAGATGGAATTTCATCAAGCTTCATACAATGGTAGAATATTGAGAGAGGAAGTGCAGTGTACAGGAAACATAACTCTATTGTTGCTAATTACAGAGTTATTGCCCTTTGATATATTTCCCTTTGATATTTTTTCTTAAAATTGTCCGGAGCATAACTTGAAAAGTACCGGATGGAATTTCATCAAGCTTCATACAATGGTAGAATATAATGAGAGGAAGTGCAGTGTACAGGAAACATAACTCTATTCTTGCTATTTACAGAGTAATTGCCCTTTGATATATTTCCCTTGTCCGGAGCATTACTTTTAAAGTACTGGATGGAATTTCATCAAACTTTATACAATGGTAGAATATAATAACAGGAAGTGCAGTGTACAAGAAACATAACTCTAATCATGCTAATTACAGAGTTATTGCCCTTTGATATATTTCCTTGTCTGGAGCATTACTTTTAAAGTACTGGATGGAATTTCATCAAACTTCATACAATGGTAGAATATAATGAGAGGAAGTGCAGTGTACAAGAAACATAACTCTATTCTTGCTAATTACAAAGTTATTGCCCTTTGATATTTTTTCTTGTCCGGGGCATAACTTGAAAAGTACCTGATGGAATTTCATCAAGCTTCATACAATGGTAGAATATAATGAGAGGAAGTGCAGTGTACAAGAAACATAACTCTATTCTTGCTAATTACAGAGTTATTGCCCTTTGATATATTTCCCTTGTCCGGAGCATTACTTTTGAGGTACTGGATGGAATTTCATCAAACTTCATACAATGGTAGAATATAATGACAGGAAGTGCAGTGTACAGGAAACATAACTCTATTCTTGCTAATTACAGAGTTATTGCCCTTTGATATATTTCCCTTGTCCGGAGCATTACTTTTAAAGTACTGGATGGAATTTCATCAAACTTCATACAATGGTAGAAATAATGACAGGAAGTGCAGTGTACAAGAAACATAACTCTATTCTTGCTAATTACATAGTTATTGCCCTTTGATATATTTCCCTTGTCCGGAGCATTACTTTTGAGGTACTGGATGGAATTTCATCAAACTTCATACAATGGTAGAATATAATGACAGGAAGTGCAGTGTACAGGAAACATAACTCTATTCTTGCTAATTACAGAGTTATTGCCCTTTGATATATTTCCCTTGTCCGGAGCATTACTTTTAAAGTACTGGATGGAATTTCATCAAACTTCATACAATGGTAGAAATAATGACAGGAAGTGCAGTGTACAAGAAACATAACTCTATTCTTGCTAATTACATAGTTATTGCCCTTTGATATATTTCCCTTGTCTGGTGCAGTACTTTTAAAGTACTTTTAAAGCCATCAGTGATAACAGTTTAATAAAGTTCATGAAAGAACCAAGTTGATGAATACATGGAGTTCGAGCAAAGCAGGTTCGATATTGTATTCCTAGTGCTCTTGTTTGTTTCTTATCCATAAAATTGTTGTCCCTCAACATAACTCGAAAAAGTATAACATTTATTGATTGCCATGAAAGCTTGTACACTGCACAATAATTAAAAAGACCGTTTTTAATTTTAACAAAACCATAAAAAAATTAACAATACAAACAACTCAATTCCATAACATTCTCTTTTATTAAGAATTTTTTTTGTCTGGAGCATAACTTTAAAACTATTGGATATAATTTAATAAAACTTCATACAATGGTTAACCATTTTTTGTCATGGCGGCGTTCGGGAGTATTCATCACTACAGTGATAGGTCTAGTTTTTGTAAATTTTGTTTTGTATTCAATCATAAACTCTGCCAAATTTCCACTTTATTACTGACCCTCACCCCATCCCTGCCTATTATTTTTTAAATTTTGTTTTGTATTAAGTCAAATACTCTGCTTCATTTCAATATATCCCCGGCCGGGTCATACCAAAGACTTTAAAAATGGTACTAGAAGCTTCCTGGCTTGACGCTCAGCATTTAGAGGAGAGTTCTAGGTCTGGTCGGCCCGGTGTCAGTATAATGTGACTGGGTGGGGTATCATACCATGTGTCTGTGGCATGATACTCTAGTGTGACAGTGCTTAGAATACTGTCTCAAGTAGACACTGTCGCGATGTGACTGAAAAATTGTTGAAAGCGACGCTAAACACCATACAACATCATTTCAATATGTCATCAACCCCAAGGACCATCCCCACCCCCAGTCCATTTTTTAAAAAAAAATTGTTTTGTTTAAAATTAAATACTGTCCTTTTCAACTTTGTTACCAACCACAAGGACCCCACCCTCCTGTCATTTGTTTGTCTCTAATCTTATTTTGAATTAGATACCCGCCCTTCTTCTATTTTGCTTATATCAAACATGGTTTCATTGATGCAGATGTATCTGACTTTTTTTTATTGTACATATAATATACTGTTCTGTAACAAGGCTAGAATAGTCAAGTTAACACTGTTCTTCGACAACTCTTGTTATACCTATGTATTGCTGGTTCCACCATGTCTGTCTATCTGTCCATCTGTAAACAGTTTTGTCTAGGCTGTAATTTCTTCATTAATATTCACACTTGGCCTTGCAAGAGGATTGAACTCATGACCCTCCAATCCTAAACCTGTCCAATGCTCTGCCACTGACATTAATTGTTTAATTGTTAAACATTTTATTGAAACTTTTCTTTTACTATTTCCAGGTGACTGGTACCCGTACCATGCCAAGTGAGGATCTACATCCAGTTGCTGATGAGGTACCTCAGGTAGTTGTAGTTAGGGCTCCTGTTGCTGTGGCAGACCCCGCCCCGGTAGGTCCGTGTGTCTCTGTCCGTCGCTGTATCCGTCCGTCCGTTGCTACTGACCATACGGCTGTATGCGTCAGACCCACAGCCTGTGTTGCTGTCCCTCGGACTGCTTCTCCTCCCGCCATTGTCCGTGTCAGGCTTGCCGAGCCTGTTCAGCTTGCTCCAGTTCAGCTTTTTGTTGTTCACCCTCCTCCCGTCCGTGAAGCAGTCCCTGCACCACCGGCACCCCTTAGGCGCTCTACTAGAGCTAGACGACCCCCCCCTCAGATACAGCGACACTCCAGTTAGGGTTAGGGTAGTCCCAGCCTCTGTTCTAGAGGTTAGGACTAGGATAGGAAGGGTGTATCGCCGTCCAGACAGGTTGTCTTATTGACAGTTTTGTAGGGGATTTCTGTGGCTGGGAAGTAGGTTATGTATTAATCTTAAGAATACATTTTTTTTGTAAGTTCATTTTTAATTTGTTGGATGTTTTTCAAGACTGTCCAAGGTATCTTTATCTCCATAGAGGTGTGGGTATGATATATTTCCACATTTATCATACATTTTTTTTCCTGTTTTGTCTATTCGCTTAGCCACAGCTTTCCTCTATGTATGTATTCCGTTATTTGAATAGAAATCTTGAGTCGCAGATTAAACTGTAATGTTATGGGATTACTAAGGTGGCTGTTTCTTAATTAAGTTGATTATTTTAAGTTTTTAGTTGCTTAATATGATAAAGGGTTTATCACTTTGTTTTTTTTTGTATTTGCACATACTTAATGTAATTTTATAGAATGTTAAGCTGTATGGGTCTTCACTCACTGAAGATTCCCATATTCTATATAGACATCCTGGGTTGTGTTTCTTTGCAGTCTCGAGGTGTGTTTGCTGTGACAACAACAATTGTCATTTTTATATGTATCATTGTAAAAAAAAGGTATTTAAGACTTTTTGAGCATAAATACTTGTTTCAACAAACAATTTTTTCAAAAGAAATTTGATTTCAACTTTCATTAACAAGTAGATAATAGTTATTTTTTAATTTTAATAATATATGTGTTGCGGCCCACAACACTTGTTGTTTCATTAAAAAAAATTCAAAACTTTTTTGTGTTTATAGTGGAAAAGTTAGCATGTTGACACATATTTTTCATTAGCAAAATAGGCTAAATTGTTTTTATTTCTGTTTTCAACCTTCATCAGAGATAGCCTGTAGGTAATTATTGTTTACATGGTACATTCAGTGCCGAGATCCACGTCACTTTATACTGCCATTGGTAATTTTTATCTTCAGGTACTTTTATGGTGTCAGTATCCATATTTATTGACATCTTTAATATTGATTTAGTGAGTTCTTGTGTTTTATGGAATTGTTTCCATAGATATGCATTTTATTATTTGAAATACATGTAGTCTTAAAATATATTTTTTTCTCATTCCTACGATCATAGAATAGATTCCTATGATTCTGTCACAGACTTGGAAGAGTTGATTACCAAACAGAGATGTCTGAATGGAGTGATAGATGGACTTTGGTGAAGCTGTTGAGGCCCCTTTGTCAGCAGTTTCATCTCTACGAGTCTATCCAATGAAGATTTCTCTGCATATTATTATCTTCTCTTTTGAGAATGTGGAAGTTTTTAAGTCGCTATTTGATTCAAACGGAAAAAATGGACTCCATACTAACTTCTCTGCTCTCTTGGGAAGTTTTACAAAAATAAAAATAAAGTAGGACAATCAAGCTTAGATTTTAAAGTCCATTGTTTATTTCCCTACTCTCTGGGGGAAGTTTCATTCATTGCTGTAGTAATTGCAGTAGTCAGTGATTCTTGTGTTTTATGAAATCATTTGTCTAATACACAATTACTTCACTGTATTTTTTTGTAAACTTTCTAGTATAAGATTTTTCATTCCTAAGATCATAAAATAGATTTCTATGCTTTTTCATCACAGTCAAACCACCTTTGCTTATCATAATCTTTTTTATTATTAATGTTTCATTAATAATTATAGTCTTCACTCACTGAAGACTATATGAGGTGTTTACTCTGCAACAATAGGCTTCTGTTTGATAATGGAACTTCTGTTTTCAATGAAATATACTATTGTATTTCATTGTGACAGAATGTAGTAGTATTGTAGTAAAGTAATTATATATATTGAATGTAGATAGTCATGTTATTAATGTAAAAAATAAAAGTTTTTTTTACTAAAATAACATGTAACAGTATTGTTCTGATATTAGTGTACTGTATTGTATTGTATTATACTTAAATGTATTGTAGTTATAGCAATATAAAAGTATTGTGACTGACATATTGTATTGTATTGTACTGTACTTAAATGTATTGTAGTTATAGTAATATAGGAGTATTGTGACTGACTTATTGTATTGTATTGCACTTTAATGTATTGTAGTTATAGTAATATAGGAGTATTGTGACTGGTATATTGTATTGTATTGTTGTATTGTGAGTTATAGTGAATTGTAGTTTACAGTATAAGCTGCAAGAGTATTATCGTATTAGAAGTGTTTTGTATTCACATCAAAGGGTTTATCATGTATACATATCTGTGTACTGTAGTTTTGTTTGATACATTGCAGTGTTTACCAATCATGTACCAATGTTGGATTGCTGCTGTTGTGGTGAAGAGATGCTGTTCCATGGGTCCTGCCAATGGTGATGGTGCTGTTGTGGCGAAGAGATGCTGTTCCATGGGTCCTGCCAATGGTGATGGTGCTGTTGTGGTGAAAAGATGCTGTTCCATGGGTCCTGCCAATGGTGATGGAGCTGTTGTGGTGGAGAGATGCTGTTCCATGGGTGGTATGGTGTGCTATCTGGGTTGTTGGGGTGATTTGTTATGGTGTGCTAAGTGGGTTGTAGGTGGTGCAGTATGGTGTGCTATGTGGGTAGTTGGTAGTGCAGTATGGTGTGCTATGTGGGTTGTAGGTGGTGCAGTATGGTATGCTATGTGGGTAGTTGGTGGTGCAGTATTGTGTGCTATGTGGGTTGTTTGTGGTGTGGTATGGTGTGCTATGTGGGTTGTTCGTGGTGCAGTATGGTGTGTCATGTGGATTGTTTGTGGTGCGGTATGGTGTGCTATGTGGATTGTTTGTGGTGCGGTATGGTGTGCTATGTGGGTTGTTCGTGGTGTGGTATGATGTGCTATGTGGGTTGTTTGTGGTGTGGTATTATGTGCTATGTGGGTTGTTTGTGGTGTGCTATGTGGGTTGTTCATGGTGCAGTATGGTGTGCTATGTGGTATGTTCGTGGTGCAGTATTGTGTGCTATGTGGGTAGGTGATGCAATATGGTGTGCTATGTGGATTGTTCATGATAAGGTATGGTGTGCTATGTGGGTTGTTTGTGGTGTGGGTTGGTGTGCTATGTGGGTTGGTGATAGGATATGTTGTGTTATGTTTGTTGATGATGCGATATGGTGTGCTATGTGGGTTGTTCATGGTGCGGTATGGTGTGCTATGTGGATTGTTCGTGGTGTGGTATGATGTGCTATGTGGGTTGTTTTTGGTGTGGTATGGTGTGTTATGTGGATTGTTCGTGGTGTGGTATGATATGCTATGTGGGTTGTTTTTGGTGCGGTATTATGTGCTATGTGGTTTGTTTGTGGTGCGGTATGGTGTGCTATGTGGATTGTTCGTGGTGTGGTATGATGTGCTATGTGGGTTGTTTTTGGTGTGGTATGGTGTGCTATGTGGATTGTTCGTTGTGTGGTATGATATGCTATGTGGGTTGTATTTGGTGTGGTATAGTGTGCTATGTGGGTTGTTCGCGGTGCGGTATGGTGTGCTATGTGGGTTGTTTGTGGTGTGGTATGGTGTGCTATGTGGATTGTTCGTGGTGCGGTATGGTGTGCTATGTGGGTTGTTCCTGGTGCAATATGAAATGCTATGTGGGTTGTTTGTGGTGTGGTATGGTGTGCTATGTGGATTGTTCGTGGTGCGGTATGGTGTGCTACGTGGGTTGTTTGTGGTGTGGTATGGTGTGCTATGTGGATTGTTTGTGGTGTGGTGTGCTATGTGGGTTGTTTGTGGTGTGGTATGGTGTGCTATATGGATTGTTCGTGGTGCGGTATGGTGTGCTATGTGGATTGTTTGTGGTGCGGTATGGTGTGCTATGTGGGTTGTTTGTGGTGTGGTATGGTGTGCTATGTGGATTGTTTGTGTTGTGGTATGGTGTGCTATGTGGGTTGTTCTACGTGAGGTATGGTGTGCTATGTGGGTTGTTTGTGGTGTGGTATGGTGTGCTATGTGGGTTGTTCGTGGTGCGTTATGGTGTGTCATGTGGATTGTTAGTGGTGCGGTATGGTGTGCTATGTGGATTGTTCGTGGTGCGGTATGGTGTGCTATGTCGGTTGTTCGTGGTGTGGTATGATGTGCTATGTGGGTTGTTTGTGGTGTGGTATTGTGTGCTATGTGGGTTGTTTGTGGTGCTTTATGGTGTGCTATGTGGGTTGTTCATGGTGCAGTATGGTGTGCTATGTGGTATGTTCGTGGTGCAGTATTGTGTGCTATGTGGGTGAGTGATGCGATATGGTGTGCTATGTGGATTGTTCATGATGCAGTATGGTGTGCTATGTGTATTGTTTGTGGTGTGGTATGGTGTGCTATGTGGGTTGTTTGTGGTGCGGTATGATGTGTTATGTTTGTTGGTGATGCGATATGGTGTACTATGTGGGTTGTTCATGGTGCGGTATGGTGTGCTATGTAGGTTGTTCATGGTGCGGTATGGTGTGCTATGTGGGTTGTTTGGGTGTGGTATGGTGTGCTATGTGGGTTGTTCATGGTGCGGTATGGTTTGCTATGTGGGTTGTTTGTGGTGCAGTATGGTATGGTATGGTGTGCTATGTGAGTTGGTGATGCGATATGGTGTGCTATATGGGTTAGTGATGCGATATGATGTGCTATGTGGGTTGTTAATGGTGCGGTATGGTCTGCTATGTGGGTAGTTTTTGGTGCGGTATTGTCTGCTATGTGTGTTGGTCATGGTGCTTTATGGTGTGCTATGTGGGTTGTTCATGGTGCAGTATGGTGTGCTATGTGGGTTGGTGATGCGATATGGTGTGCTATGTGGGTTGTTTGTGGTGCTGTTTGGTGTGCTATGTGGGTTGTTCATGGTGCGGTATGGTGTGTTATGTGGATTGTTTGTGGTGTGGTATGGTGTGCTATTTGGGTTGTTTGTGGTGCGGTATGATGTGTTATGTGTGTTGGTCGTGGTGCTTCATGGTGTGCTATGTGGGTTGTTCATGGTGCAGTATGGTGTGCTATGTGGGTTGGTGATGCGATATGGTGTGCTATGTGGGTTGTTTGTGGTGCGGTATGGTGTGCTAAGTGGATTGTTCGTGGTGGGGTATGGTGTGCTATATGTGTTGTTTGTGGTGCTTTATGGTGTGCTATGTGGGTTGTTAGTGTCGCGGTATGGTGTGCTATGTTGGTTGTTGGTGGTGCGATATGGTGTGCTATGTGGATTGGTGATGCGATATGGTGTGCTATGTGGGTTTTTGTGGTGTGGTATTGTGTGCTATGTGAGTTGTTTGTGGTGTGGTATGGTGTGCTATGTGGGTTGTTCATGGTGCAGTATGGTGTGCTATGTGGGTTGTTGGTGATGCAGTATTGTGTGCTATGTGGGTTGTTTGTGGTGTGGTATGGTTTGCTATGTGGGTTGGTGATGCGATATGGTGTGCTATGTGGGTTGGTGATGCAATATAGTTGTCTATGTAGGTTGTTCATAGTGCGTAATGGTGTGCTATGTGGGTTGTTTGTGGTGTGGTATGGTGTGCTATGTGGGTTGTTTGTGGTGTGTGAGTTGGTGATGCGGTATGGTGTGCTATGTGAGTTAGTAATGCGGTATGTTGTGCTTTGTGGGTTGTGCGTGGTGTGGTATGGTGTGCTATGTTGGTTGGTGATGCGATATAGTGTGCTTTATGGCTTATTCATGGTGAAGTATGGTGTGCTATGTGGGTTGTTTGTGGTGTGGTATAATGTGCTATGTTGGTTGTTTGTGGTGTGGTATGGTGTGCTAAATGGGTTGTTGCTGGTGCGGCATTGTGTGCTATGTGGCATGGTGATGCGGTATGGTGTGGTTTGTGGGTTGTTTTCGGTGTGGTATAGTGTGCTATGTGGGTTGGTGATGCGATATGGTGTGCTTTGTGTATTGGTGATGCGATATAGTGTGCTATGTGGGTTGTTCATGGTACGGTATGGTGTGCTATGTGGGTTGTTTGTGGTGCGGTATGGTGTTCTATGTGGGTTGTTCATGGTGCGGTATGTGGGTTGGTGATGTGATATGGTGTGCTATGTGGGTTGTTTATGGTGCAGTATGGTGTGCTATGTGGGTTGTTAGTGGTGCGGTATGGTGTGTTATGTGGGTTGTATGTGGTGTGGGTTGGTGTGCTATGTTAGTTGGTGAAAGGATATGGTGTGTTATGTTTGTTGGTGATGCGATATGGTGTGCTATGTGGGTTGTTTGGGTGCGTTATGGTGTGCTATGTGGGTTGTTCATGGTGCGGTATGGTGTGCTATGTGGGTTGTTTGTGGTGCGGAATTGTGTGCTATGTGGGTTGTTTGTGGTGTGGTATGGTGTGCTATATGGGTTGGTGATGCGGTATGGTGTGCTATGTGGGTTGTTTGGATGCGGTATGGTGTGCTATATGGGTTGTTCCAGGTGCGGTATGGTGTGCTATGTGGGTTGGTGATAGGATATGGTGTGTTATGTTTGTTGGTGATGCGATATGGTGTGCTATGTGGGTTGTTTGTGGTGCGGTATGGTGTGCTATGTGGGTTGTTCAGGGTGCGTTATGGTGTGCTATGTGGGTTGTTCATGGTGCGGTATGGTGTGCTATGTGGGTTGTTTGTGGTGCGGAATTGTGTGCTATGTGGGTTGTTTGTGGTGTGGTATGGTGTGCTATGTGGGTTGGTGATGCGATATGGTGTGCTATGTGGGTTGGTGATGCGATATGGTGTGCTATGTGGGTTGGTGATGCGGTATGGTGTGCTATGTGGGTTGTTTGGGTGCGGTATGGTGTGCTTTGTGGGTTGTTCCTGGTGCGGTATGGTGTGCTATGTGGGTTGTCTGTGTTGTGGTATGGTGTGCTATGTGGGTTGGTGATGCGATATGGTGTGCTATGTGGGTTGTTTGGGTGCGGTATTGTGTGCTATGTGGGTTGTCTGTGGTGTGGTATGGTGTGCTATGTGGGTTGTCTGTGGTGTGGTATGGTGTGCTATGTGGGTATGTGATGTGATATGGTGTGCTATGTGGGTTGTTTGGGTGCGGTATGGTGTGCTATGTGGGTTGTCTGTGGTGTGGTATGGTGTGCTATGTGGGTTGTTTGGGTGCGTTATGGTGTGCTATGTGGGTTGTTTGGGTGCAGTATGGTGTGCTATGTGGGTTGTTCCTGGTGCGGTATGGTGTGCTATGTGGGTTGTCTGTGGTGTGGTATGGTGTGCTATTGGGTTGTTTGGGTGCGGTATGATGTGCTATGTGGGTTGTTCCTGGTGCGGTATGGTGTGCTATGTGGGTTGTCTGTGGTGTTGTATGGTGTGCTATGTGGGTTGGTGATGCGTAATGGTGTGCTATGTGGTTTGTATGGGTGCGGTATGGTGTGCTATGTGGGTTGTTCCTGGTGCGGTATGGTGTGCTACGTGGGTTGTTTGTGGTGCGGTATGATGTGCTATGTGGGTTGTCTGTTGTGTGGTATGGTGTGCTATGTGGGTTGATGATGTCGATATGGTGTGCTATGTTGGTAGGTGATGCGATATGATGTGCTATGTGGGTTGTTCATGGTGCGGTATGGTGTGATATGTGGGTTGTTTGTGGTGCAGTATGGTGTGCTATGTGGGATGTTTGTGTTGCGGTATTGTGTGCTATGTGGGTTGTTTGTAGTGTGCTATGTGGGTTGGTGATGCGATATGGTGTGCTATGTGGGATGTCGATGTGATATGATGTGCTATGTGGGTTGTTTATGGTGCGGTATGATTTGCTATGTGGGTTGTTTGTGGTGCGGTATGGTCTGCTGTGTGGGTTGTTTATGGTGCCATATGGTTTGCTATGTGGGTTGATGCGGTATGGTTTGCTATGTGGGTTGTTCATGGTGCTGTATGGTGTGCTTTGTGGGTTGTTTGTGGTGCGGTATGGTGTGCTATGTAGGTTGTTCATGGTGCGGTATGGTGTGCTATGTGGATTGTTCATGGTGTGGGTTGATGTGCTATGTGTGTTGGTCATGCTGCTATGTGGGTTGTTCATGGTGCGGTATGGTGTGCTATGTGGGTTGGTGATGCGATATGGTGTGCTATGTGGGTTGTTTGTGGTGCTGTATGGTGTGCTATGTGGGTTGTTCATGGTGTGGTATGGTGTGCTATGTGGATTGTTCCTGGTGCGGTATGGTGTGCTATGTGGGTTGTCTGTGGTGTGGTATGGTGTGCTATGTGGGTGTGTGATGTGATATGGTGTGCTATGTGCGTTGTTTGGGTGCGGTATGGTGTGCTATGTGGGTTGTTCCTGGTGTGGTATGTGGGTTGTTTGTGGTGCGGTATGGTGTGCTATGTGGGTTGTCTGTGGTGTGCTATGTGGGTTGGTGATGTTGATATGGTGTGCTATGTTGGTAGGTGATGCGATATGATGTGCTATTTGGGTTGTTCATGGTGCGGTATGGTGTGATATGTGGGTTGTTTGTAGTGCAGTATGGTGTGCTATGTGGGATGTTTGTGTTGCGGTATTGTGTGCTATGTGGGTTGGTGATGCGATATGGTGTGCTATGTAGGTTGGTGATGCGATATGGTGTGCTATGTGGGTTGGTGATGTGATATGATGTGCTATGTGGGTTGTTTATGGTGCGGTATGATTTGCTATGTGTGTTGTTTGTGGTGCGGTATGGTGTGCTATGTGGGTTGTTTGTGGTGCTGTATGGTGTGCTATGTAGGTTGTGCGTGGTGTGCTATATGGATTGTTCGTGGTGCGGTATGGTGTGCTATGTGTGTTGTTCATGGTGCTTTATGGTGTGCTATGTGGGTTGTTCATGGTGCGGTATGGTGTGCTATGTGGGTTGTTGATGGTGCGATATGGTGTGCTATGTGGGTTAGTGATGCGATATTGTGTGCTATGTGGGTTGTTTGTGATTCGGTATGGTGTGCTATGTGGGTTGTTCATGGTGCGGTATATGGGTTGTTCTTGGTGCGGTGTGGTGTGCTATGTCGGTTGGTGACGCGATATGGTGTGCTATGTGGGTTGTTTGTGATGCTGTATGGTGTGCTATGTGGATTGTTTGTGGTGCGGTATGGTGTGCTATGTGTGTTGTTCGTGGTGCTTTATGGTGTGCTATGTGGGTAGTTCGTGGTGCGGTATGGTGTGCTATGTGGGTTGTTGGTGGTGCGCTATGGTGTGCTATGTGGGTTGGTGATGCAATATGGTGTGCTATGTGGGTTGTTTGTGATGCGGTATGGTGTGCTATGTGGGCTGTTCATGGTGCGGTATATGGGTTGTTCTTGGTGCGGTATGGTGTGCTATGTGGGTTGTTCATGGTGCAGTATGGTGTGTTATGTGGGTTGTTGATACGATATGGTGTGCTATGAGGATTGTTCGTGTTGCGGTATGGTGTGCTATGTGGGTTGGTGATTTTATATGTAGTGCTATGTGGGTTGTTCGTGGTGCGGTATGGTGTGCTATGTGGGTTGTTTGTAGTGCGATATGATGTGCTATGCGGGTTGGTGATGCGATATGGTGTTCTTTGTGGGTTGGTGATATGATATGGTGTGCTATGTGGGTTGGTTATGCTATATGGTGTGCTTTGTGAGTTGTTTGTGGTGCGGTATGGTGTGCTATGTGGGTTGTTCATGGTGCGGTATGGTGTGCTATGTGGGTTGTTTGTGGTGCGGTATGGTGTGCTATGTGGGTTGTTTGTGGTGTGGTATGGTGTGCTATGTGAGTTGGTAATGCAATATGGTGTGCTATGTGGGTTGGTGATGTGATATGGTGTACTATGTGGGTTGTTGATTGTGAGGTATGGTGTGCTATGTGGGTTGTTTGTGGTGTGGTATGGTGTGCTATGTGGGTTGTTCGTGGTGCAGTATGGTGTGCATTTTGGGTTGTTTGTGTTGTGGTATAGTGTGATATGTGGGTTGGTGATGCGATATGGTGTGCTATATGAGTTGTTTGTGGTGTGGTATGGTGGGCTATGTTGGTTGTTCATGGTTCGGTATGGTGTGCTATGTGTTTTTTTTGTGGTGTGGTATGGTGTGCTATTTTGGTTGGTGATGCGATATGGTGTGCTATGTGGGTTGTTTGTGGTGTGGTATGGTGTGCTATGTGAGTTGGTGATGTGATATGGTGTGCTTTGTGGGTTGTTCATGGTGCGGTATGGTGTGTTATGTGGGTTGTTCATGGTGCTGTATGGTGTGCTATGTAGGTTGTTTGTGGTGTTGTATGGTGTGCTTTGTGGGTTGGTGATGCGATATGGCGGCTGTGTAGGGTGGTGATGCGATAAGGTGTGCTATGTGGGTTGTTCATGGTGCGGTATGGTGTGCTATGTGGGTTGTTTGTGTTTTGGTATGGTGTGCTATGTGGGTTGTTTGTGGTGCGGTATGGTGTGCTATGTGGGTTGTTTGTATTGTGGTATGGTGTGCTATGTGGGTTGTTGGTTGTGCAGTATTGTGTGCTATGAAGGTTGTTTGTGATGTGGTATGGTGTGCTATGCAGGTTGATGGTGATGTGGTATGGTGTGCTATGTGAGTTGTTGCTGGTATGCTATGTGGGTTGATGGTGGTGTATATGTCTGTGTTGATACAAGTATGCAGTTTTATGGACGTATCTGTCTGTTAATATAAATATGCAGTTTTATGGACGTATCTGTCTGTGTCATGTAAATATGCGGTTTTATGGACGCATCTGTCTAGGTTAATATAAATATGCGGTTTTATGGATGTATCTGTCTGTGTGAATATAAGTATGCGGTTTATTGCTAGGTCTTGTATAATTGGGGAAGAAGTGACAGCAATGGATGCAGCTAAACCGTATTTTATCTTGTTTATTGCTAGGTCTTGTATAATCGGGTAAGATGCGACAATGGATGCAGCTCTACATTATTTTATCTTTTTTATTGCTAGGTCTTGTGAAATTGGTGATTACGTGACAACAATGGATGCAGCTCTACCTTATTTTATCTTGTTTATTGCTAGGTCTTGTATAATTGGTGATTACGTGACAACAATGGATGCAGCTCTACCTTATTTTATCTTGTTTATTGCTAGGTCTTGTATAATTGGTGATTACGTGACAACAATGGATGCAGCTCTACATTATTTTATCTTGTTTATTGCTAGGTCTTGTATAATTGGTGATTACGTGACAACAATGGATGCAGCTCTACCTTTTTTTATCTTGTTTATTGCTAGGTCTTGTATAATTGGTGATTACGTGACAACAATGGATGCAGCTCTACCTTATTTTATCTTGTTTATTGCTAGGTCTTGTATAATTGGTGATTACGTGACAACAATGGATGCAGCTCTACCTTATTTTATCTTGTTTATTGCTAGGTCTTGTATAATTGGTGATTACGTGACAACAATGGATGCAGCTCTACCTTATTTTATCTTGTTTATTGCTAGGTCTTGTATAATTGGTGATTACGTGACAACAATGGATGCAGCTCTACCTTATTTTATCTTGTTTATTGCTAGGTCTTGTATAATTGGTGATTACGTGACAACAATGGATGCAGCTCTACCTTATTTTATCTTGTTTATTGCTAGGTCTTGTATAATTGGTGATTACGTGACAACAATGGATGCAGCTCTACATTATTTTATCTTGTTTATTGCTAGGTCTTGTATAATTGGTGATTACGTGACAACAATGGATGCAGCTCTACCTTATTTTATCTTGTTTATTGCTAGGTTTTGTATAATTGGGGAAGACGCGACAATGGACGCAGCTTCACCTTATTTTGTCTTGTTTATTTGCTAGATCTTGTATAATTCGGGAAGACGCGACAATGGATGCAGCTCCACCTAATTTTATCTTGTTTATAGCTAGGTCTTGTATAATTGGGGAAGATGCAACAACAATGGACACAGTTCTACCTTATTCTATCTTGTTTATTGCTAGGTCTTGTATAATTGGGGAAAACGCGACAACAATGGATGCAGCTCCACCTTATTTCATCTCATTTATTGCTAGGTTTTGTATAATTGGGGAAGACACGACAACAATGGATGCAGCTCCACCTTATTTCATCTCATTTATTGCTAGGTTTTGTATAATTGGGGAAGACACGACAACAATGGATGCAGCTTTGCCTTATTTTATCTTGTTTATTGTTAGGTCTTTTATAATTGGGGAAGACACAGCAACAATTGATGCAGCTCTGCCTTATTTTATTTTTTTTATTGCTAGGTCTTGTATAATTTGGGAAGACACGACAACAATGGATGCAGCTCCACCTTATTTCATCTCATTTATTGCTAGGTCTTGTATAATTGGGGAAGACACGACAACAATGGATGCAGCTTTGCCTTATTTTATCTTGTTTATTGTTAGGTCTTTTATAATTGGGGAAAACGCGACAACAATGGATGCAGCTCCACCTTATTTCATCTCATTTATTGCTAGGTTTTGTATAATTGGGGAAGACACGACAACAATGGATGCAGCTTTGCCTTATTTTATCTTGTTTATTGTTAGGTCTTTTATAATTGGGGAAGACACAGCAACAATTGATGCAGCTCTGCCTTATTTTATTTTTTTTATTGCTAGGTCTTGTATAATTTGGGAAGACACGACAACAATGGATGCAGCTCCACCTTATTTCATCTCATTTATTGCTAGGTCTTGTATAATTGGGGGAGACCCAACAACAATAGATGCAGCTCCACCTTATTCTATCTTGTTTATAGCTAGGTCTTTTATAAATGGGGAAGACGTGACAACAATGGATGCAGCTCCACCTTATTTTATCTTGTTTAATGCTAGGTCTTTTATAATTGGGGAAGTCGTGACAACAATGGACGCAGCTCCACCTTATTTTATCTTGTTTATTGCTAGGTCTTTTATAATTGGGGAAAACACGACAACAATGAATGCAGCTCCGCCTTATTTTATCTTGTTTATTGCTAGGTCTTTTGTAATTGGGGAAGTTGTGACAACAATGGATGCAGCTCCGCCTTATTTTATCTTGTTTATTGCTAGGTCTTGTATAATTTGGGAAGACAGGACAACAATGGATGCAGCTCCGCCTTATTTTATCTTGTTTATTGCTAGGTCTTTTATAATTGGGGAAGACACGACAACAATGGATGCAGCTCCACCTTATTTTATCTTGTTTATTGCTAGGTCTTTTATAATTGGGGAAAACGCAACAACAATGGATGCAGCTCCACCTTATTCTGTCTTGTTTATTGCTAGGTCTTTTATAATTGGGGAAGACACGACAACAATGGATGCAGCTCCACCTTATTTTATCTTGTTTATTGCTAGGTCTTTTATAATTGGGGAAAACGCAACAACAATGGATGCAGCTCCACCTTATTCTGTCTTGTTTATTGCTAGGTCTTTTATAATTGGGGAAGACACGACAACAATGGATGCAGCTCCACCTTATTTTATCTTGTTTATTGCTAGGTCTTTTATAATTGGGGAAAACGCAACAACAATGGATGCAGCTCCACCTTATTCTGTCTTGTTTATTGCTAGGTCTTTTATAATTGGGGAAGACACGACAACAATGGATGCAGCTTCACCTTATTTTATCTTGTTTATTGCTAGGTCTTGTATAATTGGGGAAAACGCAACAACAATGGATGCAGCTCCACCTTATTCTGTCTTGTTTATTGCTAGGTCTTTTATAATTGGGGAAGACACGACAACAATGGATGCAGCTCCACCTTATTTTATCTTGTTTATTGCTAGGTCTTGTATAATTAGGGAAGACACGACAACAATGGATGCAGCTTCACCTTATTTTATCTTGTTTATTGCTAGGTCTTGTATAATTAGGGAAGATGCGACAACAATGGATGCAGCTCCACCTTATTTTATCTTGTTTATTGCTAGGTCTTTTATAATTGGGGAAAACGCAACAACAATGGATGCAGCTCCGCCTTATTCTGTCTTGTTTATTGCTAGGTCTTGTATAATTGGGGAAGACACGACAACAATGGATGCAGCTCCACCTTATTTTATCTTGTTTATTGCTAGGTCTTTTATAATTGGGGAAGACACGACAACAATGGATGCAGCTCCACCTTATTTTATCTTGTTTATTGCTAGGTCTTGTATAATTAGGGAAGACACGACAACAATGGATGCAGCTTCACCTTATTTTATCTTGTTTATTGCTAGGTCTTGTATAATTAGGGAAGATGCGACAACAATGGATGCAGCTCCACCTTATTTTATCTTGTTTATTGCTAGGTCTTTTATAATTGGGGAAGACACGACAACAATGGATGCAGCTCCACCTTATTCTGTCTTGTTTATTGCTAGGTCTTGTATAATTGGGGAAGACACGACAACAATGGATGCAGCTCCACCTTATTTTATCTTGTTTATTGCTAGGTCTTGTATAATTGGGGAAGACACAACAACAATTGACGCAGCTCCGCCTGATTTTATCTGGTTTATTCCTAGGTCTTGTATAATTTAAGAAGCTGCGACAACATTGGACACAGCACCACCTTATTTTATCTTGTTAATTGCTAGGTCTTGTATAATTGGGCGAAACGCTACAACAATGGACACAGCTCCACCTTTTTTTATCTTGTTTATTGCTAGGTCTTGTATAATTGGGGAAGACACAACAACAATTTTATCTTGTTTATTGCTAGGTCTTGTATAATTGGGGAAGACGCGAAAATGGACGCAGCTCCACCTTATTTTATCTGGTTTATCTTGTATAATTGGGGAAGACGCGACAACAATGGATGCAGCTTAACCTTATTTTATCTTGTTTATTGCTAGATCTTGTATTGTTGGTGAAGATGAGACAATGATTGATGCAGGTCTACGGTATTCATTGCTAGGTTTTGTTTGTTTGGGAAAGACGAGATAAGAATGGATGCAAGTCTATTACTTATTTCATCTCATTTATTGCTAGGTCTTGTAGGTTTGTTGAAGATAAGACAACGATTTTCTCTTATATTTTAAATCATTGTTATTGTTATCACATTGTATTTTATTACATTTATAGTATCTTATTTAATATTTATTTTATGTTATTTCATCTTATATCCTTATATCTTATTGCACATTTTCTGTTGTATTTATTGTATATTTTGTTATTATTTTATTTCTCAACTAATTTTCTTAATAACTAATAATTAACAATAACAGATAATTAACAATTATTAATAATTAACTAATAATTAACAATAACTAATAATTAACAATTACTAATAATAATTAACAATAACTAATAATTAACATTAACTAATAATTAACAATTACTAATAATTAACAATTGTTATGTTCAGTTGGCTCAAGTTAATGGGGTTTGTCTAACTGATGAGTCCTGGAACTCTGTATGGGCCCTTAACATAATCGGGACGAAACGCACTTAATATTTTTAAATGGGGCATGTTTAAATTAGACAGTACACTTTTAGAAACTTTTTTTATGGGGCTAGCTCTGATTAATGAGCTTAAAGTGGTATGATACAAACAACCAAATATATAAATCCAATTCTATTATAACAATTAAATATTTTGTGGATATTAGGTGCGTCTTAGAGATATTGTTTGTACCGTTAGTATTACTTTGTATGATGTTCTATAACTTTATCAACAGTATTTCAGATATTTAAAAATGGTCAGATGTCGTAATCATCTTTTCCTTGGATCCATTAAGTTGTTATGGTCTCCCTACACAGTTGAATTTTGTTCTTTGTTCTATATAAAATAAGGTCTAGGATTTCCATGGTAAAAAAAGAATTCCACATAGAAGTTGTCTACCCCAATAAAAATGCACAATATCTGGTAGGTTGACCAAGTTGTTTTTTTTCTATAGCAGGAATGTATACTCACATAAAAATACACAATATCTGGTAGGTTGACCAAGTTGTCTTTTTTCTATAGCAGGAATGTACACTCACATAAAAGTACACAATATCTGGTAGGTTGACCAAGTTGTTTTTTTCTATAGCAGGAAGTTGTTTTTTTAGCTCTACTGGTCAAAGGCCAGAAGTGCTTATGCCATTGGGCGTTGTCCGTCGTCTGTTAGCAGGACTTTCTCTGAAACCACTAGGCAAATTAAACTGAAACTTCACATGGATGTTTCTATTGCGTAGTAGACTATACAGAAGATTTTTTTTTCTCTAAAATTTAGATGGCCACCGTTACTAAAAATAGTCCAAAACCTAAAAAGTCTTCTTTTCATGAACGGCCCAACAGATTTTTAAAATGTTTATATAGTAATGATGACCAACTATAGTTTTATTAAGATTTGCTCAAAAGGTGTCCCTGGGGTGAAAAATAACCCCGCCCTGTGTTCAATTAGGGAATACGTCATTATAATAAAATTTTTTAAATGGAAATGATTTTTGCCTATATCTTCACAGAACTGAGTATTGTTTGGTGAAGGAGGGTCTTGTAAAAATAACTGGGTTCCACTGTCTTTAGGGCTCAGGAGGGGCCTCAAAAGGGTAATAATTGGGAATAACAAAAACTTTTCTTAAGAACCGGTATGTCAGATTTGTTCATATTTGGCATAAATTATCCTTATGTGCAGGGGTTTGATTGCAAATAAGAATTTAGGGGCTAGGTTTACATAGGAATATTATAGGGAAAAATGATTTTTTTTCATTTTGCATCCATGTGTACAAAAAAACTTCTTTTTAAAATTTGAATAATTTCTGCTCATAACAAATTGCTAAGAGTGGGAGTGAGCGGGGTGGGTATGACACTTATGTAGGTACAGGACATTGGGGCCAAGAATGTTCAAATACAATAAAACAAGTTATTTCAAATAAACAAATAACTATTGTAGATATTTAGCTAAATATTTAACTGAATACAGCAGCCTTTCAATAGTAAGAATATAAACATGCACACTTACTGACTGCAAGTTTTTTCAAACATCTAAATCACTTCAACCTATTATTTCCTTAGTATTCCAAACATTTAAATCACTACAACCTATGTTTCATTGATACCAGACATCTAAATCACTTCAACCTATGTTTCATTTATACCAAACATCTAAATCACTTCAACCTATATTTCATTTATACCAAACATCTAAATCACTTCAACCTATATTTCATTTGTACCAAATATGTAAATTACCTCATACTAAGTATTATTTATTCCAACCATCTAAATCACTTCTACCTATATTTCATCTTTTAACCTGTGACCTTTGGTCCAATATCTTAATTACCTTATATAAATTGTTTTATTTGTTTCAAACATATTGCGCTATAAATATTTACTCCATTGTTCGATAAATTACCAAAAAAATGATGTCCTACCATCTGTTCTGTTATCACTGTTCCTCAAACACCAACTATAAGGATGTCCTACCATCTTCTTTGTTCTGTCATCACTGTTCCTTAAACACCAGCTATAAGGATGTCCTACCATCTTGTATGTTCTGTTATCACCATTCCTCAAACATCAGCTATAAGTATGTCCTACCATCTTGTATGTTCTGTTATCACCGTTCCTCAAACACCAGCTATAAGGATGTCCTACCATCTTGTATGTTCTGTTATCACCATTCCTCAAGCACCAGCTATAAGGATGTCCTACCATCTTGTATGTTCTGTTATCACCATTCCTCAAACATCAGCTATAAGTATGTCCTACCATCTTGTATGTTCTGTTATCACCGTTCCTCAAACACCAGCTATAAGGATGTCCTACCATCTTGTATGTTCTGTTATCACCATTCCTCAAACATCAGCTATAAGTATGTCCTACCATCTTGTATGTTCTGTTATCACCGTTCCTAAAACACCAGCTATAAGGATGTCCTACCATCTTGTATGTTCTGTCATCGCCATTCCTCAAACACCAGCTTTAATGATGTCCTACTATCTTGTACTTTCTATTATCACTGTTCCTCAATCACCAACTATAAGGATGTCCTACCATCTTGTTGTGTTATCAACTTTTCTCAAAAACCAGCTATAAGGATGTTCTACTATCTTCTATGTTTTGTTATCACCGTTTCTCAAACACCAGCTAATGAGAATTCTGTCAGTTACAGCTATCAAGTACCCAGGTGAATTTATTCTTGGTTATAGACTGATCAACAATTAAATTGAGTTTTGTAGTATATAGAGATAGCATTCAAATGCCACACATATTATATACAATTCAAGAAATATCTCCAGTTAAAACAATATTGATAGAGGTTATTATTTATAGTATATTTGATGCTAGTTAGTTTAGTCCACAACTTTATGAAATGTGCTTATAAGCCATATGACTGGGTCATTTTGTAGTCAAAGTCTGGTTCAAGATATTGTGGTTATATAACTATTGTGCAAGTATATAACTACTGTGCAAGTTTTGTTAAGATTCAATGCAAAATGAGGATGATATCATGATTACAACATTTTCCCTGTATAACTATATGACATTGTAAAACAGTGACCCCAGGGACCCCCGACTTCAATAAAATGTTTTAGAGGACCTCAATGCAATGCTACATGTAAAATATTGAAGTTTCAGAGAAAATGTTTTTAAAGTTTCACTTACAACGAATTTCTCCGTTTCGGCCCCACCCCAGAGGTCTGCCCTAGGTTCCTGGGCGTCAGGGGCATTAATTCAAACATAAATTTTGACCATCATGTCAGCTACATTAAAACCATAGCTAAATAGGTTATTACAGCTTGTACAAGTCAGGTTCGAAGTCTTATGCCAACCTGGCAGCTCAATAAGTTATTACAGCTTGTACAAGTCACGCTAGACTTCTTATGCCAACCTGGTAGCTAAATAAGTTATTACAGCTTGTACAAGTCACGCTAGAAGTCTTATGCCAACCTGGCAGCTAAATAAGTTATTACAGCTTGTACAAGTCACGCTACAAGTCTTATGCCAACCTGGCAGCTAAATATTTATTACAGCTTGTACAAGTCACGCTCAAAGTCTTATGCCAACCTTGCAGCTAAATAGGTTATTACAGCTTGTACAAGTCAGGTTCGAAGTCTTATGCCAACCTGGCAGCTCAATAAGTTATTACAGCTTATATAAGTCACCCTCAAAGTCTTATGCCAACCTGGCAGCTAAATAAGTTATTACAGCTTGTACAAGTCACACTCGAAGTCATGTGCCAACCTGGTAGCTAAATAAGTTAATACAGCTTGTACAAGTCAGGTTCGAAGTCTTATGCCAACCTGGCAGCTCAATAAGTTATTACAGCTTATATAAGTCACCCTCAAAGTCTTATGCCAACCTGGCAGCTAAATAAGTTATTACAGCTTGTACAAGTCACACTCGAAGTCATGTGCCAACCTGGTAGCTAAATAAGTTAATACAGCTTGTACAAGTCAGGTTCGAAGTCTTATGCCAACCTGGCAGCTCAATAAGTTATTACAGCTTATATAAGTCACCCTCAAAGTCTTGTGCCAACCTGGTAGCTAAATAAGTTAATACAGCTTGTACAAGTCGCGCTCAAAGTCTTATGCCAACCTTGCAGCTAAATAAATTATTACAGCTTATATAAGTCACCCTCAAAGTCTTATGCCAACCTGGCAGCTAAATAAGTTATTACAGCTTGTACAAGTCACACTCGAAGTCATGTGCCAACCTGGTAGCTAAATAAGTTAATACAGCTTGTACAAGTCGCGCTCAAAGTCTTATGCCAACCTTGCAGCTAAATAAATTATTACAGCTTGTACAAGTCACGCAAGAAGTCTTATGCCAACCTGGCAGCTAAATGGGTTATTACAGCTTGTACAAGTCACGCTAGAAGTCTTATGCCAACCTGGCAGCTAAATATTTATTACAGTTTGTACAAGTCACGCTCAAAGTCTTATGCCAACCTTGCAGCTAAATAGGTTATTACAGCTTGTACAAGTCAGGTTCGAAGTCTTATGCCAACCTGGCAGCTCAATAAGTTATTACAGCTTATATAAGTCACGCTCAAAGTCTTATGCCAACCTGGCAGCTAAATAAGTTATAACAGCTTGTACAAGTCACGCTACAAGTCTTGTGCCAACCTGGCAGCTAAATAAGTTATTACAGCTTGTACAAGTCACGCTCGAAGTCTTATGCCAACCTGGCAGCTAAATAAGTTATTACAGCTTGTACAAGTCGCGCTCAAAGTCTTATGCCAACCTGGCAGCTAAATAAGTTATTACAGCTTGTACAAGTCGCGCTCAAAGTCTTATGCCAACCTGGCAGCTAAATAAGTTATTACAGCTTGTACAAGTCACGCTCGAAGTCTTATGCCAACCTGGCAGCTAAATAAGTTATTACAGCTTGTACAAGTCGCGCTCAAAGTCTTATGCCAACCTGGCAGCTAAATAAGTTATTACAGCTTGTACAAGTCACGCTCAAAGTCTTATGCCAAACCGGCAGCTAAATAAGTTATAACAGCTTGTACAAGTCACGCTAGAAGTCTTGTGCCAACCTGGCAGCTAAATAAGTTATTACAGCTTATACAAGTCACACTCGAAGTCTTATGCCAACCTGGCAGCTAAATAAGTTATTACAGCTTGTACAAGTCACGCTCGAAGTCTTATGCCAACCTGGCAGCTAAATAAGTTATTACAGCTTGTACAAGTCGCGCTCAAAGTCTTATGCCAACCTGGCAGCTCAATAAGTTATTACAGCTTATATAAGTCACGCTCAAAGTCTTATGCCAACCTGGCAGCTAAATAAGTTATAACAGCTTATACAAGTCACGCTCGAAGTCTTGTGCCAACCTGGCAGCTAAATAAGTTATTACAGCTTATACAAGTCACACTCGAAGTCTTATGCCAACCTGGCAGCTAAATAAGTTATTACAGCTTGTACAAGTCACGCTAGAAGTCTTATGCCAACCTGGCAGCTAAATAAGTTATTACAGCTTGTACAAGTCGCGCTCAAAGTCTTATGCCAACCTGGCAGCTCAATAAGTTATTACAGCTTATATAAGTCACGCTCAAAGTCTTATGCCAACCTGGCAGCTAAATAAGTTATAACAGCTTATACAAGTCACGCTCGAAGTCTTGTGCCAACCTGGCAGCTAAATAAGTTATTACAGCTTATACAAGTCACACTCGAAGTCTTATGCCAACCTGGCAGCTAAATAAGTTATTACAGCTTGTACAAGTCACGCTAGAAGTCTTGTGCCAACCTGGCAGCTAAATAAGTTATTACAGCTTATACAAGTCACACTCGAAGTCTTATGCCAACCTGGCAGCTAAATAAGTTCTTACAGCTTGTACAAGTCACGCTCGAAGTCTTATGCCAACCTGGCAGCTCAATAAGTTATTTCAGCTTGTACAAGTCGCGCTCAAAGTCTTATGCCAACCTGGCAGCTAAATAAGTTATAACAGCTTGTACAAGTCACGCTCAAAGTCTTATGCCAACCTGGCAGCTAAATAAGTTATAACAGCTTGTACAAGTCACGCTAGAAGTCTTGTGCCAACCTGGCAGCTAAATAAGTTATTACAGCTTGTACAAGTCACGCTAGAAGTCTTATGCCAACCTGGCAGCTAAATAAGTTATTACAGCTTATACAAGTCACACTCGAAGTCTTATGCCAACCTGGCAGCTAAATAAGTTATTACAGCTTGTACAAGTCACGCTCGAAGTCTTATGCCAACCTGGCAGCTCAATAAGTTATTACAGCTTGTACAAGTCACGCTCAAAGTCTTATGCCAACCTGGCAGCTAAATAAGTTATAACAGCTTGTACAAGTCACGCTCAAAGTCTTATGCCAACCTGGCAGCTAAATAAGTTATTACAGCTTGTACAAGTCACGCTCGAAGTCTTATGCCAACCTGGCAGCTCAATAAGTTATTACAGCTTGTACAAGTCGCGCTCAAAGTCTTATGCCAACCTGGCAGCTAAATAAGTTATTACAGCTTGTACAAGTCACGCTCGAAGTCTTATGCCAACCTGGCAGCTAAATAAGTTATTACAGCTTGTACAAGTCACGCTCAAAGTCTTATGCCAACCTGGCAGCTCAATAAGTTATTACAGCTTGTACAAGTCGCGCTCAAAGTCTTATGCCAACCTGGCAGCTAAATAAGTTATAACAGCTTGTACAAGTCACGCTCAAAGTCTTATGCCAACCTGGCAGCTAAATAAGTTATAACAGCTTGTACAAGTCACGCTAGAAGTCTTATGCCAACCTGGCAGCTAAATAAGTTATAACAGCTTGTACAAGTCGCGCTCAAAGTCTTATGCCAACCTGGCAGCTAAATAAGTTATAACAGCTTGTACAAGTCACGCTCAAAGTCTTATGCCAACCTGGCAGCTAAATAAGTTATAACAGCTTGTACAAGTCACGCTCGAAGTCTTATGCCAACCTGGCAGCTCAATAAGTTATTACAGCTTGTACAAGTCGCGCTCAAAGTCTTATGCCAACCTGGCAGCTAAATAAGTTATAACAGCTTGTACAAGTCACGCTCAAAGTCTTATGCCAACCTGGCAGCTAAATAAGTTATTACAGCTTATACAAGTCACACTCGAAGTCTTATGCCAACCTGGCAGCTAAATAAGTTATTACAGCTTGTACAAGTCACGCTCGAAGTCTTATGCCAATCTGGCAGCTCAATAAGTTATTACAGCTTGTACAAGTCGCGCTCAAAGTCTTATGCCAACCTGGCAGCTAAATAAGTTATAACAGCTTGTACAAGTCACGCTCAAAGTCTTATGCCAACCTGGCAGCTAAATAAGTTATTACAGCTTGTACAAGTCGCGCTCAAAGTCTTATGCCAACCTGGCAGCTAAATAAGTTATTACAGCTTGTACAAGTCACGCTCGAAGTCTTATGCCAACCTGGCAGCTAAATAAGTTATTACAGCTTATACAAGTCACACTCGAAGTCTTATGCCAACCTGGCAGCTAAATAAGTAATTACAGCTTGTACAAGTCGCGCTCAAAGTCTTATGCCAACCTGGCAGCTAAATAAGTAATTACAGCTTGTACAAGTCACGCTCGAAGTCTTATGCCAACCTGGCAGCTAAATAAGTTATTACAGCTTATACAAGTCACGCTCGAAGTCTTATGCCAACCTGGCAGCTCAAAGTCCAATGTACTGGTCACCAACACCCATGCTGCCATAAAACAAACTGCCAGTTGCACTTCATTATGTTGGCTCCCTCTTCCAGGGCAAGTACATCCTGGCCATGGCCAGTGCCAGGATTCTCATTTAAAGTGAGAACAGAAAATTCCTGAAAAAATTATTCATATTTATCTTAGACAATTAATATAAAGCATACAGTTTTACTTGTAAAGGAAAACCACAGCTAAGTTTAAGTCAAACCAACCATCGTCATTTTGCAAGTGTGTGCTACACACTCGTACCCAACACTTCTGGTTTAAGCTCAACTTGCACTCATGACCTTGGCAGGGAGCATTAAGTGGTCATTTATGACTGCACTTCTGTCATCTGTTTCAGAGAGGACACTGTTCATTTACAAATTTGACAACTGTTTCTCATAGAGTTTCTACTTTTATTTAGAATTCCACTAGTTTACTGGCACTTCACTATGGGGTATCGTACCATCTGTTCAAAACAGTGCTAAACACCATAAAATACAATTGCTTGCCATTTAAGTATGGAATTGCTGCACAATATAAACAAGAAATGTGTCCATCAGATACAAAACCCCAGCAATCTCTTTAATAATGAACTTAACAGTAGATTAAGTTGAAAAGGTGTAATAGAAACATGTCTGTTATAGGATTATCATCTAGGTAGCGGCTTCCCGATTGTCACTCAGCTGTTCCAATTCATGAAATATCAATGACGGGTAACTTTCCAACAACATCCCTACAACTTTTCTATGGGCAACTTCACCATTGAATCCTGCAGAAAATAAATAAATCTCAAATATTATTGTAACAAATTATATAATATAATAATTATTCATACTGTGTTTCTTGTTGATATGATGAATGACATTAGTAATTTGCAGTTGAGTAAACAAATCGTCAGGCAGTACAACTTTTGAGACAGTTAAATAAGAATTTAACTATGAAGATACATGCCAGCCAAAAGATATATATCATTTAAAAGAGAATAAAACTCGACATATATTCAACTGTTAAATGTATACCGGTAATTAAGCAGTTTGTGACATGTAGCAGGTTCCCCAATTTGAATGACCT
The DNA here is from genome assembly GCA_029582155.1 of Panopea generosa. Classification (NCBI taxonomy): domain Eukaryota; kingdom Metazoa; phylum Mollusca; class Bivalvia; order Adapedonta; family Hiatellidae; genus Panopea; species Panopea generosa. The sequence continues at coordinate 83,386,285 of CM055895.1, forward strand.
CTAATTACAAACTCTTTCAGTTATTTTGGTTTACATTGTTTTACAGAGTTGCTGTAACTGACCATGCAGAACAAGGGTCCTCTGTGGCCGAGTGATGAAGGTCGTATGTTCAAGTCCCGCTCGCTCCAAAAACTTGAGAAAAATGAAAAATGAGAGAATGGTTGCCAGTTACTTACTGAAGGACAGTGGTTCTTCTCAGATTCATTCCAAGGTCTTCCTCAACCAATAAAATCAGATAAGCCATATATAGCCTGAAATGTGTTGAAAATGACATTAGACCCTATTAAAAAATGTATACAGAACAAATTATATTTTTTAACATATTTAACACAAAGCAGCCGACATTGGGTTCAGGATCCTGAACTTTCAGACATGTATACAGTACGGGAACTGTTTTATTACCAGGCCGAAACACGTCGGAAACACCTAGTAAACGAATGCTAGACGCTTACGATTAAACAAGTGTTTTGGTTGCTGATTGGACTAAACGTTTATCCAATCAGCAACTAGAACGCTTAGCGTAAATGTTCCAGTTGCTGATTTGATAAACGCTTAGATTATCCAATCAGCAACCAGAACGCTTAGCTTCAGCGCTCCAGTTGCTAATTGGATAATCTAAGCATTTATCCAATCAGCAACCAGAACCTTTAGCAGGTACACTTGAATTTACATTTCATAATTAAAAGAGGTGTGATCTGGTTATTGATATATGCTCGCCAAAAAGACCAGTTTAAAGCGCGACTGTAACTTATCATCAATATTATTAAACAAATTGTTGATAAAAACATTGAATTATAATTACTACCAACCAATACCTGCACTCAATTTAAATTTTATGTAATGAACCCAAATTGTCTAAACCAGCTAGGCCAGTTCGGGCGGTGCTTACCTTACAACAATTTTATAAATGTCAGCATACATTAAATTAATTCTTCATATCTATCTACAATTATGACTGATTGAATTTATTTTTTTATTTATTTATTTATTTATTTATTTATTTATTTTTTATTTTTTATTTATTTATTTATTTGTTTATTTATTTATTTATTTATTTTATTCATTCATTCATTCATTCATTCATTCATTCATTCATTCATTCATTCATTCATTCATTCATTTATTAATCTACAATTATGATTGATTAATTGAATATTTAGCGTCATTTTTATGTCATTGAAGTTTAACAGACGATCATTTTACCTATCCACTGTTTTCTAGAATCCTGAAATGTTAACCAATATTCCAGCACACCCAATCTCCACAAGTAACTTGAATCAGTGGTGAGAGATGAATGATATTGAGACACAATGTCGTATATCAATAATCACAGACGGGAGACCCATCTCCAATTAAGTAAGAAAGTTAATCAAATCTCTAGATCATTAAATATAGATAATCAATAAAATAAGAAAGTATAATCTCCAAATCCATGAAGTTAATTAATTAAATACACAATTAGTATGATTAATATAATCATCTAGTATCATCATCAATAATGTCACCAAAAGTTTACTCATCAATCAGTCATGCAGGTTTACAATAACAATCAATTTATTCTTAAATAACCTTCTTTTCTTACTCGCCAAAAAAACAACAACCTTAACCCTTTACTCCATAGATAACAATCACAGAAGGCCTTTGAAAACAGTGCAGGAAGAGTTCAGATTGCTCTTAACGAGCAGTCTGAACACTTCCTGCACTGTTTTCCACTCTGTCAGTTACGATAAACATGATTCACCCAATAATTCAAAAGCCTTCTATATTAGAGGTGTCCAAAGGCGTCTATATTAGAGGTGTCCAAAGGCGTCTATATGAAGTAAACGGTTAAACACAAAAATTAACTATTCTGTATTCTGCATAAGTACAATTAAAGTAACATATGTTATTGTTTATATAGCAATTTTAACACAAACCCTAATAAAGCAGTGCGAAGTATGCCCTCCAGCAATGTTATTATTGCTAATTATCCCATTTCCTGTTTACACACTGTGTCAACCTGAAGATTGAAGGACACTGACTTTTGATTTATCAATTAACGCTGATGGGGAAGTTTACGTGACATGCTTTTGAAACTGTTTTTTCATGCATTTGAAAAACAACGGGAGTCTTGATTTCTTAATTTATTATTAAACAGAAATTGGTGTACACTAGTATGTTTCTGTTTTGGAAACCTTAAAGTAGTCTTTTCAAGTCACGGTTATGACATCACAGCGTAAACTGAATAAACAATTTAAAAACACCACACTGTCGTTTCAACCACATATCATAAGAATAAATGTTTTATTTTTATGCGGAGAGATTTGGTAAAAACGTTTTTAAATTAAAAAGGAAGACATATAAATAAAATAACTATGACTGTATGTTTTATCCTACGCAAAAAATTGATCACTTACAACCTTATTAAGCTATTTTTATATAAAAAAAAATTCACAATATCTGTGTAAGATATTTTGCTTAAATATATATATGAATATATATTTTAAATTAAACTGCCACCACAATAGATGCACTATCTGAATGTAGAAAAAAAGTCTGTATCATCTTGTATAGAGAGAACTTAATTTCCACTCAGTGATTCATATCTACAATGCTCTTGTGGACTGAAACAAGACAAGTGTTTGATTTTTGTATACAAGGAATTAAAAACATATTCAGCAATCTTCGATAAAATAACTGCACTTGATCTAGTAATTAACAAAATACCTAGTCTCGTTTTGAAAAAGTCATAATCAGGAACCAATAAATGAGAACAGCTACAGATATGCCATAACTAACATATACATGTAGTAACATTTATCATAAACACTATAAAAGTTGAGACCGAAATTATAGCCACTGTCATAAACCCATCTGCTCAAGTGTGAAATATGCCTCCAGCGGTGCGATGCTAAGTAATCTATAATCCCATGACTGCAAGACACACCCCATATAAAATATCCAATCAAATGACAATGGATTTTATTGCCAATAGTGACGGAACGGTTGAAATGATAAAGAGAAAAATATATATACTTGTATATATAATTCCTTGCTTAAAAGTAAATGTATTAATTTCTTTCTTACTTTTATTCCCCGACTATAACTATAAATTAAATAAGCATTTATCGTCAATAAATTGTTTTTAAATGAATTTACAGTAGGTAAAATTTTAGCTTTCAGATTACTATCTGAGTTATTTAATAACGTGATAAATGTGAGGAGCCAAGTTTTCACTTCGTCTTGCCTCACCTCGTTCACGCGTTTATTCATTGATGCATGTATGCATTTATTTTAAACATATATATATATAAACTCAAATGACTTACTTTCTAGTTGTCGTTCTAAAAATATTTATTTTCTCATGTACATATTATGCAATTTAGTGTTAACGAAATCAATTTTTAAAATATCTATTGTAAATTTCTTTTCGGAGAAAATGTTTTCAAGCATACTTAAATCATAAATCAAAATAATATAGATTATTTTAAACAGTAGATGTACATTTTGCAGTAATTAAAATATTGCTTATGTTTCTTATATTGCTAAAACAACATGTGTCAAATATACATTGTGTAGATCACAAAGGAAGACTGACACGACGCCGATGCAATAAGGGAGTTTGGGGGTGGAGGTAGGGGAGTTAGTCGAGTATAGGACAAAAAGCCCACTAGGACATTAGCCCACTAGGACAATAGCCCACTGGACAATAGCCCACTAGGACATTAGCTCACTAGGACATTAGCCCACTTATATGCATATTTATGCATTTAAACAAGAAATTGAGTATGTAATATATTAGTATTATTATTAAGTCAACAGTTAAGACATTTTTAACAGCAGATTCAATGAATTGTTTACCTGCTCTATACTTTTTACTCATGTTTTATTTGGTAGGCACAGGGTATGAAATAAAAGACTTAAAACAAACAATGGAATGAATTTGTATTTAATATATATAGATGCAAATATTAATGAAACATCTGTATTTTTTTTTCTAATTTTGACATTCTGTTTAAACAAACAGCAACTCCAATGGATCTTTTCCAGCTATATACTTTTTACTCATGTTTTATTTGGTAGGCACAGGGTATGAAATAAAAGACTATAAATAAATAAAGGATTGAATTTGTAAATATTAAAGTAATTAAACATCTGGATGAAATAGGCAAATTTCATTTAAATGTTCTCTATTTCTACTACATTTAGCACATTTATCTCTTACAAATATGTCCATTAGGTTTTACCTAACCTATAACCATCTTATTTCCATCGGATGCAACGGCCTACGCTACGGAGAAACTCTTCCAGATTCTTTCTATCATGAACATAGTCTGAGCACAGGTTGAAGAGTCGTTCCTGTAGATTTCTGGTCACAGCCTTCACTCGTTTTCTCGGTGGCTGACCGTTTGCATCCTAAGTTATAACATAGTTAATCTTTTGAAGAGATAGCTTCCGGAATTACTTAAGTAAGTTTTCCTAAAAGGTTCTTTCATAGTTTTCAAGAAATAACTTCTGGCATTACTTAAACTTAAAAGTAGGGGGTTTTGTCCACAGGGGATTATTGATACTAGGGGCCATATTTGACAGGGAAAGGGTTAAAAAAAAGTGTACCTCAATATTAGTGGAAACACCTCTGGAACAGAAGTGGGCACGTCGCTGTGAGCATTCCCATCTGACTCGTTTAGCACTAGCATACTTCTTAGTGTACATATATCCTTCAAAACACAACTTGGAACCACCTCTCTGGTTCCGTATAATCTCCATCATTACAAATGACAAAATAAGAATAACAGGCCCAAATATTTTAGTTCCATATATATGGTCAAATTGGCACATGAGTGAAACAGTCTGAACATGGTTTGTATCAGTTTGGGAGTTTGAATTCTTTGATGCTATGATCATGGAATCTTTAATTATAATTAATTAGTACTTTCATAATCACTTATGTAAGATTAAAGGGACTCAGATAATGGTATGGCCAATTTTTGAACAATCAAAAAAGAAAGGTGTGAAATCAAACAGAACATTAATGAGCTAAAGGATTAAAGAAGAAAGGTATGAATAGTTACTATAAAAACAATTTATTATGTCATTGTTAAAGAATTATAATGTCATTGAGTTAAAATTCCAAACAGTATTGATTAGTTTGATATTTATTAAATACAGTTTTTGTAGTACCATAGAATAAAATTAAACACATAATACACAAATCAACTTATAATAAAATTTGTATTAAATTCTTAGAATTAAAAAGAAATTTGACAAATATCTCATTCTTTTTCTAATGTGCTTTTTAGGTAAATATATCTAATATATTGCATCATATTTTATATTATTTACTAGTAGAATTCTGTAATATTGTTTTTTTGTTTTTTAAATAATGAAATATGACATTAAATGCACTCAAGAAAATGTTACAGCTCAAACTTTCATTCATAAACAACTCAATTATTATATCTTCCATAATTATCTAAAACATGTATATTTATAGCACTTTGAGAGACTTCAAGTATAAATCGATAGGCAGAAATTTTCATTTTTTTCATAATAGGACCTAATTTTAACCATGCCCTAACTACTTATGGCATGTAATGGAAGTCACCTCAAAGGTGAAAACAGTAAGTTATTTGTTGATTTTAAATCCCAATTGTATACTTTCTCATGATAATGTGGTCAAAATATGAGTTTTGAAACATTTTTGGGCTAATGTCCTCCCTGCCAAATTTAGCAGTGGGCTAATGTCCAGTGGGATAATGTCCAGTGGGCTAATGTCCTTGTGGGCTTATGTCCGTTCCCCGAGTTAGTCAGACCCCGTCCTGCATTCTATAATAAACCTGGATAGTCAGACTGCTAGACTAACTTTACTGGGACATCAACAGTCACCAACTAGAGTTTCCGCCTATAAACAATATAATGACAAATACAGACTTTGTGTGGGCATCTCCTATATTAAGTGTATTTTTATACATAAGGAAAACTTTTAAACACGTCAGGGTAAAAAATGGCTTGTGTTTCGTTAAATACCTTGCAGTCAATCAGCATTGAGTATGTATTATGATTATTACAGTACCATCTAGATGGGCCCACTAAGCTTAGTCGGTTTGACCTTCAAATCAGGGCCCGTGTTTTCGAGTACCTGCCCGGCAACACTTTCCGTGTCAATTGTTATACGACATTAAGTCTCATTGGGATTCGTCTATAGATATACAGAGTGTGACCGGGAGGGGATTCGAACGCATGACCATTAGATTGATAGTCAAACATGCTTCCGTCTTAGCCCGGAGTGGTGGTTGTAATATGATGATATTGAGATGATATTTATAATGACAGTTGTTTTGTTAGTGATTTCAATATGTGATGATAATTATAGTGCTGTTACATTTGTTGCTACTGATATTGATTAAACCGATTATTCTATTGTTGCTGCATACAATGTAGTAGTAGTAATAGAAATAGTAGTAATTAGTAGTAGTAGTAGAAATGGTAGTGGTAGTGGCAGTAGCAGTAGTAGTAGTAGTAGTAGTAGTAATAGTAGTAATAGTAGAAGTAGTAGAAGTAGTAGTAGTAGTAGTAGTAGTAGTAGTAGTAGTAGTAGTAGTAGTAGTAGTAGAAGTAGTAGTAGTAGTAGTAGTATTAGCAGTTGTAGTAGTAGTAGTAGTAGTAGTAGTAGTAGTAGTAGTAGTAGTAGTAGTAGTAGTAGTAGTAGTCAAAGTATCAGAAGCAGCAGCAGTATCAATAGTAGTAATTGTAGTAGTAGTACTGGTAGTAGCAGTTTAAAATGTCTAGAACGTTCCGGCTATTGTCTACACTTAAGCTGCCAGAGCTTTTTTGTTGAACACGTGTTTGCCGTAAAGGACAAATACACATGGTGAATTGAGAAATCTTAGACCTATATTTCTTATCTATTATATAAGTTGATAAAATGGTTTTTATCTTGTGTGTTTTTATTTACTTTTTATCAATACAAATTAACTTTAATGAGGAAATTAAGTGTATTAATTTATTATCAAATTTAAATATGGCTACTGCGTTTAACCTATGATCAGTCTCATTACATAAAATATGCCTGTCATTTACCGTGGCTATGTGTTAACTGATGTGAATTAAATATTCTCCAGTGAGATGGTGCTAGTGTTAAACCATTTTCTTTGACGAATATGTCGATTTCTAGAGTAGACGTCATATTTCACACCAGCGTGACATATTTTCATCAGCTCTTTTCAGAAAGTATATTAAAACTACCCTTATTAAAACAATATTTCAATTTTCTAATAGATATATATCTACTTATAATTTGTATTTTAATCAAGTGAATTTGTGATACCTTTCATCACGATGGTTTTGGCACACCTTTCTAATCCTGTGCTGTTTACACAGCATTTTAACAAAAACTCGCAACACAAACTTATGTTGAAATATCTATCCGAAATTACCCCATGTTGTGATACGCATCGATAGTCGCGTGTTTGCAAGTTGATGTTATTAATTAAAACATATGTTCTTCAATGTTTCATGTTTGGTTTAAAATGTGTACACACTAGCTGGGTACCTAATTTAGAGACATTAAACATTTAATTATATCAAAGAACAATTCAACTATTTACCTTGCCCAACATTCTTATTGTTTCAATATATATATATGTACACGTATGTTAATGATACCGCAATTGAACAGTTATATGAAATTGTAAATATACATATACAGTGAAGTTTCTGAAATTAACAAACATTGTCATAATGGAATTGCTATTAACTGGAGAATGTAAAGTTTTCGATATATCAGATTTCAAAATAAAATATACCAATTGAATGATAACCGAAAACTATTAATCATAAACTCGGCTCGTATTCATTACACAAAATTGTATAATAATTAAGCGTTAATCGAAACTAACATTAACATATTGATCAAGTGAAACTGAAAAACGGTTTGCATGCACATAACACAAACTGAAACGGTAAAGCGCTGCGCATGCACAGACCAGAAACAGATAAATGGTGCGCATGTGCATAAGCACCCTAAACCGTTAGTTTCCAAACTAACGATCACAAACATGGTCGAAACGGCATTGAAACATAAAAACTCGATAATAAAACGGTTCCCGTACTATATCTGGTGTTCTACCATAGGAAGTGCATTTAAGTGTTAACCTATTATCTAACACTTCCAGTTCATGTTACCATTCCTTGACCACTTAGATGCTTATAAGAACTTGTGACTGAGTCCAGATTGTTTGTATAGGTTAAACATTATGTGTGGTGAGCAAGACACTTTTTCTGCATATGCCAAGTACATGTCTTTATATATAGAGAACAGTACAAAATTAAGTGTTGTGCGAGATGTAATACATGTGTTTGGCAGCAGAAAGATAAACAACTCAGTACGATATTAAATGGCTAAAGCTGATTACAATTTAAATTGTTGGACTACCAGAAGTAACACTAGTATCGATATTTCGGATTATCAATGACAAGTGTTATCTAGTGTTAAGCGCAGTGATAAACATGTTGTTGAATTCCTTATTGTGTAATAGGTCCTCTGCTATGGCAACTGCATTTTGAAACTGTTTTATCGGTCAGATGAAATCGTGATCAACAGTATAACAAAGATTACAGAACAAAATTATACCTCTGACAATGGCTATAGAATGTGTCGCTCCATTCGCCTTCCAAAAATAGGAATATGACAAACAGCCTTGCAGCATTAAACATCATTATTGTTTATAACTGAAAAAAATATTATTTTATAAGACTAAAACTTTTTTTATTGATATATATATATAGCATATAATATACATATATATTTGTGTTTGTTATCTCAGGCTTGTGACTACATCGATATTCGTATAAAAATTAGAGTCTCAACTCTGCCAGCTTGGAATACATAACTCAACTTTGAGAGTTTTTTGTCCACAATATAAACAATAAAAATTTTTAAATATATAGTTAGTTTTGAGATAATGAATTATTTTTTCTCTCTCTTTTTTTTTTTAAATATATACCTCTAGGTTATCTTGGAGAATTAACTTTTTTAAGTTTATTCAACTTTTAAACTTTCCTCAAAATACATAATATAGCTTTTTAAAATAGATCACTGAATTTCGAAATTGAAATTTTAAAAATATATATATATATATTTCAATTAAGGGATTGGATGTTTTTCTTTTTTTAAATATATGCATTCATACAGTTCTGAAACAACAATAAATGAATATTGCAGTATGAATTTGGAGCTAAGAGTTACACATTTATTTCAGGGGAATATTTCATTTGTCTGAACTCCATGTAATCATGTAATACAGTTAGTTGACATCTGAAACCTTGTGGTCTATGGTGCTGTCCTCTGATCATGTATGCTACACTGGTGAGTTTTGGGGTTTCAGTCTAGCTCAATCCCAAAACTTACAGCAAGAAAGTTTGCCAGTTACTTACATGAGAGGGAAGTGGTTCTACCATGGTTATGTTTAATTAAAAGTCTTCGTCCACCAATAAAAACGATTGCCAGATATAACTTGTGATGTGTTGAGAAGTAATATCATGCATGTTTGTAATGTTATTGTATTCATCTGTTTAGTAAATAATTATATATATATGTAACAGGACGAGAAAATATGCAGCCAGTCCAGGACTCGAACCCGGGACTCAAACCCGGGACCCTTCACTTAAAGGGCTCTACCGTATGAGTTAACCAAACCGCTTACATAAATTCCTCTCCTAGTACGTTACGTACACACTGTGACATATTCCCTCACAAATCTGGAATTTTTCCCCAATTTCCATAGAGAACAGAGAATCATGTGAAATGTTTCTCAGAACATATGTCAGTCATAGCCCTATGTTGGGCGCCAAATGTAACAGGACGAGAAAATATGCAGCCAGTCCGGGACTCGAACCTGGGACCCTTCACTTACAGGGCGAATATTCTACCGCCTGAGCTAACCGAATCGCTTACATAAATTCCTCTCTTAGTAGGTTACGCACACACTGTGACATATACAACAAGTCTCTGATATGTAATAAAGATAATATTGTAAACATCAATCCTTACTGTGACATGGCTTTGTTCTTTCTCCAGCGATTCACCCAGACAGCTCCAAATCACCACTCAGTATTCAACTAGCAACACATACAAAGCATAATTTAAAATTGACAGGGACAGTAGAGTACTGCATAGTGTTGGCCACTCATGCCAGAGGTTGCAGGTGTGATCTCCAGCTCAATCACACTCTAACTAGAAAACTCAAGAGCAGTTCCGAGTATTCATGGCAATCAATTTTATCATTATACAGCTACATGCCAAAAGTCAGTTGAATACACAGACTTCTTCTGACAGAAGTTGTTGATCAGAAACTAACTTCTCTCGGTAAAGGATAGTAACTCATTATATGCAGTTTCAGTTTTTGTAAACGCCCTTGAAATGGAATATAACCGGACATCCATATAGTTTTTTCAAAGGTATTTTTTATATATGCTGATGCCCCTGAATTTGTGTCTTCTTTCAAAACACATTGTACAATACATAAAATACAAACGAATCATGTAGCTATACGTAACTGGTAATGGTCATAATTATACATGCAGCTCACTTACTTTTCATTTGCATAATCCATAACATAAAGAAAAACATAACATTTACAAGTATTTTATAATAAGTAAAATATTCATTCACATTATATAAAAAAAACTCTTATTTGTAAATTTAAAGCTGAAAAATTAGAACATCCATTTAGTGCCATTATAAACAGTGTCAAGATGCAATATACTTTATAATGTTTTTTCTTGACAAATTATCTATAATGCAATGAAACAAACACAATAAAAACATAACTTGAGTTCATTTATCTGTATTTAACACATATCTAATATTTATCTGACAAAGTATTTATCGGGCAATGAAATAAAAACATACCTAGAGTTCACTTGTCTGGAATTGACATAATGCTTTTGTTACACTTATAAAGCAAATGTAATGGAAAAATACCTGCAGCTCTAAGTCAAAATGTTGTACAATTTCTGCAGCACAACTGACACATCTGTTACTAGTGCAATGTAAATTTTACCTGACATGTCCCATACAAATGAAGTACGGCTCAGCTGAGTTCAAAGATTTTAATTGTAATTTTTACAGCTGTGCTAGACCTTGTCCAAGAAAAGTTGTAATATGGCATATTATATATTTATTGTTTCAAGAGAAGTAACCCATCTGTCTATCCATTTTCAGTGTAAATGGCCAGTATGCAATATTAAAGCACGCAGAACATCTTGGATATGACTTTACCACTGTAAGCCTCTGTTTGGACCTCAATGTGTAGTATTCTTCGCAGTACAGTCACTACTGTGAAATATTTTATGCAAAATATTTGATCTAATAGCAGTCAAACCTGTGTAGGCAGTCACCTCTATTAAGCAGCAACTTGTCTTTAGCAGCCACTGATTATTCCCATGTATATGATTTCATAGCAAAGAAATCTATATTAAGCAACCTTCTTAAAAAGGCGACTTCTGTTCCTTCCCTTGACTGGCTGCTTAAGACAAGTTTGTATATATTAATACTACAGTAAACTGGTAAACTGTCTGAAAAATGTTATGCAGTATACAAGTCAAAAGCATTCTCATGAATTGAAAATCACATGACACAATTTAAGAAATGACACAAAGAAAACTGAGGAAACACTTACAACTGATATGTACATGGATACACAACACCTCTGTACGGGGTCTCGGGGCATGAAGAAGCACTACATGCTTCTTAGACATCAACTGAACAAGTTCACTGCCATTCACGCTTAGACAATAACTAAAAATATATAAAAATATATTAATGTATGCATTAGAAAATTAGGTTCTTAAAGTAATACATCCACAATATATTCAAGTATCATGGGACCTGTGTTCCAAATACTGCAGGTATAACAGCTGAACAAAGCTAGGGACTAACATCCTGAAAACAAAAACACACAACATAATTTACAACTACGATTTAAGCCAGTGGCTGTCATTTGTAAATCTGATACTGTAAATTAAAGCAATCATCAGATAAACTTTAAAAGATGTACCTGTCTGGCATTATTCACCAACTGTGGTTTGCAAGAATGCACACAAATAATGCAATTTTTCAACAAGGGTCATAACTGTGATAATAATAACTCTGTTTGTCTGAGATATTATGGTTATATAAATAATATGCAGGTTTGGTGAAGATCCAATAAAAAATGCATGTGCCAGAATGCAGACAAGCAAACTTTTACAAATGGACAATGGACACAGGGTTATCAGAATAGCTCACCTTGTGTTTTGCTGTGGTGACATACACACACGAGTCGGTTAAATCCATGTGCATTTTTTTTTATAGATTTTTTTCATCCTATCTCAGTCGTTCTTGTCAATGTGAAGGAAACTGCCAAGAATTCCAAGTCTATCTCACTCTTATCTTTAAACAAGACAATGGATAAAGATAAATGATAAACATTTACATAATGAATATGCAGAATGTTGTATAAAAAATATATAAGAAAAATTGATTGATTGATTGATTGAATATTTAGCTTCATTTTTATGCCATCGAGGGCTAATAGACAATAAGTTAACCTAACCACTGTTTCCTGGGATTAACCAGTACTTCACAGGTGGATGTTCTGTTAATATATTATATATTTTAACTTAAATATTTAATGTTTTTATATTGATTGTCTGCTAACTTTCGATGACATAAAATAACAGTAAATATTCAGACAAACAAACTATATATGCCATATATGACCTATCTTAAAATACAACTCACTTGGCATATATGTGTATGTGTGAGTGAGTGAGTGAGTGAGTGAGTGAGTGAGTGAGTGAGTGTGTGCGCGTGCGTGTGTGTGTGTGTGTGTGTTATCAAACCTATCTAAGTGATCGCCTTTGGGGTTCTCAGTTGTAGCTGCACAATGCCAATAATTAGAATACAATTTTAGGCACCCAGTGTGGTAAGCTCAGCAGGTATGACATCTGACTAACAATCCAGAGGTGCCTAGACCAGAGGTTGTGGGTTCAATCCCCAAACTGACCTGAAGCCTCTCAAATAACAACACTCAGTACTGGTTCAACCCAGGACATGAAACCAAGAACAAATCATATAAGCTTTGAGGTTTCTTCCCAATTGAGCTAAAATTAGTATAAACTAAGCAAAAAAATTTCAGCTACTTGCAGAGATGATTGTGTTCGAGTACAGGTTAACCTTCCAGGATCCCAGGAAAGAATGGTTTGGTTAACTGATTACTGATTATTATTGGCCCTTGATGGCATGAAATGATGCTAATATTCAAAACAACGGTAGGGCAGTTTACCATAGCATCGGGTCCATGTTAATATTATTCTTTAATTCCAGTTTCAGCAGTGTCTGAACACACTAGTTGTGTATGGTTACAATGATATAAGTTTAATGCATACTACAATATGAACAGTATACCAGCAAGCGTAAATTTAATTGAAGTTAGTCAGCATTTACCATTGCCAGAATTAAATTTGGATGTTAACGATACCAAAGTTTGCTGATATTTACTACTGAATGTTTGATGTATTTTATTTCTAACAAATGACATGTTACATATGGCATATCTAGTTTTACTGGTGAGCACATCAGAATGAATCCAGGTAGAACCAACATCTTTTCACTGCAAGTAATTGGTTAATTTGCTCATATAAAGGTTTTGGACCAAGCTGGGCCTGAACCCACAACTTCAATAGGGAGAGGTTAGTGGTTATTAGATGACAGCACCTTTGATCACACAACCAAGATGGACCTTATATGTTAAATAATCAAAAGACCCTTATACATGTAAAAATCACACACATTTGTGCTCACAGACAGGCAAGCAAGCTCAAACCAATAAACCTCCCACTCCCACAACTGTGCTGGCAGTATCTCATACAAAGAAAAGGTCTAATGGTAGCGTATCTGTCTTGTATGCAGGTAGACTTGTGTTTGATTCCCAAAGAAGTATGGATTTGATAAATGATACTAAAAGTTTCCTTGGTTGGTGCACAGAATTTACAGGATAGTTTTAGTCTTGACATCACTATACTTTGCTTTTTTCTATCAAAACTTGTGTGACAGTTTGCAGTATAATACTTTAGTGTGTCAATGCTCAAAGAACGGTCTATCTTATAAAGAGAACTCATTTGAACCACAATTTGATGAAAACAGTTTATAAAACTAGAAATATGTTCAAGGATGCCTCTGCTGTAAGTCGAAAAGAAGCCATATATCTCTTGTTAAATTATCACACTTGACATATAACTACATACTAAGTGTTAATTAAATGCAGACCCTGTCAAAAGTTATTAATCAGAAATCATAATTTACCGAAAATTACTTATTTATTGATAATTACTCCTGTAATACTTGACCAACATTGACAAATATTGAACATTCTCCAGTAGTGGCAATAACATTACAAAATTCTGGTATGCTCAAATTTAATGGTGATGAGGTAATCTTAAAGATTTAAAGTGTCTATGTAGGCAACAATACTGTGAAGTTAGTAGGTGACGTCTTACTGGGAGGCACCCAGTTCAGAAGTTTACCTACTTTATTGACGTTTTATGTACTGCCCATAATAGTAATACACTTTTTTATTCTTCATAAACACATCTGGATATTTTCATGATCCTCAGTTAGCAGTGTTTCCAAAGTCATTGTTTTAAAAAAAGGTACTCTTCCCACATTTCAAAAAATGCACATTTTTGTACTGAACAAGAGGCCCAAGAGGGCCTGAGGACTCTCTACTGACTCATGAACCCTCAGGGCGGAGTCATTTTCAACCTTAGGGACACCATTTGAACAAATCTTACAATACTACAGTTGGTCATCATTACTACATAAACATTTTGAAAATATATTGGGCTGGTCATGAGAAGAAGATTTTAAATTTTGGACTATTTTTAGTAACGGTGGCCATCTTGAATTTCAGATCGAAAAAAAATCTTCTGTATTGTCTCCTATGCAACAGAAACAAGCATGTGAAGTTTCAGTTTAATTGGCTTAGTGGTTTCAGAAAGGATGAAAGAAAAATTTTTTTTTCTGTTTTCCCATAGTATCCCTATGTAACATTCTAAGTCCCCTTACAGGGCCCCTATAAATTTTAGCCCCTTAATTCTTATCTGCAATCAAACCCCTACACAAAGGGATAATTTATGCCAAATATGAACAAATCTGACATACCGGTTCTCAAGAAAACGATTTTAGTAATTCCCCATTTTTACCCTTTTGAGGCCCCTCCTGACCCCTTAAGACAGTGGAACCCATTCATTTTTACAAATCTGAACCTCCTTCACCAAACAATGCTTCTATGAAGATATAGGCAAAATCATTTCCATTTCTAAAAAAAAAAATAAAATATTATAGTGACATGTGTCCCCTAATTGAACCGTCGGGGCGGGGTCATATTTAACCCTAGGGACACCATTTGAACAAATCTAACAATACTACAGTTGGTCATCATTACTACATAAACATTTTGAAAATCTGTTGGGCCGTTCATTAGAAGAAGATTTTTTAAGTTTTGGAATATTTTTAGTATCAGCGGCCATCTTGAATTTCAGATCGAAAAAAAAAAAATCTTCTGTATAGTCTCCTATGCAACAGAAACATGCATGTGAAGTTTCAGTTTAATTGGCTTAGTGTTTTCAGAATAAATGAAAGAAAAAGAGAATTTTCTGTTTTCCCATAGTATCCCTATGTAAAATTCTAAGTCCCCTTACAGGGCCCCTATAAATTTTAGCCACTAAATTCTTATCTGCAATCAAACCCCTACACATAGGGATAATTTATGCCAAATATGAACAAATCTGACATACTGGTTCTCAAGAAAACGATTTTAGTAATTCGGAATTTTTACCCTTTTGGGGCCCCTCCTGACCCCTTTAGACAGTGGAACCCATTCATTTTTACAAATCTGAACCTCCTTCACCAAACAATGTTTCTGTGATGATATAGGCAAAATCATTTCAATTTAAAAAAAAAAAAAAAAAAAAATATTATAATGACATGTCCCCTAATTGAACCGTCGGGGCGGGGTCATATTTAACCCTAGGGACACCATTTGAACAAATCTAACAATACTATAGTTGGTCATCATTACTACATAAACATTTTGAAAATCTGTTGGGCCGTTCATGAGAAGAAGATTTTTTAAGTTTTGGACTATTTTTAGTAATGGCGGCCATCTTGAATTTCAGATCGAAAAAAAAAAAATCTTCTGTATAGTCTCCTATGCAACAGAAACATGCATGTGAAGTTTCAGTTTAATTGGCCTAATGGTTTCAGAAAAAGTGCTGCTAACAGACGACAGATGACGGACGACAGACAACGCGCCATCGCATAAGCACTTCTGGCCTTTGGCCAGTAGAGCTAAAAACTGTTTTAGATGAAACCAATTACATACCTGGGGTAGGGCTACACTGACAGACAAGATGTTTTGTCTGTACAACAATATTCAGCTGAACAGTTTACCGACTACACCACTTTAGAAGTAATCACATCACAGCACTCAGACAAGTCCATGATGTTACAGTATGTTCTGTAAGGAGGCAAGATAGAGCAACATGGCAATTTAAAGTTAATAATGTCATAACTGTAGTATTGCATTCTAACCCAATACAGGTTAAACTGTGAAATCAAAATATGAGAAAAATGAAATACGTGATTTACAGTTGTTTTGTAGCATAAAGATAAATACTGAAACTGTTATTTCTAATATGAAGCAATACTCATTATCAGACGTTGAACAAAGTGGAGAATGTGTGGTCCAGTGGTAGAGCAAGGAACCCATAATCGGAGGGTCATAGGTTTGATCCTCCCCTATGTGTTAAGCTCTTGAACAGACACATTTTGTGCATATGCTTGGTACTGGTTCTACCCTGGGCTGAGGAAGACTTCAAGCATGATCTGTATAAATTGTAATAACTTGTTTCCCAATTGAAGTAAAATAAATGAGTTATAAACTAAATGAACAAATTGAGGTATTTCTGAAGTACAAACACAAAATGGCAACAAACATCAATAAAACAAAGTCCTGAATGAATCATTAACCAGTTTTAGTCAATTAAATAGTGTATGATACTCCAGACTTGACCTAATGCTGGAGCAACAGTAAAACAGTAATTCTGTTTGTACCATCACCCATGTAACACCCTTGAACCACAGGTTATAAATAACCATTGTAGTAAGATATACAAGTTCTCAAGATACAGACATATAAGTGACTGCAGGTGCTTGCAGGTGCTTACAGGTGCCAACAGGTGACAACATGTGCTTACATGTGACTACAGGTGCTTATTGGAAACTACATGTGTCTACTGGTGACTACAGGTGACTACATGTGCCTACTGGTGACATGTGCTTTAAGGTGACTACAGGTGCTTACATGTGATTACATGTGCTTACATGTGACTACAGGTGCTTAAATGTGACTATATGGGTTTACATGTGACTAGATGTGCTTACATTTGCGTACATGTGCTTACATGTGACTACAGGTGATTACATATGACTATATGTCTTGACAGGTGACTACATGTGCTTACATGTGACTACAGGTGCTTACATGTGACTACTGGTGACTACATGTGCTTAAAAATTACTAAAGGTGCTTACATGTGACTAATGGTGATTACATGTGACTAAATGTGCTTACATGTGACTACATGTGCATACTGGGGATTTCCTGTGCTTACATGTAACAACATGTGCTTATATGTGACTACAGGTGCTAACATGTGACTACATGTGCTTACAGGTGACTACAGGTGCTTACAGGTAACTATATGTGCTCATATGTGACTACAGGTGCTTACATGTGACTACAGGTGCTTACATATGACTATAGTTGCTTACATGTGATTACACATGCTAACATGTGACTACTAATGAATACATGTGCTATTTGAGAATGTTCCTTACATGTGATTTCATGTGCTTACATATGACTACATGTGCTTACATGTGATTACAGGTGCTCTTATGTTACTACATGTGCCTTTTCGTGACTAAAGGCGCTTACATATGACTACAGGTGCCTACTGGTGACTACATGAGTTTACATATGACTATAGGTGCTTACATGTAATTACATATACTTACAGGTGCTAACAGATGATAACATGTGCTAACATGTGACTACAGGTGCTTACATGTGACTACATGTGCTTACATATGACAACATGTGCTTACATGTGACTAAAGGTGGTTACATATGACTACAGGTGTTTTACATGTGCTTACATGTGACTACATATACTTAAAGGTGCTTACAGGTGATAACATGTGCTTACATGTGACTACTGGTGCTTACTTGTGACTACATATACTTACAGGTGCTTACAGTTGATAATATGTGCTTACATGTGACTACTGGTGCTTACCTGTGACTACATTTGCTTACATGTGACTACATGTGCTTACATGTGACTACTGGTTCTTACATGTGACTACAGGTGCTTACATGTGTCTACAGATGCTTACGTGTGACTACAGGTGCTTTCATGTGACTACAGGTGCTTACATATGACGTGCTTACGTGTGACTACAGGTGCCCATGTGTGCTTACATGTGACTACAGGTGCCTACATTTGCTTACATGTGACTACATATACTTAAAGGTGCTTACAGGTAATAACATGTGACTTCAGGTGCTTACATGTGACTACAGGTGCTTACATGTGACTACAGATGCTTACATATGAAAACATGTGATAAGATGTGACTACAGGTGCTTACATATGACATGTGCTTACATGTGACTTCATGTGCTTACATGTGACTACAGGTGCCCACATATGCCTACTGGTGACTATATGTGCTTACATGTGACTACATGTGCCTACTGGTGACTGCATGTGCTTACAGGTGACAAAATGTGCTTACAGGTGACAACATGTGCTTACAGGTGACTATATGTGCTAACAGGTGACTACATGTGCTTACAGGTAACTACATGTCCTTACAGGTAACTACATGTGCTTTCAGGTGATTACAGGTAACTGCATGGGTTAACATGTGATTACAGGTGACTACATGTGGTTACGGGTGACTGCAGGTGACTACAGGTGCTTACAGGAACTTCATCTGATTCTGGAATTTGAGAAGGTCCCTTCCAGGGGCATCTGATTCTGGTATTTGAGGATGTTCCTTCCAGGGGCATCTGATTCTAGTATTTGAGAATGTTTCTTCCAGGCAGTAATGAGAAAGCCATTGATACCAACTTTCTCACAAAAATAACCTGAAATATATTTCATTCTTTTTTCATTACATTTTTATTACACCAAAAAGAAAGATATTCTGGTTTACTATTTTGTAGCAGACAAGACATGAAGAGTTGTCTCCCATTTCTTACATTAAAAGACATCACAAATGTCAAGTAAAGTTTATCACCAAAATATTCTCTGTAAACCTTTGAAATGCAAGCAATATATAATAATGTCTGTTTAAGAGTAGCTCTATTTACTTGATTTTTAATAACCAGTTCAGTAAGTTGTAGTCTTGATCACCTGCAACACTTGCTTTTCTATAAGACAAACATTGTGTCAAGTTGCACAGAAGAAACGTTTGAATCTAAAACTGAGATCTGATTGGCTGAAACAAACACACCTCTGTGACAGTTATCTTTTAACAGGATCTGGTCAAACAATCAAAATATAGGTAAATTAGTGGCAATAACATTGCTGGATGATATAGTTCACAATTTCAGATAGTTTACAACAGCTTTATAATTATAATATCTTAATAATATTAAGTGACAGAAAACATCCGGAACAATTTGTTTTGAAATTGAATCCTGTTCATAATAACAAAATTTGGTCTAAAACTGAGAAAACAGCTGATTTTAGAAGCCCTGTATTTTATGTTATAATGATACAACTACCTAAAAGACACCTATTGTTTTGGAGGCACGATCCAGCACTGTGGTTCCACCTGACCACAGTTATACAGCAAACATCGGGTCAGCCACATATCACGGTAGTAAGGAGAAGTAGACCATGACATGTGTGGAGGCAGTGGATATCTTCCACATACAACTCTGGGTTCAAGGGCTGTAATAATACATGACTGCACCCAACTGCAAACAAAATGAAGAATAATTACAAAAATATTATTTAGTTGCCAACAATGAGTGTAAAATATTTTGCCATTGTGCTCTGAAAACATCAAAAAGTTTCCATGGTAACAGAACATTATTGATAATGAAAACTATTATACTATTATATGAGTTCATTTAATCAATCCTTAAAAACATGTTTGCTTTTTTTCATTTTGATAAGTAGGTAGCTATTTTTTCAAGATTTTGATTTTAAAGGAAGTATAATAAATAAAATCTGCATGGTTTAGTGTCAAATCTGTTCAAGACATGACAAAATCGATGTTTGAATAGGAGTTGCAATGTTGAAATGACATCCCCATTCTAAACATAGACAGCACTTAAATACTGATTGTCAGCCTTAACATCGTCATACAGACTTTTGCAAAGATGAAACAAATTTTACAACATATAAACCTATAAGATGGATCAAATTGAAATAAAAGTGAAAACACATTAATCACCAAACAATTTTAGGCGGGAAATCTGATTTAGTGTAACCTAGGCGTCTAGTTCAAGTTGGGAAAACACCTTTTTAATACATGTACATTAAGTTGGATAATTGTTTTTAACAAAGTTTAAATTTTTTAATCCTGATAACTGCCTTTAAATAAAAATGGACAGAAATCGTGAAAAATCAATGTTTTATAAAGTTGATAAAAAAGTTGGGTAGCTGCAATTTGGGCCGTCCTTAAAAAAACATTTGTTTGCTGCGCTCCAACCCAGTTATTTTCATGTGTGTAGGAAGGTAGCTAAAATTTTTTTTTGCCAAATTTTGATTTTGCAGTCATTTTAAAGAAAAATGGACAATTTTGAGTGTCGCAAGTAGGAGCACGGCAAACAAAATATTTTTAAGAACTGCCTAAGATTTCTCTTGTTTATGTGTCTATAACTTCCTTTTAGCACCAATGACCTTGTTGTAATACTTTTGTATACCTCTGTGGAAAATAAAATCAACACACAGTGACGAATGTACATACAGTTGGAAGGGAAAAAAGAGACATAGCAATAGACAAAACAGTAAATTCCTTACTTTTATATTCCAATTGTCTGGATTTTTTAATGTTACATGTAAATCCAATAAACCTATGTTTTTATATCCCTCTGCCCCATTTATCCACCATGTCTGATATTATCAAAATGATAATCCTAATATTTCAATATGGTATGTATGCTTACTGTATGGTTGCAGTTGTTTGTAGATACCATCAGCTATCTCCAACTGGCTGTTAATGGTTGATATTGCCTGAAATATAATTACATAAAATATACATACCGGTATACATTTTTAAATGGGATTTAACACATTGTTCAGTACATTACAAGTTATGCACCATACATCCAGTTTTCCTGGTAGAGAAAACCTCAGAATGAATCTGAGTAAAATTACTATCTTTCCACATGTAACTGGCAAACTTTCTCATATCTTCATTATAAAGCAGCTGCACATTTACCTCTGTTGTTGGACTAACATACCTATCAATATATAGCACCAGTAAACAACATAAAATTTCCATACTGATTCAGCATCATATGTATAATTCTAATCCATTAATTTGATACATTTCCTCCATATTAACCATGCCATCTATAAACAGGAAATAAAACAAACATGGATAAAATTAATGTTACCTCAAGGACTTTTATGTTGTTTCACAGATTCAATATTCCTCTGCACTGTTTAGTCGCTGATTTCAGTGTCATATTGAATACAGATATTTGCAGACTGCTGTTTTGTAAAAACTCGCTTTTCTGTTGTTTTAAAGGCAAGCCCGGCAAGCATGTAAGTTTGAGAATCACAAGCCCTGGGCGTCACGCTATTATTTTCTTGGAGCACTATGCCTCACTAAAATGAACGTTATTTTATTCAATACATATGATAGTAAAGTACAGTACATGTGTTTTGAGTTTATCGTCAAAAGGTTTACATTTTCCATCAGGTGCAAACTTTTTTTTAATATATTTTATAATACAGTGTATTATTGATAATTATTATTTAAGGCCGTTCCATTGAAACATAATTCTTTTATCCATGCAGTGATTTTAAACCAATTGATCAGTAGTTTTTTCAAACATTTATACTGCATATTGCATTGATCATTTTTATCAAAATGGGGACCTCGCCAAGATTTTCAAAATGTTCATGTGTGTTATATACAGTCAGAACTCGTTATCTTAATATTGCTTGTGTCGATATTCCAGTAGTGTCAATATTTTTTGCCATCACCAACTTTTCCCCTTCTTTGTGTATGTAAATATATTCCTTTTTACTCAATATTGTCTGTATCAATATTTTGGATATCTTGAACCCTGATTTAGTTCCTGATTGATCATTTCACACCTTTAATTGAATGTTTGTCTCAATATATTTATTGTTGACATGATATTGTATTTTTCCAGGTCGTGTGAAAATGTATGCGTGTCATTTTTCACAGCTTGTTTGACACAAATTACTGGTCAATGACAAATGTGTCAATTTTAATGATTGACAGAATGTTGCAAACATTAGTTGATTGCATGTAAATTGTTTAAATATCATTGGATTCAATCCATTGGCCTCAACTGTTATCTCAAACTCCCTAGAAGGACCCAGATATCAGTATTGATCTCGACAGTATAAGTCTACTGCATAGACCATAATATGAAAGTGAAAGAACAATTGACATACGACAATTATCAGGTGATAAAAATAAATATTGATCTTGAGCATGTTGAGACAACATCTATGTGGATACTCGGATATCTCAAGTTTTTTCTGCAGTCCCTCCAATATGGAGATAATGATTGTTGACTGTATACAGAATATTCTCCCCTCCCCCATTTACCTTCTTTCTATCATCCTCATTCTCTATTTGATCAACTGCACAGCAAGGATGGGCAGTCAGGTGAACATGGTGTTCTTGCAGAAACTACAGGTGTTACACAGGAACAGTCCTTCTCAGCGTAGTTTATAGCTCTGTTACTGAACGGTACAGTGTACATGTAAGGATGAGCACAGTAATCTGTTTTATGACATTACAGGTCAACAACCAGATGCATGTAAATGTGTATGAGATATACATGTAGATGATTGAGACCACTTACATATAAGAAATGTATGTTAGTCAACACTAGATAAGTGGATGTATAGACGAAGATTCATTTACTGGAAGATCTCAGAATGGATCCGAGTAGAACACAGTTCTTCCACAAGATACTAGCAAACATTCTCATATAAAGTTTTGGGAATGTAAAAACATTACCTAAGCAATAACATACAATGCCTTAGAGCACTGAGCCATGAAATATCAAGTAAGTAAATCAATGAAAACAAATTAAAACAGATAAAATTAAAGCTACAAACCTTTATTTGCAACACAATATTTCCACCAGTTGACTGGTCTGCTGAATGCAATGTCAACCTTCAGAAGCTCTATCTGTAACCATACCAGGACATAACGCAGTCTAATACCTGAACAATTACATTCAAATATTGACATTAATATTGATTAACATTTAATGAAATTGGAGAGATAATTCATACTTAATACATTAATGTTTCAATCATATGCTTATCATGATTATGTAACAACATTAAATTTGTTTCAACCATATATGACCTATAATTTGTTCTTTAATTACTTTAATATTGAATTGACAAGTAAAATTTAAACATTAAAATGTGGCATTATAAATGACCTAATGTAAACAAATTTGCTAAATAGGAGCCAGTTCATGAAATTCCAGTTACCAGGAGTAATCCTTCAAACTTTACTTAATTTTATTAACAATGACCATACTACTACACCAGTTAATCTGAAAGATCATTGTGACTAAGTTTGGTCACATAAGTCAGAAACAAGAAATGTCACTGTTAAGTGTCGCATGCCCCCAAATAGTCTGTGAAAAATAACAATATATGATATAATAGGTAGCGATGTATCCATGAATATCAAAAGTAATGGACTGATGTTTCAGACTAGACATGCAATTTCATTGTTTATTTACATTAAAGCACGACATTGACCTTTGTGTAACCTTGACCTTGACATCTGATGTTACAGTAGTGATCTGGGTATTTCAACAGTTAAATGCAGGTGAAACATTATCATGACATGCTGATCACTTGTGTCAAGCTACTTTAAAATCCCTAAATGTAAATTACAGATCAATTGTTGATCAATTGATAAATTGAGCCAAGTGTATTTGAAATGCATCCATGTATGACAAAGTTAAAGGACAGACTTGAAATCTCAAACAGATTCAAAGTGTTGTCATACATACTCAAAGTGTGACCTTGACCTTTGAGGTAAGGGTCAATGTCTTACTTTTGACACCTCGTCATGTCAGCTTGATAAATTGAGCAAAGTTAAAGACAAAGTCACAGACAAGACACGCAATATCAAACAAATTGTGTGACCTTGACATTTGAGGAAAGGTTCTGGGTCTTACATGTGACACTTAATTATGTTATGTTGATCAACTGAGCTTAGTGTTTTTAAAATTTATTCATAGATGACAAAGTTACAGACCGGACAAGAAATCTCACAAAGACTGAAAGTGTTGTCAAACAAACTCAAAGTGTGACCTTGACCTTTGAGATATGCATGTGGGTCTTACATGTGACATGTTGTAATGTCATGCTGATGAATTGAACCAAGTGTTTTTGAAATTTATCCATAAGTGACAAAGTTTCAAACCGGAAACAAAATCTCAATCAGACTGAAAGTGTCATCAAACAAAGTTAAATTGTGACCTTGACCTTTGAAGTGGGGTTCTTGGTGAAACGCGCGACACGAAATCTCAAACAGACCCAAAGTGTTGTCAAACAAACTCAAAGTGTGACCTTGACCTTTGAGGTATGGGTATGGGTCTTACTCATGGCACGTCATCGTGTTATGTTGATCATTTGTAGCAAGTATTTATAAAATCCATCAATGCATAATTAAGTTACAGGCCAGACAAAAATTCTCACACAAACTCAAAGTGTGTCAAACAAACTCAAATTGTGACCTTGACCTTTGAGGTACGGGTGTGGGTCTTACTTAAGCAACACATCGTCATGTTATGTTGATCATTTGTAGCAAGTATCATCAAAATACATTTATGCATGACAAAGTTACAGGCTGGACACGAAATCTCACACAAACTCAAAGTGTTATCAAACAAACTCAAATTGCGACCTTGACCTTTGAGGTACGGGTATTGGTCTTTCTCGCTACACATGGTCATGTTATGTTGATCATTTGTAGCAAGTATCAACAAAATTCATCAATGCATGACAAAGAAACAGACTGGACACAAAATCTCACATAAACTCAAACTGCGACCTTGATCTTTGTGGTACGGGTGTGGGTCTTACTCGTGACACATCATCATGGTATGTTGGTCATTTGTAGCAAGTATCAACAAATTCCATCTATGCATGACACAGTTACAGGCCGGACAGGAAATCTCACACAAACTCAAATTGTGACCTTGACCTTTGAGGTACGGGTGTGGGTCTTACTCACGACACATCGTCATGTTATGTTGATCATTTGTAGCAAGTATCAACACAATTAATCTATGCATGACAAAGTTACAGGCCGGAAACGAAATAACGGATGGAAGGACGGACATACAGAAGGATGGACGCTGCAATTATTATATGCCACCCCAAAATAATTTTCGGGGGTATAAAAATAGTAGCACGACTCTTTACCATTAAAATGAGAAATACTTTTAAGATTCTGTAACAAGCCCAGAAGAAATATTGAGTGAATCAGTAAGAATAGTTGGATTCAGAGGTTTCTTTCCCAGGGGTAACCGTAGTTGTGGTAACAAGACTTTGGCAAGTAGCTGTAAAAAAACCATATCATGAGGGACAGACTGTTTAATCTGAATCTGAAAAACTCATAAAATTATAATTTTCTTAAATACAAATCACAAAAAATAATTATACATGTAATTTAATCTTTTAAACTGCAAATCAAATTAGCAGACTTCCTTTTCAAGTCAATATGAGAGGTAATTTTGAAAAATCGATTCTATTCAGCAGACAATATAAAAAGTAATATTTTACTCTGTGAAACAATGCAGAATCTATATTCTCTGTGTCATCAAATGATCATACATTCAGACGGTTGTACGCCAGGTCTGCTAAACATGGCTGTAGTAACACTTTGTACACCAGCTATAACCTTTTTCAGCTGTAAAACACAAGTTCTAACTTTACAACCTGTTGCTGACTAAATGTCCATACAGATATAATCATCATTTCCACACATCACAAGTTATCTCTGGCAAATACTTTTATTGCTAGTTTATACTAATTTATTTTAGCTTGATTGTGAAGAAAGCTCAGAGTTTATATGAATCGCTCTTGAGACGCTACCTAGATAGAACCAGTACTAAGTGTTGTTTTTGAGAGACATCACGTCCAGCCAGGGATCAAACATGCAACCTCTGGGCTGAGTGGCCAACACTCCATCCACTACAATGCCGCCTCACTTTTATTGTTGTAAAAACTCCTTAAAATAAACCTAGTACAACTACTTTCCTTCAACAAAGCAACCGGTAAACATTCTCCCATTTTCTTTTGGACCGAGCTGAACCACAATTCATGAGCATAGCGTGAAACAGCATCATGCATAGAGTTTTACAGGCTGAAGTTATAACTATCTATACATGTAAACTGATGCCATTTGCCATCTTGACTGACTGTTAAACCCAATTGCTTATAGTGTTCAACAAACTCAAGCTGAACATTGTTTAACTTTAATTTAGGTTGTTGGTCGTGTTATAAAGTGCAATAAATATAACTTCTGTTTTACTTGGATTAAAATCAACAAGCCAATTTGATACTACATTTGTTAATCCTGGTTAAGTGTATCATCTATATTTATAATTTAAAAAGTATACAAATTTTGTAATTAAAAGGACTTCACCAATTTTAAACACATATTTCTGGGAATGGTATTGTTTTGATGAGAATTTCATCATGCAATGTAAGAATTTGAATTTGTGTTCCTGAGATGAATGGAAGTTAAGATAATTGAAAATGAAATATTGCGAGACTTTGCATGAATATGCAAGCATTCACACATTCTCAATGAGTTGCCTTTCCTTATCTATATAATTCCTTAGCCTAAATAACTAATGACTTCTCAACCAAATATACAATCTTAGATCAAAGTGTAAAACTGTTCAATCTAGAAGTATCAAACTGATGAATGTGTAGTGAATATTCAGTCCATTGTTTGTATCTTGCATGGCATTATATAGAGGAAACATTGCAGAATGAAATTCTCATCAAAACAATACCATTCCCTACAATTTGTGTTGAAAATTGTTGAAGTGAATCTGATTACAAATTTATATACTGCAGCTAAAATAATGACAAATTACTAGGATTTTTCCTTCAAACCTCAATATCTTTAATTCAAGATCATTTCGCATGATCGAAACATGTTTAAACATCTAAGATTACATACAACTTACAGTTTATGTTAAGAAACCAGTTGCCTGTGAGCTATAAATGATAAATTTGCTAAATAATGAATCCTTGTGTGCTGTTTCATCATTATTTAGTTGGGAGATGCAAGTTTCCTATCCTTTTTATACAAGTATCTTGTAAGTGTTATTTCAAATTAAAATCCCATTGTATTATATGCATGTGATTTATTAAAGACCCAAGTACTTGAGTTTAGTGATTTTCAAAATGAGATTAATGCAGAATTAATTTATTTCTATCATAAAATAAAATTTTTGGAGTTGGCTCTAGGCCTACTTCATTTTTCCTGAAACTAAAAGCGATTATATATTAATTAAGTCACTGCATGAGCAAGTTTCATTTAATCGCTGTAATAGGAGCAAGATTAGCCCGTCCAACGATCAAATTGTTCGGCAATCTGCTTTGATTAGTGCGACATATTACACATCTCTATAGAGCCTTTTAAAGATTTTTATTTTGTGTCTCCCAAGCCGGCGTTATGGACAGCAGATCAGAAATCAAATCTAAAAAAAAGCTGTAGCTGCAAGTTAGTGTACTTGGTACCCATGACAACAACTTACACAAGAGTGCATACTTTGAGATTCACGATCCCACAGTCGAATGTTAATTGTCATCTACATTCCTTCTTCCTGAGTACCATCAGACTCTTGAACAGCCTTCCTGCTAAACTGATCGCAACTCCCAGCCTACCATCCTTCAAGGTGGGGTTGCGGGACGCCATGAAGTTATCATCCAAGAACCCAGTTTTTAACCCGTATGTATGTGATTTTAACTTATAAACGCCACAAGTTCATACACTCAATTTGAGAAAACCCATTTTTTTTTTATGGATGAATTACTTGGAAGAAGAATAAGAAAATGCTTGCACTATGCAGGAGCATGACCAGTCTAATTTAGCGGGAGATACAATCGATTTCAGAAAACAACAAAACATCCGACGAAAGTACTAAATGGCAGAACACGCGTTTGCATTAAGTTACCTCATCATATTGGCCGTAATACTTAATCTTGAATTAGATCTGTCACAAATTAACACCTTCCCTAGGCAATACGCGAAGCTGTGTGCAAGGGTGAAGGTCATTATTTTCAAATTTCGGCATACTCGGATTTCTCCGTGAAAATTAATTACAGTAAACCAGATAAAACGTGGGAATTACTGTAAATCTAAGAAAATAATGACCATTACTTTTTCAAAATATGTTTTATTTCTCAATATGTGTACAATGTGGTACAACAAAAGAGAAATCGTCTTTAACGTGATGAGAAATACATGAAAGTATAATGTTTATGATCGGCAAATAGCCTAGTGTTTTATATTTGTACACCGACACAAATCACAAATAAAGTGTCTAAAGTTTCTCTTCTCCTAGTCGTAAACACAACTAACTCACTGCATGAGCAATATTATTCACGGTCGTAGCTTCTTATATGCACGTGCCTACATTTTTTCTTGAGAAATTGAAAAAATATAAATGCCAAAAAAAAATATGCAATAAAAAATCTAATGTAAATACCTGTAACTTTCTACGTTAAAATGACATTAATTCTTTCAAATTCAAGGCTGTGTCGAGAACTTACGTTTTCATTTGTGTTTTTTATTCAAATCCTGGACTTTGTATCTAAGTTGGTCATCGGGGCGGCCAAATGCCAGCAGGAATTGTGTCCTGGTAATTTGTCCGTCACCCGTCTGTTAACCTCTTGTCTACGATGTAACATCTTCAGTTTTCACCCTATCCTGCCCGGTCAGGATGTTTAACTATCCATGAAAACTCGAACGATTGGCTAGATTTGACCAAAAGTATTTCCTCTCGAATCAATGACAAATGGTGAAAATTCGAAACTACAATAGTGAAATGTCGAAACAACGATGGTGTAAATTCGAAACTACAATATTTAAAAGTCGAAACTACGATGGTAAAAAGTCGAAACCGCAATGTTGAAAAGTCGAAATTACAATGGTGAAAAGTCGAAACTACGATGTTGAAATGTCGAAACAACGGGACTGTAACGGTGAAAAGTCAAAACTACGATGGTGGAAAGCTAAAACTACGATGGTGAACAGACACTCGTAGTTTCGAGTTTTCACCATCATCTTATCGTATTTTTGACTTTTCACCATCGTTGTTTCGACTTTTTCTAATTCAATAAATATGCCGCGATGGCCCCAGTGGGACACCGTAACACGTGTTCCTATCATATATTTAAAAAAATATAAACATGCTTTAAACCTAGTTTTGGAATTATAAATAAAACATCTTGATAAAAGTAAAAAGATTATATCATGCCGATAAGATCGGTTAAAATAGAAATTAAAACATATTTACTACTTGTCACAACAAATTTGTGAAAAGTATGGCTTACAATCATTTACCAGTATACTCCTCCTCACTTTCGAAATAAAGGTATGAATGGTACTTAGGTATTTAACATTTGTATTGTGTAGATGTATATCATTTTTAAGGTAACAATAGCAGCGACGGACTGTCAGATTTGACCCTGGCAACAACTACCCAACAGCCCCGAGGAGCAGTTACAAACACTGTGTCAGGTCTGAAGTGAGATTCAACCTTAGGAAGAAAAATAACCTGTCTTAAACAGCCACTCAAGGGAAAGAGCCTAAGTGACCCTATAAGGCAGGTAGCTGCTTAAGACAGGTTAATTTAAACTAAAATTATAAAAATGGTAAATAAGAATTTGGCTGTTTAATACAAGTGGTTGCTTAATAGAGGTGACCACTAACACAGGTTTGACTGTATAGCAACTTTTCCCATTTACCAGATCTATTACGGGCTCGTGAACATTGACACCATACACGGGCAGTACCGACATTACCATCATTTCCCATATCAGATACACCACACCACATCCACCGTGTCCAAACGTTTCCGGAGGAGGCGGTGGAGGTAACGTTGGATGACGGTGGGGTAACGTTGAATGACGGTGGGATTCGCGATCAGCGGTAAGAAAACTATCTTTTTCTAAACATTGTTGATTATTTTTGAAAAAAATGAGTCGAGCAAGATGATGTCGTATCATTTCCAGTCACTCGACAGCAGTTTTATGGTGAAAAATCAGCGTAACGATGGAGGAGCTGGTGGAGCTTTTTGAAAGTTGCATAACGCTGGAGGATGGTGGATTTACTAAAAGCCATTTTTTGTTGTTGTTTTCGATACAAACATGTGTCTGCTCAATTGCCAATATAATGTAAAACTATTACAATATGTTACGACGATGAAATAGGCTCAAATAAGGCAAATCAAATTAAAAATTGCCATACATGCTTATATCACACGAAACATATCGATTTTTTCAAAACATCCAAACGGAAGGTTCTCAATATGTTATGTATGTATTGAGATCGTTTTTGGAATATAGCATTGCTTTGTCTTTAATGCTATAGTGAAAAATAGAAAGGAAATGAAATATTTGTTTTATTTAAACGGTGAATTAAAAGCAACACGCATTTTGCCCGAGCGCATGTCACGAATAGGTGCCGTGGTCGTTAATGACTATCTTTCCGGTGCCGTAATGTATAACTTAATGTCATATATATATTCAAAAAATTGGGGCATAATTTAAGAAATTTTTTCGTAAATGGTCAAAATATAAAACTAGTATATAAAGTAAAACCTGTACAAGTGGCCACCTCTATAAAGCAGCCACTTGTCTTAATCAGTCACATTTGCTATTTCCTATTTCTACGCTTTCAAAGTAAATTAACCTGTCTTAAAAGGTCACTTTTGCTCCTTCCCATGACTGGCTGCTTAAGACAGGTTTGATTGTATTATGTTTTTCTTCTATCAAATATTGGGTATTTAACTATAAAAGCTATTTTTAGAAGTTAATAAGTTAGACGTTAAGGTCGAACAATCACAACTGACCGTTTAAGTTACTTTATTTCACTCTGGACATTTTCATTAATTTCACTTAGACTTTTTTATGCCCCCACAAATTTTAATGATACTTGCTACAAATGATCAACATAACATGACGACGTGTCGCGAGTAAGACCCACACCCGTACCTCAAAGGTAGTAGGTCACAACTTTAGTTTGACAACACTTTGGGTCTGTGTGAGATTTCGTGTCTGGCCTGTAACTTAATCATGCATAGATGGATTTTTATAAATACTTATTGTAAATGATGAACATAACATGACGACGTGTTGCACTTAATACCCAAACTCCCACTTCAAAGGTCAATGTCACAATTTAACTTTGTTTGACAACACTTTCTGTCATTTTGACATTTCTTGTCCAGTCTGTCATCTATGGATAAATTTTAAAAACACTTGGCTCAGTTGATCAACATGGCATAATTAGGTGTCGCATGTAAGACCCAGAACATTTCCTCAAAGATAAAGGTCACACTTTCAAATTGTTTGATATTGTGTGTCTGGTCTTTGACTTTGCCTTTAACTTGTCTCAATTTATCAAGATGACATGACGACGTGCCATAAGTAAGACCTAGACCCATACCTCAAAGGTCAAGGTCACACTTTTAGTATGTATGACAACACTTTGATTCAAGTCCGTCCTTCATAGATACATCGCTACCTATTATAGCATAATTATATTGCTATTTTTCAACGACCATTTGGGGGGCATGTGACACTTACCAGTGACATTTCTTGTTTCTATAATGTATGTACATGACATGAAAATACCACAGTGCATAATTTCACTTGTGGTTTTAGAAAAGGGCAAATTTCTAGTAAATGGTTAAAAGAATGAAAATCATCAATGACAAAACGTTTGGAACCGTGTGATAAATAATAGTCACGACCATTTTTTTTATAGGAGTACAGATTGATTTATGTGTAGACATGGAGAAATATTAATTTCAACATCAAGTTTTCAAGTTTTATTCAGCAACTAGGCCCATAGTGCATCAATCATATACAGTAATAGATTAATAAACTTGAAATGAACTACTTGTATATAATACAAACAGTGACAGAAGCACATTGACTAGTTATAAACATTAATATCCAACTCAAGGAGCTGACTAGTATTAACTAGATATCAAACATTAAACATATGAAGTAACATGTCACTAATCTTATATCAGTATTATAATTTTGTAATTTTAAACACATAGAGTATAATATAAGGAAGGTGATATTGTTACCTAAGAAGTTGCATTATTTTCTTTAGACAGAAAATGCTCTTTATCAGAAAGTCTGTATCACTACCATGTGTCCCTTTTAACACCAATATGTTTTATAAAGTTAGCTCCCCTTTTGTACAAATAATATAAAATGTTTTTGTTGATTAAGGGGATATGATTGCCTATTTATTTCGTATTTTATATTACTGAAGTTCAGTTTTAGCAATTAAATGGAAAAAGAACTGTCTTTGTTTGCTGATTTTTTTTCCAAAAAGTCCAGAGTAAACCTCACCAGTCCTTTTAAAATATTTAAAATTCAATGCCAAGTCTTTTAGACTGAAGTATTTTTTACTCGTCTTTCCTGTGATGTTGTCTGACTGGTAATGGCCCTCGAGATAGTGCTGAAGACGCAGATATTTTCCCAAATAGAATCTTCCTTTTTTTTTTTTTTTTGCGTGCTTGGTCGTCAAACGCGTAATTTCTGAAAAGATAAATTTAGCATATAATATGAAATGTTCATTCCATGATTGATTCATTTTCGCTTTACTCCCTTAATCAACAGTATCTTAGTTAAGTACGGCGGTCAGTGGATCTAACTATTCTTTGGTTTAATACAAAACTTAATGTACTATGAACCAGAGGTGGTGAACAAATTACATAGAGTATTGGGTCCAATGATGCTGGAGGATGTGGCCAAATTGGTATTCGGACTTACCACGTATTCTGAACCCTTATCATATGAGCTTTCTCGATTCGACAACGCATTGAGAAAAGGTTAGTGCAGTAGAGCAACAGTTGTATAGTAAATTAAATAATATGGTCATCTAATCATAAAAGCATGTCGTGATTTTCAAATAATATTTAGTATTAATCTAAGAAACTGACAATTTTTCGTGTCGAAATGTGAAAAATCCGATTTTTTTCGAAACATCCTTTTTATTGTATCGAATTTATCGAAGTCATGAATAACCGGTTATGGCACTACCAGATCAGTCTGGAGAGAAAAAATAATTATTCAAGTATATTGATACTCTTTCAGGTCCTTCATGGTTATCAACAGCTATAAGTTTAAAAATGAAAACCTTATCACTATAGAGCCATCGGTTATTTCACCTCGCTCGTCCTGTGCACTGCATTGATCATTTTCGTGGTCTGAATATACAGCGCTTGTCCTTGATGTTCGCATAAAAAATCCCCTGTGAATAATACAAACATACTTTAACAAAAGAAAATGAAGTAAATATTGTGTTTCGTAATTGAACAATAATAATTTAAATTAGTAAAATTACACTCAACAGGAATATCATGACTTGTGTCCTGATTCAATACTTTTCTGTAGGACCGTATGATGAGTTCTAAAGAAGACAAACTTATAAATGGGAATGATTTGCACTAACTCACACCAAAAGTCTCCCGTGTAACTGATTACACTTAGCCGTGCTTAGAGTGTTAGTTGTGCATAATTTCATACTTATTAAAATCTATATGTCTTTTATAGTGCTCATAATGGCAATTATCAGTTTGATTTTCTTTACAGTACATATATACACCATAGTAACATTTTTTGAAATATATTTACAACAGAGTAACAACCGAAAAGTTGACCGCTTGCATGAGAAGCTTTAGAAAAAGTGCTTTTAGTAAATCCACCATCCTCCAGCGTTACGCAATTTTCAAACAGCTCCACCAGTTCTTCCATCGTTACGCTGATTTTTCACCATAAAACCGTCACTAAATCAATTTAACACTAGTAAAAGGCCGAATGGGGTAAAATATAATGTTGAAGAGGATGTTACTTATAAAAAAAAATGAAATATAAAATTATGTACAGTAACAAGACAGTTTTCGCACTTTTTAAACACTCGTGCCAATGTTTACACAGAAAATTCCTTATATTTCCCGAATGACCAAGAAAACGGCTACAGTCTGCACAGATTTGGTTGCTGTCGAGTGATCAGAAATGGTACGACATCATCTTGCTCGACTCAGATTTTCCAAAAAAATATCAACAATAGTTAAAAAAGATAGTTTTCTTACCGCTGATCGCGAATCCCACCGTCGTTCAACGTTACCCTACCGTCATCCAACGTTACTTCCACCGCCTCCTCCGGAAACGTTTGGACACGGTGACATCAGAATTCAACCATTTCTCGATTTCCGTGCGCTATCATATAATACAACTCTCTACCAGTGCATGCAGTGCGGACACTGTTGTTGTCTTTAAGACAAGGCTGGTTGCATTGTCAAGCCTTCCCCGGGCAGTACAAGAGTTTATCTTTTAAACAAGGCAGTAACTTTCTCTTGTATCTTTCACATGTACATGCACTCGTCCAACGCACGATTTTGCAACGTATTAGCCGTTCATATAACGTACATGCACGTTGGATGGTGTAACACACTTTTCTAAATGTTGTATCCTGTCTTGGGATGGACTTATTTTTACCCCCACCCCTTCTCCCCACGCGTGGCAATTATTGTCAGTTATGACTTGGCTATTAATAGAGTAAAATAAGTGTTCAAGTGTTTTTAGGAGAGCTATTGTCATGACCCCGGCGTCGTCGTCGGCGTCGTCTATAGACAACCAGGTTAAACTTTTGTGTGTTAGTTGCGTTTCAGTTTTGGTGTTTGCCTCCAATCTGAATCTTTGCATGGGTGGTGAGTTTTATCCCAATGGCGAGCTATGTTGTCTTCTGACAACTCTTGTTTGTCTCTTGCATAACGTTTATAACGTGTGTCTTAAACCTTGTACGTAATACACAACAAAAACAACTTGGTGCATTTTGACGACTCGTTTCTACTCGCCACTAACATATTTCCGTTGCCATACATTGATAGGGGATGGTTACTTCGCAAAATGCTTGAATACCTTGTTAAAAACAGCTGCACCTGTATTGATTAACACAATGGCGGATCGAGATTTTGAGAGCGAAAGGAAATCGGACAATTCAGATTCTGAAGCTAAAAACTGCACGAAATGTCAGTGTAAATGATAAATATTTTGACCTCCATCGCTGCATTAGCATTTGCCTGTCGTTAATAACACATATTGAGCATTTGGTGAACATATGTAATAGTAATCGGAAAAAGTCCCCGTACCGGACATCCTAAGTACGATACCCGTGTTTAAGGTTTTGTGAAAATGGATACATCTACCTCGACCTGTGTGTGTTACATCAGCATATATAAACAGCGTTATCTAAAACTGAAGTGTTCAGACGACACGTTCATCTGACTCAGGAAGACACGGATGTAATGTCAATGGCATGCTGTCAAGGACTGGCTTTACTTTGAGGCATGTTTAATGTCAATGACTTTATTAACTATGTTGACACACGTATTCTGTTTACGACAATAGACACTTTTTATTTAAAAGTAATTCAGGCCTCCGGTAAATAATATAAAAATACAGTCAAACCTGTTTTAAGCAGCCAGTCAAGATAAGGAGCATAGGCGAACTTTTAAGACAGGTTGTTGCTTAATACAGGTTATTTTTTTCTGAAAACGTAGAAATTGGAAATCGTAAATGTGGTTGCTTAAGACAAATGGCCGCTTAATAAAAGTGGCCACTTAGACAGGTTTGTACATAGTAAACATGAACATTACAAATAATTACAATTAGAATATTAATATTAATATAGTGATACTAGCTGTGTGACATTTTTATTTAATTATAATATTCTAACAATAAAATAATTATAATTAGTTATATTGAGCATTTATTAGAGTACAAAAAGACAGCCTTTATTTTGAGTTTGTAAGTTAACGAGATATCGTTATCAACATAGACATGATTAATATCATTTCAGAAAGACAGCAACATTAATCTACAGTAGAACTTCGATGCTCGAACCCGACGGGACTGGGACTTAATGGTTGATCGAGCCAAGTAGTGTTCAACATCGTACCATACATGTACATGTATATACATCGAAATGGGAATTCGGCCGGACAAGATAAGTGGTTCGAGCTATATGTGGTGTTCCAGCCATCCGTGTTCGAGCCAACGAGGTTCTGCTGTATACATGAATCTTGTTTGGCAAGATAAGATATTTTATTTCCTCCAATGGTGCAGAAGAGCATCCACATATACATTTTAAATGACAGCACATGCAGAATTTGACAAACTTCATGTACGTGCTCCCAGTCACAGTACACTGGGACCTGACCTGCTATGTACCGACACATTAAATGGTACCTTACCCAGTCACTTTACACTGGACCTGACCTGCTATTTACCGACACATTAAATGGTCCACATACCTCACACAGTCATCTTACACAGGACCTGACTTGCTATGTACAGACACATTAAATGGTACCTCCTCCATTCACATTACACTTGACCTGACTTGTTATATACCGACACATTAAATGGTACCTCATCCAGTCTCATTACACTTGACCTGACTTGCTATATACCGACACATTAAATGGTACCTCATCCAGTCACTTTACACTGGGCTTGACCTGCTATGTATCGACACATTAAATTGTACTTCTCCCAGTAGCAGTACACTTGGACTTGACTTGCTATGAACTAACACATTAAGTGGTACCTCACCCAGTCACATTACACTTGACCAGACCTGCTATGTACCGACACATTAAATGGTACATGTATCTCATCCGGTCACATTACACTGGACCTGATCTGCTATGTACATACACACTAAATGGTACCTCTCCCAGTCACCTAACACTGGACCTGACCTGCTATGCACTGACACATTAAATGGTAAATGTGCCCCACACAGTCACTTTCCACTGGACCTGACCTGCTATGTACTGACACATTAAATGGTACATATACCTCACACAGTCACTTTCCACTGGACCTGACCTGCTATGTACATACACATTAAATGGTACATGTGCCCCACACAGTCACATTACACTGGACCTAACATGCTATGTACCGACACATTAAATGGTACATATACCTCACCCAGTCACATTACACTGGACCTGACCTGCTATGTACATACACATTAAATGGTACATGTATCTCACCCAGTCATTTTACACTGGACATGACCTGTTATGTACCGACACATTAAATGGTACATATACCTCACACAGTCACAATACACTGGACCTGGCCTGCTATATACCGACACATTAAATTGTACATGTATCTCACCCAGTCACATTACACTGGACCAGATCTGCTATGTAAATACACATTAAATGGTACCTCTCCCAGTCACCTTACACTAGACTTGACCTGCTATGTACCGACACATTAAATGGTACATGTGCCTCACCCAGTCACATTACAATGGACCTGACCTGCTATGTACAGACACATTAAATGGTTCATTTACCTCACACAGTCACCTTACACTGGACCTGGCCAATTATGTACCGACACACTAAATGGTTCTTCTCCCAGTCACAGTACACTTGGATCTGACCTCTTTGTACCGACACATTAAGTGGTACTTGTATCTCACCCAGTCACATTACACTGGACCTGACCTGCTATGTACACATTAAATAATAGTACATGTATCTCACACAGTCACTTTACACTGGACCTGACCTGCTATGAACCGCCACATTAAATGGTTTCTCTCCCAGTCACATTACACTGGACATGACCTGCTATGTACGGACGAATTAAATGGTACTTATACGTCACATATTCAACTTACACTGGACCTGAACTGCTATGTACAGACACATTTAATGGTACCTCTCCCAGTCACATTACACTGGACCTGACCTGCTATGTACCAACAAATTAAATGGTACTTATACGTCGAACAGTCACCTTACACTGGATCTGACCTGCTATGTCCAGACACATTAAATGGTACATTTCCCAGTCACATTACACTGGACCTGATCTGCTATGTCCATACACATTAAATGATACCTCTCCCTGTCATATTACACTTGACCAGACCTGCTATGTACCAACACATTAAATGTTACATCACTCATTCACATTACACTTGACCTGACCTGCTATGTACATACACAGTAAATGGTACCTCTCCCTGTCATATTACACTTGACCAGACCTGCTATGTACCAACACATTAAATGTTACATCACTCAATCACATTACACTTGACCTGACCTGCTATGTACATACACAGTAAATGGTACCTCTCCCTGTCACATTACACTTGACCTGACCTGCTATGTACATACACAGTAAATGGTACCTCTCCCTGTCATATTACACTTGACCTGACCTGCTATGTACCAACACATTAAATGTTACATCACCCAGTCACACTACACTGGTCCTGACCTGCTATATACCAACACATTAAATGGTACCTCACACAGTCAACTTACACTGGACCTGACCTGCTATGTACCAAAACAATAAATGATACATGTACCACAACACCCTGTCACATTACATTGGACCTGATCTGCTTAGTACATACACATTAAATGGTACATGTACCTCACCCAGTCACATTACACTGGACCTGTCCTGCTATGTACAGACACATTAAATGGTACATGTACCACCACATCCAGTCACATTACACTGGATCTGATCTGCTTAATACCTACACATCAAATGGTACATGTACCTCACCCAGTTGCCTTACACTAGACCTGACCTGCTATATACATACACATTAAATGGTACATGTACCTCACCCAGTCACCTTACA
Source organism: Panopea generosa (assembly GCA_029582155.1). Classification (NCBI taxonomy): domain Eukaryota; kingdom Metazoa; phylum Mollusca; class Bivalvia; order Adapedonta; family Hiatellidae; genus Panopea; species Panopea generosa. The sequence continues at coordinate 83,425,604 of CM055895.1, forward strand.
CTGGACCAGATCTGCTATATACATACATATTAAAGTGTACATGTACCACCACATCCAGTCACATTACACTGAACCTGATTTGTTAAATACATACACATTAAAGTGTACATGTACCACCACACGCAGTCACCTTACACTGGACCTGGTCTGATATGTACAAACACATTAAATGGTACATGTACCACCACATCCAGTCACATTACACTGGATCTGATCTGCTATATACATACACATTAAAAGGTACATGCACATCACCCAGTTACCTTACACTGGACCTGATCTGCTATGTACATACACATTTAATGGTACATGTATCACTGCACCCAGGCACATTACATTGGACCTGATCTGCTATATACATACACATTAAATGGTACATGTATCACTGCACCTAGGCACATTACACTGGACCTGATCTGCTATGTACATACACATTAAAGTGTACATGTATCAACACACCCAGTCACATTTCACTGGACCTGATCTGCTATATACATACACACTAAATGGTACATGAACATCACCCAGTTACCTTACACTGGACCTGATCTGCTATGTACATACACATTAAAGTGTACATGTACCACCACACACAGTCACCTTACACTGGACCTGATCTGCTATTTACATACTTATTAAATGGTACATGTACCACCACACCCAGTCACCTTACACTGGACCTGCTCTGCTATATACATACACATTAAATGGTACATGTACCACCACATCCAGTCACATTACACTGAACCTGATTTGCTATATACATACACATTAAATGGTACATGTACCACCACACCCAGTCACCTTACACTGGACCTGATCTGCTATGTACATACACATTAAATGGTACATGTACCACTACACCCAGTCACCTTACACTGGACCTGATCTGCTATGTACATACACATTAAATGGTACATGTACCACCACACCCAGTCACCTTACACTGGACCTGATCTGCTATATACATACACATTAAATGGTACATGTACCACCACATCCAGTCATATTACACTGAACCTGATTTGCTATATACATACACATTAAATGGTACATGTACCACCACACCCAGTCACCATACACTAGACCAGACCTGCTATGTACATACACATTAAATGGTACTTGTACCACCACATCCAGTCACCGTACACTGGACATGATCTGTTATATACATACACATTAGAGTGTACATGTACCACCATACTCAGTCACATTACACTGGACCTGATCTGCTATGTACATACACATTAAAAGTAAATGTATCACCACACCCAGTCACCTTACACTGAACCTGAACTGCTATATACATACACATTTAATGGTACATGTACCTCACCCAGTAATCTTACACTAGACCTGACCTGCTATGTACATACACATTAAATTGTACATATACCACCACACCCAGTCACATTACAGTAGACCTGACCTGCTATGTACCAACACATTAAATGGTACATGTATCTCTCCCAGTCACTTTACACTGTACCAGACCTGTTATGTACCGACACATTAAACGGTACATGTATCTCACCCAGTCACATTACACTGGACCTGACCTGTTATGTACCGACACATTAAACGGTACTTATACGTCGAACAGTCACCTTACACTGGATCTGACCTGCTATGTCCAGACACATTAAATGGTACCTCTCCCAGTCACATTACACTGGACCTGACCTGCTATGTACCAACAAATTAAATGGTACTTATACGTCGAACAGTCACCTTAAACTGGATCTGACCTGCTATGTACCGACACATTAAATGGTACATTTCCCAGTCACATTACACTGGACCTGATCTGCTATGTCCATACACATTAAATGGTACCTCTCCCTGTCATATTACACTTGACCAGACCTGCTATGTACCAACACATTAAATGTTACATCACTCAGTCACATTACACTTGACCTGACCTGCTATGTACATACACAGTAAATGATACCTCTCCCGGTCACATTACACTTGACCTGACCTGCTATGTACCAACACATTAAATGTTACATCACCCAGTCACACTACACTGGACCTGACCTGCTATATACCAACACATTAAATGGTACCTCACACAGTCACCTTATACTGGACCTGACCTGCTATGTACCGAAACAATAAATGATACATGTACCACCACACCCTGTCACATTACACTGGACCTGATCTGCTTAATACATACACATTAAATGGTACATGTACCTCACCCAGTCGTCTTACACTGGACCTGATTTGCTATGTACATACACATTAAATGGTACATGTACCACAATACCCTGTCACATTACATTGGACCTGATCTGCTTAGTACATACACATTAAATGGTACATGTACCTCACCCAGTCACATTACATTGTACCTGACCTGCTATGTACAGACACATTAAATGGTACATGTACCACCACATCCAGTCACATTACACTGGACCTGATCTGCTTAATACATACACATTAAATGGTACATGTACCTCACCAAGTCGTCTTACACTAGACCTGATTTGCTATGTACATACACATTAAATGGTACATGTACCACAATACCCTGTCACATTACATTGGACCTGATCTGCTTAGTACATACACATTAAATGGTACATGTACCTCACCCAGTCACATTACATTGTACCTGACCTGCTATGTACAGACACATTAAATGGTACATGTACCACCACATCCAGTCACATTACACTGGATCTGATCTGCTTAATACCTACACATCAAATGGTACATGTACCTCACCCAGTTGCCTTACAATAGACCTGACCTGCTATATACATACACATTAAATGGTACATGTACCTCACCCAGTCACCTTACACTGGACCAGATCTGCTATATACATACATATTAAAGTGTACATGTACCACCACATCCAGTCACATTACACTGAACCTAATTTGTTATATACATACACATTAAAGTGTACATGTACCACCACACCCAGTCACCTTACACTGGACCTGATCTGATATGTACATACACATTAAATGGTACATGTACCACCACATCCAGTCACATTACACTGGATCAGATCTGCTATATACATACACATTAAAAGGTACATGCACATCACCAATTACCTTACACTGGACCTGATCTGCTATGTACATACACATTAAAGTATACATGTACCACCACACCCAGTCACCTTACACTGGACCTGATCTGCTATGTACATACACATTTAATGGTACATGTATCACTGCACCCAGGCACCTTACACTGGACCTGATCTGCTATGTACATACACATTAAATGGTACATGTATCACTGCACCTAGGCACATTACACTGGACCTGATCTGCTATGTACATACACATTAAAGTGTACATGTATCAACACACCCAGTCACATTTCATTTGAACTGATCTGCTATATACATACACATTAAATGGTACATGAACATCACCTAGTTACCTTACACTGGACCTGATCCGCTATGTACATACACATTAAAGTGTACATGTACCACCACACCCAGTCACCTTACACTGGACCTGCTCTGCTATATACAGACACATTAAATGGTACATGTACCACCACATCCAGTCACATTACACTGAACCTGATTTGCTATATACATACACATTAAATGGTACATGTACCACCACACCCAGTCACCTTACACTGGACCTGATCTGCTATGTACATACACATTAAATGGTACATGTACCACTACACCCAGTCACCTTACACTGGACCTGATCTGCTATGTACATACTTATTAAATGGTACATGTACCACCACACCCAGTCACCTTACACTGGACCTGATCTGCTATATACATACACATTAAATGGTACATGTACCACCACATCCAGTCATATTACACTGAACCTGATTTGCTATATACATACACATTAAATGGTACATGTACCACTACAACCAGTCACCTTACACTAGACCTGATCTGCTATATACATACACATTAAATGGTACATGTACCACCACACCCAGTCACCATACACTAGACCTGACCTGCTATGTACATACACATTAAATGGTACTTGTACCACCACATCCAGTCACCGTACACTGGACATGATCTGTTATATACATACACATTAGAGTTTACATGTACCACCATACTCAGTCACATTACACTGGACCTGATCTGCTATGTACATACACATTAAAAGTAAATGTACCACCACACCCAGTCACCTTACACTGAACCTGAACTGCTATATACATACACATTAAATGGTACATGTACCTCACCCAGTAACCTTACACTAGACCTGACCTGCTATGTACATACACATTAAATTGTACATATACCACCACACTCAGTCACATTACAGTAGACCTGACCTGCTATGTACCAACACATTAAATGGTACATGTATCTCACCCAGTCACTTTACAATGTACCTGACCTGTTATGTACCGACACATTAAACGGTACATGTATCTCACCCAGTCACATTACACTGGACCTGACCTGTTATGTACCGACACATTAAATGGTACATGTTCCTCACCAAGTCACTTTACACTGGACATGATCTGTTATGTACCGACATATTAAAAGGTACATGTTCCTCACACAGTCACTTTACACTGGAACTGACCTGCTATGTACCGACACATTAAATGGTACATGTTCCTCACCCAGTCACTTTACACTGGACCTGACCTGCTATGTACCGACACATTAAATGGTACATGTGCCTCATCCAGTCACATTACACTGGACCTGACCTGCTATGTACCGACACATTAAATGGTACATGTTCCTCACCCAGTCACTTTACACTGGACCTGACCTGCTATGTACCGACACATTAAATGGTACATGTGCCTCATCCAGTCACTTTACACTGGACCTGACCTGCTATGTACCGACACATTAAATGGTACATGTATCTCACCCAGTCACTTTACACTGGACCTGATCTGTTATGAACCGACACATTAAATGGTACATGTGCCTCACCCAGTCACATTACACTGGACCTGATCTGTTATGAACCGACACATTAAATGGTACATGTGCCTCACCCAGTCACTTTACACTGGACCTGACCTGCTATGTACCGACACATTAAATGGTACATGTGCCTCACCCAGTCACATTACACTGGACCTGATCTGTTATGAACCGACACATTAAATGGTACATGTGCCTCACCCAGTCACTTTACACTGGACCTGACCTGCTATGTACCGACACATTAAATGGTACATGTGCCTCACCCAGTCACATTACACTGGACCTGATCTGTTATGAACCGAGACATTAAATGGTACATGTGCCTCACCCAGTCACATTACACTGGACCTGATCTGTTATGAACCGACACATTAAATGGTACATGTGCCTCACCCAGTCACTTTACACTGGACTTGACCTGTTATGTACCGACACATTAAATGGTACATGTTCTTAACTCAGTTACATTACACTGGACCTGATCTGCTATGTACCGACACAATAAACGGTACATGTATCTCACCCGGTCACTTTACACTGGACCTGATCTGCTATGTACCGACACATTAAATGGTACATGTGCCTCACCCAGTCACATTTCACTGGACCTGACCTGTTATGTACCGACATATTAAAGTGTACATGTACCTCACCCAGTCTCTTTACACTTGACCTGACATTTTATATACCGACACATTAAAAGGTACATGTTCCTCACACAGTCACTTTACACTGGATCTGATCCGCTATGTACCGACACATTAAATGGTAGATGTTCCTCACCCAGTCACTTTACACTGGACACGACCTGCTATGTAACGACACATTAAATGGTACATGTGCCTCACCCAGTCACATAACACTGAACCTGACCTGCTATGTACCGACACATTAAATGGTACCTCACCCAGTCACATTACACTTGACCTAACTTGCTATGTATCGACACGTTAAATGCTACATGTGCTTCACCCAGTCACATTACACTTGACCTGACCTGCAATATACCAACACATTAAACGGTACATGTTCCTGACCTAGTCACATTAAACTGGACCTGACGTGCTATGTACCGATACATTAAATGGTACATGTTCCTCACCCAGTCACATTGCACTAGACCTGATCAGCTATGTACCGACACATTAAATGATACATGTTCCTCACCCAGTCACATTATACAGGACCTGACCTGCTATGTACCGACACATTAAATGGTACATGTTCCTCACCCAGTCACATTACAATAGACCTGATCTGCTATGTACCGACACATAAAATGGTACATGTACCTCAACCAGTCACATTACACTGGACCTGACCTGCTATATACCGACACATTAAAAGGTACATGTGCCTCACCCAGTCTCTTTACACTTGACCTGACATTTTATATACCGACACATTAAAAGGTACATGTTCCTCACACAGTCACTTTACACTGGACCTGATCCGCTATGTACCGACACATTAAATGGTAGATGTTCCTCACCCAGTCACTTTACACTGGACACGACCTGCTATGTAACGACACATTAAATGGTACATGTGCCTCACCCAGTCACATTACACTGAACCTGACCTGCTATGTACCGACACATTAAATGGTACCTCACCCAGTCACATTACACTTGACCTGACTTGCTATGTATCGACACGTTAAATGCTACATGTGCTTCACCCAGTCACATTACACTTGACCTGACCTGCAATATACCAACACATTAAACGGTACATGTTCCTGACCTAGTCACATTAAACTGGACCTGACGTGCTATGTACCGATACATTAAATGGTACATGTTCCTCACCCAGTCACATTGCACTAGACCTGATCAGCTATGTACCGACACATTAAATGATACATGTTCCTCACCCAGTCACATTATACAGGACCTGACCTGCTATGTACCGACACATTAAATGGTACATGTTCCTCACCCAGTCACATTACAATAGACCTGATCTGCTATGTACCGACACATAAAATGGTACATGTACCTCAACCAGTCACATTACACTGGACCTGACCTGCTATATACCGACACATTAAAAGGTACATGTGCCTCACCCAGTCTCTTTACACTGGACCTTACCTGCTATGTACCGACACATTAAACGGTACATGTATCTCACCCAATCACTTTACACTTGACCTGATCTGCTATGTACCGACACATTAAACGGTACATGTATCTCACCCAGTCACATTACACTGGACCTGACCTGCTATGTACCGACACATTAAATGGTACATGTGCCTCACCCAGTCCTTTTACACTGGACCTTACCTGCTATGTACCGACACATTAAACGGTACATGTATCTCACCCAATCACTTTACACTTGACCTGATCTGCTATGTACCGACACATTAAACGGTACATGTATCTCACCCAGTCACTTTACACTGGACCTGATCAGCTATGTACCGACACATTGAACGGTACATGTTCCTAACACAGTCACATTACACTGGACCTGATCTGCTATGTACCGACACATTAAATGGTACATATTCCTAACACAGTCACATTACACTGGACCTGATCTGCAATGTACCGACACATTAAACGGTACATGTATCTCACCCAGTCACTTTACACTGGACCTGATCTGCTATGTACCGACACATTAAACGGTACATGTATCTCACCCAGTCACTTTACACTGGACCTGATCTGCTATGTACCGACACATTAAACGGTACATGTATCTCACCCAGTCACATTACACTGGACCTGATCTGCTATGTACCGACACATTAAACGGTACATGTATCTCACCCAGTCACTTTATACTAGACCTGATCTGCTATGTACCGACACATTAAATGGTACATGTATCTCACCCAGTCACATTACACTGGACCTGACCTGCTATGTACCGACACATTAAAGGGTACATGTATCTCACCCAGTCACATTACACTTGACCTGATCTGCTATGTACCGACACATTAAACGGTACATGTATCTCACCCAGTCACATTACACTTGACCTGATCTGCTATGTACCGACACATTAAATGGTACATGTGCCTCACCCAGTCACATTACACTGGACCTGATCTGCTATGTACCGACACATTAAATGGTACATGTGTCTCACCCAGTCATATTACACTGGACCTGATCTGCTATGTACCGACACATTAAATGGTACATGTATCTCACCCAGTCATATTACACTGGACCTGACCTGCTATGTACCGACACATTAAAAGGTACCCTACACAGTCACATTACACTGGACCTGACCTGCTATATACCGAAACATTAAATGGTACATGTACCACCACACCCTGTCACATTACACTGGAACAGATTTGCTTAATACATACACATTAAATGGTACATTTACCTCACCCAGTCGCCTTACACTGGACCTGATTTGCTATGTACATACACATTAAATGGTACATGTACCACCACACCCTGTCACATTACACTGGACCTGATCTGCTTAGTACATACACATTAAATGGTACATGTACCTCACCCAGTCACATTACACTGGACCTGACCTGCTATGTACCGATACATTAAATGGTACATGTACCACCACATCCAGTCACATTACACTGGACCTGATCTGCTTAATACATACACATTAAACGGTACATGTACCTCACCCAGTCGCCTTATACTAGACCTGATCTGCTATATACATACACATTAAATGGTACATGTACCTCACCCAGTCACCTTACACTGGACCTGGTCTGCTATATACATCCATATTAAAGTGTACATGTACCACCACACCCAGTCACATTACACTGGACCTGATCATATATGTACATACACATTAAATGGTACATGTTCCACCACACCCAGTCACCTTACACTGGACTTGATCTGCTATATACATACACATTAAAGTGTACATGTACCACCACACCCAGTCACATTACACTGAACATGATCTGCTATATACATACACATTAAAGTGTACATGTACCACCACACCCAGTCACCTTACACTGGACCTGATCTGCTATATACATACACATTAAATGGTACATGTACCACTACACCCAGTCACATTACACTGGACCTGATCTGCTATACATACATATTATAGTGTGCATGTACCACCACACCCAGTCACATTACACTGGACCTGATCTGCTATGTACCGACACATTAAATGGTACATTTACCACCACATCCAGTCACCTTACACTGGACCTGATCTGCTATATACATACACATTAAATGGTACATGTACCACCACACCCAGTCACCTTAAACTGGACCTGATCTGCTATGTACATACACATTAAATGTTACATGAACATCGTCCAGTTACCTTACACTAGACCTAACCTGCTATGTACATACACATTAAATGGTACATATACCACCACAGCCAGTCACATTACAGTGGAAATGACCTGTTATGTACCGACACATTAAATGGTACATGTATCTCACCCAGTCACTTTACACTGTACCTGACCTGTTATGTACCAACACATTAAACGGTACATGTATCTCACCCAGTCACATTTCACTGGACCTGAACTGCTATGTACCGACACATTAAATGGTACATGTTCCTCACCCAGTCACTTTACATTTGACCTGACCTGTTATGTACCAACACATTTAAAGGTACATGTTCCTCGCACAGTCACTTTACATTGGACCTGACCTGCTATGTACCGACACAATAAATGGTACATGTGCCTCACCCAGTCACATTACATTGGACCTGACCTGCTATGTACCGACACATTAAATGGTACATGTGCCTCTCACAGTCACTTTACACTGGACCTGACCTGCTATGTACATACTTATTAAAGTGTACATGTACCACCACACCCAGTCACCTTACACTGGACCTGATCTGCTATATACATACACATTAAATGGTACATGTACCACCACACCCAGTCACCTTACAGTGGACCTGATATGCTATGTACATACACATTAAATGGTACATGTACCACCACACCCAGTCACCTTACACTGGACCTGATATGCTATGTACATACACATTAAATGGTACATGTACCACCACACCCAGTCACCTTACACTGGACCTGATATGCTATATACTTACATATTAAATGGTACATGTACCACCACACCCAGTCACCTTACACTGGACCTGATATACTATATACATACATATTAAATGGTACATGTACCACCACACCCAGTCACCTTACACTGGACCTGATATGCTATATACATACATATTAAATGGTACATGTACCACCTCACCCATACACCTTACACTGGACCTGATCTGCTATATACCTACACATTAAATGTTACCTCTCCCAGTCACATTTCTCTAGTACTGGACCGGCCACAAACATTTGAATTGAAACACCATCCAATCAAAGAAGTTTAATTTCTAACCCGTTTATGCTATGATTTAATTCAATCTGGTCATGACAGTTGAGTTGTTGTTCTCTTAATAAATTTTAGTATCGATGAGGGGACACAAAGGGGCCTCAAAGGGTAAAATTGTGGATTTTCGGTTCAATTGTTTACATAAGCTTGTATAGGGGAACCTTTAAAGTATTCGTCTCTATAGTATAAATGCTAGGAATTAGCTTTTTTTTATATTTCACAAGCATAATGTCCGCTACCGACTTCCAATTTCTAACGTCTTGATATCGATAGGCTGTTCAACGGATCATCCGAGTGGTTTAAGGTGCCGTCTCAATATCACTTATCTCTAACAGCTTAGACCGTAGGTTCGAGTTCCGCACGCTCCGAAATACTTTATGTGAGAATGTCTGACAGTTACTTTAATCTAATTAGTCAATTCAAAATGTGAAAAGAAGTGACGAATGAGAACCCGATGAGCGACTTAGGCCAATTGGGTCACTTGTTCAAAGTTTAAATTACTCTTCATCGCGCCTACAAATGTGTTCCAAACCCATATCGCCGATATTTTTACGATTTTAGCAGTAAAACTGCATATTTATATCAAATATCATATGTTATTATGTTTAATTACTTATATTCTATTTTGTCTCTGTCACGTAAGATTTTGACCAAATACTAAATCGCGGGTCGCAATAAAGTCACCCATTGGTCAATGTCAGTTATGCTAAAACATCGATGAATAAAATGAAAATGCCGACCTGTGTTTTAACGAATTTCTCATAAAAAGATGACGGAATCAACCATTATCTTCAAATGGGACCTTCCTCATAGGCGATGCACCTTCTACACTTAGTTGAAAAGAAGTTAAATTTGTTTTGACTTGATTACGAAGTAAGTTCAGGGCGTACATGAATCGATTTCGAGTGCCTTTCCTGGATGGACTGTGACCAGTACTGAGTTTACATTAGAGGTCCGAACGGACCGAGCCTGGACTGGAAACCACAACGCCAACACTCTGTCTACACTACCCATCGACCCGTTTATGTTATATTCAATATTATTAAAAGGACATTTTAGCATGTTTTATTACGAAAACTTACTTTTTCAACTTCTTTCAAACTTTTTGTGTGTTTTATAACATTTAGTTGTACAACACATAGCAACAACCAAACTCATGACAAAACAAAACACTGCATTCCAGTGTTTCGAGCATTAAACCAATGAGCAATGTGGCAGTCGATGTGTATCCGACAAAACAGTCCATTTTTTAATTTTATCTATTCTCATTACATGACAAAAACAATTTGATTTAAATATTGGTATTTATTATTCAATGAGGACAGCTTAATTAGTTAATATTATAAATTAACCTGAAATCACATGCACATGAATTATATTGCAAGATAACATTGAACAAATGAAATGTCAGTAGTTACCTTCCCCTAGTTGATAACCTGATACAAGATGATGTGGAAGTGCTCTTCGCCCGCACGGCAATTATTGTCCGCGAGATATATCTTTGTTATACTACAATAGGGACGGTTACAGGTATTTTATTATCTCGTCAAGGACTCACTACACTATTAACTCCCTTGAATACTCCGGACAGACGAAGGAGATAGAAGTAAAATATTAGTTTTCCTTTAGTCTTTTGACTCAGGGCTTTTATTTCAGTCAATTATTTTTTCCTACTGTATTTCAAAAGGTCAGTTTTTTAGAAATCAACACTGAAAAATTGATGCTGATACCAGATTTCTAGCTAATTCTGTGTCAATAACTTCACGGACGAATTGTTGGCATATTGTTACTCTGGAAATTGGTAGATATCACAAAACCATTGAATTAAAAAAATAACTGGTCAATGTACACTTTTCTGAATAATTGCATATCTTGTACCAGCGAAAGATTTAAGTCCAGACACATGCTGTATTTTTGTTCACTATGTGTTGGGCATAATGTTATAATAGAGCCCTATGGGAAATGTAATAGGACTCACACCACTATTATCTCCTTTGAGTACTCCGGAAATAATCACTGTAACTTTGATGCTGATACAGATTTCTAGGCAATCCTGTGTTATTCTAGAATTGATTTTTCGAACCGCATCGTTGGCGAGTGGTTGACATTTCATTACTCAGGAAATCGATAGGTATAACAAAACCACTGAATGCTTTTTTATTTTATAATTACAGATTTTGAACCAATGAAGAAATTGAGATCAAGTACTTGCTGAAGATTTTTTTCACTGTGTTTTGGACTCTTTTTTCACCAACAAACTAGGTATACGTGTGCCACAGTGACCAAAATTTATATACACTTGCATATTGTGTTATAGAAGTAATTTATATATCTAAATTACAAAGTTTTCATAGTTTAGATTTTAGCTCGGGTTTGAGTCTTTTGTCTTCAATACATTTTATTCGTATTAGTAGAAAGTTTGTAATAAATCAGGTTAAAATGTTAACATCACTGACATTGGCGTATTTAATGGAGTTGATACTTATAAGTAATATTTAAGTAATATGTATGTTAAACCTTTTTTGTTAAGCTCAGAAAAAGTTTTCTGGGTTTTATTTTGCTGTCATGATTGTTTCTGTTTCTCAATCAACTTCTTCTGCTTCATCATAATTTAGTTTCATAAACACCTCCATACCATGTGACGCAAACAATGTATGTTTTAGACAACCTCAGCTCCCATTCCATGTTACGCAAACAATGTATATTTTACACAACCTCAGCTTCCATACCATGTTGCGCATACAATGTATGTTTTACACAACCTCAGCTTCCATACCATGTTGCGCAAACAATGTGTATTTATCACAACCTCAGCTTCCATACCATGTGACGCAAACAATGTGTGTTTTACACAACCTCAGCTTCCGTACCCTATGACGCAAACAATGTATATTTTACACAGCCTCAGCTTCCATTCCATGTTACGCAAACAATGTATATTTTAGACAACCTCGGCCTCCATACCATGTTGCGCAAACAATGTATGATTTACACAACCTCAGCTTCCATACCATGTTGCGCAAACAATGTATGTTTTACACAACCTCAGCTTCCGTACCCTATGACGCAAACAATGTATGTTTTACACAACCTCAGCTTCCATACCATTTTGCGCAAACAATGTATGTTTTACACAACCTCAGCTTCCATACCCTGTTACGCAAACAATGTATGTTTTACACAACCTCAGCTTCCATACCATGTTACGCAAACAATGTATGTTTTACACAACCTCAGTTTCCATACCATGTGACGCAAACAATGTATGTTTTACACAACCTCAGCTTCCATACCATGTGACGAAAACAATGTATGTTTTACACAACCTCAGTTTCCATACCCTACGACGCAAACAATGTATGTTTTACACAACCTCAGCTTCCATACCATGTTGCGCAAACAATGTAAGTTTTACACAACCTCAGCTTCCATACCATGTTACGCAAACAAAGTATGTTTTACACAACCTCAGCTTCCATACCCTACGACGCAAACAATGTAAGTTTTACACAACCTCAGCTTCCATACCATGTTACGCAAACAATGTATGTTTTACACAACCTCAGTTTACACAACCTCAGCTTCCATACCATGTTACGCAAACAATGTATGCTTTACACAACCTCAGATTCCATACCATGTTGCGCAAACAATGTGTATTTTACAAAGCCTCAGCTTCCATACCATGTTGCGCAAACAATGTATGTTTTACACAACCTCAGCTTCCATACCATGTTGCGGCGCAAACAATGTATATTTTACACTGCCTCAGCTTCCATACCCTATGACGCAAACAATGTATGTTTTAGACAACCTCAGTTTCCATACCCTATGACGCAAACAATGTATGTTTTAGACAGCCTCAGCTTCCATACCATGTTGCGCAAACAATGTATGTTTTACACAACCTCAGCTTCTATACTCTATGACGCAAACAATGTATGTTTTAGACAACCTCAGCTTTCATACTATGTTACGCAAACAATGTATATTTTACACAACCTCAGCTTCCATACCCTATGACGCAAACAATGTATGTTTTACACAACCTCAGTTTCCATACCATGTTGCGCAAACAATGTATGTTTTACACAACCTCAGCTTCCATACCATGTTACGCAAACAATGTATATTTTAAACTGCCTCAGCTTCCATACCCTATGACGCAAACAATGTATGTTTTACACAACCTCAGCTTCCATACCCTATGACGCAAACAATGTATGTTTTAGACAGCCTCAGCTTCCATACCATGTTGCGCAAACAATGTATGTTTTACACAACCTCAGCTTCCATACTATATGACGCAAACAATGTATGTTTTACACAACCTCAGCTTCCATACCCTATGACGCAAACAATGTATGTTTTACACAACCTCAGCTTCCATACTCTATGACGCAAACAATGTATGTTTTAGACAACCTCAGCTTCCATACTCTATGACGCAAACAATGTATGTTTTACACAACCTCAGCTTCCATACCCTATGACGCAAACAATGTATGTTTTACACAACCTCAGCTTCCATACCATATGACGCAAACAATGTATGTTTTAGACAACCTCAGCTTCCATACCCTATGACGCAAACAATGTATGTTTTAGACAGCCTCAGCTTCCATACCATGTTGCGCAAACAATGTATGTTTTACACAACCTCAGCTTCCATACTCTATGACGCAAACAATGTATGTTTTACACAACCTCAGTTTCCATACCATGTTACGCAAACAATGTATATTTTAAACTGCCTCAGCTTCCATACCTTATGACGCAAACAATGTATGTTTTAGACAACCTCAGCTTCCATACCCTATGACGCAAACAATGTATGTTTTAGACAACCTCAGCTTTCATACTATGTTACGCAAACAATGTATATTTTACACAACCTCAGCTTCCATACCCTATGACGCAAACAATGTATGTTTTACACAACCTCAGTTTCCATACTATGTTACGCAAACAATGTATATTTTAAACTGCCTCAGCTTCCATACCCTATGACGCAAACAATGTATATTTTACACAGCCTCAGCTTCCATACCATGTTGCGCAAACAATGTATATTTTATACAACCTCAGCTTCCATACCATGTTGCAGAAACAATGTATGTTTTAGACAGCCTCAGCTTCCATACCATGTTGCGCAAACAATGTATATTTTACACAGCCTCAGCTTCCATACCATGTTGCGCAAACAATGTATATTTTGCACAATCTCAGCTTCCATACCATGTTGCGCAAACAATGTATGTTTTAGACAACCTCAGCTTTCATAACATGTTGCGCAAACAATGTTTTTTTTTTACACAACCTCAGCTTCCATACCCTATGACGCAAACAATGTATGTTTTACACAACCTCAGCTTCCATACCATGTGACGTAAGCAATGCATATTTTACACAACCTCAGCTTCCATACTCTGTTACGCAAATAACTTATATTTTACACAACCTCAGCCGTCATAGTTTAATCTCTGAATCTTAAGATTGGCGATTATTTTGTTGAGACTGTTTTTGAATTGATTATCTTTTTATAAAATCTATATAGTATTTCAGTGATGGTAAATCTATATAGTTTTTCAGTGATGGTAAATCTATATAGTATTTCAGTGATAGTTAATCTGTATAGTATTTCAGTGATAGTTAATATATATAGTATTTCAGTGATGGTAAATCTATATAGTATTTCAATGATGGTTATTCAATATAGTATTTCAGCGATGGTAAATCTATATAGTATTTCAGTGATAGTAAATCTATATAGTATTTCAGTGATAGTTAATATATATAGTATTTCAGTGATGGTAAATCTATATAGTATCTCAGTGATAGTAAATCTATATAGTATTTCAATGATGGTTAATCAATATGGTATTTCAGTGATGGTAAATCTATATAGTATTTCAGTGACGGTAAATCTATATAGTATTTCAGTGATAGTAAATCTATATAGTATTTCAGTGATGGTATTATTTTTGTTACTAATTACCTTTATGTTAAAAACTTAGCATTACTAATCTTGATTTTCTTAATGAAAGCTTTAATGGTAGTGGGTAATTACCTGATCAGTGCTATATATCTTTTGGTTTTACAAAGAATATACCTATTATGCATATATGAATACTTAAAAGGAGATTAAATCTTTATTACCATACTTTTACACTCTGCAACATATAAATGACAATACAAGGTGAACGTGTGCACCCGCGTGTGGCTCTCTTATATGTATGATCACACTTCTGCTTCAACAACATTTTCTTATTTTTTTCTTAAATGTTTAAAAATGTAACTCGATTTTGCCTTGTTGTATATCTCTTACATACTCAATATCACCGGAACCATACACAGTCAAACCTGTTTTATGCAAAAGTGGCCTTTTAACACAGGTTGTTGCTTAATTAAAGATATATTCTGAAAGCATATAAATGGGAAATATAAAATATGATTGCTTAAGACAAATGGCTGCACAATAGAGGTGATCACTTACACAGGTTTGGCTGTTCAATTGAATTACAACAACAATTTCCTGGTTTTAGTGTTACTAGACAAAATCCATCTAGGTTAATGCTATAATTGTCTCCCTTTTTTTACTTTATTTTCTGAGATATTTGCTTGTCCAGTGTAAACGATATGGAAAGTTATTTCACGAGACTTTGAACATGGACAAAGAGCATTTAAATAAAAAAGCATTAACAATCCGAAACAGAAAATATATTTCATCTAAACATATCGTCCTATCTATTCAAATCACATAAGAACTAATATTTATTGATTAGTTTCCCCATTAAAATCATTTAAAGCGAAGGATATCAAGCGTTGTCAACATTTAAATAAAACAATGTGTACAAAAAGTGTTGTGCGGACAAAAAGTCTGCATCGCTGATAACAATGTTTGATTTTCGGTTTCAGTGCGTGAGATAAGATAGCGGGCTTGTATCCTCTATATCAAGGTCCACCGTTAACCAAAGGAGGTGTAGCCTAACTAAAAGTCACAGTTCAGTCTTTATCCCGGCACTGAGAAGGAAAAAAGGTATATATCAATTTTGTTTTATTTTATTTCATAATATATTTCTCTTTTAAAATATTAAATAAAACAAATCATCAAGTTTCACTTAGACGAATCGTTGTTTTGTTTTTTTATATATGTTAACAAATATTTTGAGAAATAAATTTTGAGACATCGTTCATCGACCTGTATCGTTTGTAGTCCAATATTATCAAATCCATGTTGTTTTCAGGATTAAGAATAGTCTCCACTGAAGATTGTTTTTCAATATTTGGTATTAATATATATTTTGTGACATTTAGTTTTTCCAAAATTTGAATGACCATTAATCAGTTTTCTATAAATAAAATATTTTATTTATTTCATGAAAATCAACTTGCTTTGACATTGTTGTATACAGAGTATATACTGTGTACAATTTGCTCAATGTTTTAATTATATGGATGCCATACTTTAATTTGATCAAATCATCGGGCCTCGTGTGTTCGATCCTCTGTCACGGCTGTATGTGTGGTGTCCTCCAACAAGACACTATATCCGCACACGCTTAGTACTGATTCTTCACAGGAAGACTTCTGGCGTTATTTGTCTAAATTGTTTTATAATCGATGTAAAATAAATAAGTTCAAAACCAATGAAAACAACCAATTTATATGCCTGTTATAGCAAGAACACCAACGTGATCGGAAGAACAGAGCGGTAGTGTGGTAGATATAGGGTTGATCATTCACATTAGAGGTTGCGGGTTCGACTCATCTCGAACCGATGCTTCTTAAAAAACAACACTTGATGAAGTACTGTTCTACACAGGAAGCAGACTCGAGAGCGGTTCATACAAGTTTTTTTTTTTTTTTAACTTTCTTCGCAATCGAGCTAAAATAAATTAGTATAAACTAATGTGACCGGATGTGTGATGATTGCGAGGTAAATACTATCGGCGCTGAATGCTCCGTTATCTCATGTGCGATATGGTATTTATTTTTACAATCACGAAGACCTTTGTTGAACTATATAAGAATAACTAAATATATATTCGGTAATTATCTAAATATACAAGTAGAATCACGTGTTACGGATAATTAGTCTATCGTAAATAAAGCGTTAATGAGTTAAATGATTGAGTTGCTATACGGTTTTAGTTCATACTTATTTATTTTAGCTCAACTGAGATGAAAGCTCAGAACTTATATGAACCACTCTCGAGTCCGCTTTCTTGGGTAGAACCAGTACTGAGTGTTGTTTAATGAGAGGCATCGGGTCGAGCTGGGGATTGAACCCGCAACCTCTGGCGTGAGCGGCCAACACTCTATCCATTAGACTACCGCCCCGCTTGTTTATATGGTTTTACAATGTACAATCAAAGAAACAATGGGACTCATTTAATTATTTTTCTACTTAATTAAAACATGCAATATACAAAATAAATTTACAGTGAGTATGTAGTCTTAAAACACTCAAAACCAGCAAAATTTCATAAAATCGATACTTCATTTGCCATCCGAAGTGCATATACGTAAGTCGCCCATATTTGAAAACCACACAGCTGCGCCCCTTCCTGTCACGGTAGCAGGATTATTACACTAAAAAATAGTTCTATGTAACGTGGTTTGAAATATTTTCAAAATGGTTTATTGGGGTTGTTATTTCTTGCTGCAGATGAGTAAAGCAAAAGCTGGTATAGCATACTTATACTGCAATAAAACATCACTGGTGTTAAAAAAATGACTTTTTATAGGATTTTAACAGATGCATCGATTTATAAGCATAGAGGACTTTTTTTAAAAAATAATCTTAGGTTGTCACTGCACTGTCATTCAAAACAAAAACAAACAAGCTGGCCAGCCTACCAGTTATTGTGCATTTTGTATATGCAGATGCATTCCTGCTATGCAAAAAATATTAAAAAAGATGCTATGTGGATTTTTTTCAACGTTGTAATCTCAGACTTTTTTCTATATAGAATAAAGATCAAAACTAAACTATGTAGAGAGACCTAGACCTAATTTCACAATTCACAAAGACCTACAAAATACATGGGTAAACTACTTTCCCAAAACTGACCAAAATAATGACGTTAATTTCGATGAATTCCAGTTTTTCCCCCTTAACTAACCAGTACTAAGCGTATAGAGATAAAGTGTCGGCTAAGTGTTCAGGTTTCATTGTACAGCTGAATTTTGTTCTTTGTTCCATGTAAAATCAGGTCTAGGAACAACATAGTCCACATTCACATATAATTCTTTTTAAAGAATTGTTTTCATACTAGAAATGTATCCAACATAACGTATGGTATGATGTGCGTCAATGACACATACTAGTGGTTCACCCATAACATAGGGTATGGTGCGTGTCAATGACACATACTAGTGGTTCATCCATAACATAGGGTATGGATTGTGTCAATGATACATACTAGTGGTTCACCCATAACATATGGTATGGATTGTGTCAATGATACATACTAGTGGTTCACCCATAACATATGGTATGGATTGTGTCAATGACACATACTAGTGGTTCACCCATAACATATGGTATGGATTGTGTCAATGACACATACTAGTGGTTCACCCATAACATATGGTATGGATTGTGTCAATGACACATACTAGTGGTTCACCCATAACATATGGTATGGATTGTGTCAATGACACATACTAGTGGTTCACCCATAACATATGGTATGATGTGCGTCAATGACACATACTAGTGGTTCACCCATAACATATGGTATGGATTGTGTCAATGACACATACTAGTGGTTCACCCATAACATGTGGTATGGAGTGTGTCAATGACACACACAAGTGGTTCACCCATAACGTATGGTATGGTGCGTGTCAATGACACACACAAGAGGTTCACCCATAAGGTATGGTATGGTGCGTGTCAATAACACAAACTAGTGCTTCACCCATAACGTATGGTATGGTGCGTGTCAAAAATACATACTAGTGCTTCACCCATAACTTATGGTATGGTGCGTGTCAATAATACATACTAGTGCTTCACCCATAACGTATGGTATTATGCGTGTCAATGACACACACAAGTTGTTCATCAAAAACGTATGGTATGGTGCGTGTCAATGACACACACAAGTACTTCACACATAACGTATTGTATGGTGCGTGTCAATGACACATACTAGTGGTTCACCCATAACGTTTGGTATGGTGCGTGTCAATGACACACACAAGTGGTTAACCCATAACGTATGGTATGGTGCGTGTCAATAACACAAACTAGTGCTTCACCCATAACGTATGGTATGGTGCGTGTCAATAATACATACTAGTGCTTCACCCATAACGTATGGTATTGTGCGTGTCAATGGCACATACTAGTGGTTCATCCATAACGTAAGGTATTGTGCGTGTCAATGACACAAACTAATGGTTCATCCACAACGTATGGTATGGTGCGTGTCAATGACACATACTAATGGTTCATCCATAAAGTATGGTATGGTGGGAGTCAATGAAACATACTAGTGGTTCATCCATAACGTATGGTATGGTGCGTGTCAATAATACATACTAGTGGTTCACCCATAACGTATGGTATGGTGCGTGTCAATGACACATACAACTGGTTCTTCCATAACATATGGTATAGTGCCTGTCAATGACACATACATGTGGTTCACCCATAACGTATGGTATGGTGCGCGTCAATGACACATACAAGTGGTTCACCCATAACGTATGGTATTGTGCGTGTCAATGACACATACTAGTGGTTCATCCATAACGTATGGTATGGTGCGTGTCAATGACACATACAAGTGGTTCATCCATAACGTTTGGTATGGTACGTGTCAATAACACATACAAGTGGTTCACACATAACGTATTGTATGGTGCGCGTCAATGACACATAATAGTGGTTCACCAATAACGTATGGAATAGTATGTGTCAATGACACATACTAGTTGTTAATCCATAACCTATGGTATGTTGTGTGTGAATGACACATACTAAGGTTTCATCCATAACGTATTGTATGGTGTGAGTCAATGACACATACTAGTGGTTGACACATAACGTATGGTATGATGTGCGTCAATGACACATACTAGTTGATCGCCCATAACGTATGGTATGGTGTGTGTCAATGACACATACTAGTGGTTCACCCATAACGTATGGTATGATGTGCGTCAATGACATATACTAGTGGATCGCCCATAACGTATGGTATGGTGCGTGTCAATGACACATGCTAGTGGTTCACCTATAACGTATGGTATGATATGCGTCAATGACACATACTAGTGGTTCACCCATAACGTATGGTATGGTGCGTCTCAATGACACATACTAGTGGTTCATCCATAACGTATAGTATGTTGTGCATCAATGACATTCATTGTGATTACCAGTAACGCATGGTAGGTTGTGTGTCAATGACACATACTAGGGGTTCATCCATAACGTATGGTATGGTGCGTGTCAATGACACATACAAGTGGTTCATCCATAACGTTTGGTATGGTGCGTGTCAATAACACATACAATTTGTTCACACATAACGTATTGTATGGTGCGGGTCAATGACACATACTAATGGTTCACCAATAACGAATGGAATGGTATGTGTCAATGACACATACTAGTGGTTAATCCATAACGTATGGTATGTTGTGTGTGAATGACACATACTAAGGTTTCACGCATAACATATTGTATGGTGTGAGTCAATGACACTTACTAGTGGTTCACCCATAACGTATGGTATGATGAGCGTCAATGACACACTAGTTGGTCGCCCATAACGTATGGTATGGTGCGTGTCAATGACACATACTAGTGGTTCACCCATAACGTAAGGTATGATGTGCGCCAATGACATATACTAGTGGATCGCCCATAACGTATGGTATGGTGCGTGTCAATAACACATACTTGTGGTTCACCCATAACGTATGGTATGATATGCGTCAATTACATATACTAGTGGTTCACCCATAACGTATGTTATGGTGCGTGTCAATGATAAATACTAGCGGTTCATCCATAACGTATGGTATGGTATGCATCAATGACTTATACTTGTGGTTACCAATAATGCATGGTGGGTTGTGTGTCAATGACACATACTAGGGGTTCACCAATAACGTGTGGTATGGTGTGCGTCAATGACACATACTAGTGGATCACCCATAACGTATGGTTTGGATTGTGTCAATGACATATACTAGTGGTTCACCCATAACGTATGGTATCTTGTGTGTCAATGACATATACTAGTGGTTCACCCATAACGTATGGTATGGAGTGGGTCAATGACTCATACTAGTGGTTCACCCATAACGTATGGTATGGTGTACGTCAATGACACATACTAGTGGTTCACCCATAACGTATGGTATGATGTGCGTCAATGACATATACTAGTTGTTCATCCATAACGCATGGTGTGTTGTCTGTCAATGACAAATACTAGTGAATCACCCATAACGTATGGTATGGTGTGTGTCAGTGACACATACTAGTGGTTCATCCATAACGTATGGTATGGTGCGTGTCAATGACACATACAAGTGGTTCATCCATAACGTATGGTATGGTGTGCATCAATGACACATACTAGTGGTTCATTCATAACGTATGGTATGGAGTGCGTCAATGACACATACTAGTGGTTCACCCATAACGTATGGTATGATGTGCGTCAATGACATATACTAGTTGTTCATCCATAACGCATGGTGTGTTGTCTGTCAATGACAAATACTAGTGAATCACCCATAACGTATGGTATGGTGTGTGTCAGTGACACATACTAGTGGTTCATCCATAACGTATGGTATGGTGCGTGTCAATGACACATACAAGTGGTTCACTCATAACGTATGGTATGGAGTGCGTCAATGACACATGCTAGTGGTTCATCCATA
Source organism: Panopea generosa (assembly GCA_029582155.1). NCBI lineage: Eukaryota > Metazoa > Mollusca > Bivalvia > Adapedonta > Hiatellidae > Panopea > Panopea generosa. The sequence continues at coordinate 83,448,836 of CM055895.1, forward strand.
ACGTATGGTATGGTGTGCGTCAATGATAAATACTAGTGGTCCATCCATAACGTTTGGTATGGAGTGCGTTAATGACATATACTTGTAGTTCACCCATGACGTATGGCATGGTGCGTATCAATGACACATACTAGTGGTTCATCCATAACGTATTGTATAGATTGTGTCAATGACATATTAGTGGTTCACCCATAACATATGGTATGGTGCGTGTCAATGACATACTCTAGTGGTTCACCCATAACGTATGGTATGAAGAGCGTCAATGACACATACTAGTGGTTCACCCATAACATATGGTATGGTGCGTGTTAATGACACATACTAGTGGGTCACCCATAACGTATGGTATGGAGTGCGTCAATGACACATACTAATGGTTCATCCATAACGTATGGTATGGTGTGCGTCAATGACATAAACTAGTGGTTCACCCATAACATATGGTATGGTGTGTGTCAATGACATATTCTAGTGGGTCACCCATAACGTATGGTATGGAGTGTGTCAATGACACATACTAGTGGTTCATCCATAACGTATGGTATGGTGTGCGTCAATGACACATACTAGTGATTCACCCATAACGTATGGTATGGTGTGCGTCAATGACATATACTGGTGGTTCACCCATAACGTATGGTAGGTGCGCGTCAATGACATGTGCTAGAGGTTCACCAATAACGTACGGTATGGTGCTTGTCAATGACATATACTAGTGGTTCATCCATAACGTATGATATGGTGTGCATCAATGACATATACTAGTGATTCACCCATAACGTATGGTATGGTGTGCGTCAATGACATTTACTAGTGGTTCACCGATAACGTATAGTATAGTATGGTGCGTGTCTTTTTTCAGATTTATAGTAACATCAGTCAACATGAAGCTCGCAATCACATTCATCTTGGTGGCCAGTGTCGTCTGTAAGTAAACATACACATTATTTTGAAACGTATATCTAAATGAAATTCATCAGTATTGATTATTTTGAAAAATCCTAATTCATTCCATTAAAAGCTTTGTTCTCGAAATATTACAATTTAATTCTTCTTTACTCGATAGCGAATATTTCTGATATATACAATAAAATTCTGTACTGGACGATGTTTATTTGAATATTTAGCTTCATTTCTGTGCCATCGAGGGCTAACAGACGATCAGTTAATATGATCCTAGAAGGTTAATCAGTACTCAAGCATAACCATCTCAGCATGTAACTGATTCCTTTCCCACTTAAATTAGTGGTGAGAGAAGAAATGATAATGGGACGAAATGTCGTATGTCAATCATCACGGAGAACGTTGCCGGGTGGAGGATTCGAACTCAAGACCCCAGGCTTGAAAGTCAGACGCGCTGTATCGACTGAGCTAACCGGGCCCGACTAAATTGGACGAATACTGTATAAACCTCACCAAAGCCTGTGTGACAATGTCTTACTCAAATCAGGGTCTAGGAAATCACCAAGACAACCAATTATTTGTTGATTCGTAGAATTTGGCGAGATGTTCCGAATGAAAGGCGTCATATAAAGTGTCGTTTGTCGCGTGAGGTCAAGGTCAATAGTTATTTGTCGAACGACAAATTTGCAAAATAATTAAATGCATTTGTATTTGTTTCCTGATGTTTTTAATGTTGATCTAAACAACTATATAAACATTTAAAAGGGATTCATTTTTTAAACAAATGCGTGGCAATACATTTCCTTTTGGAATATAAAAGCGCATAAGGCACACCATTCCATATACATGTGATCAAATGATGAATATTTTGTTAAAGTTAAAAAAATCATCAAATACAATTAATGCTGGAACTGAACGCGGACATTTATTCAGCAAAAGGAAAGAATCTTGAAATTTCTTTTTCAACCGACACATTGTAAAATGGCATGAACGTGGCATGTTCGTCAAATTACTTCTCTGTGGGCATTTGTTTTCTTTTGGTGATTTCCTTATAGTGTGTTACACTAAGTCTAAGTTTCGTTTATACACTGACGGATCTAGAGACGTCATCTGGGGAAACACATTGCTGGCTATAGTCTACAATATGTGATGCACTACAGAGATATAGTAAACATTCGAGAAGTGACGTCATCTGTTCCAGATTTTAATCCACAAATGTATATGCTGATACTGGCTACGATGTCTACAGGAATATTGTTTAATCGCTCTTATAATGATATCATACCGTTGTAGATGGAATGGATGCTACCAACCGAACAACTAAACCAACTAGTACAACACCTGCTGTAACCACTAAGCGGATAATCACATCTAAACCCACTAAATCGACCACTAAACTGTCCACTAAACAAACAGGAACACCAGCATCAAACGCATCCACTAAACAAACCGGACCACCAGCTTCAAAAACATCCACTGGATATAGCTCTAAACAAACAAATAAACCAAACACTAAACCAAACACTAAACCAACCACTACACCCAACAGCAGTAAACCATCGAATGTAACTAAACCAAGCACTAAAACTCCAATTATGACAACAAGTAAGTGTCACACGTTTTATATATGTTAATGAGACCACGTTGTAAATACAATTAAACGCGTTTTAACAGCTTTAACTAAGAAAACCAAACTCATTATATTGTAGTTAATAGATGCAAGTATCGTCATGCTGTATAATAATTGATACATTGTGTGTAAAACAATATCAGGTATAACACATTACTTGTTTAACTTTTTCAGTTTTGATTAAACATATTTTCACATACTTGTAGTTTGTTCTCTGCATTCATTAATGTAATGTTCTTTGCATTCATTAATGTTATATTGTTCTCTGTATTCATTAATGTAATGTTCTTTGCATTCATTAATGTAATGTTCTCTGTATTCAGTAATGTAATATTGTTCTTTGTATTCATTAATGTAATGTTCTTCGCATTCATTAATGTAATATTGTTCTCTGTATTCATTAATGGACTGTTCTCTGTATTCATTAATCTAATGTTCTCTGTATTCATTAATGTAATGTTCTTTGCATTCATTATTATAATGTTCTCTGTTTTCATAAGTGTAATGTTCTTTGCATTCATTAATGTAATGTTCTTTTTATTCATTAATGTTATGTTCTCTTTATTCATTAGTGTAATGTTCTCTGTATTAATTAATGTAATGTTCTTTGCATTCATTATTGTAATGTTCTCTGTATTCATTGGTGTAATGTCTCTGCATTCATTGATGTAATGTTCTTTGTATTCATTAATGTTATGTTTTCTTTATTCATTAGTGTAATGTTCTCTGTATTAATTAATGTAATGTTCTTTGCATTCATTATTGTAATGTTCTCTGTATTCATTGGTGTAATGTCTCTGCATTCATTAATGTAATGTTCTTTGTATTCATTAATGTTATGTTTTCTTTATTCATTAGTGTAATGTTCTCTGTATTAATTAATGTAATGTTCTTTGCATTCATTATTGTAATGTTCTCTGTATTCATTGGTGTAATGTCTCTGCATTCATTATTGTAATGTTCTCTGTATTCATTGGTGTAATGTCTCTGCATTCATTAATGTAATATTCTTTGTATTCATTAATGTAATATTCTCTGTATTCAATTATTAAATGTTTTCCGTATTCATTAATGTAATGTTCTTTGCATTCATTATTGTAATGTTCTCAGTATTCATTAGTGTAATGTTCTCTGTATTCATTAATGTAATGTTCTCTATATTCATTAATGTAATGTCCTTTGTATTCATTAATGTGATATTCACTGTATTCATTAATGTAATGTTCTCTGTATTTATTATGTAATGTTCTTTGTATTCATTAGTCTAATACTATTGTCTGCATTCCTTAATGTAATGTTCTCTCTATTCAATAATCTAATGCTCTCTGTATTCATTAATGAAATGTTGTTCTCTGTTTCAGAAAGCCTACCACAGGGGGTATGTTATTTTTTCAGTCATGATTTTCATCTTGTATTTATGCAGTGTATAGGAACATTATATGTTAAAATCATAGCAGGTTAAAGGTCAAAAACGTTATTATAATTAGTATCTAAGCGCTTTTCCTTTTTAACTTGAAATTAATACTAATTTATTATTAGTCACACTAGATCTAACTGATCTGTTATAAAACTAAAATGAGGTTGTGAACATATATTTCATTTTTACCGCTTTTGTATAAGGTGCTATACATTTTCGCAGAAGTTTATTTCCAAAATTACATCTACATGATATAATTATGAAATCAAAAAACACCAATTAATGTTAATTTCCTCTCTATTTTTGGAAGCGTCATACCCCTTCGAACAGCTATAGCCATCTATGGTAAACTGTGTACAAAATACTTTAATTTCATCAGGTTTTATCTGCATCAGATAGGACATTTCAAAGAAATATTAGTTTGTGTTTTAATAAGATTTGTTTTTGCATTTAATGAACATGTCTGTTCAGTTTTATCTAAAACAAACTATGACGTTATTCAGCCATCTGTAACTGTTTATAAAAATGAACTTTAATCAAATTTGTTGATGAAATAACAATTTATTATTTACCTTTCTAATTCTATCGGTCTAAATGAACGGTAAATATTAACTCTATTTCATTTCCAAATGAAAAACATTTACTGCTGGGCGGTGGCAAAAAGGGCCAGTTTGCATTTCGTAAGGTGCATGATCTTTTGCAGTACGTGTCGTTATAGTTTCACGTGTCGTTTGTCGTAAGTCATCATATGCGTGCACCTACATTCAATGTGTTGGCAACGTCGCTGTTCCAATAATGGCATTGGCTCTGCGGTCTTAATGCAATCCATGTAACCTTCTTTTCAAATATCAATATGGCAAAAGAACACAATAGTATCATCTGAAACAGTTATGAAATATAATGTTAATATTGAAAGCACAGTATTGAGTTATCATCGGTTGATGAATAACGTTCCGGCAATTCAGAAAGTAGTTTAGTATATTACGTACGAGAACCAAGTTCTACGGAAAGCATCGATCGATGAATCGGTAGTGATATTACTTTGCACTAGGATAATATAAAACCTGCCATATGTGTATTACACTCCTGCATCCGTAAATCATGTGATAAAAGTATTTATTTTGCCATAACACGGGTAACTGTTAACTACAGAGATTATATTTAGTCTCAAAATCAATATTTTAACCAATAAACTAAATGGCAATTTTTCTTATATTATATGATATATATATATACATTAACTATTACTACTAAATAGTATATTAAATCTTTTTCAGGGAAGCTCATCTGTGACTTCATCGTTCTTGACCGTTGCCATGACAATAGCAGCTGTCGCGTATGCCAGATATAATTAAAACATCTTACAGAAGAGACGACACATATTTAACCTGTGTAATAAGACTGAAAAAACCATTGGTTTTGTTTTTGTTTTCTTGCTTCTGGTTAATGAACGTCACCATGTAATTATAATGATATTTAACATGAGAGGAGACCGCTTCAATTTTATGTTATGGTGTTCGCAATTATCTTAACAGTTCCGTCTCATGTTTCCAAGTGCGTTACTCACATTTATAAATAAAATAAACTGTGTTGTATTCAGTCGTGGTTAGTTTTAGCCGATTAAACTCAAAATCGTATATAGAATGCGCTCCATGCTGCAATCCATTATGATTCTTGAGAAAAATGACGCTGGCTCGGTGACTCTGTTTATACCAGAGTTCCGTGTTTTCATAGGCTTACAAGTAATTTCTCGAATACTTCATCTCTTTTAATGGTATCTAATGTCATACCAAACTTCTTATCATTATATTTTTTTTGTATGAACCAGTATATTAAGTATAGTTAAAACAACAAAAAATCGAATCGAAAAACCTAAGCGACCTGCTGGAGGTTTGTGGTCTGTTTTATTAAGATCTTACCTAGTAAACACTGGGACACCTAAGTCGCACATGCTTGGTACTCGTTCTACCCAGATGGACGTTGAGCGTGATTTGTCTAAGTTATAACAAATTGTTTCACTATCAAATTAAAATAAATAGGTTTAAAACCCTCGGTGTTCGACTTAAGTTTGGACCAACCAATGACTATGGCATCTTTATAGACAATTTGTTTTCAAATGAAGCCTTCTCGGGTTTGGATATTTTCTATCCAAGGGAGCATTTTTCATCTGCACGCTAAGCAGATCACGGTGCTATATGTAGAGCGCTGGACTGCATTTCACAAAATATCTTGACAATTCTTCATTGTTCAAATTTGTATCGATGTTTAAAATGGGTTCACTTCCAGAATATATATCATCATTTTTAGCATTATTTGTGTCAAATTTGGGTTAATTTGGATGAATAATGAAAAAAATATTTGTAATTGTTGGTTAACGTTTACGACGATAAATGTCGTTAGATTTTTTGTGAAATGCACTCCTGGACTTGATAGCAAACACATGTATGCCTTTTAACGAAATAAGTTATACACATATCAATATAATCTAGAAGGGCAAACATTAGGTGCAGCCCAAGATGAGAAGGAAGTAATATTGCACCGGTTATCATGTTGAAGAAGTCTATTTTGTGATTTAAAATACTGGACATACATGTATATCTATAATGTTTGTTTATAAAATGTCGGTCCCATTTTTATAAAAAAAATCCGTGAATTGAAATTTGGAAAATTACAACTGAATAGCATCAAATGCACATCTTTTACTAACTATATATAAAAACTACCATGTGCTTATTTGTTAATGACTATAGATGCTTTTGTGCAACATTTCAGTCTCAGTCATGTGTCATTTGTCATTAAATGCTGTGAAACCATAAATAATATATTTTAATAAAACAGATACGGACGATTGTTGTTTTGATATTGCATTTTTTTTAAAAAAATTTAAGTCCCTTTCCATAAAAAATAATACCTCTCCAAAACCTACTGTGTCGACAGTTATTTCTCCTTTGAATACCTTGTGATCATCTCTAAGCAACGGTTCCTGTGTAACTGTGTACGCTTGCACTTTCTTTTAATTTCCGTCGACAGACATGATTAAACACATTCAATTCCTCGCAATCAGCTGGGCGGGAATTGATTGATTGGTTATGCTATCGAGTGCTAACAGATGATCAGTTAACCTAACAACTTTACCCTGGGTTCCTGAAAGGTTAACCAGAACTCGAGCACACCCATCTCCGCAAGTAACTGATAACTTTCCCACTTGTATCAGCGATGAGAGACGAATGATCATGAGACACAATGCCGTACATCAATCATCACGGAGACTATTTCCGGGCGGGAATTCGAACTCAAGGCCCCTGGATTGATAGTCAGACGCGCTGCCGACTGAGTTTTTTTTATAACCTCGAAACACACAATTAAACATCTTAATTAATAACAAAATTACAGAAGTCTTATGAAGATATAATGACTGATTGGAATGATTTACACCATGCATTTTATTTATATCATCATGCTATATAGGCGCATGATGTTCATCGCCTAATTTTGAAAAAAAAAGTCTTTGATTTTGTCTCTTTGAGTTTTACATATTACACCACTATTGAATATCTCATAGGGCTCCATTGTAACTTCTATGTCGAAAACACAGTGAAAAAACAAAATCTGCAGCATGTGTCAAGGCTTAAATTATTCACTGATTCAAGATATGCAATTATAAAGGAATAAAATCATACTTGGATTAGTTTTATTTTAAATTAAATACGTTTGTGATACCTATCAATTTCCGGTGTAATGTTTTGTCAATTATTCGCCCACGATGTGGTTCGGATCAACCATTCTGAAATGACACAGAATTGCCTAGAAAATGGTATCAGCGTAAACTTTTCAGTGATGATTTCTAAAAAAACTTACTATTAACACATGATAGAAAAAAAAATAAATCACTACAATACAAAGCCCTGAAAAAAAGAAGAAAAAGAGAACTAAAGTTTTTTTTCTACCTCCTTAATATGTAGGTCCAAAGTACTCAAGGGAGATAATAGTGGTGTGAGTCCTTTATGTTTAAATTATTATTTTCAAGTTTAAACCTGGATATAAGTGCAAAATTAGTTGTTAACCGAATGGGTAAACTTTCTATTTCTTTAATATAGGGAACGGCTGTCGTAAAGGCGATTCACTGTCGCCATATATATTTATATCATGCGCCGAAATACTAGCCACACGCATTCGAAATACTTGATCTATAAAAGATATTTCAATTGATAATCAATAAAAATTATTTTTTTCTCAATATGCCGAATATACATTAATAGTCTTGGATGGATCAGAGTTATTATTTAATGTTTCTCTTCTAAAACTATCTACGTTTGCAGAATATTCTGGTCTAAATATTAATTTTGATAGGACACAGGTGCTATGAATGGGGAGGGGACAATACAGTACAGAGATTATAAAGATAAAATGGGCCTGTTTTGAAGAAAGAATATACTTTGAAGCTGTTTGGACTATTTGTTCACGTTGACCTATGTAAAATTATTCATTTGAATTATAAAGACAATATATATATATAAAGACAATTTTATCAAAATCTGGAAGATAAGACACCTAACTACGTTAAAAACTAGTTATTTAATCTTTACCCCTTTCCAGATCAAAGCAGAGGCTCGTCCTGTTGTTTTTCTAAGCCTCTCCTGAGAAAGTTGATAACATCAGACACTGACATGGTATTCTCTATTGATGAGCTGCTTAATAAAAATAATGAAGCAAAAACTTCAAAAAATAAATGGGAAGGGCTACACAACATTGAAGACGATACATGGAAAGAGATGTATATTATCAATTACAATGGTTCCAAGTGAGAATTAACCATAAAGTCTTAAGCCAACTGAAGTATATTTATATAAAATTCAAGATAAAGGAAGTCTCTTTTGTTGTTCATGTCAACAGGACGAGACAATTACTCAATCTGGGGACCTGTCCAGGAACAAAAAATAACGTCTACTCTGCTGTCGATACCCTGTATATTCATTTTTTTTTATATTGAAAAAAAATTATTGTGAGGCTGACGTGTTCGTCTTACTCCAAATTAAGTATCATATCTCCACTTATGTACGCATTTAATTAAATATTTTTCTCTAAAAGGCCCAAATACTCAAAAGTTCCTAAGCCTTGGTCAGTATGTTAGAAAAGATAATGTAATATAATTTTCGTTTAGATTAATAAAAAGTATAGCATATACTAAACCCACAAAGAAACGTGTATATTTGTTTCTTTGATTCATTACCTTCTCTCATTAAAATATATCAGGCCTAAAAAAGCATACATGAAAGCTCATTTATTTTTTTCGCTTTTAATCAAGGACATAAAGATGCGTAAGAAAAAACCAAAATATGAATATATATGTAATTGGTATATCGGTTGTGAAAGTATATAGATAAATGTACTAAATTTACTAAAATTGAGAGTGTTGTGTGTAAGTAATTGATTTACATGTTGACATTGTAAAGTGTGCGATGGGGAGTTCATCCTCGACCCACAACACACTCGTTGACGGGGAGAATATATGAGTTACCATTTGGTAGATGAATAAAATCGCCTTTTCCGGAGTACAACTTCAAAACCGTTCAATGTTATTTCACGAAACTTTATACACATGTCAACCTAAAAGTCTAGTACTGCCTTTTACTTTAAGGGAGCTTTTTAATTTCAATAATTATGCTGTTAGCATGGAAATAATTAGTCAAAATTACGAAATCTTCTAGTAGTCTAGTAATGTTTTTGCTGCAAGGAACCCAAACATCGAAGTAAAATAACCCATTGCAGGGAATATTGACACAGAAGACTTCTTCGTCTTCTTGTTTTATCTAAACAGTTAGACAATTTTGAGTTTTCATCGTGCGAAGAAAATCATTAGTCTAGTTTGATGTTGTCGAAAAGCCCGACATATTTGCGTTGAATTTGCCCACTAAAATTATCTTTTTGTGATATTTCCAAAGGTATTCAATCGACTTTGAAAAATATTGTTGTTTTTTTTCGATTAACCACCAAAATTGACCCTTTATTTATGTTTTACTCGAAAATGTTTGTTCCTAAAAACAAACCTTTGGCTGAAACAATCTATCTGAAAGTTAGTTAATGACATTAATCCTAACAAAATGAAAATGTCACATTAGTAGTTTAAGCTTTTCCAAATGGTAACACTTATTAAAGTAAGAGGGGTTATACAATGTTCGAGGGCAAATTTAATAAATTCTATATGTATGCAAGCACATCGTCTTATTTTGCACAACTTCAGTATGGGTGTAATTGTTATCGATATTCAGTATTTGTTCACATAGTAATAATGTTATGGTATGCATAGCACCATGCATTTATGGTAAGTGCCGCAGCTCAAAGTGGTGAACAATTTGAAAGGTAAATATGCCAAAAAAAAAACACACGTTTTCCTGTAAAGCGTGCGGTAAATCATGTATTATAGAGGACACACCATCAATGTCTGCACACGTCATTTCAGTTATATCGTTGAGCACAAGTGTGTATATTTCTAATAAACTTACATTGAAAATATAAACGAGTTCACAAGTAAAAATGGGGTCTCAAGAAAAGGTGAAACAACGAGCGGCAATGGAGTTTTGTGTCAATATTAACAAAACATCCATCGATAAATCTGCTTAGTAAAACTCCGAGGAAGTAATCCGTAGTGCGTTCTGTTGTCTACAAATGACACAAATGGTACAGTAAGGAGCGGTAAACAATATTGGACGATAACAGGTGAAGTCGTCCTGTGTCAAAGTTGCGCAAAAGTCACGTCAACGTGATAAAAGATGCCTCAACAAGGATCGCCGTAATACAATTCATGATATACTAGTATGCTGCGAACTAAGTATAGGTTACGGTAAAGTGCACATGGTAATTAAGGATGAATTACATGTAAGCTTACTGGGTTCCGCGATTGCTAAAAGAGTATGAGAGGAGCGGCGAGTAAAAGTAAGAAAATTACTTGAGAAATAAATTGACGTCGGTACGTCGTAACGTTTATGTGACCTGCGTCGGATGGCCGCACATGTCATGTTTGAATATATATTTGCTTCATATTTCGAATAAAAGTTGCAGTTATACTAAATACAATACATGTAAAACTTCAAATTAATCCGGCATTTTCATTTTATGGGATATGCCCATGAACTTTTGGATAACGCCTCGTACATGTTATGATTGCTCTTTATAAGTTAATTATCTTGCTGCGACATTAAAATAATGAATTGATAACAATTCGGTCAGTTTATAGATACTATGATATGGTTTATCGGTCAATTATTACATGAACTTGTGAAATACTCTATGTCTGTTTGATTTATCTGGCTATTCGGTTATCTCTCTATCGTCCGTCCGTTATTTAGTTGTCGGAATACCTCCCTATATCGAATCAAATGAAATAAAATCAAGTTTATCTACAGTAAATAAAGGCCATCGGCCTATAATACACAGCAATACATTTGAACATACATGTACAATGTCATTTGAGAATGAGTAGTGTCAGGCATATTATAATTGTACAGGTTCTACATCAATATTTGTTTCTGAATTGTACATTATGTTGTATTCATATATTGCAATCTTTTTAATTTCATAATCATTATAAGTGTACATTAATAGGAAGAAATGATATAAGGTTTTTCCCAGATGAGTACCAGTTATATAGATATTGTGCGGGAATAGTGTTATATTGAGGACACTCAAAGAAAACGTGATATTCACATTCTAAAATAGATATATTCAGATTAGATAAACAAAAGAGACAACATCTGTGTTCTCTTGGAATATTAGCGTGTCGTCCAATTTTGACATGAAGTCTGTGGCTTGAACAACCTATGTCTATTTTAAGGAAAAAAATAGTGGTTTGAGTCCTAAATACGATAAATGTAACAGACACGTTTCTTAAAAGAACTGAAACGTCGGCTGGGTGACATGAGAATACTTAATTTATGAGTGAGATATATTTTCTTGCCTTTTCCAGTATTAAATTGAACTGAGTGCTATTGCATCGTTCAAGACATTGAAATGTAGGCAAAACAACAAAGATTTATTAACAAATTCTTAGACAACACCAACAAGTATCATTGCGAAAACAGTTTCGGGTAGAATAGTGACCCAAACACATACACACAGAACACAAACGGAGTCAGTGGGTTGAATTTTTGCTCAAGACTAGTTATGCACGGCGTTATCGTCTGCTTCCGTATGATGTAACTTGAGTGAGTCCAAACACAACTTGCCACTGACAGGGCTGTTAGAAGAGACGCAGCTTAGGTTTCTGTTTTTGCTCAAGTGCAACAACATTGTATACGGTGATATCCATCTCAGACTATTACATGGACACACCACACAAGTGCAAACGGTGATATCCACCACAGACAATCTACACAGACACAACACACACGCGTACACGGTGACCACGTACCATCTACACAGACACAACACACACGCGTACACGGTGACCACGTACCATCTACACAGACACAACACACACGCGTACACGGTGACCACATACCATCTACACAGACACAACACACAACTGTACACGGTGACCACATACCATCTACACAGACACACCACACACGCGTACACGGTGACAACAGACCATCAACACAGACACAACACACACGCGTACACGGTGACCACATACCATCTACACAGACATACCACACAACTGTACACGGTGACCACATGCCATCTACACAGACACACATCACAAGTGTACACGGTGACCACATACCATCTACACAGACATACCACACAACTGTACACGGTGACAACATGCCATCTACACAGACACACCATACAACTGTACACGGTGACCACATGCCATCTACACAGACACAACACACACGCGTACACGGTGACCACATACCATCTACACAGACATACCACACAACTGTACACGGTGACAACATGCCATCTACACAGACAAACATCACACGTGTACACGGTAATCGCAGACCATCCACACAAACACATCACACAAGTGTACACGGTGACCACATACCATCTACACATACACGACACATAAGTGTACACAGTGACCACAGACCATCTACACAGACACACCACACAATTGTTCATGGTTATCACATACCATCTACACAGACAAACAACACAAGTGTACACGGTAACCACAAACAATCTACACAGACATAACACACTATTGTACACGGTGAACACATACGATCTACACAGACACAACACACAAGTATACGCGGTGACCACAGACCATCTACAAAGACACACCACACAAGTATACGCGGTGACCACAGACCATCTACACAGACACACCACTCAAGTATACGCGGTGACCACAGACCATCTACAGACGCACCACACAATTGTACACGGTGAACACATACGATCTACACAGACACAACACACAAGTATACGCGGTGACCACAGACCATCTACAAAGACACACCACACAAGTATACGCGGTGACCACAGACCATCTACAAAGACACACCACACAAGTATACGCGGTGACCACAGACCATCTACACAGACACACCACACAAGTATACGCGGTGACCACAGACCATCTACAGACGCACCACACAGTTGTGCACGGTGACCACATATCATCTACTGGCGCACCACATAGCTGTACACGGGGACCATATTCGATCTTCACAGACACACCACACAATTGTACACGGTGACCACAGACAATCTACAGACGCACCACACAGCTGTACACGGTGACCACATACCATATACTGACGCACCACACAGCTGTACACGGTGACCACATATCATCTACTGACGCACCAAACAACTGTACAACGGTGACCACATACCATCTTCACCGACAAACCTCACAATTGTACACGGTGAACACATACGATCTACACAGACACACCACACAAGTATACGCGGTGACCACAGACCATCTACACAGACACACCACACAAGTATACGCGGTGACCACAGACCATCTACAGAGGCACCACACAGCTGTACACAGTGACCACATACCATCTACTGACGCATAACACTGCTGTACACGGTGAACACATACCATCTTCACAGACACACCACACAACTGTACACGGTGACCACAGGCAATCTACGGACGCACCACGCAGCTGTGCACGGTGACCACAAACCATCTACTGACGCACCACACAGCTGTACAAGGTGACCACATACCATCTACTGACGCACCACACAACTGTACACGGTGACCACATACCATCTTCACAGACAAACCACACAATTGTACACGGTGACCACATCCCATCTACAGACACACCACACAACTGTACACGGTGACCACATACCATCTACACAGACAAACCACACAATTGTACACGGTGACCACATACCATCTACACAGACACACCACACAAGTGTACACGGTGACCACACACCATCTACACAGACAAACCACACAATTTTACACGGTGACATCCACCACAGACCATCTACCCAGACACACCATGCAAGTGTACACGGTGACCACATACCATCTACACAGACACACCACACAACTGTACACGGTGACCACATACCATCTACACAGACAAACCACACAATTGTACACGGTAACCACATACCATCTACACAGACACACCACACAAGTGTACACGGTGACCACACACCATCTACACAGACAAACCACACAATTTTACACGGTGACATCCACCACAGACCATCTACCCAGACAAACCACACAGCTGTACACGGTGACCACATCCCATCTACAGACACACCACACAACTGTACACGGTGACCACATACCATCTACAGACACACCACACAACTGTACACGGTGACCATATACCATCTACACAGACACACCATGCAAGTGTACACGGTGACCACATACCATCTACACAGACACACCACACAAGTGTACACGGTGACCACAGACCATCTACACAGACAAACCACACAATTTTACACGGTGACATCCATCACAGACAACCTACCCAGACACACCATGCAAGTGTACACGGTGACCACAGACCCACTACAGACACACTACAATACATACGTTTCACAAAAGTCCACACTCTAAAGTGCCAATTTCACACGGGACATTTGAATACCACATACGGGACATTTGAATTCCACACACGGGACATTTGAATTCCACCCGCAAATTTTGGCTGACGGACTTTAAACCATAGAAGGAGTAAAACGAAATAAAAACATTTCTTAAATAGAAACCGTAGTAACTTGTCATAAACACAACAAGCATTTTAGTAAAAAAAAATGCTTATATGATAACTATTAATATTATCAATTCTTCTTTAAAAGTAAAAATGTGTTTTAACAGAGTTTCCTTTTATTAACTTTAAATACAATCATATTTCACAAATATTTTTAAAAGATGTGTAGTTACATGTATATAATGTGTCACACTATTTTAAGGGGCGGTGTACAAGGCAAGACGTGGATCAAATAACCAATTATACAGTGTCGAGATCATTTCAATATTGATAGAACCCATACAGGTAAGAAGCGACAAACATTTACTTTTCTGAAATATCACAAACCCAAACCATCTTACATCTTCACTGCCATTTAAGGATTAACGAGAGATAATGCAGAGATTTCCGCGGACAAATCGTTGCCAATCTTACTTAAATTGTTTGTACGTCTTCTCGATTATTGACATAAACAGCGATTAGTGAGAAGAGGAAACTCGTCATTTACCGATATTCTGTACTACATTTTGTGTAAATCAATAACACGGTGGTACAACGTACACCGGATATTGTCCTAAAGTGATAAGATTATTTTTTCTAAAATTCAAAATGATTGTTGTCATTAAGTCAAGTTCTAACTCTATTATCTACTGTTTTCTCATCGTCGGATACCATGCGTAATCCATTTCGGTGCGCTCCATTAGACGATAAGACGTTAACGTTAGCTGTATTTTTTCTGTTCTGTTCAAATAAAACGACGGGTCATGGATGGAGAGTATTGGAATTGGCACCCGTGGATATCCAACGATGCTGTTTTCTTTGACTAAAACGTAAATAATGTATGTGATAAAAAAGTAACTGAGGTATAAATGCTCTACAACACATCAAATGTCTCAAAACTATGCTGAAATAATGAAAATTGCAATTCACTGGCAAACTTGCCATGTTGTGAAATTTCTGAATCTTCAGTCTTATCTAGTAAGACATATAGAACAAGTAACCACATTTCATGATTGTATGCAATCAAATGGCCTAGGAATATGACTTAAAAGAAAATAAGTGATGTAAAGGATATTGCGGTTATCTGTACTGGGTATTGATCTGTAACATACTTTACTGTACTGTGAATTGATTCAATGATAAATATGTTTTTCCAATATTACGGATAAAAAGCATTAAATTCGATTGAAATAATGCAAAACATTTATGTAGTCACAATTGCATGGGTATATAACGTTTTTAGAAGATGTGAACTTCCCACTCTAAGGCTAACTTCCCTGTGTTCCTGTCAATTCAGCAGTTAACTATCGCACTTCACACACAGTTATTTGCTAGACCCTAAACGCCACCACTATTATAATTATGCAGTGTCTACAATGTCCATCAACACTGTTGTTTAAGTCTACACTAAAACCCGGCACTAAAAGACCGTCTCTATAGTAAAATTCGAATTTTCTCTTTTGTTTAATGATCATTTTGTTTAATAATAATATTGCCGCCCCTATATTCAGTATTAGGACCGCTTGTACGACAACGGATAAGTGTATTTTCTTTTTATATAAATCCTGAAATTGGACCACCAGTTGTTCCTGTCATTCTTTTTCACTTATCTTTTTTTCATGTGAAGGCTATCAACACGTCATTAGGCGTTTGTAAAGTGTGTACAAGGGAGTCTTTGTTGATTTGGTGTTAATTATTATTCAGCATCTCGGTTACATCAATGTCATTTTGTTTGCCCCATGTGAGAAATAGATAATAAATATTAAATATGTTTCGTGTGTGCAATGCATTTGTGCAAGAAGAATTCATTTATTCTGATAATTAACACTAATCAATTATACAATATAGTTGCATTATCTATTCATTGAAAGAGGTGTTGTTTTGAATTTCATCTTTAAAGTTATATTTTATATAATTGTATATTTCCGCAAGAATTTAGTCACTGTTAATGGAGAAAATGAGGATGAATATAATGATCATGATTGTGATACTGCTGATGATGATAATGATGATGCTGAAGTCAATGTTTAAAATGAAGATAATGATAATGAAATCGACAGCAATAATGTTGTTATCGTTGTTGTTGTACTTGTACATGTACTCTCAATAGTCTTAATTAATATTGAAGTCGATAAATCCAAATCGAAGAGCTCTATGCGGGATTATGGGGCATATTGACGAATAGAGCTTCCCGCCGCATGGAGGTCTATGCGGTCTCACAATGCAGGTCGTACCTTTGGTGTCCCGAAGAAAGAATATCAGGATCAACACTTTAAAGGTAAATGCAGGCGCCTATAGAATACGTTTGAGCCTGCAACTGGAGTATGTACATTCTGTTCATGGTTCAACCGGCATGTTTCGCCAGAAATACAGAAATTCAGCAAATACGATAACTTCAAAGAGACGGTTTTACACTCAATTTCAATAGATCAAAAGCACAAAAACCGCGCCCTGAAGGAAACACTGTTAATTTATATACATTTAGGTGAACTTCTAATGAAATATGGTGAATTAGTACCATTTTCTTATAATATTATTATGAACAGACTAATATATTAATTAGTACTTTGTATATATCCAGCCAAAGGCGGCGAATTCGAATATACGGCTTCTTAAAGACAGCATTCTGCTCTGGTTGTAGGAAACAGACACGAGGACGATGCATAATTATATGCTATGAGCTAACTTCACAATCGAACTAAAATAAATGAGTACAACATAATAATAATGGTATCGCAATAGTATCTTAAAATATTATGAATCTATCTTCAATGTCAAAATTTCAGAAATAGCCCCCAATATTTAAACTAATAAAATTAATATTCAATTTGTATTAAAACAAAACGTATTAAATATGGCGGATACAAGTTGTTAATTGTAAGTTTTTAATAAATCAGAAACCAGACATCCAAACTTATCTTCTGCGATAGTCTAAACGTAACAAGCGGACATATTTGGGCATAACTGAAATACAATATGATTACAAGGACCGAGAAATGCAGAATGATGGGACACTTAACACAATTTGTCACATTTTTAAAATCCCAATCCTAAGTATGTAGCGAATTCCCAGTACAACTTTCGTCAGAACAATTACAATACCCAGTACATCAGTGATTTTCGTTTACGTCCTATTTCTCAGTCGTTTCATTAAATATAAAATATGGCTTACATATTCTATGCGGAGTCTTACTAAAATATCTGTCGATTCAGAATTTTGATAACATAGTAATAATAACATTTTTAGTAAAATATGCACATACCTTCCATTTATTAAATGATAAGGTTGACAGTGAATTGCAATTTTCATCATTTGAGCATAGTTTAGTCATTTCAAGCGTTGTAGAACATTTACACATCGATTTCTTATTAATCACATAAATCATCTATGTTATTATCACAAATTTTTTTTTAGATAATTTGGTTTGTACTTATATGACAAAAAGCATTTGCAATTTTTAGAAAAATGTGTAGGACAATATTCGGTGTACGTTGTACCGCCGTGAATAAGGACCGCTTTAAAATGTATCTTCTAGTTGATTTGAATTCATTTAACCAATAATTCTATTAACTTATTGATGAAGATGTCAACAGTGTTCCAATGCATTCCATAAACTAACAATTAAAACATAGCTATTATGCTTTATTTTAATTTATTAGCACATGCTTTTCATTTCATAGTTTTAAAGTCGGTAACACCATCTCACCTGGTAGCATTTTGTATGTTACATGTCATCTGCTATGTTCTATATGTGTGTTAGGTAGTAGCACATCATCTCATCTTGCAGTATATTGTACATACCTCGTCGTCTGCTATATACTATGTGTGTTTGGTAGTAGCACGTCATCTTACCTGGTAGTTTATTGTACATACCATGTCGTCTGTTACGAACCATATGTGAATCCGGTCGTATCGCACTTTCACACCTGGTAGTTTATTGCATGTTGCATGGCGTCTGCTATGTACTATGTGTGTAATAGCTAGTAGCACACCATCTCATCCGGTAATATATAAGTTACTGTTTTACTATTTAACCTTAATTTTTAACCTCATTTGACAACCAATGAAATAGCTTCAATTTTCAAAATTGTGTTGCTTTTATTTGTTAAAACAGTATACAAATAATTTAATTATTATTACCGCCAGGCGGCCGCTGTTAACAAGATTCTGCGGGACTATATTAAAAAGACGAAGCTAAAACGAAAGCTGCTACTTCACAGATTTTTGATAATTTACGCCAGGTGTCAAAATATACGATAGGCAGCCTTAGGTGATAATCAGTGGTATACAATGATAAAACCAAAAAATGAACAAGACAAATTGCATTGATCCTCAAAGTCGGCATTTTTTTCCCGACAACGAATGACATGCTCTTTGTTTAGCATTTAAATAATTCCATACAATCATGGCATATGGTGCTATATGGTATTGTTATAACCTTAGAATGCACCAAACAAGATTAAAGTAAACATTTAAAGAAAAAGGAAAAACAACATTTTTTTTATTTCCTAAACTTTAATCGTCCAGAGAAATTGTTAACTGCATTTTCAATATTAACAATAGACCTATAAAATATAATTCCTTGAAAAATGTTCGTAATTCATCAAAAAGCTTACATATAAATATCATCTTTAAAAAGGTTCAGGTAAGTCTTACAATGCAGGACTCACACAACTATTATCTGAAATGAAGGAGGTAGAAATAAACTTTAGTTTTCATTTCCTTCTTTTTTCATTAAAAATTTGATGTTGATACCAGATTTCTAGTCAATTTGATGTAATTTTAGAATTGTAGGATTGAACCGCATTATGGGCGAATAGTTGACATACAATTTCTCTGGAAATTGATAGGTATCACAAAACCACTTACTTTTTTTTAAAAACCTGGTCAATGTTTCCTTTCTTTCCTTTATAATTGCAGATTTTGAACCTGTGAAGAATTTGAGCCCGGACACATGCTTCAAATTTTTTCACTGAGTTTTGGACATAAGTGTTGCAATGGAGCACTATGGGAAATGTAATAGTGGTGTGAGACGTAAAGTAGATGTTCTATATTAAGGTATTCCATCCATAATGCTCAATGGCACACCTGGTAATATAGTGTATGTTACATGTCGTCTGCTATGTAATGTTTTTGTTAAGTACTAGCACACTATCTCACCTGTTAATAGTTGTATGTTACCTATCGTCAGCTATGTACTGTTTGTGTTAGATAGTAGCACACCATCTCACCTGTTAATAGTTTTATGTTATATGTCGTCAGCTATGTACTGTTTGTGTTAGATAGTAGCACACCATCTCACCTGTTAATAGTTTTATGTTATATGTCGTCAGCTATGTACTGTTTGTGTTAGATAGTAGCATACCATCTCACCTGTTAATGGTTGTATGTTACCTGTCGTCAGCTATGTACTGTTTGTGTTAGATAGTAGCACACCATCTCACCTGTTAATAGTTTTATGTTATATGTCGTCAGCTATATACTGTTTGTGTTAGATAGTAGCATACCATCTCACCTGTTAATGGTTGTATGTTACCTGTCGTCAGCTATGTACTGTTTGTTTTAGATAGTAGCACATCATCTTAACTGTTAATAGTTGTATGTTACCTGTCGTCAGCTATGTACTGTTTGTGTTAGATAGTAGCACACCATCTCACCTGTTAATAGTTGTATGTTACATGTCGTCAGCTATGTACTGTTTGTGTTAGATAGTAGCACATAATCTCACCTGTTTATAGTTGTATGTTACCTGTCGTCAGCTATATACTGTTTGTGTTAGATAGTAGCATACCATCTCACCTGTTAATGGTTGTATGTTACCTGTCGTCAGCTATGTACTGTTTGTTTTAGATAGTAGCACATCATCTTAACTGTTAATAGTTGTATGTTACCTGTCGTCAGCTATGTACTGTTTGTGTTAGATAGTAGCATACCATCTCACCTGTTAATGGTTGTATGTTACCTGTCGTCAGCTATGTACTGTTTGTTTTAGATAGTAGCACATCATCTTACCTGTTAATAGTTGTATGTTATATGTCGTCAGCTATGTACTGTTTGTGTTAGATGGTAGCACACCATCTTACCTGTTAATGTATGTTACATGTCGTCTGCTATGTAATGTGTATGTTAAGAAATAGCACACCATCTCACCTGTTAATAGTTGTATGTTACATGTCGTCAGCCATGTACTGTTTGTGTTAGATAGTAGCACACCATCTCACCTGGTAATATAGTGTATGTTACAGGTCCTCTGCAATGAAATGTGTTAAGAAATAGCACCTGGTAATAGTTATATGTTACCTATCGTCAGCTATGTAATGCCTATGTTAAGTAATTGCACACCGTCTCACCGGGAAATAGTTGTAAATTACATGTCGTCTGCTATGTCATGTGTATGTTAAGTATTAGCACATCATCTCATCTGGTAGTATGTTGTATGTTACATGTATTCTGCTATGTACTATGTTTGTTAGGTAGTAACGCACCATCTCATCTGGTAGTATGTAGTATGTTTATTTCGTCTGCTATGTACTATGTGTGTTAGGTAGTAACGCAACATCTCATCACCTGGTAGTATATTGTATGTTACATGTCGTCTGCTATATAATGTATGAGATTGTAGCGCATCATCTCACTTGGTAGTATAGTATATGTTACATGTCGTAAGCTATGTATTGTATGTGTATGGTAGTAGCGCACCATCTCACTTCGTAGTATATTGTATGTTACATGTCGTCTGCTATGTAATGCGTGTATAATAGGTTGCAGCGTACCATCTCATCTGATATATGGTAGATTACATGTCGTCTGTTATGTTTTATATGTGTTAGGTAGTAGTGTACACTCTCACCTGGTACTATATTGTATGTTAGATGTCGAGTTCTAGGAATTATATGTGTTGGGGTAGCAGCGCACCGTCTCACCTGTTTCCATATTGTATGTTACATATCGTCTGCTATGGACTATGTTTTTAGGTAGTAGCGCATCATCTCATCTTGTAGTATATTGTATGTTACATGTCATCTGCTCGGTACAATGTCTGCTAGGTAGTAGCACACCATCTCAACACCTGGCAGTATATTGCATGTTACATGTCATCTGCTATGTTCTATGTTTGTTATGTAGTAGTACACTGTCTCAATTGATAGTATATTGTATGATACATGTCGTCCGCTATGTTCTACGTGTGTTAGGTAGTAGCGCACCATCTCACCTGGTAGTATATTGTATGCAACATGTCATTTGCTATGTACTATGTGTGTTAGGTAGCGGCGCACCATCTCATCACCTGGTAGTATATTGTATGTTACATGTCGTCTGCTATGTTCTATATGTGTTATGAGGTAGCGCACCATCTCAATGTGCAGTATATTTTATGTAACATGTAGTCTGCTATGTACTCTGTTAGGTAGTAGCACACCATCTCAACTGGTAGAATATTGTATGTTACAGGTCGTCGGCTATGTACTGTGTGTTAGGTAGTAGCGCACCATCTCACTTGGTAGTATATTGTTTATAACATGTCGTCTGCTATGTAATATGTGTGTTAGAAAGTAGCGCACTATCCTACCTGGTAGTATATTGTATGTTACATGTAGTCTGATATGTACTATGTGTGTTAGGTAGTAGCGCACCATCTCATCACCTGGTAGTATATTGTATGTTTCATGTCGTCTGCTATGTACTGTGTGTAAGGTAGTAGCGCACCATCTCACCAGGTAGTATTTTGTATGTTACATTTCGTCTGCTATGTTTTATGTGTGTTAGCTAGTAACGCACCATTTCATCACCTGTTAGTATATTGTATGTTACATCTCGTCAGCTGTGTACAATGTGTTAGGTAGTAGCGCACCATTTCATCACCTGGTAGTATATTGTATGTCGTCTGCTTTGTTCTATTTGTGTTAGGTAGTATCGCACCATCCCACCTGGTAGTATATCGTATATTGTATGCCGTCTGCTATGTACTATGTGTCTTATGTAGTATCGCACCATCCCACCTGGAAGTATATTGTATGTTACATGTTGTCTGCTATTTTCTGTGTTTTAGGTAGTGGTGCACCATCCCTCCTGGTAGTATATTGTATGTTCCATGACATCTGCTATGTAATGTGTAGATATTTCTTAATTTAATTCTCACCATGGTAAATACACAGTATATACATTAAATAAAAACATTACATTCAACAATTAGTCATGCCATTCTATAAAGAATTATAAGAGACTATATTTACATGTAAAATATATCAATACATATTTTAAACCAATTTATTACAATTTATATCACTTGTTGTTTATATATGTGTGCATGTTTACTGATAACCTTACGAATAGCAAACATACTTGCAGAATAGCACATATAACACACCACGTTTTAACATATATATATACATCGTAAAAAAATGAGAGGCCGGTGCTTTTTTTGACATAGTGTCTAAAATCTTGTTAAAATTATGTAAGATTACGATGTGAGGAGGAAACGCGTCTGCTACTCAAAGCTTAAAAACTATTTTTTTAAAAAAAATGTAAAGTAATCGAACACCATCTCACCTGGTAATATATTGTATGTAAAATGTCGTTTTTTAGTGAAGACAATTTTGCATACTTTGATGTAAGTTGATTTTTGGATATTGATAGCTGATAAAAGGGTCCATTTTACTTCAAGAGCCAATAACGCCACCCTATCAACAGCGTGTCTATTAATATTTAAGCGTCAACATCAATACACACTGAGCACATACTTTTTTGTTTTTTCTTCAATCCCGTTAAGATAATGCTATATATAAAATATGAAAAATGGGTTTAGATGTTATTTCAACACAGAACAGGTTGTGATATGTCGAGGGTTAATAATGGATGAAGACTCAAGAATGAATCTGAGTAGAACCAGTATGTCCTTCTGCAAGTAAGTTTCTCAAATAATGTATTTAGACCTCATTGGTGTTTGGTGAAAGGTAAGTTGTCGTGAGACGGCATGGCCTTAGACCACTTGGCCACGCAGGACCCTAACTATGGAGAAGCACAAGGGTTGCCTCTTTGGAAATAGCTGTTTATTACATTACTTCAACATTTGAGATGGGTCACTCGGGTGATTATGACGGGACATTATATTATATATCTAATATTGTAAACATATTGAGAAAATCTTAAGTCTTATCTTAGAATCTGATTTAATGTCAGATTTTGTCATTTCTAAAAGCTACGTTTACCATTAATAATGTTGTTAAAAAAACACTTTATTTTCCACTTTTTAGCGTACAAGTCGCCAGTACTGATATCTCCGAGTAATAACTTAATTGCATAATTTACTCTTGAATTAGGCCCACTTTTTACGCCAGAAGTGTATTTTAAAATTGTCAATGTTATTTTACAACATTGTTCTTCATTTTGTCAGAATCAATTTGATTTTTCTCAAAATTAATGGGTATTGCATAAACATGTCACGGTGGCGTAATCCCGCACTTAATCCCGTTAACACTGCGAGACTTCTGCATATGCTCTTCAAGCAAAATTCCAAACTCGCTTGGCATTTTCCTGCAAGCACACAATCTGAAAAAGGCTAAAAATATCGGGGAATTAACAAGTTTACACGAAAAAAGTAACTAAATAAAATGACTGAATGGACTAATCGGTTTGTATTACACGCGCCTAGTGAAATGTACAAGCAAGCGGATTATGAAAGCTCTTGATACCCGTGATATGCCATAATCACTTATTGCAAGTGCATCTACGTATTAATGAGGCCCGGCTACGTTGCCATGCCATCTTGTGCAAGTATAGACGTCTGAACTGTTGAATAAGATGTGATTTGAACCAGAAATAATGTGAATATTGACCGAGGCTACAGATTATAAAGTATAGATACATGTATGTAATTTTTTACTCCCAAATAAGTAAAACAATATATTTTATCAACTGTACATTTTATACTTACGTCCATTTCTGTTTTTTTTTCTTTCATTAATTATACTTATTTACTAAGCTCAATTGTAAAGTAAGCTTAAAGCTTATTATGAGCCGCTCTCCGTTTCTGAGTTATGTTTTTCTAGAGGTCATCGGATCGAGCCTGAGAGTGAAACCGCGACCTCTGGTGGCGAGATCGACCAATACCTTACCTGTTGCACTACCAAGCCACTTAAGAATTTGAAAGTCAGTTCGTGTGAAACAATATGCAAAAGTTATACAATATACATTAATGATTTAATTGCTACTCCTAAGCTAATGTTAATCATCATTCTGTGTGAGATATAAGAAGGAGGAGCGATACAAGAAGTAGGACCGGGTTATCACAACAGCCCATACACAATCAATCTATATACTTATTTAATTGTACGGTAAACTATTATGTAAGATGTTGTGCTACCTAATATTTAAACTATACTGAACGGAACAGCTAACACGCCACCTGACATTGAAAGTACATGGCTTTTTATTATTTTTTTCAATACTTGAATAGGAAATAGCACTAAAGGTATATAAAATCAAAATAACACTACCCAATATATCTACAAAGATGTGGGAAATACAAAAGTGGCGGGTTAGCTGTTCCGTTCGGTATATAAAACCAGTGCATTGAAACGTCTAGCATTGAACACCGCCTCTTGAAATAATGTGATTAATGATAATAAAGGCTTTATACAAATATATATCACAACAGAGGTCAACGCCAGGGGGCAGTCAGTAGCAAAACCGCATATGGGTATGGTAATAACAGTAACACATCATGATACTACAGTGAGGCAATCCACCTAAAATATGACTAACGGAATGACACGTTGCAGCGAGCAAGTAAAGCTTGAGGTTGACAAAATTTGGTCCGGTCCCATTTTAAATAAATGAATAAATGAATAGGATTTTACAGCGTACCAACACATTATAGGTTATTTGACGCCAACAGGAAGAAGATTCCATGTTCACTCTACATGTACAAAAACAACAAATTAACATAGAGATTAAAAAAAAAATACATCAACAAATGAATTATGCCGAATGAACCTAGAACCTTGATACCTGCGGAACTGAAGAGTTTCAGCATATTCTATCGTATTACTCAATTTGTCGCTTCTTACGACATGCATAAGCCACAGTGATCCTATTCTTGCCATCATTCATGGCTCCCTGGAACCACACAGGGGTTGATAATTTAACCACAATAGTGAACATGACAAAAAATGATAAAATGAACATGACACCCATTCGGAGGATTCCTACCCCTCTGCAGAGATCGACAGTGATTCTATTCTAAGCCGGAACCACACGGGCTCCCATTTTAAGATACAGTAAAATCTGCAACACAAACGCAGGTTTGACTGTATATTGGAATAAAATATGTTTAAACTGAGTAAAGAATGACTAAAACATGGTTGAAAGTAAGAAAATATATGCCCGACAAGATACACGGCATTTAAACGACACAGACATATTTTATTCATAATGAAATCCAAGATCTTATATTTAGATTAAATGTAGTGTTTTGACCCCTATATAGTTTGTTTGAATGTAAAGTTTCGACCCCCAAATTTAAGGCCGTAATGTAGAGTTTGTGCCTTTTTTTCAAGTTTGCAGGGCACATCTGTACCTATTTTCAGGTCAAGTGCCAATGCCCCCCCCCCCCATCCCCACACACACCCTCTCCCGGGAGTTGAAAACGCATTGGAGCGTCCATGCACCATGTACGATCTACCCAATAACTCACGAATAATCAGTTAAACGTTCGCTCACGTTTGACGACAGGGCCTTGTTTGAAGATTATGAGTGAATTTGTAAACAAATCAAATCTTAACGAGCTTGTTTTCATTTTCACTTAAAGGCGAATGTTATATGATAGTAAAATACTCAAATGTAATTTATTCGTTTTATCACGGTTGACGATAGAAAAGGTAAATTGTTTCAAACATCTTTATTTACTAATAATTTGAACATATTTTTTTTTGTATATTTTGTATATTGTTTTCTGTGTTGTTTAGTTTCGAATGTAAACAATTTGGCTTATTAGTGACATATTAGAAAGAAACTTATAACATTATGAAATAAAATATTAACTGTGAGTATTTCGTATATTGTTAACAAATAGTGAACACGAGAGAGAGAGAGAGAGAGAGAGAGAGAGAGAGAGAGAGAGAGAGAGAGAGAGAGAGAAGAGAAGAGGAGAGAGAGAGAGAGAGAGAGAGAGAGAGAGAAAGAAATGACACATTTTAATAACAGGTGTAAAGATATTGTTCATTATGTATAAAAGCGTTCATTGCGTTCATTTGTTCTGAAAGTTCTGAAACCGTGATTGTGTTCGGTTTGTGATTCTGTGCGGTTCGTTTAGTATTATTGTCATTTTATTATGTGCTATAACTCGAGGAAACCTATATAAAAAGTAATATATCATCTTTTGTTTTCTTACATCTGAAGGTTAACATATGAGATGTTCTGATGGTATGCGCACGTTTACAGTTCCAATAATACGAACTAACCAGTTTTCCTTAATATCATTGGTAGATACTTCAAACGCGAACAGAGTAAGAAAGTTATATCTTTTTGTCTGAAATCTGAATTGATTTCGAGTAGATTTAATTTTTCATGAGTTTTTGCGTGTGTAAACTTTGAAGAATCACGCAATGGCTTCATATGGTGTACGGATTGTATTGCGCATTAAATAAAGTCGTTATTAAGGAACCATAAAGCACACACAGAGGTGCTCGAGAAATACCGCTCAAACCGGTGCTAGAAGCGTAATGGATGATGCATAGCTCAGTTACTTCGGTACCCCTCGCGGAATTCAATAAATGCGATGCCGCTATTTTCCTTTTTATGACCGGACCCGAATGACTCAGTCGGTAGAGCGTCTGACTATCAATCCAGGGGTCGTGAGATTGAATCCTTGCCCGGCAACAGTATCCGTGATGATTGATATACGACATTGTGTCTCATTATCATTCATCTCTCACCGCTAATTCAAATGGGAAAGCTATCAGTTACTTGCGGAGATTGGGTGTACTGATTAACCTTTCAGGATCCCAGGAAACAGTGGTTAGGTTAACTGATCGTCTGTTAGCTCTCGATAGCATAAAATGGCGCTTAATATTAAATCAATCATTCCTTTTTTATGATTTCTTTACGTCCAAGTGGTCCTTTTATCAGATGCTTTTATTTCATGTGTGCGTGATTCGCCAATGTTTACACAGCATAAATACCTTTTAAAGGGAATTCAATCATGTAAACAGTAAATATTAAAGACCAAAGTCCTGTGTTTTGTGTATTTAATTTCCTAAGCATATTTATTTTTATGTTGTTGCTTTTCATGATACTTTTGCAATTTCACATATATTCTAATTCTGAAATTTAATACGTTTATTTTCATAATGATGTTTTAAAAAAAATACTGTCTGTAAATGAAATGTGTTATACCACGTCAAATAAATCAGCCGGGTCGGTTTATCTTAGGTGTCTTTCTTCCAACGGCATAATTCGTACAATGAGGCAGTTCGTTGATTTCGTTATCGATACTTTACAAAAACATATTATTCAACAATAGTGAAATCGTCAGAAATTTTACTTTTAATTAACTTCTTTTTTGCCGGTTATAACAGTATAAAAAAATGATACCACAATGATTAAGGGCATTTATATGTTTTTTTTTAAACTTTCATCTCTTAATTTTATTTTTTTAACTGGATGGCCTACTATATCTTTTAATTCTCACACGAAGGTAAACACTTGGAGAAATTGCTCGATAAACATGGCGATGTCAATTATGCGAAAAAGATCGCGTAATTTTAGCACCTTTGCAAACAGATTACGAGCGTAAAATACTGTTAAAGCTTCCCCGAGAGCCACTTATACCCACAGATTCCCTGGGTGGTAAGGGTTTGGCCACTTCTTATGGAATCGAGATTATTCTCATTAGTAATATGATATATTTCATAAAACCAGGTTGTATAGGAGACACTTCAATTTACATTTGCCAAAACGGTGATTTGTTTAATTATCAAACAATTGAGGATTAAATTAGACGGTAAACACTCATCTTCAAAATAAAAATCCCTTCTGTCAACTATAACGTGATGGTTTAAACGCGGTAATCACTTCCAGTGTTTAGACATATAAGTCAGCGCCTGAAAGGAGAAGCCAGATTTCTTAAATTTCAATTTTCATGTTCATTCTTATATTGAAACCATTTAGGATCGGACTCATTTTTATAAACAATAAGGTATGCATTGAAGTCAGTTAGTTGTGGTTTTCAGCTGTGCTGTTTGGAATAGAAAGTTTAATTTAATTTCTGATTTGGACTTAACTCTGCAACAGCTGCGAGTGTTAGGTCAGTTTGAGAGAAGTAATTCAGTTATGACGTTTTGTTTCATTGCATGTTGTGTTCCATACTGTTGATTTGTTTACATTCTTTACGGCATAAAAGCAGTGATTGCATGTATAACTGTAAGATCAGGTAAACCCTGTATGGGACCTTTACCTATATCATACATGTCAGATTTTCAGTTTCCAGTAATTGCTCTATTTTTTTTTTGTAATATAAAGTGTTACCAATTTCGATCTGTCAGTGTAAATACTAACATTTCTCCAATATTGTCTGTGTATATTCTATATATAACTGCAGTGGTAGCCTAGGGGTACAGCATCGTCTCGCATGCGGAATGTCGTTGGTTCGAACCCCGGCCAGGTCATACCAAAGACATGAAAGATTGTTCTAGAAGCTTCCTCGGTTTGCGATCAGCATTTTAATGGTAGTTCTGTGTCTGGTCGGTATAATATGACTGGGTAGGGTATAATACCATATGTCTG
Organism: Panopea generosa; assembly: GCA_029582155.1. Lineage (NCBI taxonomy): Eukaryota > Metazoa > Mollusca > Bivalvia > Adapedonta > Hiatellidae > Panopea > Panopea generosa. The sequence continues at coordinate 83,478,721 of CM055895.1, forward strand.
TGACATGATATTCCAGTGTACTGTGGCAGCGCCTAGAATACTGTCTCAAGTAGATACCGTCGCGATATCACTGAAAAATAGTTGAAAGCGATGCTAAACCCCTTACAACAACAATCCCTCAGTCATTAGCATTGACTGTGGGTAAACACTAACAGTTCTTCTGTATTGTCTAGCATTTCTCCTATACTGTCTTACATTTCTCCTATACTGTCTTACATTTCTCCTTTATTGTCTAACAGTTTTCCTATATTGTCTAACAGTTCTCCAATATTTTCTAACGGTTCTCCTATATAGTCTAACATTTCTCCAATATTGTCTAACTGTCCTCCAATATTATCTAACAGTTCCCCAATATTGTCTAACATTTCTCCTATATTGTTTAACAATTCTCCAGTATTGTCTAACAGTTCTCCAATATTATCTAACAATTCCCCAATATTGTCTAACATTTCTCCTATATTGTTAACCAATTCTCCAGTATTGTCTTACAGTTCTCCCATATTATCTAACAGTTCCCCAATATTGTCTAACAGTTCTCCTATATTGTTTAACAATTCTCCAGTATTGTCTAACAGTTCTCCAATATTGTCTAACAGTTCTCCTATAGTGCCTAACATGTCTCCTACATTGACGTTTTTATCATGAATAGAGAAATAGGGGTGTACATCAAGTTGTCTGTGACGGCAGCAAAGACACGACAATATCACCTAGGTTACTTCACATTATGTATGCTATTCTGTACAGTTATCGGAAACCATATTCGCAGTCGAATGGTTTCTCTGCTGTGTCAAGTAAACGTTTATTTCTAAAAAGTCGGGAAGAAGTTCGTTTGTTTCATCCGCCTTCTTGACAAATTCTTAACAAAATAAGAGAAATTTTACCGAAGCAATACCGTCTAGACGTTGATAGCTTATTGATAATATTTAATTATTATTTTAGTAATGTTTATTATACGCATTTGGTGAAAATGAAATAACTATCTTTTATACTAGTATTGTACTGTCCTTTTGATTTAAAACTTTTTTATTTCTCACATATTATACTGTCCTTTTAGGAGAACGTTCAATATTGTACATGTATTGTTGTTGTTGTTGCTGTTGTTGTTGTTGTTGTACGGTGTTTAACGCCGCTTTCAACAATCATATCGCGACTTTATCTACTTGGGACAGTAATCTAGCCAGCCCATGCTAGAGCATCATGCCGCAGACACATGGTATGATACCCGCCTCCAGTCACTGTATATTGACACCGACCAGTCTTTGAACTATACTCTAAATACTGAGCACCACGCGAAGAATTTCCTAGTACCATTTTTCAGATATTTCATCATTATAAGTTACGTGATCCTTACCTGTGTTTATAAATGTCTAACAAACTTCACTAATTTGATTATGTATTATACGTAGATATACCGAAAGACATGATGCAGCATTTTGACGGTGTCCCATTGCCTTATGCTGGTGGTCCAGGACTTCTTAGTTTGCCGCCAACAGCCTCCGTGGTGCCTCCACATTTTTACATACCCAGACCTCTACAAACACCGTACCCACAAGCGTTTGCCCCAGCATTGCACCCATTCTCATTGGCAGAAAGACTTGCAGGTATGATAGGTTTAAACTTATAACATGTGTATACTTATGTTTATATTTCACTTTTGCATTTTTACTAGTATAAAGTTTGAGTTTAATCATATTTTATTTATAACAATGGGACTGGGCAACAAGTTCTCACAACATTAGTAACGACCCTCTGTCTAATATATGACAAGGTCTTGTATATAATTCCTTGTATATTACAATGATTGAGAACTGCTATAAAGGATAATCTTAATACAAAAAGGAAACAAACACATGAAACAAATTAATAATAGTTATACTTCTTCAGTTGAGATGCTGTAATGGCAGGAAAAGAGAAGACAAGAAAAAAGGGGGATGAAAAAGATGCATTAAGCATGCTCTAGTATATAGTTATAACAAGTGTTCAAATTTACTTCAGTAAAATAATTTTTGTAACTGATTTTAATCAAGTTTAATTAAAGAAACAACGTGAAGTTTCTTGCTCACAGCAGCATTTATAATATATGAAAAATGCACGTTGTTTCAGACATGATATTTGAAGCCCGTTATGGACCTCATCGCAAACAAAGACGGAGTCGGACGGCTTTTACCAATCAACAACTTGCAGCCCTCGAGAAAACGTTTTCCAAAACACACTACCCGGATGTTGTCATGCGTGAAAGACTAGCTATGATGACTAATCTACCGGAAGCAAGAATTCAGGTAGAGCGTTATCATAATAGTATGATATAATATATATATATATATATATATCCCAGGGTATCTTGCGTACTTAGACCTTCAATCACAACGTCATATTCTCCTTTATTATGGACTCTATTGAAATGTATCTATACATTGAGTTTGGCTAATAAAGGAGAACGTGGTAGAAGCCGTGATCTGGTGAACTTGTGACAAAACCTGTGTGTTGGTTGTGGGCCGATCTACCACTTAGACAATATGTTTTGTTCTCGGACAGGATTCTGTTTTACCTACATTTTCTTAGGTAACACTTTAGTACTAAGACATTTAACTTAATTTTGACTGGTTACTTTAATATGCTTCAATTAATGTCCATGGAACTAAATGCAGTTTTTATAGAGTCAGTCTAAAACATGATCACACGGATGTTTTTTTTTTTATCTAAGTTTTAAGTATTTAAATATATACTTAGATATTTTAATGAAACAGGAGCCAAATTACATAACTTTATTGTTAAATAGTCTGTTATCTGTTATCTACGTATCCTTCTACATACTTCTTACACTAAAAGAAATAAGCAGTGTATTTTGCCAAGAAATGACGCACTCACATACATAACTATTTGTTTTTTGGTTTCACAGAGACGTTTAGTTAATTTGTCATGGAATACCCACATTGATAAGATTACAACCAAGGCCAATATAGACAAGTTGAGTATTGACTATCATTTAATATGCATGTCTTAAACTATTTGATATTCCATTAGGTTTGGTTTAAAAACAGACGAGCAAAGTTCAGAAAGCGACATAAATCAACAAAAGTTCAAACAAGTGTGCCGTCGTCAACCGTTTCCGTTGAAGACACGCCCCAAAACACAACAACGACAACAACATACGAACATCGTGATGACGAAACGATTGACGTAGTTGCGGTAGACAACCATGCGACGACGACAAACGCTGATTTGGAAATCAAAATGGAAGCATATGGCGATGATGATATATCTCACGTAGACGACAGTATTGAAATATGGAAAACAAATGAATCTGATCGAAAAAGCCTATGTAATAAATCAAGTAATATTGGTATGTAACATACTACATCTTTACCTTTTACTTTCGAATACATAATGTACTGTTGTTTTTTTTTTCATTTTCAAAACGACAACTGAAAAGTAAATTAGTATTCCTTTTATATGAATATATACAATGGAGATTGAATAGTGTCTAAAGAGCTCACTATTTTCGTTAATAGTTTGAATTACCTTTAAATTGATTGGATATCATAAAAAACTATTATTATCAGGCGTAGTGTAGTAGATAGAGTGCTGGTCGCTCACGCTAGAGGTTCCGGGTTCGGTCCCCAGCTCGACCCGATGTCTCTAAAAACACACACACATTACTGGTTCTTGCCAGGAAGTGGATTCGAACGCAGTTCCAGACTGGATCATTTATTTTTCTTTCTGTTACACAAGCGTCCATATAAAATATGCTGTTTTAACCTCATTCTATTTCTATTTCAGAATGTTCCATGGATGTCCATCCCATATCTAACATTTACCAGCATTTACAACCTACTTTTAAGTTTGGAAATGCTCGAGTGCCACAAGAATGTTCAGACCACACTGTCAAAAACGATCACGTGTTTGCACCAGCACTCCAACCACGACTGCAACAAAGTTCACCACCATTAAATGATGACTTTAAAACAGAAACTGTACGGAGTCAAACAGAAACGCTGTCAAGGAGACTTAGCATCGAAAGTTTACGGCGTCTGGCGATACAACACCAACTGGATTACAATGCATGCATGCTGACAAAATAGTTCAACCAAACTATAAAACTCATAAAAATGTTATAAGCTTCCATCTTTGCCATGCATGTTGCTTACATTGCTGAAAACTGATTTTTTTCCACGAAGAAGAATTTCTTCTGATGTTGTTTTATAGCTTATGCTATGTAAATGTTGTAAACGTACCGACATGTATTTGGTATTGCAGATACAACAGTGTCCGTCACCTTGACAACTGGCATTGTCTCATGATGACCCAACCATTCCATACAACAAAGCCTATCATCACTGCCATCTTACATCAAACTATTTATTAATAACAGTACGATTGTCTGTATTGTATGTGGCAGTCATACACCATCTGTCAATTACGCATTAACGAGTCATCTTTTGCAAGTTTTGCTAATCTGTGTTTTGCTACAGAGTTGTATGTTCGTTACCGCTGTTAGTTCCATACCTTATTTTGTGTATGTTGTAAAAGTCTGTCTTAAATATTTAATATATACATGTGTAGTATAAATAAAACGTTTTTTTAGGAAACACGTTTAAACTTGTTGTCCTGGTAACGGTCGTGACGGTGACGATTTCCGTCCGTCTGTCCATCCATTCACCCATTTATTTGTTCCCATCAGCTTAAGTCTCATTTTAGTATATGATATGGTCAAACAGTACAAACAGTACACAGGTAAAAATGTCACGCGTGTTAGTACGTTTAACGTAAATTTAAGACATAGTACCATCATTGGAAAAAGGAAGAGCTTCCGTGGGGGTAGTCGCATAATGGCGGTTATAACTAATCCTTGTTTCTTCTTCTTTTAAAATGCATTTTCTTTATTTTAATGCTCATTGTTTTAATTTGAATGGCATAATTGATTTTTGTTGAACATTTGAAAGCATTGTCACGTTTGAATTGTGAATTAAGAAAAAAAAATGCTTGGAAATTGGGGTGTGAATAGATAATTTCTGACGTCTACTTTCACTTTGTCAGCAGCGTGCACACCAAACAGAAAAAATCTCTAATGACACATGACTCCTACTTTTCCCATCATATTTTGGTAATGCAGAGGTTGACAAACAGTAAAATGTAAGTTTCACTTCTTTCATTTGGGTCTCTCTATGAATGACAAACCTTCAAACTTTATTATAGAATAAAGTACAAAAATCAATGATGTGCTTACATATTAACATACGTGGCATTTAAACCTGTGAATTCTTAAATATATTGAAACCAGTGCCTATGGTTTTATACCAGTAGGTTTGTGCAACAGGTCTGGCTTGTTTTTGGTAACGATATTAACAATATTAATTATATTTAACACACGTGAGCAATTCTAAATTGTGTTACGATATGGAATGGGTCATGTCACAATACAACAGAAAATTATACATTTAAATTGACTTTATAAAACAAATAGCGTCCTTGTAAGTAACATGGGGTACTTTTACTGGTTTCAGAAATTATTTTTATATTTATACTAATTATACTAATCGTGCTGAAAGATGACAGGCATAACATTCATTTAAAATTGAGTTGCTAATGCAATCTCTGCAAAATGTACAAAACAAAATGTTATATAAAACGGTTCAACCAACTGTATTCACAACATTATGGTGCAGAGAACAAACTTATTGTTACCAGGGTTAATATACTACAACGGTAATACATAGTTTTCGTGTATAGTCTAGGGTTGTTATGGTACAACGGTAAGACATAGTTTTAGTATATAGTCCAGGGTTAATACTACAACGGTAATACATAGTTTTAGTGTTTAGTCAAGGGTTTATATGGTACAACGGTAAGACATAGTTTTAGTGTTTAGTCCAGGGTTGATATGGTACAACGGTAAGACATAGTTTTAGTGTTTAGTCCAGGGTTGATATGGTACAACGGTAATACATAGTTTTAGTGTATAGTCTTGGGTTGATATGGTTCAATGGTAAGACATAGTTTTAGTATTTAGTCCAGAGTTGATATGGTACAACAGTAAGACATAGTTTTAGTGTTTAGTCCAGGGTTGATATGGTACAACGGTAATACATAGTTTTAGTGTTTAGTCCAGGGTTGATATGCTACAACTGTAATACATAGTTGTAGTGTATAGTCCAGGGTTGATATGGTACAACGGTATTACATAGGTTAATTGTTTAGTCCAGGGTTGATATGGTACAACGGTAAGACATAGTTTTAGTGTTTAGTCCAGGGTTGGTATGGTACAACGGTAAGACATAGTTTTAGTGTTTAGTCTAGGGTTGATATGGTACAACGGTAATACATAGTTTTAGTGTATAGTCTAGGGTTGATATGGTACAACGGTAATACATAGTTTTAGTGTATAGTCCAGGGTTGATATGCTACAACGGTAAGACATAGTTTTAGTGTTTAGTCCAGGGTTGATATGGTACAACGGTAAGACATAGTTTTAGTGTTTAGTCCAGGGTTGATATGCTACAACGGTAATACATAGTTTTAGTGTTTAGTCCAGGGTTGATATGGTACAACGGTAAGACATAGTTTTAGTGTTTAGTCCAGGGTTGATATGCTACAACGGTAATACATAGTTTTAGTGTTTAGTCCAGGGTTGATATGCAACAACGGTAATACATAGTTTTAGTGTATAGTCCAGGGTTGATATGGTACAACGGTAATACATAGTTTAAGTGTTTAGTCCAGGGTTGATACGGTTCAACGGTAATACATAGTTTTAGTGTAAAGTCCAGGGTTGATATGGTACAACGGTAATACATAGTTTTAGTGTATAGTCCAGGGTTGATATGGTACAACGGTAAGACATAGTTTAAGTGTTTAGTCCAGGGTTGACATGGTACAACGGTAATACATAGTTTTAGTGTTTAGTCTAGGGTTGATATACTACAACGGTAATTCATAGTTTTAGTGTTTAGTCGAGGGTTGATATGGTACAACGGTAAGACATAGTTTTAGTGTTTAGTCGAGGGTTAATATGGTACAACGGTAAGACATAGTTTTAGTGTTAAGTCCAGGGTTGATATGGTACAACGGTAAGACATAGTTTTAGTGTTTAGTCTAGGGTTGATATGGTACAACGGTAATACATAGTTTTAGTGTATAGTCTAGGGTTGATATGCTACAACGGTAAGACATAGTTTTAGTGTTTAGTCCAGGGTTGATATGGTACAACGGTAAGACATAGTTTTAGTGTTTAGTCCAGGGTTGATATACTACAACGGTAATACATAGTTTTAGTGTTTAGTCCAGGGTTGATATGGTACAACGGTAAGACATAGTTTTAGTGTTTAGTCCAGGGTTGATATGCTACAACGGTAATACATAGTTTTAGTGTTTAGTCCAGGGTTGATATGCTACAACGGTAATACATAGTTTTAGTGTATAGTCCAGGGTTGATATGGTACAACGGTAATACATAGTTTAAGTGTTTAATCCAGGGTTGATATGGTACAACGGTAATACATAGTTTTAGTGTATAGTCCAGGGTTGATATGGTACAACGGTAATACATAGTTTTAGTGTATAGTCCAGGGTTGATATGGTACAACGGTAATACATAGTTTTAGTGTTTAGTCTAGGGTTGATATACTACAACGGTAATTCATAGTTTTAGTGTTTAGTCTAGGGTTGATATGGTACAACGGTAAGACATAGTTTTAGTGTTAAGTCCAGGGTTGATATGGTACAACGGTAAGACATAGTTTTAGTGTAAAGTCTAGGGTTGATATGCTACAACGTTAAGACATAGTTTTAGTATTTAGTCCAGAGTTGATATGGTACAACAGTAAGACATAGTTTTAGTGTTTAGTCCAGGGTTGATATGCTACAACGGTAATACATAGTTTTAGTGTTTAGTCCAGGGTTGATATGCTACAACTGTAATACATAGTTGTAGTGTATAATCCAGGGTTGATATGGTACAACGGTATTACATAGTTTATTGTTTAGTCCAGGGTTGGTATAGTACAACGGTAAGACATAGTTTTAGTGTTTAGTCTAGGGTTGATATGGTACAACGGTAATACATAGTTTTAGTGTTTAGTCCAGGGTTGGTATGGTACAACGGTAAGACATAGTTTTAGTGTTTAGTCTAGGGTTGATATGGTACAACGGTAATACATAGTTTTAGTGTATAGTCTAGGGTTGATATGCTACAACGGTAAGACATAGTTTTAGTGTATAGTCTAGGGTTGATATGCTACAACGGTAAGACATAGTTTTAGTGTATAGTCTAGGGTTGATATGCTACAACGGTAAGACATAGTTTTAGTGTTTAGTCCAGGGTTGATATGGTACAACGGTAAAACATAGTTTTAGTGTTTAGTCCAGGGTTGATATGCTACAACGGTAATACATAGTTTTAGTGTTTAGTCCAGGCTTGATATGGTACAACGGTAAGACATAGTTTTAGTGTTTAGTCCAGGGTTGATATGCTACAACGGTAATACATATTTTTAGTGTTTAGTCCAGGGTTGATATGCTACAACGGTAATACATAGTTTTAGTGTTTAGTCCAGGGTTGATATGCTACAACGGTAATACATAGTTTTAGTGTATAGTCCAGGGTTGATATGGTACAACGGTAATACATAGTTTTAGTGTATAGTCCAGCGTTGATATGGTACAACGGTAAGACATAGTTTAAGTGTTTAGTCCAGGGTTGATATGGTACAACGGTAATACATAGTTTTAGTGTTTAGTCTAGGGTTGATATACTACAACGGTAATTCATAGTTTTAGTGTTTAGTCGAGGGTTGATATGGTACAACGGTAAGACATAGTTTTAGTGTTTAGTCTAGGGTTGATATGGTACAACGGTAAGACATAGTTTTAGTGTTAAGTCCAGGGTTGATATGGTACAACGGTAAGACATAGTTTTAGTGTTTAGTCTAGGGTTGATATGGTACAACGGTAATACATAGTTTTAGTGTATAGTCTAGGGTTGATATGCTACAACGGTAAGACATAGTTTTAGTGTTTAGTCCATGGTTGATATACTACAACGGTAATACATAGTTTTAGTGTTTAGTCCAGGGTTGATATGGTACAACAGTAAGACATAGTTTTAGTGTTTAGTCCAGGGTTGATATGCTACAACGGTAATACATAGTTTTAGTGTTTAGTCCAGGGTTGATATGGTACAACGGTAATACATAGTTTTAGTGTATAATCCAGGGTTGATATGGTACAACGGTAATACATAGTTTAAGTGTTTAGTCCAGGGTTGATATGGTACAACGGTAATACATAGGTTTAGTGTATAGTCCAGGGTTGATATGGTACAACGGTAATACATAGTTTTAGTGTAAAGTCCAGGGTTGATATGGTACAACGGTAATACATAGTTTTAGTGTTTAGTCTAGGGTTGATATACTACAACGGTAATTCATAGTTTTAGTGTTTAGTCGAGGGTTGATATGGTACAACGGTAAGACATAGTTTTAGTGTTTAGTCCAGGGTTGATATGGTACAACAGTAAGACATAGTTTTAGTGTTAAGTCCAGGGTTGATATGGTACAACGGTAAGACATAGTTTTAGTGTTTAGTCCAGGGTTGATATGGTACAACGGTAAGACATAGTTTTAGTGTTAAGTCCAGGGTTGATATGGTACAACGGTAAGACATAGTTTTAGTGTTTAGTCTAGGGTTGATATGGTACAACGGTAATACATAGTTTTAGTGTATAGTCTAGGGTTGATATGCTACAACGGTAAGACATAGTTTTAGTGTTTAGTCCAGGGTTGATATGGTACAACGGTAAGACATAGTTTTAGTGTTTAGTCCATGGTTGATATACTACAACGGTAATACATAGTTTTAGTGTTTAGTCCAGGGTTGATATGGTACAACGGTAAGACATAGTTTTAGTGTTTAGTCCAGGGTTGATATGCTACAACGGTAATACATAGTTTTAGTGTTTAGTCCAGGGTTGATATGCTACAACGGTAATACATAGTTTTAGTGTATAGTCCAGGGTTGATATGCTACAACGGTAATACATAGTTTAAGTGTTTAGTCCAGGGTTGATATGGTACAACGGTAATACATAGTTTTAGTGTATAGTCCAGGGTTGATATGCTACAACGGTAATACATAGTATTAGTGTAAAGTACAGGGTTGATATGGTACAACGGTAATACATAGTTTTAGTGTTTAGTCTAGGGTTGATATACTACAACGGTAATTCATAGTTTTAGTGTTTAGTCGAAGGTTGATATGGTACAACGGTAATACATATTTTTAGTGTTTAGTCCAGGGTTGATATGGTACAACGGTAAGACATAGTTTTAGTGTTAAGTCCAGGGTTGATATGGTACAACGGTAAGACATAGTTTTAGTGTAAAGTCTAGGGTTGATATGTTACAACGTAAAGACATAGTTTTAGTGTTTAGTCCAGGGTTGATATGGTACAACGGTAAAACATAGTTTTAGTGTTTAGTCCAAGGTTGATATGGTACAACGGTAAGACATAGTTTTAGTGTATAGTGCAGGGTTGATATGATACAACGGTAAGACATAGTTTTAGTGTTTAGTCGAAGGTTGATATGGTACAACGGTAAGACATAGTTTTAGTGTTTAGTCCAGGGTTGATATGGTACAACGGTAATTCATAGTTTTAATGTTTAGTCGAGGGTTGATATGGTACAACGGTAAGACATAGTTTCAGTGTTTAGTCCAGGGTTGATATGGTACAACGGTAAGACATAGTTTTAGTGTTAAGTCCAGGGTTGATATGGTACAACGGTAATACATAGTTTTAGGGTAAAGTCTAGGGTTGATATGCTACAACGGTAAGACATAGTTTTAGTGTTTAGTCCAGGGTTGATATGGTACAACGGTAAGACATAGTTTTAGTGTTAAGTCCAGGGTTGATATGGTACAACGGTAAGACATAGTTTTAGTGTTTAGTCCAGGGTTGATATGGTACAACGGTAAGACATAGTTTTAGTGTTTAGTCCAGGGTTGATATGGTACAACGGTAAGACATAGTTTTAGTGTTTAGTTCAGGGTTGATATGGTACAACGGTTAGACATAGTTTTAGTGTATAGTCAAGGGTTGATATGGTACAACGGTAAGACATAGTTTTAGTGTATAGATGAAGGAGGTAGAAATAAAACTTTAGTTCTCTTTTTCTTCTTTTTTCAGGGCTTTGTACTGCAGTGTTTTGTTTTATGCTAGCATGAGTTAAATGGTCAGTATTTTAGAAATCACCACTAAAAAAATTTATGCTGGTACCAGCTTTCTGGACAATTCTGTGTCATTTCAGAATTGTTGGTTCGAACCGCACCTAGGGCGAATAGTTGACATATTGTTACTCTGGAAATTGATAGGTCTCACAAAAGCATTGAATTTAAAAAAAAACAACCTGGTCAAGGTATACTTTTTTTTCTTTATAAACGGTAAGACATAGTTTTAGTGTTTAGTCCAGGGTTGATATGGTACAACGGTAATTCATAGTTTTAATGTTTAGTCGAGGGTTGATATGGTACAACGGTAAGACATAGTTTCAGTGTTTAGTCCAGGGTTGATATGGTACAACGGTAAGACATAGTTTTAGTGTTAAGTCCAGGGTTGATATGGTACAACGGTAATACATAGTTTTAGGGTAAAGTCTAGGGTTGATATGCTACAACGGTAAGACATAGTTTTAGTGTTTAGTCCAGGGTTGATATGGTACAACGGTAAGACATAGTTTTAGTGTTAAGTCCAGGGTTGATATGGTACACCGGTAAGACATAGTTTTAGTGTTTAGTCCAGGGTTGATATGGTACAACGGTAAGACATAGTTTTAGTGTTTAGTCCAGGGTTGATATGGTACAACGGTAAGACATAGTTTTAGTGTTTAGTTCAGGGTTGATATGGTACAACGGTTAGACATAGTTTTAGTGTATAGTCAAGGGTTGATATGGTACAACGGTAAGACATAGTTTTAGTGTATAGATGAAGGAGGTAGAAATAAAACTTTAGTTCTCTTTTTCTTCTTTTTTCAGGGCTTTGTACTGCAGTGTTTTGTTTTATGCTAGCATGAGTTAAATGGTCAGTATTTTAGAAATCACCACTAAAAAAATTTATGCTGGTACCAGCTTTCTGGACAATTCTGTGTCATTTCAGAATTGTTGGTTCGAACCGCACCTAGGGCGAATAGTTGACATATTGTTACTCTGGAAATTGATAGGTCTCACAAAAGCATTGAATTTAAAAAAAAACAACCTGGTCAAGGTATACTTTTTTTTCTTTATAAACGGTAAGACATAGTTTTAGTGTTTAGTCCAGGGTTGATATGGTACAACGGTAATTCATAGTTTTAATGTTTAGTCGAGGGTTGATATGGTACAACGGTAAGACATAGTTTCAGTGTTTAGTCCAGGGTTGATATGGTACAACGGTAAGACATAGTTTTAGTGTTAAGTCCAGGGTTGATATGGTACAACGGTAAGACATAGTTTTAGGGTAAAGTCTAGGGTTGATATGCTACAACGGTAAGACATAGTTTTAGTGTTTAGTCCAGGGTTGATATGGTACAACGGTAAGACATAGTTTTAGTGTTAAGTCCAGGGTTGATATGGTACAACGGTAAGACATAGTTTTAGTGTTTAGTCCAGGGTTGATATGGTACAACGGTAAGACATAGTTTTAGTGTTTAGTCCAGGGTTGATATGGTACAACGGTAAGACATAGTTTTAGTGTTTAGTTCAGGGTTGATATGGTACAACGGTTAGACATAGTTTTAGTGTATAGTCAAGGGTTGATATGGTACAACGGTAAGACATAGTTTTAGTGTACAGATGAAGGAGGTAGAAATAAAACTTTAGTTCTCTTTTTCTTCTTTTTTCAGGGCTTTGTACTGCAGTGTTTTGTTTTATGCTAGCATGAGTTAAATGGTCAGTATTTTAGAAATCACCACTAAAAAAATTTATGCTGGTACCAGCTTTCTGGACAATTCTGTGTCATTTCAGAATTGTTGGTTCGAACCGCACCTATGGCGAATAGTTGACATATTGTTACTCTGGAAATTGATAGGTCTCACAAAAGCATTGAATTTAAAAAAAACAACCTGGTCAAGGTATACTTTTTTTTCTTTATAATTGCATATCTTGAACCAATGAAGAATTTGAGCCCAGACACATGCTGCAGAATTTAATTTTTCACTCTATTTTGGACATAAATGTTACAATGGAGCCCTATGGGAAATGTAATAGTGGTGTGAGACGTTAAGTCCAGGGTTGATATGGTACAACGGTAAGACATAGTTTTAGTGTTTAGTCCAGGGTTGATATGGTACAACGGTAATACATAGTTTCAGTGTATAGTCCAGGGTTGATATACTACAACGGTAATACATAGTTTTAGTGTTTAGTCAAGGGTTGATATGGTACAACGGTAAGACATAGTTTTAGTGTATTGTCCAGGGTTGATATACTACAACGGTAATACAAAGTTTTAGTGTATAGTCCAGGATGAATGTGCTACAACAGTTATAAAAAGCTTTAGTGTATACTCCATGGTTAATATACTACAACAGTTATATATAGCTTTAGTGTATAGTCCAAGGTTAATATGCTACAACAGTTATGCATAGCTTTAGTGTATAGTCCATGGTTAATATGCTACAACAGTTATACTTAGCTTTAGTGTATAGTCTAAGGTTAACAGGCTACAACAATTACACATAACTTTAGTGTATAGTTCAGGGTTAATGTATCATAACAGTTATATATAGCTTTAGTGTATAGTCAAGGGTTAATGTATTACAACATTTATATATAGCTTTAGTGTATAGTCCAGGGTTAACATGGTACAACAATTATACATAGCTTTAGTGTATAGTCCAAGGTTTATATGCTACAACAGTTATATATATCTTTAATGTATAGTCCAAGGTTAATATGCTACAACAGTTATATATAGCTTTAGTGTATAGTCCAGGGTTAATATGCTACAATAGTTATACATAGCTTTAGTGTTTAGTCCAGAGTTAATGTATTACAACTGTTATATATAGCTTAAGTGTATAGTCCAGGGTTAATATATTACAACAGTTATACATAGCTTTAGTGTATAGTCCAGGGTTAATATGCTACAACAATTATACAAAGCTTTAGTGTTTAGTCCAGGGTTAATGTATTACAACAGTTATATATAGAGCTTTAATGTATAGTCCAGGGTTAATATGCTACAACAATTATACAAAGCTTTAGTGTTTAGTCCAGGGTTAATGTATTACAACAGTTATATATAGAGCTTTAGTGTATAGTCCAGTGTTAATGTGCTACAACAATTATACAAAGCTTTAGTGTTTAGTCCAGGGTTAATGTGTTACAACAGTTATACATAGCTTTAGTGTATAGTCCAGGGTTAATATGCTACAACAACTATACAAAGCTTTAGTGTATAGTCCAGGGTTAATGTGTTACAACAGTTATACATAACTTTAGTGTATAGTCCAGGGTTAACATACTACAAAAGTTATACATAGCTTTAGTGTATAGTCCAGGGTTAATGTGTTACAACAACTATACAAATCTTTAGTGTATAGTCCAGGGTTAATGTGTTACAACAGTTATACAAAGCTTTAGTGTATAGTCCAGGGTTAATATGCTACAACAATTATACAAAGCTTTAGTGTATAGTCCAGGGTTAATGTGTTACAACAACTATACAAAGCTTTAGTGTATAGTCCAGGGTTAACATACTACAACAGTTATACATAGCTTTAGTGTATAGTCCAGGGTTAATGTGTTACAACAACTATACAAAGCTTTAGTGTATAGTCCAGGGTTAATGTGTTACAACAGTTATATAAAGCTTTAGTGTATAGTCCAGGGTTAATGTATTACAACTGTTATATACAGCTTTAGTGTATAGTCCAGGGTTAATATATTACAACAGTTATACATAGCTTTAGTATATAGTCCAGGGTTAACATACTACAACAGTTATACAAAGCTTTAGTGTATAGTCTAGGGTTAATGTATTACAACTGTTATATATAGCTTTAGTGTATAGTCCAGGGTTAATATGCTACAACAGTTATACATAGCTTTAGTGTATAGCCCAGGGTAAATATTTTACCACAGTTATACATAGCTTTAGTGTATAGTCCTGGGTTAATGAATTACAACAGTTATATATAACTTTAGTGTATAGTCTAAGGTTAATATGCTACAACAATTATACATAGCTTTAGTGTATAGTCCAAGGTTAATGAGCTACCACATTTATACATAGCTTTAGTGTATAGTCCAGGGTTAATGTGCTACAACAGTTATATATAGCTTTAGTGTATACTCCAGGGTTAACATGCTACAATTATTATACATAGCTTTAGCATATAGTTCAGGGTTAATGTATTACAACAGTTATATAAAGCTTTAGTGTATAGTCAAGGGTTAATTTATAACAACAGTTATATATAGCTTTAGTGTATAGCCAAGGGTTAACATGCTTCAACAATTATGCATAGCTTTAGTGCATATGCTACAACAGTTATATATAGCTTTAGTGTATAGTCCAGGGTTAATATATACATAACTTTAGTGTATAATCCAGTGATAAAATGCTACAACTGTTATACATAGCTTTAGTGTATAGTACAGGGTTAATATATATATAACTTAAGTGAATAATCCAGTGTTAATATGCTACAACTGTTATACATAGCTTTAGTGTATAGTCCAAGGTTAATATATATATAACTTTAGTGTATAGTCCACGGTTAATATATATATAACTTTAGTGTATAGTCCACGGTTAATATATATATAACTTTAGTGTATAGTCCAAGGTTAATATATATATAACTTTAGTGTATAGTCCACGGTTAATATGCTACAACGGTAATACATAGGTTAGTGTGACCAAGAGAAGATTTAGATAATTTAAATTGTTTTCAAATTGTAGTTATTACTAATTGATAGTAACACACGTATGTAAACAGACTCCATGGGAAGAAATGAACAGAAACCATACATGGACAATGGAGACCATTTAGATTATATAATTTTGTTTTTATTCCAATCAGAAATTAATGGGGGTTAGCACCATTTTCAACACATGACACATTTAGTTGTACTGATGGAATAAATTAATCTTAGTAGAACCACCATCTTTCAGCAAGAACTGACATCTTTCACACATAATGTTTTTGGACCGAGCGGAGTTTTAAACTGACGACCTCTGGGATGTAAGGTTACTGTTTATTAGACGACAGCACCGTAGACGCTCGGGCACAAAGGCACCTCAGTAAGAAATGATACCATTTATATAAATCATATGTTATTGTAAAGAGTCCACTTTGACTCTATGTGGGATGCCGAGCCCGGCTTACTCTGTCGATAGTTTGTCTGACTACTTACCCGGAGGTCGTGAGTTTGAATTCCCGCCCGACCACAATCACCGTGATGATTAATAGACGACATTTTTGTCTCATTGTCTTTCATATCTCAAGTGGGAAAGTTGTTAGTTACTTACGAGGATGAGTGATTTCGAGTGCTGATTGATCTTTCAGGATAAGAGGAAATAGTGGTTATGTTAACTGGTCGTCTGTTAGCCCTCGATGACATAATAATTACGCTTAACATTCAAAACAAACAAACAAGCTAAGTGTAATGAATGGCTGACCTACTTTACACATAACATATCCCATTGCATTTTATACATGTAGTAGCAAAAGGGTTGGGTCACAAGTTATCCAACATTAAAATCGGATCTCTCAACAAGTTATTTACAAAAAAAACAAAAAAACAATCAAGATGACAATAAAACATACTCATATAGAAAGCAAGAAGAAAAATACTCTTCCGATGCTGACCTTAAATGAGGGACTCCTCTGTGAGGTAAATACTAAAACTTAATCAGATCTAGATGTACATGTATTGATTATCAAAATATCTAATATGATAGTTAATACAAGTTTGTTAAATATAACAGTGTTTACATCGTTTGAGATATCATCTCTCCCGTCACGTTAACAAGGTTTTAACACTCAAAGGATGAAGATAACGTGTTGCATGAAAGAGACGAAGTCGATCATTGAAAAAGCAGGACATTACATGAAATAGTGTTCGGCGTCCTCTTTTTCATACCAACATTTTTCACAAGTTGAATATATTTTTAATTTGTTGACAAATAAATTATAATTCAGATTCAAGCAACCATTTTTTAAACGTGCATGAAATAAAAACATGTTTTTTGGTGGGTTTAAACAAACGACAGCTGTCCTCTAACTAATATGTAGTAAACTAGTGTCCAATTACTCGTTCAGTTCGTAATCTAGATAACGGGCATCACTGATAACGTTTTAGTAAGAGCTGTATATATTACATATATGTATATTTATACCTCATTAACGTATGTCCATCTTTGTTCAACATGACGTCATCTGGTCAATGTATCGATTAGTATATAAGAACAGGTCCCTGTTCAAATACAATACCGTGGAGTGGAGCGCGTGGTCCAGTGGTTCCAGTGGTACAGCACCGAAACCATAATCAGAGGGTCGTGGGTTCGATCCTCCGCCACGGCTATGTGTGATGTCCTTGAGCAAGACACTTTATCCGCATATGCTTAGTAATGGTTCTAACAAGGAAGACTTCGAACGTTATTTGCCTAAATTGTAAGAACTTGTTTCACAATCGAAGTAAAACAAATAAGTTAAAGTTTAAGCTTAGCTACAATACCGGGGATGACTTCATTTGGTCAAGCTAAGCTCCAATACAGGGGATGACGTCATCTGGTCAAGCTAAGCTACAATACCGGTGATGACGTCATCTGGTCCAACATACAAAATGGGTACGTATCCCAATCTGCAAGCACTTCCATAATGTGTATTATGTCTAAATGGAACGACACATGTGTTATATTTGTATTGTGTTTAATGTATTCGGTATAATTATAATATAACAAATGATACACGGTGTTTCAGTCTCAGCTTGTAGTTAGTTGGACCGAAACACCATGTAATATCTGCTAAAGAGGAACATACCGTTCAAATTATTTTCGAAGTCAGAAGTATATTTTGGATATAATGAGCAAGAAGTCATTTCCAATGTGGATATGTATTTTGTTTCTACGGTTAATATAACATACTTTTTATATTTACATGTGACGCCGTAAACATGGCCATGTTCTGTCTTTTTGACGACCCGATTTATAGCAGCAAAATCGCGTACTTTTCTACCTCAGTAGAGTTTAACGTAATGTGCAGAATATATCACCACGTACACATTGGACGGATGTATGGATTTACAAATGCAAAAATAACTACGAACGCCACATTCTGAATATACTAGCGTAAAACGGGAATTATTTATCTCTCTCGATTTTTTTTCGAAAAAAACGGCTTCAAATCAAAATTACTAAAAAAAACAGAGCGATTTTTTAATATTTTTTATATGATTTCCTACACTATATTGTAAAATGATTGTGAGATTTTTAAATTGACAAACTAGATTTTTCACAATATTCAATTATTTAACCCTACCCTACGTAAAAAGAAAAGGATTTAAAGCAAACGTCAATGTCGGTTTACCGCATAAAGTAATCAAATAAAATTGGATTTGCAATATGTTACCTTATTAATGTGTTAAATTAATGGCAAAACATAATAGTTGAATAATCGCAGTTGTTTTTTGCGGATATTATGATTGATACAGTGTTTTATTAATTAATAGCACTTAATGAACTAAAAGAAAATCAGCGACAAATGTTTACTATGTACTACGAATAAAATAATTATATCTGATACACGATCCAACGGAAGTGCTGATTTAAAATTTTGAAAACAAGAGAAAATAAATATATTGTTAGCTTTCACCACACTGAACCATAAAACATTGAGTTTCAAACGTAGAAAATAGAATTGAACATAATATAATAGGTGGTTATAAAACTTTTTTTTATAAATGAAGAGGAATAACCGTAAAAGTTTTATGTTGGCAAACGAATAGGATTTATTTCCCTTCCTTTTATGCAATGTAAATTATTTGAAAATGCTAACTGAACTTTAATAAGATTAGATAAGATAAGATGTTTTATTCCACCCAGTGATATAGGAGATCATAGCATATACATTTATACAAAATGACCGAATACGTATAATTGACAAACCATAATAGTATATGATAAATACAGTATGTGCATGGATGATACGAAAAAACACAATGACAAAAGGAAAAAAGGCATTAATTTAAATCAAAACGTACTAAAAAACAATTTTATGCAAACATTTTGTACACACTATTTAGAATTATCAACAACAAATTAACATCATCATCATCAACATCATCATCATCGTCATCATCAACAATAACAAAAAACAACAACATCATCATCATCATCATCATCATCATTATTATCACAATCCGTGACGTATTGTCCTAAACCTGCAAGTAAATAGAATATTGATATGAAAGTGTTGCGTTGATATTTAATAACAATATAATGCATGAACCAGTCTGTCACACTAGAAAGAAACAATAAAATGGCTATAAAACCTCGCAAAATATAAAACATGTGGATTTTCTTTCGCCGAACGCTTTGCAGATCTGATTATAAATGTCAATAAGTTGATAAATAGTAAACTGTCCAGGGAGAAAGCCTGACTGATACTTAAATATAATATTACTTGAATGAAGTTGATTGTAAATATGTTATAAAAACAACTCTTATCATTACTTTACCAACACAGCTTATCAACGAAATGGGTCTATAACTAGACGGTAGAGATTTATCATATTTTTTAAATAAAGGCATAACGTTAGCTAATTTCCAAGATGTTGGATATACATTTTCTCTCATAGATCTGTTAAATATAATACATAAAAGTTTACAAATAGATTTACAAGTTTCTTTGAGCACTGTGTGACATATTATTTACTTTATTTAAAATAAACGCATATATATTATTATTATTTATTAACGTGACAGGTACAATACATTTTAGAATTAACGTATATTTTTTCAGAATTTTGGATATTTCTTAAAAAATCTTATTTATCAATTGAAGATTGCAGTAACCATGTTACTTCAACATCAAACCTAATTGTAAAAACTGTTTTCACAACACCCAGTTGACCTTGACCATCATCCAATTTTCAAATATCTCAAAAATAAAGCATATCAATGTCGGTGTGATAAATAAACGGGTAGGCTGTTTTAAACAAGCCTCTTAATCTTTCATCTAACTTCAGAACATTCTAAAAAATTACATATTTATTGAGCATGTAATAAATTCATGGCTCCGATGCAAAATAACTATTTTTGGGGTAAAATATGTTTTTTTTGACATATCTTATTTAAAACCAATATATTTAAAGACTTTGCTAAAGCTAACTTAAATAAGCGAGATTCAAAACCAAACTTTTGTTTCTGGATGTGAGAGAACGATTTGAATTTTAGTCCAATAGAATGTATATAGGGCATAGCCATTAACCTATTATTTAGAGTGTACAGATGCTGTTAGAACCAGTGTCCGTTAATTATCATCTACGAGTAACCCATGATTACGTTTCCGCATGTTCATTTCCATGGACAATATGAGTATATTGAAGCTATTATACTAGAAATCCATGTATGTATAAATTGGTATAATTTCTTCAGTCAAATATTAAAACAGAACTCATTATTATAAATAAATTAATTTCTTAAGCTTGTGTAATAAGAAAATCAATTATAAATAATATTGTTATGTAGTTTTATGCTTACTCATATAACTTAAACGTGCAAACTTACTTATTTAAAAAACTAACTAGTCATATGTATTGTATTGATTTTACCAAGGAATTATATAGATACTTTAAGGCCCTATACTAGTCTATAATTTTACGCAAGCGCGTTCTCATAACTTTTCTGTGACAAGTTTTATACTATGTTGAATATTCTGATACCTGAAACGTGATTTGTAAAATATCTGTATGTATAATTATATATGTTATAACAAGAAACTACACAAGCAGAAGTTAATAAAACAGTGTACCCCTTCTATAACATCCTATATTTGACTATTGTAGTGGTCTACGGCATATGATATGGTTCTAAATGTTAGACAACTCTGTATTAGTTCAATCCGCAAAGATGTAAGAGTTGTCCACCATTTCACGACAAATTGAAATAAATAAGATTTCCATTCTTTCTGGAAAATTATTTCTGTGGTCATAAAAAATGTGCATGATATAATCTCTAATATAATGCAATAATATGTTATTCATGTATGCACATCATCATAAAGTCAAATAAAGAAATGCACTTCACGACAGAAATATGTATTTCTGATCTGAAATGAGAAAACAAACAGAATAAGTAAAAGTATACATGCGAATATTCGAAAGGAAATAAAGACATAACACAACGTATAATATATGTCCAAGTATCAACTGTTAACCACTCTACATTAAAGCAGGACCATGTCCCCTAATACACCTATCTCTAGTCCTTTACATGCAGTTAGTAACGAGATGTATTTTAAGTAACATATTTGTAAATAGTCACCGTAAGTTAAAGCAGGGCAGCCAAAACAGATTCTTCTGAATACTCATAGGATGATATTGTCTTGTTTTAGTAAATACTTGAAAATGTGTTCATTTAAACGGAGATATTGAAAGAAAAAATATGACGTGCGTCTTCTGTATCGTATGTACATTCGCATTTCGCTGTTTATGGTGATTATAATGATAATAATTATAATAATTAATAATGATAATAATACTGATTATAATACTATTTAATCATAAAGTAAAGACTTTTATTAAAGAGAGAACTCATTTGAAATCTTCAATGAGGCCCTCAGTTTCAGGTAAAATATACAGAACATTATCTAAATAATTACAGTTATTACGCAAATGTGTATGATAAACAGATATATTGTCGTGCTGAACATAATTGGGAATGTCAGTTAATCAAAAATGATAACTTAATAAATTAATATTGATTTCAAACAAGCTAAAGATAAAGATTCTCTTACATTTAACGGGATATCATTCCATAATATAACGGCAGAGGGAATAAATGAATGCGTAAATAATTTAGTTCATAACAATCATGTAGAATAAAGAAGTATATTCTGTCTAAATGTTAGTCTGATTGAGGTGGTACACACATTCTTGTGCACGACGAAGTATGTACGATGTATTTGTTTGCTAATTAATCTTATTGTACAAATTGGATTGCACTCGAAACAACAATACAATCGCTGGTGGTTCATTCAGTGTGTTACATAGTAGCGAATCCGATATTTGATTGTTGGGACGATCCTCTGTTGTACTTAGAAACCCATACAATAACAGTTGATCAGGTCCCACTCTGTGGCTGATATTTTATACAGAAAGAAGACAACACCTAACCACTTCAGTTTGAAGTGTTAGAAAGAGATGTTTAAACACTATAAAATTAACTTATTTAGCCCTTTACTCCATAGATACGCGTTTTCCCACACCAATCACAGAAGGCCTTTGAAAACAGTGCAGGAAATGTTCAGATTGCTCGTAACGAGCAATCTGAACACTTCCTGCACTGTTTTCCACTCTGTCAGTTAATATAAACATAATTCACTCAATAATTCAAAAGCCTTCTATATAAGGTGTTCAAAGGCGTCTATATTAGAGGTGTCCAAAGGCGTCTATATCAGGTGTCCGAAGGCGTCTATATCAGATGTGCCCAAAGGCGTCTATATCAGAGGCGTCCAAAGGTGTCTATATCAGGTGTCCAAAGGCGTCTATATTAGAGGTATACAAAGGCGTCTATAGTAGAGGTGTCCAAATGCGTCTATATTAGCGGTGTCCAAAGGCGTCTATATTAGAGGTTTCAAAAGGCGTCTATATCAGAGGCGTCCAAAGGCGTCTATATCAGGTGTCCAAAGGCGTCTATATTTGAGGTGTCCAAATGCGTCTATATTAGCGGTGTCCAAAGGCGTCTATATTAGAGGTGTCAATAGGCGTCTATATCAGAGGCGTCCAAAGGCGTCTATATCAGGTGTCCAAAAGCATCTATATTTGAGGTGTCCAAAGGCGTCTATATTAGAGGTGTCCAAAGGCGTCTATATTAGAGGTGTCCAAAGGCGTCTATATTTGGTGTCCAAAGACGTCTATATGAAGTAAAGGGTTAACCAGAAAAGCAAATCATAGTAATATAATCTTACCATGTGAAGTGTACTCCTTGTGTTTGTTACAGCATCTCAGTCACATTATTTTCCGTCCGCTCAGCGTTATACTTTGTTTGGCAGTAGCATAACAGTTTTTCAGCTATGTCTACGTACAATCGTTCTTTTTCAATGAATACGACAATAAATCTTTCATACTTTATTTATTAAATGCTGAATTTCACAACTAATGAACAGTATAAGCATAATATACAAATAATTTCAATATTACAAAGTATAAACGAAACACATGAACTCATGACGACATTGATTACACACGTATACAAAGCAAACGACTAAATCGTTATATTTTTATCAATCAAACCTCTGTACACAACTGCTTTTTATTATTTTGTCTGCGTTGTTTATCTTGAATATATACAAACTGGACGGTATTGTATTAACCGCCGTGTTAGGCGCTCATGTCAGAGGTTGCCGGTTTGACCCCGCTCGACCCGATGCATCTAAAAAACAACACTCAGTACTGGTTCTACCCAGGGAACGGACTCAATATTGGTTCATTTTAGCTCTGAGTTTCTTCACAATCGAGTTAAAATAAATAAGTATAGATTAAATCATCTTGGATACGATAGGTAAGTGGATCGTATTATAGATTGTACAAATAAATTCTATATTTCAGCTTTTCGACCCTTTGATCTTTGTAAAAAACATGTAACATTGTGAACTCTAACATAGATGTAACATAACTCTAAGCTCCTATAGTATAGACTGAGAAACATTTATACATCTACAAACATTTCTATTTTCATTTAAATGTAAAATTGAATTTGAACAATTTTTACTTGTATCCCATGGTAACCCGCTGTGAATGTATCAATGACAACTGTACATTCCACAGATGTTATGGCCAGTGTTATCGTATTTATCAGTTTTAATATAACTTCATACCGGTCAAGCCTATAATATTTTTCTGTCAGTTGTGGGTTTTGATCTCAATGGTCAACCATCGACCAGTACTTTATATCCCGTTTATACTGTATATGTGTGGTCATTAGGACAGATGGACACTCGACTGACCACTAGCCTTGTCCAGCATCAGTTTGACCCCTGACCTCTCATTACAACCTCGGCGAGGGATCATTGGCCAATCACAGAGAATAAAATGACCCAAAACAGCAATAAAGCAGAAATTAGATTACACGTGACGCAGAGGTCGCGAAAGGTCGATAACTTTTTAAAATCGCAGAAATTATAATAATATCTCGTTTGATATCATAAGTGCTATAAAATACCACGTTTAAATGTCAAGAATTAGCGGTCAAATTACGAATATTTATAATATAAATATTAAAATTCAAACACAAACCGGTATTAATAAATCCTTGATAATAACTCGGTTAAATACTGATTTTTGAGTGTTATTTCCGCTTGTGATTGATGTGTGATCGCACGTGGACACGTGGCTTTGTTTATTTTACTCTTCATTATTTATTCATTGTGTCCATTTTAAGATGTCGCCAGGGATTACTGGAGACAAATGTGGAACTAATATTTATTTTAATGATTTTGAATATGATACGGGAGTATTTAAAACAGAACGTATAGGCAAATAAGGGTTTCGTCGATGTATTTGAATTATTTGAAAATCTTTCATCTAATGTATTATTAATGCGTTAAAACGACGTCCAACTTCAGGAGGAAAGACATTTAACATTTTTCTTACGTAACCAGCCGAAGATTATATTTCTGTTTTTTGACAATATTCGCTAGATATTCTCATTTAAAACCCATTCTATTCACAGTGGTAGTTTTGCAAGGCTCTAAACCCCTAATCCGACCATGCTATTTATATTATTTCTTCTGGCGTTCATACCAAACATTCATTTCTTTTCTTCATTAAGCCGGTCCCTTTCTTAGTGCGAAAACCAAATTAAATGATGAACTGTAAGCTCTCGCAGATGAATGAGTTGCATTGATGACGTCCCCCGCTGCTGGTGTACCAAAACTTTCCCATTTCACTCTACTCGCCCTTTTATAAGTTGAAATATACAGCTTTTTTGCAAGATTCGTTGACGGTTATTATGCATTTTTCGGTATGTTGCCATTCATTTAGCAATCGTTATTCGTCGTTTGCAAAATTATAGTCGAATTGCAAAAATCTTTAATCGAATTGAAGTCTTAGAATGTTATGCCAGTTTCAGTTTCATTACATTTGTAATCTCGTAAGGACGAGAATGAGATTACGCTGGATTATGGGAAATCCTCACAGACGATAATGAGACAAATAACGACGAAGTGAAGATCAATCTCTCCGAAAGGTTTGATTTTTTAAGATGATAAATTTGAACAATATTTGAAAGCTTATCCGTTTGATGTTCCAATTATAATCTTTTTTCGCCAATAGCGTGCATATAAAGTTTGTGCTGTGTGAAACGCTAGACCAAAAACTCATAAATTATGAATTAACGTTTTTTATTATTTTCAAAAACGGTAAAATTTATTTGGTTGTCACGACAGGAGGTGTACTAAGCTAGATAGATAACTTTATGAGGAAGTGCATAGTATTGTCCCATTTGTTTAAATCTAATAGTTTTCCTTTTAATTTTAAAGTGTGGTCAAGTTTTCATATCGTTCATTTTAACAATTGATGTGGTCTTATAAGCAGAATATGGGAGATGAAGTAATTAAATGAAACTATACAAAATTAGACATTCTTTGAAGGATTGGACCAACTCGGGTCTGCAGTTGCAGAACGTAACGGGTTTCAGCTGGGCGCTGTGGTAGAGCATCAGACCCTGGATAGGAGGGTCGTGGGTTCGACCCTTCCCCACGGCTATTTGTGGTGTTTTGATCAAGACTCTTCATACGCACACGTTTAGTACTGCTTTTACCCTGGAAGACTTCGAACGTGATTTGTCTACGCTGCTGTAAGAACTTGTTTCACAATCGATGTGAAAACCAAATATGCTTCTATTATACATTTTTTAACCAGCATTTTATTTTTGCGGTCTTATACGTGTTGTTCAAATGATTATACGCATCAAACAGGGTACCTAACACGGTGGTGTAAAACGTCAGCGCCCCTTAACATATTCATCGATTTAGAAATGAAATTACGTATTCTGTAGTTGACCCCAATATAGCAAATACTTCAACGAAAGAGGTATAGATAGGGTGAGGTTTAAACCATTTTCAACACATTAATTGCAATATTTGGCTTCCAGTTGTATTGGCGTAGTAAAAGGACATGAGACTGAAAATAAGTAAAATTGACGTCCACACGTAGCTTGATTTTCACATAATTTCTTTCGACTAACATAGCATATATAAAATAAATTACTGTATAGAAGATAAAATAGTTACTATTAAGATCACATTCTGTCCCTTCCCTACCTCCTAGATGAAATCAACAAGTTGACTGCATATCTATTTCCATTTATTTGACATAGACTTTGTGACTTCCCCATAGACAAGACTTGTGCCTACATCAGTTATCTCTAGCTGTTCGTCCTGATAATAGAGCTATGCATATGTAAACGGTCGCGATTGCTATCAAATTGTCCGCTAGAATTATAAGTATAAGTACAGCATCTTTTTTTCTGATTTAATCTAATTTAATGTGTATAACCTAGTCGATTAAAGGACGCAGTGTTTCCATAATATACAGTCATTTCGATGGACGTATGTGGGTAATAGGAGAAGCTGTACGAGAGATTGTCGTATACCATCTTATAGTTTGGAGATTGTATATTTGCAGATAGAAGAAATTATTCAGTTAGAGATAAGATATTTGCATTTACATTTCTATTTGTGTGTGTACACTGAACAAAGTTTCTAATAGGCCACCTGTTGTTTTTTTAACATTGAAAGCAAGTCAATAAACACATATTATCAATATTATAATACCTTTTAATACATTCAATTTGAGCTGATCTCAGAAGATTCCATTGTAAATAAATGAGTAGTTTAATTATTAGTCACACATATTTTTGAAAATAGAATGTATCGTATACACAGGTGTTTTAGTATTGATAAGATACATGTGTTGGTTTGTTTGCAGTGTTAAAAAAACATTTGGCCGGTTTGAAATGTTGTTCAGTGTATATGCGTTTGGGAGTAACTGTCATAGCAGCAAGAAGTTGTTAATGCATATAATAAAGTTAGTTTGGTATATAACTATTACTCATTTTAGATATTGTTTCATACGTATGCACGCATATCATATATTGTATTCACATTTATTTGTCTAGTTCACGGTAGATGTTTTGGTTTCTTACCAGAGTAATACTATTTGAACGATCCAGGAGAAGCACGGACATAATCAGAAGAAGATTGTAGCAGACTCGGTTTTATTGAATCTGTTCGTGATTAGCAGTGAAATATACAACCGGTTTAAGTAGTCTATCCCAGAACCTGATATCTCCCGAGTCAGGTCTATTAACCCCCAATAAAAAAGCAGGGAATTTATAGCAATAGAACGCTTACTAAACCGTGACGTAATCCAGACTTTCTGGTGAAGAAACTGACCAATCAACGTGCTCAAATGTGTTTTTTCCCAACATGCTATTCAACGGATCCAATCAGGAGAGCTGTATTCGTACTACAGACTACCGGTTTACCCGTCATTCTTTTCTCGAACACAGGATGTGCCCCATGAGTCCACAGAAACACAAACATGAGAGTACGCGACGGGTTTTTATGGCCACCCACCCACCAAGCAGTAAATAATAATGTCTGATAGAAGGATTCTCGGAAGCTCAGAATGCATCCAAAAGAAGAAAATAGCAGATTCTGTTTTATTGAATCTTAGATTCGAACATTCACTTAAGTAGTTAATGTTGACAAGTTATCGTGGCCAGAAAAAAGCAAAGATAAGTTTCATCGGAATCTCCCATATATAACCGTGACAATGTCAATATATCCAAGCTATCGACCATGGTTTATGTCAAATGTATTGCTTTATCTCAATTTATTTTGAAACGTTTTATTTTATTTTTTCATTTTATTTTCAAAGTCGTCTCAAGTTTATAGTTTTATAGAAAACATAGGAAATGTTCACTTATTGAATCCACAATAGAGTGCGATTTTGTAAAACTGGACTTGATTTGATAAGCCTTTCGGTTGGATATAGTTTCAACATAATAGTCAAAGTTAATTAAGACCAGTTTATTCTGTCTTTCATTATAATTATGTGTATTAAGTAGATTTCACCTATAAATTGTCCGCGCAATATACATCATTATATTATTTAAAACTTATTTCAAAAATTTATATATATATATATATATATATATATATATATATATATATATGCTTAATCATCCCACTGAAACTGACCACCAATAGCAAAATTCAATGAAATTCACGTGACAGTTGTTCCATAACTATTATAGTATTCTATGAATCTTTGAAGAAAAAGTCAACATTTTCCATAACAATTCATTTTAAAGTGCAAACAAATGGGAGACATGTATCATTCGCTAATCGTTTTGCAAACATATCTAGAAATTTGCCGTTAAACAGCCATTTGTATGTTAATTCCTTTCTGAGGCATTCTGTGATTGTTCATTCCACTCGATGTCAGGGGACTGTCAATACGATATCACAGAGAAACTGACAGCTTAAATCACGCGGAAATCGCCAGAATTTATACGAAATACGAGCAGAGATTTAGAGACGTGAGGCAAATTCCATGCATATATATCGCGTAATTGATCATATCGTCCATTTCTTTATTTCTTAAAACAATACATGTTAGATGAAGCCTTCAGTGGTTCAGTATTTATATGTTCTTTGGTACTAGAGCCCGATTCATTAAATTTGAGCCGCAGCTTTACTAAAAAGGAGAAATAAAACCGTTGTTATTCGACAGAATATAGTCCACGGTTAAGTAGAGCGCTTATATAAAATCCTTGCCGCTCTCCTGCTAATGCAATTATGAAGTATTCTTCACGAAATTAAATTTCTCTATAATTCGAGGACTTTTAGGTATTTAGAAATGATTCTTTAAGATTCCCAGGCTTTACATTCATGGTATAAAGCCACGGCTGGCTAGGAAATCGCATTCTAGACGTATTAAACGATGGGTTCAGAAGGAATTGTTCTTTACTATAAGGTTTTTGTATATACATATATAGGATGTTATTGTTAAGGTGTTTAATCAAGATTTAAATGTGCTTATACATGTTTTATTACGATTGACCTCTATATAGTTTGACCTCTATATAGCTGATACGCACACAGAAGTTAAAACATTTCATATCGGGTAAATCAGTTTTCTGTTGGAACTAACCATATGTAAGTACTGCGCATTATCACACCATATATATATATGCGTATGTTGCATGAGTGTTCTTCTATAAAAACATTGACACTAAAATATCAAATGGCACATGCTGTGTGTTGTATGAATATTGTTGTGTTATATGGTTGCTTTATCAACTACCAATCGCCTGTTTAAAAAACTTTGATTGTATTAAACAGTGCATGTGTTAGTTATCTTAATGCACGTGCTAAAAATAGAACTCTATGAGAATTGTATTTTTTCGTTCATATCCTTTATATTTTGAACATTGTATTTGTTAATCTGTAAATACTGGAAATAAAATATGTTTAAACCAAAAATGTGTAAAAGTGCATTTTCCGTATGGGGTAGTATTAATAATTAACCATAAACACATTTGTACAGCTTATACTGTTTTGATGATATAATTACATAAAGTGTCTATAACAATATTCATCAACGTTAACTGTTTTTATAGGATAGAACTATATCCAATAATTCCTTAACGTCAAATGTAGTGTACCTTTGAAACGTAAACAAAGCAATTAATTTGAAGCTACAATATCATTTTTAATTATGATTTCGTCATTCATGAAACAATACTGGGAGGTAGTTTTGTAATAAACAAGCGCTCGCACATCTAACTTTTCTGAGTCATATTTCAAAGTTAGTTATAGTAGTAATGGTGAAGAATTAAGAATTGTTTCTAGTTTTAATTATTTAGGGGTGGCTTTAACAAGTGGAGGTTCATTTCTAAGTGCTACTAAAACGTTGACGGGGAAAGCTTTAAAAGCTATGTTTTTTGTTTTGTTTAATATAACAAAACAATTAAAAGTACCAATTAATATTATGTTGAATTTATTTGATGCTTATGTAGCTTCTTTTTTAAATCATTCCTGCGAAATATTGGGCTTTAATAAGAAAGATAATATAGAACGTGTTCATAGGAAATTTTTAAAATGGCTACTTAATGTTAAAATATCAACAAATAGTTCAGCGTTGTATAGCGAGTTAGGTAGATACCCATTGTATATAGTAAGACACATAACAATAATTAAATATTTCCTTGGGCTGTATTCGGCAAAAAAGTATTAATTGTATATTGTCTAATGTATTTAATGTGCTTAAAATAAATTGTGACAAAGATCCAGCTATAATTAACTGGACCTCTAACATTAGAACACTCTTACAAAATTATGGTTTTCAAGAAGTTTGGTTGTTTCCTTCATCCATAAAAATCAATATGTTTATACCAGTCCTAAGGAAAAGATTGATCGATATATATATATAAAAAATCGGCGACAAAATATAACATCACGATCATCATTAACACTTTGTACAACAATTAAAACACATTTAGTATGCCGAGTCATATAAGTAAAATGACATCTTACAAATTAATACACACTTTAGCAACTTTAAGGTTATCTTCGCATCAATAAAATATTGAAAGAGGTAGACACAGAAATCAAGATAGAACTGAAAGAAACTGTACTTTGTGTCACCTTAATATATTTGAAGATGAGTATCATTAAGCGATAATTTTATGACCTATAAAGAATTCAGTACGTACCTAAATATTTTTACCATCGTCCGAGTATATATAAACTTATTAACCTTTTAAACGTGTTTAAACTAAGAGTTTTACATAAATTTGCTGTATTTTGTATCAAGGCATTTAAGCAAAGAGCAAATGCTTTAAATTCAAACAACTGATTAGTAAATGTACATTGTAACTATATGATTTATTATTTACTTCAGAATATATTCATATAGGTAACATAATTATGTTTAGTCTCGTATTGCTGCATGCATGTATTGTATTGTTTGTGTAAATAACGATGAACTGTATATGTTCAAGTTATAATGAATAAAGATATTCTGTTCTGTTCTGTTATGTAATTTCTAGTATTGCTGTAAATAAGTAAAAGGTAATTATAAATTAATTATCATTCCGAAAATTAACTTATACTGATGGTGTGTCGGAGGCGGTGGATGGCATACCTGTATATACACACACGCTGATATATATGTTGAGAAAATAGATAACATAGTCTCCTGTGGAAGTCGTCGATGGAATGAATTATCTAGACTGGCAATTGAAGACATTGCTGTATTGTAGAATTACATGATGTTTATATCAGTAAATAATGCCAACATTGAAGAATTACATGGACTTCATGAACTTAATGAAATTATAAATAAAATGATTGTTCGACATTTTTTATTTAGAATTATATATATCATTATATCCCTTTATGTCACAATATATGTACCACAATGTAACATCATAATGTTTAAACTCGAAAATCTCCTAAAAAAGTCGTGTTGTAGTATCATAATCTAACAATGATATGGCTTGTTATAGAATATGAATTAATAGATGATATATATTAATAGTTTTTTTTTTATTTAAGAACAATAAGAAAAATAAGCCGAAGTTCGTTAGTCTCATATCTAGCTTAGCCATATGCATATTGGTATCATATAAGATGGTTTACGGTTGTCGAGCAATAGTTTCGTGTCATGACTTTTTAAGGATTATTAAATGTGTTATTGCTTTTGGTTTGATTAATCATGATCTTAACCGTGCACTGTCATGGTGTGTCATCATTATACGACCAATATCGTGCATTATAACCCCCCACCTCATTGTCGCCACTTGTTTATCTATACCAGGGCCACGTTGCAACTACATTGGACTTACAAATCTAACATTGTCTCAAAGGTAACAAAAATGAGAGCGTTACATTGAGGATATAAATAAAACCAGTCAACTACAAAAATAAGACAAAAACAGTAGAAAACACTATGCTTTACACAAGTTTAATTTAATTCACTAAATTAATTTAATTCTGAGGAAGATTTTTGAATGAAAATATTAATAAACACTATGTTTTAGTTTGCTACAGTTGCCAGCATCAATGATTATATTTAATATGTAGCATTTGTGTTTCAATACAACGTATTGTTTATTCCAGTATACACTATTGAATGTCCATAGATAAGGATATTTAGTAAAACTATGGACTGGAAAAAAGGCCCATGGTATGATACTGTTCTCACACTTAGTTCTATTATTTCGATTGCGAAAAAAGTTCTTCAAACTTATACAAATCACATAGTTAACATTAACATCAATTCGATTTAATTTGTTAATGAAGCAAAACATTGCAAAACATTCGTCATCTTTAACTTCAATGCGTTACCCCATACACGCATAACAACATCTGTATACTGGTAAACTCCTAACACTGCATTCGGGCAGTGAAGTGCATGATCATAATAATAATAATAATAATAATAATAATAATAATAATAATAATAATAATAATAATAATAATAATAATATAATAATAATAATAATGATAATAATAATTTATAATGATGATAATAATAATATTGATAATAATAATAATAATAATAATAATAATAATAATAATAATAATAATAATAATGATGATGATGATAATAATAATAATGATAATTAATAATGATAATAATAATAATAATAATAATGATGATAATAATAATAATGATAATTAATAATGATAATAATAATAATAAATATAATAATAATAATAATAATAATAATAATAATAATAAAGTGTATATTTTCTGAGGATAACATATTTGGCTATATAGCCATTGTAACATGGGCTCCTCTAAGAGATACATATTATTAACAAAAGTTAAACACAAAGTTACTTTATAATATACATCAACGCTCTTTAATCTAGAATCTTTATAAATGCACATGTGGTTAAACTTAATTGTTTAAAACTCGATTAATCGTAATTTTAGAAATATTTATAATAATTGTTACAGTGTAAGTAAGATCAAAAGCGTTTATTTTAAGTTTTACGAAGTTCTGAGTGTATTAATTTGTTTACAAGATTTACATATGTATTATCCATGTTTTTATTGTAATGCTTATTTTAAGATCATTCACATATACATACTGATACTAATGATATCAAATTCACAAAATATTTAAAATTCTGCTCAACAAAATTATTAACAATATCCACACATTATTAAATTATATGACATAGTTTATTCTAATATGAGTTGATTAACAAGCAAATATCTTCAGACTTCGTTAAAGTCAAATAAAAACGTAAATTATATTAAATAGTCGCGTTTTTCAAGATTATGAAATCATATTTATATTGCAAGGTCAATTATATTAGATTGTCGCGTTTTTCAAGATAATGAAATCATATGTATATTGCAAGTCTTTTATCAAGCATTGCACTTTTTTGTCACTTGTTTACATAAACATATTTACGGATGCATTTGGTCCGGTCAGTGTTATGATACGAAAATAATCCCATGGTCCTATTTCTGAAAAATATTTTATAATGTTAATGTATGTGTATGTTACTAATTGTTTACATATAGTTAACAAAAAAGACATGTATTTCATAACAATTCTGATACGTTTCATGACATATGAGAAATTAAGAAAATAAATAAATGACAGAAAAGCATTGAAAGCTCACCAAACACCCATACAATATGAACACACTGACTATAATGAATACTTAAAATAAGTATAACACATACATAGATAAAACAATTCCAACAGTGGTCATCTCCTCAGAGCGGTCAGTAGCAACTTAAACCTGGTTAAAATGGCGTCTCCCACTTCGCTCTGTCTTCGTCATCATACTATAAGACGAAAGAATGTAAACAAAATTGTTCTCACCACACTGTTGTCTAGCATGGACATGGGTGTATTGTAAAACACAGAAATGCGCAGGTAAATATACATATATAAAAATGGCAGTGAGGACATACTTTTGAAATAGGGTTGGGCCACAAGTTCTTCCAACTTAGATTCGGCCCTCCAACTACCAGTCACATGTTAACAGCGTATAACAGAACACAGGCCATGTAAACATGTAAATAACGACCTTACACTTATTTCCAACTCTTCCAATATAGTATTGAATAGAAACGTTTAATATCGTCACATCGCTTTGTTGTGAATAGTTTGGAGTACGATTTTTATATATTATGCATCAAACCACAATAAAATATAATTAACTAAAACATGTCTTTATGTGTTATTTTGGAACAAATTGATGATAGCAAAAATCTGAAGAGCTATTAATAACTGGTTCTGTGAGTATTTATATGAGTTCGGTTAAATGCATTTGTGAAATGTTACATAACCTTTACAACACATCAAAAGATGTCTGATTTGTTACATAAAGGTATACTATCAACAAAATCAACTATAATAAACCTATATTAAATGTTTATCAATGATTTTTATAAGAGAAACAAAATGAAAACAACAGCCAACCAGTATATTAAATGGTTATTCTACATGCTTTGACAAATAAAGTTATATGGGTTTTTTTATAAACATGTTTTCAATACAGGCGATAATATAATCAATCTATCTATGTTATTTGAAAAAAAAATATTAACTACACTTCCACGTATTTTGTCATTGCTGTTGTATGTTTGTATTGCTCTTATCTTATTTTAATGAATGTTTTGACTATATTTGTTTATTGTGACCGCGCCCGATTAGCTCAGTCGGTTACGCGTCTGACTATCAATCAAGGGGTCTTGAGTTTGAATCCCCGTTCGGTCACATCCGTGGTGATTTGTATACGACATTGTGTCGCGTCATCATTCGTCTCTCACCGCTAATTCACATGGGAAAGCTATCAGTTACTTGCGGAGATGGGATGTGCTAGAGTACTGGTTAATCTTCCAGGATCCAAGGAGACATTGGGTAGGTTAACTGATCGTCTGTTAGCCCTTGATGGCATACAATGACGCTAAATATTCAATCAATCAATAAATGATTATATTTGTGGGGCTGTGGACCATATCCTTCTATACCAAGTCTTCTTTTGGATATATTCTTTCTCATTCTTATATCTAATTTCGCTGTTTTCATCAATAAAAGTATCACAATTTGATTAATAATTGAGTTCAGAAGTATATCGTATATTTTCGAATTACAAAAGCTATTAAAATACAATATCCTAAAGTTTTTTTCTTATCGTATTTTACATGTATTTCTAGTAAACTATTGCGTAAATGTAATTTCAATAAGAAAGTGCACTGAACACGTGTAAATTCAATAAGGAATTGCAACTCGTGTAATTAAAATCCATCTTTCTGTTTTCATAGTATTTATTGTTATATAATGTTATATAGCCGATATAGATGTCAATATTTAATGATAGACAAAATAACAACAGCCTTAAACTTGCTTTAGTTTCCAATTCACACATTGTGTTCCAGAATGTAAATTATAAAAGTTGTGCGATATATTTATGAATGAATTACATGTTGAACTGTTAAACATCTAGAAGAAAAGACAACATGGGTCACCACCATAGAATGGTCATTGCGAAGCTCCTCTCTTGTGACCTTAAACGTAGTTTACTGGTGCACCCAACCCCGCTCTTCTCCAGACCGTCAGGTGACCTTAAACCTGGTTTACTGGTGCACCCAACCTCGCTCTTCTCCACGCCGTCAAGTGACCTTAAACGTGGTTTACAGGTGCACCCATCCATGCTCTTCTCCACGCCGTCAGGTGACCTTAAACCTGGTTTACTGGTCCACGCATCCTCGCTCTTCTCCACGCCGTCAGATGACCTTAAACGTGGTTTACTGGTGCACCCATCTTTGCTCTTCTCCACGACGTCAGGTGACTTTAAACCTGGTTTACTGGTGCACCCAACCCCGCTCTTCTCCACGCCGTCAGGTGACTTTAAACCTGGTTTACTGGTGCACCCAACCCTACTCTTCTCCACGCCGTCAGGTGACTTTAAACCTGGTTTACTGGTGCACCCAACCCCACTCTTCTACACGCCGTCAGGTGACTTTAAACCTGGTTTACTGGTGCACCCAACCCCACTCTTCTCCACGCCGTCAGGTGATCTTAAACGTGGTTTACTGGTGCACCCAACCTCGCTCTTTTCCACGCCGCCAGGTGACCTTAAACGTGGTTTACTGGTGCACCCAACCTCGCTCTTCTCCACGCCGTCAGGTGATCTTAAACGTGGTTTACTGGTGCACCCAACCTCGCTCTTCTCCACGCCGTCAGGTGACCTTAAACCTGGTTTATTGGTGCATCCAACCCCGCTCTTCTCCACGCCGTCAGGTGACCTTAAACGTGGTTTACTGGTGCACCCAACCTCGCTCTTCTCCACGCTGTCAGGTGATCTTAAACGTGGTTTACTGGTGCACCCAACCTCGCTCTTCTCCACGCCGCCAGGTGACCTTAAACCTGGTTTATTAGTGCATCCAACCCCGCTCTTCTTCACGCCGTCAGGTGACCTTAAACCTGGTTTACTGGTGCACCCATCCTCGCTCTTCTCCACGCCATCAGGTGACCTTAAAACTGGTTTACTGGTGCACCCATCCTCGCTCTTCTCCACGCCGTCAGGTGACCTTAAACCTGGTTTACTGGTGCACCCAACCTCGCTCTTCTCCACGCCGTCAGGTGAACTTAAACCTGGTTTACTGGTGCACTCAACCTCGCTCTTCTCCACGCCGTCAGGTGACATTAAACCTGGTTTACTGATGCACCCATCCTCGCTCTTCTCCACGCCGTCAGGTGAACTTAAACCTGGTTTACTGGTGCACCCAACCCCGCTCTTCTCCACGCCGTCAGGTGACATTAAACCTGGTTTACTGGTGCACCCAACCCCGCTCTTCTCCACGCCGTCAGATGACCTTAAACGTGGTTTACTGGTGCACCCATCCTTGCTCTTCTCCACGCCGTCAGGTGACTTTAAACCTGGTTTACTGGTGCACCCAACCTCGCTCTTCTCCACGCCGTCAGGTGATCTTAAACCTGGTTTACTGGTGCACCCATCCTCGCTCTTATCCACGCCGTCAGGTGACTTTAAATCTGGTTTACTGGTTCACGCATCTTCGTTCTTCTCCACGCCGCCAGGTGACCTTAAACCTGGTTTACTGGTGCACCCAACCTCGCTCTTCTCCACGCCGTCAGGTGATATTAAACCTGGTTTACTGATGCACCCATCCTCGCTCTTCTCCACGCCGTCAGGTGACCTTAAACCTGGTTTACTGGTGCACCCATCCTCGCTCTTCTCCACGCCGTCAGGTGACCTTAAACTTGGTTTACTGGTGCACCCAACCCCGCTCTTCTCCACGCCGTCAGGTGACCTTAAACCTGGTTTACTGGTGCACGCAATCCCGCTCTTCTCCACGCCGTCAGGTGATCTTAAACCTGGTTTATTGGCGCATCCAACCTCGCTCTTCTCCACGCCGTCAGGTGAACTTAAACCTGGTTTACTGGTGCACCCAACCCCGCTCTTCTCCACGCCGTCAGGTGAACTTAAACCTGGTTTACTGGGGCACCCAACCCCGCTCTTCTCCACGCCGTCAGGTGACCTTAAACCTGGTTTATTGGTGCATGCAACCCAGCTCTTCTCCACGCCGTCAGGTGACCTTAAATCTGGTTTACTGGTGCACCCATTCCCGCTCTTCTCCACGCCGTCAGGTGATCTTAAACCTGGTTTACTGGTGCACCCAACCTCGCTCTTCTCCACACCGTCAGGTGACCTTAAACGTGGTTTACTGGTGCACCCAGCCTCGCTTTTCTCCATGCCGTCAGGTGAACTTAAACGTGGTTTACTGGTGCACCCAACCTCACTCTTCTCCACGCCGTCAGGTGACCTTAAACCTGGTTTACTTGTGCACCCATCCTCGCTCTTCTCCACGCCGTCAGGTGACCTAAAACCTGGTTTACTGGTGCACCCAACCTGGCTCTTTTCCACGCCGACAGGTGACCTTAAACCTGGTTTACTGGTGCACCCATCCTCGCTCTTTTCCACGCCGTCAGGTGACCTTAAACCTGGTTTACTGTTGCACCCAACACTGCTCTTCTCCACGCCGTCAAGTTACCTTAAACCTGGTTTACTGATGCACCCATCCTCGCTCTTCTCCACGCCGTCAGGTGACCTTAAACCTGGTTTACCGGTGCACCCAACCTCGCTCTTCTCCACGCCGTCAGGTGACCTTAAACGTGGTTTACTGGTGCACCCAACATCGCTCTTCTCCACGCCGTCAGGTGACCTTAAACCTGGTTTATTGGTGTACGCAACCCCGCTCTTCTCCACGCCGTCAGGTGACCTTAAACCTGGTTTACTGGTGCACCCATCCTCGCTCTTCTCCACGCCGTCAGGTGACCTTAAACCTGGTTTACTGGTGCACCCAACCTCGCTCTTCTCCACGCCGTCAGGTGAACTTAAACCTGGTTTACTGGTGCACCCAACCCCGCTCTTCTCCACGCCGTCAGGTGAACTTAAACCTGGTTTACTGGGGCACCCAACCCCGCTCTTCTCCACGCTTTCAGGTGACCATTAACCTGGTTTACTGATGCACCCACCTTCGTTCTTCTCCACGCCGTCAGGTGACCTTAAACCTGGTTTACTGGTGCACCCAACCCCGCTATCTCCACGCCGACAGGTGACCTTAAACCTGGTTTACTGGTGCACCCATCCTCGCTCTTCTCCACGCCGTCAGGTGACCTTAAACCTGGTTTACTGGTGCACCCAATCTCGCTCTTCTCCACGCCGTCAGGTGACTTTAAACCTGGTTTATTGGTGCACGCAACCCCGCTCTTCTCCACGCCGTCAGGTGACCATTAACCTGGTTTACTGGTGCACCCAATCTCGCTCTTCTCCACGCCGCCAGGTGACCTTAAACCTGGTTTACTGGTGCACCCAATCTCGCTCTTCTCCACGCCCCAGATGACCTTAAACCTGGTTTACTGATGCACCCAACCTCGCTATTCTCTACGCCGTCAGGTGACCTTAAACCTGGTTTACTGGTGCACCCATCCTCGCTGTTCTCCACGCCGTCAGGTGACCATTTAACCTGGTTTACTGGTGCACCCAATCTCGCTCTTCTCCACGCCGCCAGGTGACCATTTAACCTGGTTTACTGGTGCACCCAACCCAGCTCTTCTCCACGCCGTCAGGTGACCTTAAACCTGGTTTACTGGTGCACCCAACCCAGCTCTTCTCCACGCCGTCAGGTGACCTTAAACCTGGTTTACTGGTGCACTCAACCTCGCTCTTCTCCACGCCGTCAGGTGACCTTAAACCTGGTTTACTGATGCACCTCCCTTGTTATTCTCCACTAAGTACCTGGAAATTAATACATTTAATGTAGCGTTAGGCATTTGAACAAGCTATAGAATAAAAACAAAAACACGTTAAGAGCAATATAATATACGATTAAAGGAAGGGAAATGGCAAAGAAAGTAACATTTTATGTGTTCACAAATTAATAATAAAAAGTTTGAAAAAAAAAAACCCGTAGCAGCCAGGTATACACGTGAAATTATTACTACCATCTTCTAGGCAGCGTTCATAAAATGAAATAGACGCATCAAATGACTGCCGTCAAATGCGCATAACGAATATTTTAACATCTCGTGCTAGCTTCTAATCCCACTTACATAAAAATCACAAATTTCATTACCATGGTGGAGCCAGAGAGATTATTTACATTATTTCATAAATCCTGTTTCAATACCATCCTCCAGCGGTTCCTTTGAAATACATCTTTCGGAAATCCAAAATACCCTATATTTTATACTAACCACAATTTGTAGAAACCATTACAGCAGAATATAGTATTAATACAGGCTTATTCATTATTAAAAGCAATCCTCCAGACAAAATGGGAAAACATAAGTTTCGTTTTACTATTAAATTCCTAAACTGCTTCATTTCGACACTCCGTTAATGCACCAAAACCGGGATTTACACCAATTTTCATCCAAGAGTTTAAAAATGAATTCTTGCGGGATTCGGTTGTTTGGGAGATCTATTCAGTTATGCTGGAAACGCCGAACAATACACGTTTTGATTTGTATTTTATAGGTTACGAATTATATACATATAAAATATGTCGTAAAAAAAACACTATCATTTGAACGTATTTATGTAACAGTAAATGACACAGGTATTGAAGTGCAAAATGTTTTAACGATACGGAGAGATTATCTCAGCACCACGTTCCAAAAGTACAGCTGAGTATAAACATGTAATTATTGTTATTAATAAAAGTGTTTATAACTACCATTGAACAAATCCGCATAGATTCATGTTAAGAGGGAGAAACAAAAAGTTCTATTAAATATAACATTTCAAATATTGTTTATTTTATGGTTTATAAGGTGGGATTAAATGAATATTCAAATGATTTATATTTATTTTAAATTTAATATTGTATTTTGAAACGTTTGTAGCAACTGTTTACTAATTCACCGCCTTTAAGTTCATGTATTACGTTGACGAAGTACATTATGAAATAATTAAAAAAAGTAGGAAAAGTTGAAATGCTTATATGAATTGTTGCTTAATGGATTCGATTTTTGTGTATTATGACTGCCAATGTTCAAGTTCTTAACGGACTCAGGTGTCACGTGGTCATAATGAATGAGTTTAAAGTGTTACATTAAGGTAGACAGTGAAAATAAACAAAAACAGCTCAGCAATAAAAACGTATCTAACGGTTGATTGACGAAGGAGCCAGGTATATTGAGAGTTATGTGTGTTCTAGACACGTGGCATTTGCTCACGTTCCTGGGAGAATGTATTTTTAAGTCAAGGAATGTGACTTCATTACTCAAACAATGATCTGAATAACACATATAGCCACACTGGGTTGTAACTTTAAAATGCTAAACATAATTGCATTAACCACGCCCCAATTTATGTGTTTTCTTCAAGGTAATAATTTGCAAGTAACCCTTTCTGAAGTAAAGCTACTTGTCAACGTTAAGAGATGATATTTTCACTGATTTATTAGTATATCTGAAATAACAGTATGATATGGATGAACGAAGAGATGATATAAAAAATAAGTTCGATATTAAAAGTACGTCGCTTTATATATAGATTGTACGACTATTTTAGTGTTGCCAAAATAAAAATTTCTCTTAAACTGTGAGTATACTTTATTCAAACAAAGAAAATGTATGCCCAATTCCTTAACAGCGATAAACAACATTGATTTTACTATACGTGTATTGATTCCATTAAATAAGTTCGCAATTAACAATTAATGACGTATTCTAGTAACCATGTCCACAGCCAGGCATATTTATTTTATTTAATTGAGAAATGTCGTACGGCTTTGTTTTGTAACAAGTTCGAATTTCATAAACGTTCAGTAAATACAATTTATTTTTTTCTTACGTCTACATTATTAAAGCATATAACCGTATCACGTAACACCCATGTACTGGTAAACTGGTAAACACGTTGTTATATACATGTATACCTGTGTTAAAGTCGCAAAACGTTACAGAAAACGTCACCCCCTTTTATACTTATAATATCTAATGAAGGACAAAACGCGTTCATGAAAAGAGATAGTGGATTCAACTTTATTTAGGGTTAATGAAACATGCCATACCCCTCTTTCACTCTTGCTCTAGCGTAAGAAATATTCTATTCGGAATAATACTGAATAAACTTGAGGAATAACTGATATCGGAAATAATAAAAACGGGAGGAGCCTGATGACGTAAGACTACCGTTGTGATAGTTTATAAAATCTAATAAAAGGTTCCCTTAGAAGCACGGACGCTTCCAAGAAAAGAAAAAAGAAAACTCGGTTTTATTGATTCTGTTTGTGAGAATTAAAACATATGTAACAGCCCTCACATCCCCCGGCACAGTCATGAGTGATAGTCCATTTTCGAACAATTCATAGATGCCAAGATTCCAATAAATCAGAAATAAAAGACATTGAGTCAAAGTACGAGACGACCTTTTAAGATTGCCACATAGAACGCTAAAACAACTAGAGTAAATAATAGCTGATAAAAGGATTTATTGGAAGAACATAAAGAAAATGTCAGACTCAGTTTTATTGATTCTGTTTGTGAGGGGTTGTGGAATATTCGACACTCATCAAGCATATTAGCAACATATATTGCAGTTATCTGTTTTCGAACGATACTGAAAAAGCTCCTGGTTCTAAGAAATTAGACACAATAACAATACCGAGTGAAAGAACGAGGCGACTTTACGACTGCTACAGAGCACGTAAGAATCTACAGTCAATAACCAAAAGAATGTGTTCAAGTAAAGAATATAGCAGACTCGGTTTTATTGATTCCGTTATTGAGGGGTACTGGAATATGTGACATTTATCACGCATGGTTCCAAGGAATTAAACATTATAACTGAGTCAAAGAACAAGGCGACTTTACGGCTTCCACACAGCACGTAAGAATGCTACAGTCAATGGTATGATAAAAGAATCAACTGATAGCGCAGAACCCGTTAAAGTAAAGAAATAAGAGGAAATTACAAAATATGCTACACCTCTTGCATGCTTTATAACAAGTTTAAGCAGTATTATATTTTCGAACTTTACCGAATGGGTTCCATGAGTTTAAAGAATCGGAAATAATAATATAATTAGGTTAAAGTTCGTGGCGACAGTTTACAGCGTCACATACTTTTAATAAATACAATAATTGTAGCCGAAGCAAAAAATGAACATTTGTTTGTATTTTATATGATTTTGTAAAAGGACAAAATTGTCAG
The DNA here is from genome assembly GCA_029582155.1 of Panopea generosa. Classification (NCBI taxonomy): domain Eukaryota; kingdom Metazoa; phylum Mollusca; class Bivalvia; order Adapedonta; family Hiatellidae; genus Panopea; species Panopea generosa. The sequence continues at coordinate 83,521,713 of CM055895.1, forward strand.
TATGTATTAGAATCAATTATGAGATGTTTTATGTGGTTTATAAAAGAAAACAAAAACATAGTTCAATAAAGGAGTTGTTTGGTAATTATCATTTTTTTGTCGAATTAATTAAACGATTTGGCAAAGTTAATGATACGAAGTTTTGTTGAATGTTGAGCTTTTGATAATGTTTGGAACATACATTCCAAGACAACTCAAGCCATAGCTGAGAAAGACAATATGGCAGGTAAATATATTTTAAAATTGACTCTTAAACAGAGAGCTAAAATAGAGTGAGAAATACACAATCCAGCATCCGTAAATGCAGAATTTCTAAAATGTTTCGTCTTTTTTTTTTTTTATCTTTCTGTTAAATTCTTATAAATAATCATTTAAAACCGTTATTCATATTGTCTATAATGAGAGTCTATACAGCAAAGTCTACAAAAATAATCAAACATGTAATATGTACGCATGCTATACATAATTTCGAAAACTGGCAGCTGTATTTTGCATGGCGATGGCTCTTTTCATTACATATTTTGCCGTAGTTAAATCTAGTTGGTTTAGTCTGCTCGGATTTATACATATCGTCCCATTCATCTTTTTCATTAGCCATTTGCTTAATCATATTATTTAGTTATCTTTATATAGCATGGGGAAAATAATTTTTTTACTTAGCCATTTCCATACAACTTTATGGGCACAACTTTTATAAATGTCTACAAATGAAGGATGAGCATTCGACAGACTGAAGCTCATATTCATCTTCATTATTTCGATTTTCAACTTTAAACTATCCTACACTAACCTTTGTTACATAAATAATATCGAAAGATGGAAAGTGAATATTAATCAAACTTTAGTCTGTCTGATGACTTGGGGTTATTAACGAAGCACTGCCTCTATTATCAACACTTTTGGTCCAGAAGAACTGAAAATATTGAACTATGCTAATTCATTTTATTTCGAGTTTTCGAAAAAAAATCTCAAATCTTATATGAACCTCTATCGAATCCGTACTGATTGGTTTTTAGAGGCATCAGGTCGAGCTGCCGGGAAATCGAACCCGCAACATCTAATGTGAGCGACCAACACTCTAACCACTACACTACCGCACCGCTGACAATATTGAATCACAATCACACGTAGTCGATGTCATTTTACATGAACAGCTTAAATATATAAGAAATAGCTGTCCTTATGAATTACTATGAGTGTTATAATCTTACAACAAAATGTGAACGTAATATGTATACATTCAAATTTAACGTGTGTTAAACCATTTCCTATGTTTAATATAATAATAAGAATGCTATACTAAATTAACTAAACCATAAAAAAAACGGTGAAACATCCACGTGTAAGGAATTGCCATTTCCGTGCTAAATGAAACTTTTTTATTTTGATTAATCAAAATTATTAAATGTAACGCCGACGTGCAATATAACCTGATATATCTTAAAATTAAAAGAAAAAGCGTGCAACCCCTAAGTGGTGATTGATGCTGGACTCCGTATATAACGGCAATGGGCGCGATATACGTATTAGTGGTGGTGTTTTTGCTGGGACGGTACCATTTATTCTGCTTATGATTGTGGCAGTTTTATGTTGACTAATTCACCTTCAGGTTGTTTTATAGTATATAAAATATAAATTTGAATCCCCTTTACTGTGTTTTGTCTCCGTTTCAAGTCAACTTTGGGTTCCTAATAACAATAAAAACACTACAAATTAATAACGATCACTTCTGAAAGAAGCACCCCGTCATCTCCATGAGTTACATAAAATAGCGGTATTCTCATATCATTTATTTCAATTATATATATTTCGAACTAAGAAACCGATGTAGCCTAACTCATCCCTTGAAAATTCCTTTAAGCCTGTGCGAGATTGATGTGTATCTACTCGTTACGTCTCAGACAGCGTTTGCATATATTGGCCATCTAATTCCCCGGTTTTACTTGTATGACCGTTATACGATCAGAAACCGAGATCCCTTAATCCCCTGTATAATGAAGTTATACGGCTGGTCGAACACATTCAATGTTGCATTATTACGGCAGAAAATTGACTTTGTTTTCTGTTGAGAATTGTAATGGTGCGTTTGGAGAGATTCTGGTATTTTGGTCGTAATGAAAGAGGCAATATTGTCGGTTGAGGCTCATTTAATTTCGTTTAATTTGAAGATTCGTTTGATTTATTGCTAGAGTATTTCTCTATACAGAATCCTGAGGAGACTGAACTTTGGCAATACTCTTCTGGTGACATTACTTTGATCGAATGTTACACATTGCACATGCAAAACTCTCAGAAAAGTTGCATTAACAATTAAACGAAAAATCACTCCATACTTTCTATATCTGACCATTTGCTGTTTTGAGTTCAGTTTCTTATCGAACATACAAATATCATCTCTGAGGCGTTTATTGTAATTACATTATATATATGTGTGCATAAAACCTGCACACATGCAAAACTTCTCGCAAAAGTTGCACAAACAAGTTAACGAAAATCAACTCGATACTTTAGATATATGACCATTCGTTCTATGAAGTTAAATTAATGATCGAATAAACAAATAACACACCAAGCGTTGTTTGTAAGTCACATTGCGTATAAAAACCTCACTAAAAACAAACTATATAACCAACGTAAGATATAGTATTTAATGGATACAACACCTATAATAGCATGAACATAATCAATAGACAGAATAAACACAATAAATACAACATAGAACTAGGCATAACTATCACGGTCTCCTTGGTACGATGAGTAGCAGAAGACTCCATTTGCGGAAGAAAACCTGGTTGAACTACATTTTTGCTTTCGATAACAACAGAAACAACAGCAACAATGACAACAACAAAAAATCTTATTGACTATCTCAGGTAACATATGTTACAACATCATTGACAGAAACAATCATAAAAACCTATGCGTACACATATAGTCACTTGAGACACAGAACACGTATAGTTACAACTATTTAGAAAAGAAGTACAACATGAGTGGGTGAAAGTCAAAACATAAACGAATGTAGCTAAACAGACATGGATCAAGTCAAACAATGTGATCAATACTTTTATATTTGTATGCAATATAAATTATATTTCTATTTTTGCTGGAATTTTCAAAACAAGTCAGTTTTATAGCATATACATATTCAGAAATGCCTCGTGGTTTAGCGATTATATTTTAACATAGATTTCCAATATATGAAATGTAAAAGCCAGCCTTAGCTCACGAGAAGGTCAATGGTTATAATTAATTAAGATAATCCAAATATCATCTTATCGAAATAAAACATAATAGAAGATTTGTATATTACAAGTAATACGTGCATGAATACGCATGTCAAAGATACGTCAATGGTCTGTTATAGTTATGGCAGTATTACCTGATGTTATTTAAACAAGAAAATGCAAATACATGTAGTACCTTATCGAAATAAAACATGTATATAACATAATCATTTATTAAAGTAATACATGCATTAATAAGCATGTCAAAGATACTTTATTTAATTTTGTTTTGTAATAGTTAAGATAGTATTACATTTGAGTGTTGGTAGAAATAGCGTGATTTGCTACGGATATGTGCAAAATTGGAACATGTTATTAAGTATTGGAATGAATATTTTTTTCTTTAGATTGTTTATCTGTAAATCCACATATCTGAGTGTCCCGTTTCATTGTTAATGGAATTTAGATATTTTACCATTTGTATTCATAGGTCTAGTGTTACCTATTGATTTATAACAGATTTATTGTTTTCCAAATATTGAATTATTCTACAGTTTTAAGATGCGTTTTTGTATTGTAATCGATAATGGGTATCTTCCGAGTTCTGCATATAATATGTACGAGGGGGTGCTTATTTTACTATTGTTATTGCTTTTAAAAACTGGTATGTACGCGTTCTATAATGCTCAGGTTTTCGTATCCCCAAACTTCTCAAGAATGTTTTAGAATTCGTAAAATTGTATGGTCAAATAATTTTACTTATAGGTCTGCGTGAAGGTCTAAATTATGTATTCGCCTATATAATCTATAGAGTAAAACATTGCCTGTTCTACAAAATGTTTCCGAGTATTGAAATCAACTACCTGACATTGAAATATAGCGTTTAAACATTTATATTTATTTGTGGCTTCAATATTGTCTTGACCCGTATTAAATGAGAACCGTTCTGTATTCCTTGCACCGAATACAGCTATTTTAGTTCTGCTACTATTTATATTCAGTTTCCATGTGGTGCAGTATTCATAAAAAGAGTCAGGTATGATTGGAAACTACTTGCATTTTCTCCAAGGATGATGACATTACCTGCATATAGTGATTACAACAGTTTAATTAGGGCATTAGTTTCGGGATTAGAGTCTAATAGATATATTTCATTTAAAAAATTTGAAAATAAAATGACGCATGCCGCGTTCAAGATTCAGATGATTCATTGTGACACACATGCTTTTGTGGTTTATTACAGATTATATATAATTCTGGAACGTTTTCCTTTAATATCGTCATTTAAAATAATGCGCCAAAAAACTATTCTACAGAGGCAGTCTAACGTCTGGGAGAAATCTATAAAACAGCAATATATATGTTTTATTTTTTCAGCCGTAATAATTCGACGAGTGCAATGCAAATAAATGGTCGGGGGTAGAATATATGACTCTACATCCCGTCTGCGTTTCACATTGATACGTTCGTTAAGTATATAATTATACGAAAAGTTTACCAAAACAATTGAGAATGGTTAGTGGCCCGTAATTTTCTGGCTTAACAGAGGTCTCTTTTATTTTATTTTTTAAATATGGGTTTGGTGATGCCCTATAGCCATCTTGTGGTGAGATAGTCTGTTTCAAATATAATGTTGAACAGTTTGGTATCAGTTGGTAACATGACTTCTTGTGTGCATTTTATATTTCCGTTTTTATTCCGTTATCATTATTATTTAGTCGTCTAAATGGGCTTTAGAATATTTAGGTTTACGTATATTATTTAAAATTCCGTCGGAGGATATCAGGGGAATTGGGCATAAGGATTTACCTTATTACGTCCTCTGTTGCCGTGACCACCTCTGTCCCTGACCCCAAAGTCATATCGGGGTTTGTTCTCATACTCCCAATGTATCCTTAGCATATTTATGTTTTGTTTTGGGGCCTCGGTTGTTGTGATAGCGATGTTTTGTTTTGGGGCCTCGGTTGTTGTGATAGCGATGTTTTGTTTTGGGGCCTCGGTTGTTGTGATAGCGATGTTTTGTTTTGGGGCCTCGGATGTTGTGATAGCGATGTTTTGTTTTTGGGCCTCGGTTGTTGTGATAGCGATGTTTTGTTTTGGGGCCTCGGTTGTTGTGATAGCATGTTTTGTTTTGGGGCCTCGGTTGTTGTGATAGCGACGTTTTGTTTTGGGGCCTCGATTGTTGTGATAGCGATGTTTTGTTTGAGCTGGAGTGGGTGTAGTCGTCTCTATTTTAGTGAGTCTCTCTGTCACTGCTTTAAATATTTTACCGTGATATATTCACATAGCCGTGATGTTGAAGCCCTCAATAGTGTCTTTCATGTTGAAGTTGATCATATGATTCAACTGAACATAATCATGATATTTATTTTCCATTGTTATGCAAATTTTAGTAGATTAAACTGTTCAATAATGTGTATCTTACAAATCGACCAGCCTCCTTGGAATAACACACACTTGCATAATTTTTTCTACAAAACAAAATACCAACATCATACATACGTTTAAACAAAGAAATTTTATTGGAACGAAACGTGAATTTTTAGCCAATCTTCTACGTTCAAAACAAAATTAACTTACATTTTCAATGCACATATCTGTACTTAAAGTGACAATAGATAATATGCAGTTGTAACATTTTTCTGTATGTACATTTACATTATTTTTCTTTATACATACAACCATATATAAATATATATTATGTAACTATATAAATATTATGTAACATATACTTAATAGTATGTCACATTTACGCATAACGTAGAATTATTATAGTTTAACTGTGTTATAAAACTGTTAAAAAAACGTAAACCTAAATGAAAGGTATAACACGATCAATGGAACCGGCAAGTAGTTCCGTGGGGTAGTAGCATTATGGCGTTGATAAATGCTTTCGTTTTAATTAATAATGCTTTTTTTATTTTTAATGTTCATTTTGTGATTTGATTCAATAAACAATAAAATGTAAATTTCCCTTCTTTGGTTTGGGCATTTCTATGAATGACATTCCTTTAACTATGTGTTATTCACGATAGATGTAAGAAGGAAAATCAATGGTGATATTATACAAAAAGTTAAATCGCATCCATATGCAAAACCGTACATCCGTATGGAAATATGTGTTTAGGAATATATGAAGATATGTACGTAAAAAGTGTCCATGAAGATAAAGTTTAGCTGTGGTGGTATAATTTTCAGATCCGTTAGCTGGTAGCAATATTAAGTACAGTGGTATCCCGCTACATGTGATGGCCGTGTTGTGGTTTCCTTCTAAACCATATTCAGTTTTAATCTTTAACATGTGTAAGTGCAAAGCAATAATTGGGATGCCCCACCCTAGTGATGGCCTACCCACGTATCCGCCAAATCATTCCTGTTTACCCGGGATACTATCAAATATATGCACAAGTACGTGTATGATTCAAAGGGTTCCCCATCCAAGATCGCCCGTCTCTTGCTTGTTCAGTTTAAGACCTTAGCACAATACCATGCAAAAAAGCGGCTTTGATAAAAAATAAAACATTGAATCAAAACCACAAGGATAGGAAATTTCCAATTCAGATGCTGAAATCCTCAAAGAACGTCATCATTTTCATATCATGATTTAATTTCCATTTGATACACACAAACCACTCTTGTGCAATCATGTAAGACGATCGTATGGTAAGACATTGATGGATGTTGATACGGTTAAGTTTATAGCCTTCAGATTGTATCTAGATCTACTTTAGATTTGTGTCTTTATGCTTTCATGCTTGTAATTTACCGTTTTTTGATTACGAGCTATTATTCTAGTATATCATTAGAGTAACAGGTCGGTACTTGACGGAGAATTATCTACATGGTGATAACTTATCTGTCTCGTAACTTTGGGTAGACACTGCCGGGATGCAAATAATAATTATTATAAAGATGGTCTAGTCAAAATGCTATAAGCAAAACAGACACACAACGGCAACAGCTGGAAAAGACGTGTGTTTATTTTTTTATGTATTTCTAAATATTGGGAGTGGGCGTAATGTTGATTTCAAATTCAGAGTAAAAAATTATGTATATCCTTATATAGTTGCAGTTTATTCAAATGAGGAGTTTGCACCGCGTAGAATGTATTTATTAAGCATACATAAGCCAAAAACAAAACACATCTGAACACACAGGCTTATTGGCGTTTATGCTCGTGTTCGTTTTCTTTGAATTAGAAAAAAAAAGCAAAAAATACTAAAAGTTACCTAGAAGCGTGTTTCATTTCGTTAACATGAGCTTTTAACAAATATATACTTGCGGTTGTGGTAATGAAAGTAAAGAAATCAGAAAGTGTAAAAGTATATAGGCGACATAGAAAACGCAAGGTTTCCTTTGATGAAGTGTTTATTAATATTATATACTTTCTTTATGGGTATAAATTATGACGGAGATCTTTATCGCGATCTTCGATTGCATAAAATAGCAGTAATAACCTCCGCTAACTGCTTCATGAAAGTCATTAGAGGAACGCGCACATACATTCCTATCCTGTTAAGTTTCTGATTAGTAATTTCATTTTTATTTTCTCCCCTCCTTTCTTCCTCTAATCCGTCCAAGGGTGAAAGTATTTGTTCGAGATCAGTTCTGGCTACATTGAAACTATTTGGAATCATCCCAGAGGCGGTAAATGCTTCAAATAGTGCCGGAGATAGTGGGAGTTCGACACTCACTACAGTTCGTATAAACTTACGACCGTTATGAAAGGGGCAGAAAAGTGTAATTCCCCCTTTTATTAATTAAATACGTTGGAACGCCTTCTTCTTAGACAAGTGCAGCAATTATAGCGTGGATATTAGTTTTCATATACCTATTTCACGTTCTTTTCATTACCGCGGCGCGTTGATGAAATTGTTTCAATTAAAAGGGATGCCAACAATTAAAACAACATATATTAGAATGTTCTTAGCAAAACCGCCTGCAGGTGCACGACTTGTAAAAAGATCACTGAATTTATCGCTTTCAAGTGAAACTAAACGACGTACGTTGTCTCATATACGACTTGTGCAAATTGGGTTCTTGTGAGTAATTAAAAATGAGATGTAAGTCCTCGAGATATTATGATCATTTTTATTGTAAGTTTTAAGTTTACTCTTAGAAGTGTACTTAAATAATAAAACTGAAGTGTGTGGAAACATGTGAATTGTGGGAAATAAATAATACCACCTTTTCAGCTTGTACGGATGTAAAGTATAAATATTATGAAATTGGTGTTGATCTTGTGACTAATTTAAAGCTTAGACGTTGAATTTGTGGATGGTTTAAATTCAGTGATGTTATCATAGAGTGTGTTTTCTTCAAATACATCGTTAGTTTTTAGTTTTTAAGTGAGAAACAGTCCAGCTTAGGTCTGAGATTAACCTCTTTTAATGAATCGTGACATTGTATACACATGTATGCCATACAATGTATAAAATCAATGTGAAGATTACTTAAAAAAAAAAAAAAAAAAATAGAAAGGCCTCAAATTAATTGATGACTTTTGCCATTTTGGCACCACACATTGAAAACAATGTCGATAGACTATTGTAGTTATTTAATGATATAGTATAGAAAAGAAAAAATGCATACATGCATTGCACTCGAGCTTTAAATCATTATATTGGTAGTTTATATAGAGCAAGAGTCTTTATTTATGTCGCCGATTTATTGTTCTTTCTCAAATCATTGCGTATAATCCCATTATACACGCCCATAGAATGGGAGTTAATAGTTAAACAACAATAAAAACATTTGGTATTCAAAAAGGAATGAAGAAAAACAAATAAAACCATGAACTAATGAAAACAAAACTGCTCTAAAGTAAATAGTAACATCGTAGACTAATTGGTTGTAATTAAAGGCACGAGCTGTTTACTATTATGTTCATGAAGGGGTGCAATGATAGCAATGCGTCGAAAATATATCCGAGGGGATATATGAGGATTTGGATTAAAGACTTTCTCGGATTTGAAGTCGTTAAATAATAGCTAAAAGTGTAAACGAAAAATTCGAACCTCCAGCATAGCATTAAAGTAAATGAAAATTAACAAATCGTTATACGATGTTTTTCAAAGAGTTTTTCACGACAAAAACGCATTTGAATTATTACGAACACGAGTAAAGAATTATACAGCTTTGCGGAGGTATAAAACATGATGGAAGCGTCGGAATCATAGACAGTTAGACGCCTTCAATTTTACTTTCTGCGGTTGCCGGTGTGATGCGGAATCTTGCTAATAACCCATTAATAATATAGCCACCTGAAACTGCCGAATAAATGGACTCTCGCGATGTGGCCAAGTAGCCCTGTGTAAAAATACAAGTATTAAGTGTTTTAGACACGGCTGGTCATTATTGCTGAAGAGTTTTGATAGGTTGGTCATTACATAGTTGTACCGTTTTCCCATATTAACGGCCATTATAAGTTGAATCTTATCTTAAAATGAATCAGACGCGCAGCAAGACTTTTATAAACTGGTTACATGGACATGAGAAAGGTCACTGACTGGAACAATAGCTATTTATAAGTTATCTTGCTGGAGAAAGAGGTCTTATAAAATATGCTTTCGCCATATTAAAGACACCAGCAAGACACATTCTTCTTTTGGATATATTTAAATATAAAATAGAATAATTAATTGTACATGCTAGGTTTGTGTTTAAGCCATAACTATGCCAGTAGTATATATATATATGATTGTGTGATTGTACTGTCAGAATCATTAAACTGGTGTATAAATATATAATAACAATTAAAAGGCGTTGTCTATTTTCATAACATACTGGCATAATACGAGACGGACAATACATTTATTAATTTGAATAGTGTGTTTTTTCTGTCAACGTCCTAAATTGTATATGCTCCATACCAGTAACACATTTACACAAGCATATTATCATCAACATCAGAAGCAGATATTAGAATCAAATTGTACGATTCATTGTCTTGTTTTTTTTTCAATGAGCATTAATGAGATTGAAAGAAATATCGGTTTTACAGACACACAATGAATTGAGATATACAAAGTCAAACGTGGTTTCTAGTATATACAACAGATGAAAAATACCCAAGTAAAAGAGTTTAATGTTAATTAATTTGTCTTTATTTAATCTTCTTGCATAATTTATTAATTATCCGTATATGTTCCCTTTGCACCAGTAAATAAATATCTTTTATGATGTCAAAGTTTCTCATTTTTTATCCGGCCTGTCAGAAGATGATTTGTCTTTGAGATGTGTTCGTACTTGAAAAATGATCGGCCTGTGTTATGTTGACGATACGATACTCAGTAGAGGGAATACGTCAAGGAGGTGCACTTGAGTAGCTATTGTTATGCTAATTTGACTGACGTCGCCAAACCCCTAGCTGAGAGTGGGGTATTGAAAATATGAATAAATTGCATCTTGATACTGATTTCTTTTAAGCCTTTTCTGCATGCTAATCTTATTTTTATGTCAACTTATTATGTTTGTTTTAGTCGAAATGGTGTGGAAATCTGTCGCTACAAATCCTAATGTCTTTGGTAAGAGATCGTCAAAATTGTAAAAGATGTCTTTGCTGCCTTTGAGAGTGAAGTTTTCAGTAAACAAAGCACAGCTTTCAAAAACATTATTGCTCTTTCTTGATGCGGACAAAACAGTTTATTCCAAATTTAGCGTGAGTGTATTAAAAAATGGTTTTAACCTGTTAGACAAATAAAAAATACATTACAGGGATTTTAACTGAAAACAATCTTAAATAATGTACAATCTAATATGTCCTTAGAATATTACATCCCCCAATGGACATATATGTTTACTTACGTTATGTCACTAAATAATATTCTGATGATATTAGATGTGTATTCAGATATATTGTGATCCATATAATGTTGGAATCTTTCCTAATACTTTTATAAACATGTGCATCTTATACGAATCGACAGTTTAATGTAAATACATGCCATTCAGTTTAGGCTAACCTTTAGAGTGTGTTTTTTTTAATTTCAATTAAAGACTATTGTGCATCTATGATTCCTTATGTAAACCGAGTTTACACTTTAGACTTTTATATTTTATTAGAGTGTCACATACAAAAATTACAATAATAGTCATATATAAACTTTCATATCGGGCTGTAATTACGACCTATGAGACACTTAAAACAATTTCCATTCACAATGTAAAACGCATAAACACTTATACATATATATGCTTACATATATACGTGTGTACATAGAAGTAAACATATAGATACATATTCACATACACATAGTACACACATATATATTATACAGATTATATAATTAAGATAAATAAATGCAATGATTTCATGCGATTGAATAGTTATATTTTTCTAAAATGTATACATTCATTTGCACATTGGTAATGAGATAAAACTAAAAAAGGGATCTTGTACTATGTTTAAACAAAATCAGGTTACAAAGGTTATAATTTACAAAAAGCAAGAGGTGCGTAAATAACTTCTATTCTATTTTAAATAAGTCTTATATATTTTGCTAAAACACCAATAAAACACTTATAATCACCTCTATTTTGATTAGATTTAAAAATACAAGATGAGTTCTTCTGTACAAGAGTCACTTTGTTTTAAAAGGATAATTCTTTCAAAAACGAAAAGGAACAAATGTATTAAATAGCCAATTTTTTTCTTCTATACATTTCAAAAAGTGAATTTGCTAAATTGTATTGTTATAAATCATATTTCATTAAAAACATAAACTTTTCGGTTGATGTTAAAAGCAAAAAGCTATCGTTCATATCACGGGCTTTCTTAAATAGTGAATATCTGAGGTCAGAATAAAAGGCACAATCAATTAGAACATGAGTTTCATCTTCAACTTCTGACGTAGAACAAAATTTGCAAAAAAGTCTTTCGTTGATAGGTGTTTTCGGCCGAGTATATATCCAAGTTTCTACCTCTAGAGAAAGATTGCAGCTTCGAAATGTTGCTAGAACGCGACGATGGTTCCTGCTCAAGTTACAGTTAACATAGTATTCAGTCTTTAATTTAGTTTTACAAAAACGGTATGTTCGCAATTTATTACTATTTTGACCATTTCTTTTTTCACTCATTAATTGTTCATACCACAATTCTCGTATTTTACGTGTACATATATGATCTTTTGGCTTTGTACACATAATATATTCGTTAGCATCTGTCTCTTGAATAAATTTAAGCATGTTACTCTCCCATGTCTTTGAAATATTCATAGACCATTCATGCAATTGACGTATTATTCTATCCACTGGCATGGTTTTAATTCTACACCATAGACGAACTGTTACTTTTTTTTTGTTTTGTTAGGCAGTTCTCCCACCCAAGATCGCCATTAGAGGAAACATGTGTGCACTATTTTGTAACACTTAGAAAATATCTCCCTGCTTTATTCAAAACAGTTTCCATTTTACTGTATTTAGTGCGACCCCAACTGCCAGAACAATAAAATAATACAGGTTCAATAACAGATGCAGCCATTTTGGTAAAAGTAATTCCTCCGGCACAAACATATTTAGTATATATTGCATCCAAAACCCTGCTTGCTGATCTTGAAACCTATTTTATTGACATTTTTTATATTAAGATGTTCATTGAGCCAAAAACAAAGACATTTATAATTACATTAAAAATCTATATGTTTTGTTCCGCATTTAAATGTAAATTCTGACCTATTTATACGTTTTGACCTACAATGTAATACCTTATTTTCTATTCATTGATACACATTCGCCATTTATTACACCATTCATTAAGTTTGTCTTGCATTCGCTTCATGTCCCTTTCATTTTCAGCGAGAAGGATAATAGCATCATCATACAATAAGATAGCCAAACTTAATGCCTCTGTTAATGTTACACCACAATTCAAATCATTGATTTCCTTTGCTAGATCGTTTACATATATTGAGAATAATGTTGGTGATAGAACCCATCCCTGTTTCACTCCTAGTTTCACATTAAACCAGTCTGTTTTATATTTATTAACTCTAAGAGAACAAGATGCCTCAGTATAGAGTGATTATATTGTATGCAACATTTTACCATGCATACCCAGAGTCATTAACTTAAACCAAAGACAATATCTTTGAATAGTATCAAATGCTTTTTAAGCATCGATGAAACAGACAAAGGTTTCTTTATTTGCCAGTTTTCTATTATTTACAACGGTATACAGAGTATATATATGTGGTCAAGACAACTTATGTTTCTTCTGAAACCGTTTTGCCCATCACTCAATAAATTGTTTTCTTCCATTCAATCTGTAATCCTTTACATGTTTGGCTTAATGCCTGGCTAAAAGTACAACTTGGCCAATAGCCTTACATTCCATCCACATGCATATTCGTCAATTATCACATATTCAAACCATGTGCTGATATCAATTATATCACATTTCATCTACGTGATGACCGGTCAATTATCACCCATTCCTTCCACGAGCTGCATTGTCAGTTGAAATATGACTTATGTAATTATGACTACGAATGTGTTAAAATGTTTTAATAGGCGAGAGTCATTTAATTGAATAAGTGTGTAACTTCAACAGAAGAAATGAGGCCATATTGAAACTACCAGTATTCTGACTGTCTTGTTAGTACATTACTGTCTTTTCAATCATAATCTTAACTTAGAGTCTTATTAGATTTGGATATAGAGGGAGGGAAAAAAGTACCAGACTTCGAGCGTGAATTGTCCAAGTTGTAATAAAGTGTTTCACAATTGATGTAAAATAAATGAGTTTAAACTAAACCAGATTTTGATTATCCTCCCATAATCTCACCATAGAAAGCAGAAGATAGAATATATTCAAGAAATGAAAGAAAATGTCAATTTGTGACATGAATTTCATTGAAACTGAATAGTCCGTTTTATAAAGCATTAAGGTATTTGAAACATCAATGTTGTCGATGGCCAAGTTTAATCAAAGGTGATATGCTAATGACATCTATAGTAAACCGTAATGTCCTTAATTTAGCGAAATGCATTTATTTGTTTTCAGATTAAGAAACATCGTTAGTTTTATAACTAAAAACGTAAATAAAAAATAGATAAAATAAAAAAAGTTGTGCTTTTGAATAAATCTGATATTGGTTGATTTGATAGGTATAACTGATGTTAGGTTTAATTGTTCATGTTCACTATATTCATACGTTCGTGTATTTGTGTAGGCTTTAAACATGTTATTTGTTTAATTGCTGAATACAGATGTTTGTATTTGCATTGTAATTGTGTTACAACATATAGACAAACTGGAGTTTAAGTAATTTAAGTCTTCAAATTTAATTTTCTGGGGATCCCCACGTATCAATACATCTGCCTGTACCCTGCAACCATATGTGCATCGACTTGACAAATATTGTTAAACTTTGTAAACAAATATATGTGGAGCGACGTACCGTATCTTGTCTTTCTAACTAATTGCCGCAGCGTGCCTTATATTGTTTGTATATTGCTAAAAACAGCAGCGTAACGTTACAAAATTACTTGTATATCATATTTACATAATATGCACCATTGAAATATACATTACAGAGGTGATGTCCTTGTTATGGGAGGCAAGTCTTGTTATTGTTTCTTGTAATAATTATTAAAACCTAGAGAAAATCCTCTTTATCACCAGATGAGACACAACCATATGTCAGGGCTTATTTCAACACATGACTAAGGAATGTAAGCGGATAAAATGGTCCATATAAACATTTGTATACCCAGTTGCAGCAATAGTAGGCTTCTATGAAAGCAATTGTACCTGACTTATACATTTCTATTTCATGTGTATTTTAAATACCGGCATTTTCATCAAAGTAGTATGTGTTCTTATGTTATCTGGAGTTTAAAAAAATGCTAATAAAGGCTTTAATCGTATCCTTGATGAATACACTAAATTTGATACTATTCGAAATATCATTGGTGTTAACACTGAATTTAATAGTATCCTATACGTCATTGTTGCTAACGATGAATTTAATAGAAGTACGCTATACATCCTTGATTCTAACAATTGATTTAATAGTATTATATACGTTCTTGGTGCTAGCTATGAATTCAGAAATACGTTATACATCCTTGTTGATAACAATGAATTCAATAGTATATTATACGTCCTTGGTGATAACAGTGAGTTCAATAGTATGTTATACGTCCTTGGTGATAACGATGAATTCAGTAGTACGTTATACGTCCTTGGTGATAACAATGAATTCAATAGTACGTTATACGTCCTTGGTGATAACAGTGAGTTCAATAGTACGTTATACGTCCTTGGTGATAACAATGAATTCAATAGTATATTATACGTCCTTGGTGATAACAGTGAGTTCAATAGTACGTTATACGTCCTTGGTGATAACAGTGAGTTCAATAGTACGTTATACGTCCTTGGTGATAACAATGAATTCAATAGTACGTTATACGTCCTTGGTGATAACGATGAATTCAATAGTACGTTATACGTCCTTGGTGATAACGATGAATTCAATAGTATGTTATACGTCCTTAATTTAAACATATTTATTTCAATATCTGTATGTTGCAATACAATTATAAGCTGTAATAATTATACACAGATAGAAAATGGATTGGATCGAAAGCATGCTTATGTAAATCCACTCCATGCTTAAGCAGATACAATGATGGCAGATAAACGTTTAATGTTATTGGTAATGTTTCAGCACCTTATTTACGTTAATAAATTGTGTTGAAAGGTAGTAGAACAAAAGTTTATATTTATTATATTAGTTCTAATTGTAGAGAGAGAGCGAGAGAGCGAGAGAGCGAGAGAGAGAGCGAGAGAGAGAGAGAGACTTTTACTGCTGATGTTGTCAAAGGGAAGTCTGACGAGCCATACCAGAGCGATCCGTAAACTGCGCAATATGCAAAGAGGCGATTCAACAATGCCTTTCTGAAAGAGATAGTAATTCAAGCTGCTGCAGTTAATTCTAAGCTTACAATGAAGTATGTGCTCCTTTCTAGAACCATTATAGAATATTATACGTCCTACGTGATAACAATGAATTCGATAGAACGTTATACGTCCTTGGTGATAACAATGAAAGTAATGTTATTCTATATTTTCTTGGTAATAACAAGAAATTATATAGAGAAGAAAAGGCAACTGATTGAGATTTTGTGAACACTCGCGTATTAACGCAAAATCTCGCAATATCTCGTTTTTAATTATCTTCACTTCAATTCATCTCAGGAACCTAAATCAAAATTCTTACACTGCAGAATGAAATTGTCATGAAAATAATACCATTTCCAGAAATTTGTGTTTAAAATTGTTGAAGTAGTTGTGATTACAAAATTTGTATAACTGCAGCTAAAATAACGACAAATTACTGACTAAAAATTTTCTTTCAAACCTCAATATCTTTAATTCAATAGCATTTTTCGCAATCGAAACATATTTAAACATCTAAGATTACATACAATTTATAGTTTATGTACAAGGAATCAATTGCCTATGAATTATGAATGATTAATTAGTAAATTATGAATCCTTCGTGTGCTGTTTCATCAACATATAGTCAGGAGATGCAACTTTCCTATCCTTCTATACAAGTCCTTGGTAATAACAATAAATTTAATAGAATACTTTACGGCCTTTGAACTAACAATAAATATAACAGTAGTACGCTATTCGTCCTTGATGTTAACAAAGAATTTAATAGTAGTCTATACGTTCTTGGCGCTAACAATGAATTTAATAGTATTCCACACGTCCTTGATGCTAACAAAGAATTTAACAGCAGTCTGTACGTCCATGATGGTAACAAAAGAATCAGTTGTATTAGATACGACCTTGGTGCTAACAATGAATTTAATAGCAGTATATACGGCCTTGATGCTAACAATGAATTTAATAGCAGTCTACACGGTCTTGATGCTAACAATGAATGCCATAGCAGTATATACGGCCTTGGTGCTAACCATGAATTAAATAGCAGTCTATACGTCCTTGATGCTAACAATGAATGTCATAGCAGTCTATACGTCCATGATGGTAACAATGAATTCAGTTGTATTCTATTCGTCTTTGACCTAACAATGAATTCAGTAGTATTCTATACGTCCTTGATGCTGTCAATATATAGAATACTTTCATTGATGCTAACAACGAATTAAAAAGTATCGCATACGTCCTTGGTGGTAACAAATACTTCAATAGTAGTCTATACGTCTTTGACACTAATTATGAAATTAATAATATTATATACGTCATTGATGCTAACAATGAATTTCATAGCAGTCTATGCGTCCATGATGGTAACAAAACAATCAGTTGTATTCTATTCGTAATTGATGCTAACAATGAATTATATAGCAGTATATACGGTCTTGATGCTAACTATGAATTTAATAACAGTATATACGTCCTTGATGGTAACAATGAATGTAATAGCAGTCTATACGGCCTTGATGCTAACAATAAATGTAATAGCAGTCTATACGGCCTTGATGCTAACAATGAATGTAATAGCAGTATATACGGCCTTGATGCTAACAATGAATTTAACAGCAGTCTATACGGCATTGATGCTAACAATGAAAGTAATAGCAGTATATACGGCCTTGATGCTAACAATGAATTTTAACAACAGTCTATACGGCCTTGGTGCTAACAATGAATTTAACAGCAGTCTATACGGCCTTGATGCTAACAATGAATTTAATAGCAGTATATACGTCCTTGATGCTAACAATGAATGTTATAGCAGTATATACGGTCTTGGTGCTAACAATGAATTTAATAGCAGTCTATACGTTTTTGACGCTAACAATGAATTGAGTAGTATTCTATACGTCCTTGATGCTGCCAATATAGAATACAATCATTGATGCTAACAATGAATTTAAAAGTATCCCATACGTCCTTGGTGGTAACAAATACTTCAATAGTAGTTTATACGTCTTTGACGCTAATGATGAAATTAATAATATTCTATACGTCATTGATGCTAACAATGAATTTCATAGCAGTCTATACGTCCATGATGGTAACAAAAAAATCAGTTGTATTCTATTCGTAATTGATGCTAACAATGAATTATATAGCAGTCTATATGTCCATGATGGTAACAAAACAAATCAGTTGTATTATATTCGTTATTGACGCTAACAATGAATTAAATAGCAGTCTATACAGCCTTAATGCTAACAATGAATTTAATAACAGTATATACGTCCTTGATGCTAACAATGAATATAATAGCAGTCTATACGGCATTGATGCTAACAATGAATTTAACAGAAGTCTATACGGCCTTGATGCTAACAATGAATTTAATAGCAGTCTATACGGCCTTGATGCTAACAATGAATTTAACAGCAGTCTATACGGCCTTGATGCTAACAATGAATTTGATAGCAGTATATACGTCCTTGATGCTAACAATGAATGTAATAGCAGTCTATACGGCCTTGATGCTAACAATGAATTTGATAGCAGTATATACGTCCTTGATGCTAACAATAAATGTAATAGCAGTCTATACGGTCTTGATGCTAACAATGAATTTAATAGCAGTCTATACGTCTTTGACGCTAACAATGAATTCAGTAGTAATGTATACGTCCTTGATGCTGTCAATATAGAATACTATCATTGATGCTAACAATGAATTTAAAAGTATCTCTTACGTCCTTGGTGTTAACAAATATTTCAATAGTAGTCTATACGTCTTTGACGCTAATGGTATATTAATAATATTCTATACGTCATTGATGCTAACAATGAATTTCATAGCAGTCTATACGTCCATAATGGTAACAAAAAAATCAGTTGTATTCTATTCGTTATTGATGTTAACAATGAATTAAATAGCAGTATATACGGCCTTGATGCTAACAAAGAATATAAATAGCAGTATATACGGCCTTCATGCTAACAATGAATTTAATAGCAGTATATACGGCCTTGATGATAACAATGAATGTAATAGCAGTCCATACGGCCTTGATGCTAACAATGAATGTAATAGCAGTCTATACGGCCTTGATGCTAACACTGAATTTAATAGCAGTCTATACAGCCTTGAACAATGAATGTCATAGCAGTCTATACGTCCATGATGGTAACAATGAATGTCATAGCAGTATATACGGCCTTGATGCTAACAATGAATTCAATAGCAGTATATACGTCCATAATGGTAACAAAAAAAATTCAGTTGTATTTTGTTCGTTCTTGATGCTAACAATGAATTTTATAGCAGTATATAAGGCCTTGAAGCTAACAATGAATGTAATAGCAGTCTATACGGCCTTAATGCTAACAATGAATTTAATAGCAGTCTATGCGGCCTTGATGCTAACAGTGAATGTAAAATCAGTCTATACGGCCTTGATGCTAACAGCGAATTTAATAGCAGTTTATACGACCATTCACTGATCGTTTGTAAGCCCTCGATGGTATAAAAATAACGCTTAATATTCAATCAATCAATCAATTGTTACGAATGAACTCCATTTTAGAACCATTCATTGTATTGCACGTGCGTTTCCTCTGTGCAATGACATTTTTACACCTGCACGCCATTTCTGTTGTATGTGAAATGGTTATTTGAAGCTTCTTCACTAATCACAACATTACAAATTACGTATTCTGAAAATGTTTTGTATTCATGTACCGGTGTGTTTTCTTTGACCAAATCATATAAAAAACGACTTGATGATAACTTATTGGTAAGCTTATTGACGCGGTAGGCAAATAACGAATGGAGTACATATAATTATTTATCAAAGGAATAAATAAGTATTCAATGATTTACTTTTTTTGTTTAGTTTAAATGGAATCGACATAGAATTATTTGTTTATCAACGGTTAACATTTGGGCGCGAGTGATGACGTAGGTGAGACGCTCATTTAGCTGTTATCAGGAATGTTATTATTTTAGATGCAGATAATCGTTGGAAAAAATTTTCATCATCATCATTATCAGCAGCAGCATTATCATCATCATTGTAATCATAATCATCACCACCACCATCATCATCATCATCGTCGTCGCCGTTGTAGTCGTCGTTATCGTCATCATCGTCACGATAATCATCAGCATCATCATCAGAATCATCAGAATCATTATCAGTTGTAGTAGTAGTAGTTGTAGTAGTAGTAGTAGTTGTAGTAGTAGTAGTAGAAGTAGAAGTAGTAGTAGTAGTAGTAGTAGTAGTAGTAGTAGTAACTGTAATAGTAGTAGTAGTAGTAGTAGTAGTAGTTGTAGTAGTAGTAGTAGTAGTAGTAGTAGTAGCAGCAGTAGTAACAGTTGTAGTAGCAGTAGTAGTAATAGTAGTAGTAGTAGTAGTAGTAGTAGTAGTAGTAGTAGTAGTAGTAGTAGTAGTAGTAGTAGCAGCAGCAGCAGCAGCAGCAGCAGTAGTAGTAGTAGTAGTAGTAGAAGTAGTTGTAGTAGTAGCAGAAGTAGTTGTAGTAGTAGTAGTAGTAGTAGTAGTAGTAGTAGCATCAGCAACAGCACCACCAGCAACGCCAGCGGCAGCGGCAGCGGCAGTAGCAGTAGCAGTAGAAGTAATTGTAATTGTTGTAGTAGT
Source organism: Panopea generosa (assembly GCA_029582155.1). NCBI lineage: Eukaryota > Metazoa > Mollusca > Bivalvia > Adapedonta > Hiatellidae > Panopea > Panopea generosa. Next base: position 83,542,490 of record CM055895.1, read on the forward strand.
AGTAGTAGTAGTAGTAGTAGTAGTAGTAGTAGTAGTGTTTGATTATCTGATAATTGTCTCCTACAAGATAACTGGAATATTTTATTTTTTAAATGTAAATAAACATAACCGTTGCGGAGATGTGTTCGTCTCAGTCAGTCAGATCTTATTTACAGATTAAACATATTTTTTCAGTACAATGTGTCAAAACGTTTGCCTTTAATAAAAAATCAAGCGTCGAAGATGATCGAGACTTTTGAATGACAAAATCAACTCAAATTCAAATAATAATCACGTGTCTCATTTGATACGTCCCATAATGCATTACAATGTTCAGCGGAAATATGATTTTAATCTAACATTGGCGCGTAGGCCAAGTTAGGAAATCCGCTTCCAGAATATCATTTGAGAATATTTAAAGATACAATTATTATAGTAATGGTTCATTGAGTATATTTAAACATGAAATACAAATTGGGGTAAACGTTGTTATTTACCAATTCTAAAATTTTGGAGGGAAACTGTCATACTGCCTTTAAGTAACAAAATTGCCAAATCTCGTTGTAAAACTATTATCAAAGATGTTGTTGTATTGTTGTATGGTGTTTAGCGTCGCTTTCAACAATTTTTCAGTCATATCGCGACGGTGTCTACTAGAGACAGAATTCTAAGCGCTGTCACACTGGAGTATCATGCCGCAGACACATGGTATGATACCCCACCCAGTCACATTATACTGACACCGGGCCGACCAGACCTAGAACTCCACTCTAAATGCTGAGTGTCAAGCGAGGAAGCTTCTAGCACCACAAGTCTTTGGTATGACCCGGCCGGGGATTGAACTCAAGACCTTCCGCATGCGAGGCGGACGCTCTAACGCTGGACAACGCCGCGGTCTTTACATTTGATGTGTTTATAAAATAATATATATAGATTTCAGTACCTAGATTAAATTACCCGTTTAATTGTATATATACAATGCGTTAATTGGAACTGTGTTATGCACACTGACAACGAAGCTGGTTATTTTAAACCGTGAGAGTCCTCTGTGTTCGAGTGTCCTAAGACGCCGTCTCACCTCTCACCGCTAAGCTCGTAAGTGCGAGTCCCGCTTGCTCAAAATAAAATTGTGAGAAAATGTGCCAGTTATTTGCTGAAGGACGGTGGTTCTTCTCAGATTCATCCTGATTTTTTTTCTCTGCCAATAAAACTGGATATGCCATATTTTATGTAACCTGAAATGTTTAAAAAATGGGGGTTAACCCCATTCAAATAAAACTAATAAAAGTACCGTAAAGATAGTCCGGAACAATTGTTTTGAGACTTATCTAAAACACAAAACAGACATGTTCGAATAAATTGCGATATTGTACATATAACACATTCACTTTGATTATTTCATACTATAAGTATATTTGCCATTTTTCTTTGTTCTTACTTTACACGTTTCTTTTAATACGTTAAGGTGTTTGATTTAACCGTTAGCAATTATAAAAAAGATTCTGTGTATATCTATATACAGGAAGTAGTTTTGACAATGGGAAACTGTATTCTTCCCAGCACTGCACTAAAACCGAACCATTTTTGTCAGTCTATCTTGAAGATTTGTCACTATAGTAATCGATATCTGAGATTTCACAATTCTATGGCAACAACTTTCTAATTTATCTATAAGCTATCTTAGCATATTCACACTTTTCATGTCGATAATACCTACATAAAATCGTCCCACATTGAAATCACTTATACGTAAGATAAACATTCTAGTTACCAAACATGCGACAGTCTCTACTATTGATTTAGTGTCACTTTTCAATACGTCGTAATCACCAGGATTAGCGAATTGTTCATCGAGTGTAAAGGGAAACTGCGGAGAGGTTGTCCAGAGCTGTATCATTAACATTATTATTGGCATCCGTATTTGTTTCTGGCTACATTACAGCATTCTAACAGTCGGAGAGTCAAGGTTGTATTATGAAATATTGGCATCTTGAAATTTGGGTAAAATATATTAACTACGTATAATTAACTAATTACGCCGTTTTGTTATGACAAGACCGATGACAAGATAGCTGGACTAATTATCCGGCGCAATCTTTTTTTTTTTTATACAATCAAAAACTTGGCTAATTTACGCGGGGATTTAATCTGTAGTCAATCTGCAGACGAATTTATACTTAGCTCACTTGATTATATTGTTATGGTGGCGCGAGAATTCGGAACGTGCAGAGCGCGTGCACCAATCGTCATGTGACCCCAGGGGAATTGTCTATTCGTCATCCTTTGACATCTTCGTACCACATTTTTCTCGCTTTCAATCTGAAATAATGAGTTTGTAAATGTCCTCGTATGCCAAGATCATTGTCGATTCGATATGCTCGGGCAAACAATTTATTTTATATTGAATTTGATGAAATCTGTTATAGATGGTTTCAAATCTTTTTTTCATCTGTCATTCCGTCGCTTAATCCCTCTTTCACTGTTTTTCAAAACACAAGACTATGTTATTTTTTTAACAAAAGGATGCGGCTTCTACTAATCGGATATGCACAGAAAAGGTCGCCACGACTCCAAAATTAAACTTTGCCACCAAGGACATATCTAATTCCCCACCACTGTTTCTGTGTATAGAAAATAAACGAATGCAAATGTTTGCAGAGAATAAATTGAAATAAATATTTTTCTCGACAGGTGCCCAATTAATTTGAAAGACGATCACTGTGAAGCGCACGAGCTTCGCAGATGAGCCGTTCGACTTTATTAACCTTTTGTGCATGGTGACGGGGTAAAAATGACAATATCAAGTCAATATTACCCCACCCCCTGGTGGACCATTAGCTCGATTGTCGATACAGATTGCCTATAAATCATCGTTTACATATAAAGACAAATTTAAGATGTCAGCAGTCGGGGAGAAATCTTGAAGTTTTCACCATATTTTCTCCAAATTTAATAAAATGCCGAAAGTTGACTTTGTTTTCCGGTGACAAACCCTAATTTTGATAAAGGAGTATTTTATTTGATGTAGGGTAGCTAACACATTGTTTTATCCCTAAAGATTCTATTGTGCGTTGTTTATTCGATTTGTTCCACGCAATTTCGTTCTTAATAGGAAATCTGTCGTTGTTCCTAGGAGACATATTTGTTCCGTTCTATGATCGTCTAGAATATTTGAAAATGTTTTCTAGGCACTAAAATATAACAGTTTTGACTACGTAGTGGAAAAATAAAAATAGATAGTTTCATGATGTAAAAATAAAAATAATTATATTGTGTAGCGTCTTTGTAAAAAAATCTGTATATGAACACGTACTTAATCAGTTAGGAGTTGTGTAGTAGCATCAGTAGTAGCAACAAAGGCCTCATCAGCAACAAAGAAAACTTGTAAACAAAAGCAGTGTCATCAGAAGTATAAACAATAGAAGAAGCAGTAGCAGTACTAGAAGTACCATCATCATCATCAGCAGCAGCAGCAACAGCAGCAGCAGCAGTAGTAGTAGTAGTAGTAGCCGTAGCAATAGTAGCAGCAGCATCAGCAACATCAATAGCGGTAGTTATTTAATTATGGTGCTGTTGTTGGAAAGATGGGTAGTAGATGCAGAAGTTCATAAAACTGCAGTAGCCGTATTGCATTTTACAGCAGTATTTCCATATATGACCACATTTAGTTTACAATGGGACTGAACGTGCAATTCCTGGACCAAACTACAGCATTTTTATATTTATAAAAACAAATCCATAATTATGTTTTTCCTTTCTTGAAAGAATAATTCAAACGTTAATTTATTAATTTATATTTAGAGGTCAATTTAACAAATTTAATTGTTTAATTTTCTTCATCAAAATCGTGATAATGTCCTTGTATGTTCATTTTGAACCAGATGGCGCAAGTGTCACTTTTCATTCAAAACGTCAAAAGCTCACAAAACGTGACGATGCAAGGTACAACAAAGTAGTGCCAAAGTTTAATATACTTAAATAAAAAAAATCTTTAGTGTTTTTAATAATTTCGAACAAATCCCTATCTTTTGTATTTAATTATTTACCCTATATTTTGCCTTAAATCAGGCGGGAAAATAATTTAATAAATCTCTTCACGCTATCTTATCTGTTAGGTAAACCTAATGTGTAAAATTAAATCCCCGTAACTCTAAATCGATTCTCATAAATTTATGAAAACCAATATGTCGTACAAACATGTCCGATGTCAAAATATATAAATAATGTCAAAATCCGCAAGTAAACATTGTCGATAATTGATTTAATAATGCTTCAAAATATGGCTAATATAGGAACATTCCGAATGTAATCAATTTTCTGTAACTAGGGCTAGACACAAGAACTTTTTGTCGTTTTGATAAAGATATTAAAAAGAAAATGATAAATCTGTTTTAGAACATTCTGCCATAACTTTTGACAAATTTGAAATGTTGCGTTTATTCAAAAAGTGCAATGAAAATAAAGCGTGTATTAAAATCCCAAAGTACAAATTGGTCAGGTTTTCAAATCTGATTTAATCTTGGTAGAAGCTAATTAAAACCGTGTTCGATGATAAGTTAATGAAAGCGTGCCATTTTTAGTGCCCTATGGTTATTTTGTCAACTTTAAGAACTACTGTTTCGTACCTATGGTAGAATTGGCCTAAATTGCAATCAGACAGTCGGATTGCTACGATTAGTCCGTTAAACAAACAACCTCTGGCGATTTACCCCCAAATATCATTCCGCGTTACAAAAACGACCGCCTTTGAGGTCAAACACGTTCTTTGATTGATTTATCGTAATCGGGATAATAACACTGTTTTCATTTTGTTTTGATTTCGGATTAAATGGAGTTTTTTATGTATTTTGGTTTGGTAGGGTACATTTATCGATGTCTCACGTTGAATTAGACACACACAGTTTCCGTTCTATTCAACAGTACATTACGCGGTATTAAAAAGGTGCTACAGTTTTCTCCATCCATAAATCATATTAACAAAATCCGTGAATTCTATTTGCTAAAATCACTTACATGAAAGTTATGCTAAGTATACATCTAAATGTGTGTTTGTGTGTTTGCGTTATATAGGAGTTAGCTATCATAGTTTTGGGACATAAGGTGCAAGAAAATAATTTACTAGATTAAACGAATGTGTGAAAGTGTTACCGCATTTTGCATCATTACTGTAATGCATGTCAAAGTGGGTGTTCCCGTATGTGCAGCTAGCTAGTAAAATATCTCAGTGGCGAGGTTTAATCCAGGTTTATTGTTAAGAGAGAAAATACACGCACATGCTTAATAAAATATAGTAAAAAAAATGCAGTAGATCAGAAAACAACAACAACACCACCACCACACCAACATTGCAATAACAATAACGCCAAAACTGAACCATTTTTTAAGAATTAATTTCATTAGATACATTTATTTTACAACTTTTAAAAACAAAGTTTCTCTTTAAAATTATTAAGCAGCCAGTCAAGGGAAGGAGCAAAAGTGACATTTTAAGACAGGTTGTTGCTTAATACAGGTTAATTTGCTCTGAAGGCTTAGACATGGGAAGTAACAAATGTGACTGCTTAAGACAGATGGCTGTTTAATAGAGGTGACCACTTGCACAGGTTTGACTGTATTTGTTTACGTGATATTCTGAGTTGTAAATATGTTATAATGACGATGTAGTTATAAACAAATCTGAAATAGAATATCTGTTCTATTCTTTATTTATTTTCTAATATAAAACTGTCTTTGCATGTTGTAAACAGTCAGGTCTTCTATTGTCGATCAGTACTATCCCGTGAGTATCATTTATTCACAAACGTAATATATTTTATTTTGAAGAAAATTTCTTTATAATTACACTGGAATACCTATCATTTAATGAAATATCAAAGGCAACTGATTAAATTATGCTTACAGATGGGTTGTATAATTACCCTGCTCGTAATACTGGTAAATGAGTTTGTTAAATGATTTTTTTATGTTTGTAATTTATCCTACCGGAAGTAAATGACCACTCAGGTTGAAATCAAATGTAATTAAAAGATGCGCATCTGCGTTCTTAATGTGCCGACTTTATTTATTACTGATACTTTTCATCTAAATATGTTAAAGGGTATTTTACAACTTTTTATTTGTTTAATAAAAAAAGTATATTTAGGTCTGTGTTCCAAAGATGCTTAAACAAAGCATTTAATGAAGTTAATAATATAGCACTCTATAAAAATGAGACCCAAACGCTAAAAAAATCACAAATATGCGCGTAACTATGAATGAAAGTTCAGTAATTGCTATTTAAGATTTAATTCATGGGGACAGAGGCGTTTTACATTGATTTATTACTTATACAACAATTATGTTTCTCTTGTTAACACCTTGGTGCTTAAAGCAATATTAAATATTATCGCTTCTTATTGAAACTCAATTCTTTTAAAATCTCGTAAGCCTCGATTTTTGTGTTAAAGCGTGCTAGAAAATCTATGTTAAACCAGCAGTGTTCAAAATGTCTAACTTCGCTACAACTTTTATGCCTCGGGCATTAGCACCGGCTACTTGAAAAATCGTCTCCCGCTTTAACCGGTATTGTTCCGACTAATTACATTGTATGTGTTATTACAACTTCTGGATAAACAGATCTTCCAGTTGAATTAGGAGGGGACTATTACACTCTCTAAAAGTCTATGCAAATTAGCTGGTGAGATATCGGAGATAATGCGCGCTGGATTATTATTGGTCTGTCATACTGGGTGGGTGTTCCCTCGCAGCGCCGAATTGCACTGCACCGATGACGTCAGAACAGCGAGATGATCATAATGGCTGATTTTTGTAACGTCTCGATATACTTCTGATTTATCCGAGTCTGGTCACGTTTTAAGCTTTTGTAAACATATTTCACAAGTTGGAGTCGTCTTCATTTTATACAGAAAGCTGTGGGAAGTGTTTTATTTCTACAACAACCTTGATTACGCACTAGAGCATTTGCTGAAGTAAATCTCTGCGAGAGTTTACAGTTTTGCAGTTTAATTAAGTGTTCTTGTGTTGGTCACTATTACTTGAAAAAAAAAATAACGCATCTTAGTTGACAGTGAACTGAATTGGTGGCGGTGTGGATATTTTTATGATTAAAAAGAATTACGTTGATTTTAGTTTATAATAAACGGACATCTTTATGCTTAAATTCGCTGAATGTAAACTGGGAATTCATAGGAGCGGTGAATGAAAATCTAGGGCCATTTTTTACCCTAGATGAACTCGTTAAATGATACGTTGTGTTTAGAAGAGTTAGTGAACAGTTGTGCCCCACCCCAGAACGTTACGGCTACTATGCATTTAGAGACAGTCCCGGCAGTGAACCAGGAGCACCCCCATTCTACAGTTCTTACCGGCGCCGTCACATCTATAGAAATGGCGGATAAACCATCAACAGGTAATGCACATAACATGAGTCTAGTTTGTGACGGCAACTCACCTGCTAACTGTTTTGTTTGAATTATGTTTAAAGTCATTTTCAGCACATTATAGCTGGTATATGGCGTCTAGTTTTATTGGTGGATGAAATCTGAGACTCGCATCTATCTAAGTATAATACTATATCACTGACGGAGTGAATATTTTGAAACCGTTAGATTCGAAATGTTGGAAATGGCTAGACTTGTTCATGTATTATTGTTTTATATTAGCATCTCTCTCTTCAGCTACTGCGTTTCTACATTGGTCGATGGAATCTTTGTCATTTATTTTATTACCTTGCATAAAACATAATATAGTAACACGTGTACAGCATGAATAGAAAATTGTGTTGAACAATGTGCAAAATTTCTCTGTTTATTATAATTATATATTTTACTCGATTTCATGCCTTCTCTTATGTTGGCTGGCAGGAATACTATCATTTTACCAACCTTAACACACATTTATTATAATTCGTTTCTACTTAGTAAGAACAAAATTTATTTCTCAAAAATATGCTCTACAGAAATTGTAGTGTAATATTGTACTGATACAACACTGAATCTGTAAATGGACAGTTATTTAAAGTGTATATGAATTCAACCCACCTAAGTAATATTTTACGTAAGTTTCACCTATTAATTTGTTTTCATCATGCGAACAAATATTAAACAATAGACAACAAAAGCAGCAATATCAGACGCTCTGTAGACAAAAATATACCGACATAACAGTTCTTTAATTGCACGTTTTCTTTTTTATTTAAATGCAGTTTTAATAAATTACTTTGCTAAAACAAAAACACCACGTGTATATCGCATTTTTTTTTATTCAAGATGTTTTTCTCCCATTTTAGTGCAGCTTTTAGCAATGTACGTGCATGATAGTTACATTATGTTGTAAAAGGGTGTTCAATAATAAAAAGATAGGTTACTCTAATCTTCAAAATACAAAATAACAATACAAAAACGATTAAATATATTAATCGACTATGACGGGAATACAACCTTGGAGCATGTTACACTTGTCAGTGCAGATGATTTTAAAATAACGTTAGGAATTTGTACAAATATAGGTAGAGGTAAATCGTCCTGCACCTGATGCATGTTACATGTATATTAATTAGTTACACTTTAAATGTTTTGCATTCTTAGGGTACTTTTTGTTACTTCTGATAACATATTAAAAGCAATGAACACATTATTTTGATTAAATTAAGTTCATTACAAGTGTTTTATTATTAACGTAAATTTTGTAAGTTTTAAATCTAAGTGCATTTCTCTAAAATATTCTTAATGATAAATTCATGCGGACTTGCAGAACAGAAACTAACATATCCTTTATTTTACATCTCAAGTTACAAACATGCATGACAATATGCATACGTGTAAGTGTTACAATATGGGCAGACACTTTTAACAAGTATATATATATATATATTTATAAAACGGGTTATAACAATTTTTTTTACATACCACATTTAATAACAAATGTTAATATAGTATTATATACATAGTCAAGTTTTAAAGTTTGTAAACATAATAGAATACATTTTGGAGTGGGAATAAAAAATAATATTATAAAATCGATCTGTTAATGGTATTGTCCTTCTGTTGTATTTACCGCGGCACACATGTACGCTATTGTTCTGTATTAATTACTTTTAACAAATTAACTTAATTTTATCATTAACCATTATTGCATTAGCATAAATACAAAGTATCAGGCTATAATAGTTTATTTGTTGTATTAGATCCACATGATTTAACAGTGTTGTATTTTGGGTAATCACGAGCTTGTTTATGTTACAAGTATCAAAACTGACAAAATAAAATAAAACTTATTATTAAGATTTGCAATATGTGAATATTTCATAAAACAATATTTATGGAACGATGTGATACACAGATAATATTAGTTGTTTAATAAATAAATAAATATCTTTTTAATTATTTACGAATGGAATCCGAAAAATCATCACCAACAACTGAATTGCAAATAACTGAACCTGAAAAATAGTGACGTTCGATACGAGTTTAAGAAGCGTGTTTGGGTATGATATTGGTTATATTGTATGAGTTATTGATATATTGTTATATCAATTATAAGTATATTTAATCAATATAAATCATGATAGTAGTTAAAAGAATGTTATTGCAAAAAAAGTAAATAGACGTAGTATTGGGGTATCGTAAAAGCTCCATATCTGAGCGTTTTACCGATATTTATTTAAATATCTATGGGAAAAATATTAAATATGCACCACGTGGAAATGTATATAAATTTAAAGTTGAGTTACATTTCATACAATTAGATACTGTTTTTGTTTTGTCATTACATTATAAAACATATTACACACATTATTCATTTTAATTCCTTTAATTTTAAACCATAACTTAATGTGAACATGAAACACATTTATGAAATTTAATTAAACTGAGAAACATATCCACACAAAATGTTTCAATCGTGATTTCTTTTATTACGCACGCCCCAAAATAAGTATTTAAGAAGTAATCAGTATAATAATCATTATTTTAAAAAGATAATAATAACAATGATAATACTAATAATGACGATAATGATAATAATTATATTAACAATAATAATAATAATAATAATAATAATAATAATAATAATAATAATAATAATAATAGTAATAATAATAATAATAATGATGATAATAACAATAATATTAATAATAATGATAATAACAATAATGATAATAATAATAATAGTAAGCTTAGATTTCTCCAAATAATTAAAATTGATTTTTCTACCGATTTTTTCTAATTTTATCTGTCGTGATAGAACATAATTTGCCATATGTACTTTGTAAAAAATAACATTGCGTTGGAATGAAAGAAATAGTAACGCTATATGAATGAGAATAAGCGAAGGATAACTGAAGCATTGTCTTTTAATATAACGCGCAAATATACATTCCATCGATTTTAACATCTTAATATCCCCGAGATTACACAGGTTTTAGAATGGTTCCAAAATAACTTTAAAGTGGTCGCGTCCTACAATAACAAAAACTTGGTTCCAAAATAACTTTAAAGTAGTCGCGTCCTACAATGACAAAAAATTCCTGCTGTAATTATTTTTTGAGAACATTACACCATCCATAACAATATCAGAAACTGTTTTAGAGTCAACTTTATTATAATCAGGGGTACACCGACTGCATCGTAACTGGATCTAAAGTGCGTCTCACATGTTTACCGGATCTACGTTCCGTTAATTTAATGGTACTTGCGATCTGGATTTTCATCAGCAAATTAAATAAACATTTAGAATGCCTTTATCTAAATTGCTTCCTTTTTCTTTCTTAAGATTACAGTCAGTTTGAGAAATTATCATACAGTTTTAGACAAAACACCCCAATAATACCCAATCAGTCCACATTGACATGTAAATATATGACACGGGCCTACCACGAGGACCATTTCAAGCCTACTTGGGCCTAACTGCGTGCCATAAAAGACTGCTATAATACAATAAAGATCGCATTAACATATTTTCGTACCGAATCAAATCTTCAGCAAATGTATAAAGAACTGTATACACTTGAAGAAAATATAATTGCACGCTTTTTAAGACCTCTTAAGAAATAAGGTACGACATGACGCGTGTAGTGGTCCGGTGGATTTGACGAACCTGCGATCTTTATTAGATTTATACTTGGGGGAGAGCGGCTATAATTGTTAAAAACTTGAACTTTACTTTTACAATATGTGACATTGTCCCTTCCGATCAGCACGGTTTCAAAGATAAACAACTCTTCAATAACAGAAATTCCGTTCCTCGTTGAAAAAACACATAAAGTATACCATTTTCAAACATATTTTAAAGCGCGGCGGTGTGGTGCAGGATGCGGTTGACCACCCACGCCTGTGGTAGCGAGTCCGAGCAATCTTATAAATAAGAAAGTACTGGTGTCACCCAGGAACCTGAATTAAAAACGATTTGCCGGCTCGTACACAGCAATCGGGCGAAAATAAATTAGTATAAATTAAACGCTGGTAGTTTGGATTTCAAATTTATCTTACAAATGATAGCTGCAAACTTTAAAATCATTTTAAAGCTTTTTTTTTTTAAACAAATCAGTCTGTTATTGGTCTATGTCACAATGAATATACTGCATAAAATAACGATCTAAACATGCTGTGTATCACACGTTTTTTTTTATTTAAATATTTAAAATAAAATTGAATAAAAAAAAGTTTTATTTCCCTCGTGCCAGTTCTGTTCTCATTGACAGGGAACTCATAAAATAAATTTTGAAAAAACAGCACTGCACAGCGAAATGAAGAGCCTTTCCAACAGATATGATGAAAAAGGTTAAAAAGTTATCTGAAGATGTCGACTAAATTGCTTTCGGAAAATTGATGCCATGTTCCTATTGATAAAAACAGAATTAGTTATGTTTTCTTTCTGATAATCTTAAGGACCCCGTGATGTAGGCCCTGATAACTTTGTGTGTTATAATTGTGGTTAAAGACTAGGCGAATTATATGGTAATCGGCCATTGTAAGCAATGAATAATATTAAGCAATAGAAGTTATCTAAATTGATGTTTTAATGCTTTTAAGAAATTAGAAAATGAGCTGTCGCCGCGGTTTTATGTAGCCAATATCTAGCGATTCTTTTGTTATGTTTTTGTTTTCGAAAATATCCAGTTTTTGTGAAACATAAATCATTGAAAAAACAATCATAGGTTATGTTTAGCTTTATCAATTATTATTTTTGAATATAGTCTTATAATCTTATAAATATATTTATTTTTAAGATATTAAGAGAGAATATATTTATATATATATATATCACTAATTAAATGACTGAACAATAAAAATAAAAATAATAAATATTAAATAATAAATGAATAATAAATTATATAATTATTTGATAGTACTCTTTTAATTGTTAGTATAGTTTTGACTTCATCATCAAAACAGTATGAAATATTTATATTAAAGCCAAACATATTTAATATTTTTGAAAACTTAAGATGGTATTGGTTTTCTCTTGTTGTTTTTTTTATATATATCAGTCAATAGAAGTAACACTATCTTTGACAGTGACGTCGTGTAAACATGTTTTAATGTGTTTTAACGTGTAAGTATGTCATAGTGTTACGATTGACATACATTTTAAGTCACAACCAATTAAAATTGATACCAATTTAAAGCATCAACGAGCAAACTGACGTGCATAATTTGACAGAAATTTATTTTCGATTTTCCGGTCAATATGGATCCAATCTATCGTTCGTTACACAGACTTGTTTATTTTGTTTCTCTGTCAAAATAGCGTGTATTTCTTCCTATATATTTTGTAACTGGAGGAGCTTAGCAGTATAGCGGCATGAAGTTGATGCTAATAGCTGTTGATACAGCATGGCTTTATCCAATTACTTATCAGGCCCGACTCCCCAGGGGCTCAAGTGGTCCGTAGTGCTAGACTTTTTTGAATTTCATAAAATTTCTGATCGCTCATAACTAGATGGCGCCTCGTAACGATGTCGTCAGCCAACTCAAGTGGTTATTAGCAAAATATTCATACGCAATGCTCTATCTAGGAAATCAAGAAATAAACAATTAATTTATTTCTGAAATATAAATTTTAAGTGTTAAAGTAAAGTGTTTGGTATAATTTTAATCTTGCATGTTCAAAAGGATTTTAAATTAAGTCAGAATTAGGCCGAATTATAGGAGACGTTGAGACGGGAAATTGCCGTGTTTCATCGCAGTGTTTCTTTGAAATCATAAAAAAATACAAATGAAATTATCGGGTTTTCGTGTTTATTTTTATGTTATTTGTATATGAATTTATTATAAAATATAAAATATTCATATTGATTGATTATGATTATTAACGTAGTCACAATGCAGTGTTGAAAAGGGAAATAAATGCATTATTTATAATCAAAGGTCATCTGGACTTCGGATTTCGAATAAAAATACGGCCGTCTTATAAAATATAAATATCACTTAAATGAATATCACACGAAAATCGTGATATATGTATACTTGTTAACAGAACAGGGAAAACATAAGACAATTATAATGTAAATAAAATATGAGAAATATTAATTCGGATTTTTTTTCTTATTAAAAGACAAATGTTAAAAAGAAATAAATTGATAAAAGGCATGCTACTCTTATTTGTTCTGGGAATTATAAACAAAAAAATGAATAAAGCAAAAAAGCACAGACGATACTGCACACTCTGAAGTTATGAAACAGTTTTTAATTTATGACTTAAAATTATCATTGTCTTCTTAGTTTGATAAAAAAATATATTTAAAAAAAAGCAATGACACACTGTCATATTAGCTATGCAGCTGAGAAAACAGCAGTAACAAAAATACAAAAAGAAAAAAAGCAACACTAAACTAAAAACTATTCAAATACGGTGAGAGAGTCACACGCGAACTCCATAGGGAGACAATGAAAAACATTCAAAATCATATTTAAAAAATGTTGATTTTATTCAAGAATTTAAACACAAGCAAACGCACATTCTTACATCTGTAAATCATTTTTAAATAACGCGTCAAAATGTTACGTAACCGTTACGACATTCCTTTCATGTTAAATGTCTTTGACTTTCTAGACTCTTAAATTGGTAATGGAGTGTAAGCACGAGCCACAACATTCTCTTCTGCCATAAACACTTTGAACCAGGCAACGTTTGGTGTTCATAGCAAACGAGAACAGCTACACGGTCTCTTTCAGCAAAACTTTTAAAAAATGTCAATCGATTTATTATTTCTATTTCAATAGTGCGCTGAGTTTGATTATCAAGTATTTATATTTATTTATTCATATTTACATAAAATAACATATACCATTCTACAAAGAATTATAAGAGACAATATGCAACTCATAAAATATTTCTTCTAATCATATAATAATTATTACAATTTATTTACATCTTTTTTTTAAATAAAAGTTGAAAACCCATTGCTATGTACAATTTGTAATTAGACATAGACATAGTTTATTTAGTTATAAAGGCCACTGGCCCAATATACAATAAACATATACATTATGTAAACACTGGAGTAGCAGTCAAGTGGAATGGCAGAAACAATAAAAAACAATATATGATAACTTTTAATAGTAATTTGTATCATTTAACACACAGTGTTGTTTTTAAAAGGAAACCTGTTTCCATTGTTTTACAAGTGTTACTCAGCTGTTCAGGAAATTTCGCAATATTTAAAATACGTATTGTTCTCCAATGCAAACTTTGTTGGTGAACTCGAGTGACGATATTCGCATTGTTGGTGAACTCGATTGATGATATTCGCCTTGCACTTTTGGCATATATCAGATTTTACTCTTTTTTGGTATCATTTTCTGTGTTTTGACTGCATACACGTCTGTGTGTATGTTATAACGAGAAACTGTAACAGTTAAAGTTGATAAAATACCATTCTTCTTCTTCTTCGTTCGTCGTCTTCTTCTTATTTTTCCCTTTCTTCTTCTTTTTCTTCTTCTTCTTCTTCTTGTTCTTGTTCTTCTACTTATTGTTCTTGTTCTTCTACTTATTGTTCTTGTTCTTGTTCTTGTTCTTCTTGTTCTTCTTGTTCTTTTTCTTCTTCTTCTTCTTTTTAGACTACACTAGACAATGAAGATATATGATGAGTGCTATCCGATGCATATCTTACAACAGAAATCTGAAATAATACAACGAAACGCCACTGAGTTCTAAACACGATTTTCTGTTAATTCCATTTATATATGTTACATTAGTAATTACGACTGCCATAGGATATTATAAATATGTTATAAATTAATTAGTGGAAACAAATTGGTGTCTTAAGTTTGTTTTTATCTCTTGCATATATTCAATAGACACTGGTCTGTGTTAAAAATGGGGTATATCATGTAATATAGGTTGAAACCGTTGTTAAATGTCACTATTATATATAGAAACACTCGTAGATGTTTGAGAGATTAATCGGAATGTCGTTGTTTTAATTATCTGAACAAATAATCATTAACAGACAATGCCCAGTGATGTCAATGTGGTTATTCCTGTGATATGGGCGAATCGGCTTTGGGGCGGTAATGTGCTGATAATGTGCTGAATTTGTATACGTAGTTTCAAATAAAATGGACGAAAATTGAACTTGTCATTAATCGACAATACGCCAAGAAATGATTTTTGCGAACACAAGTTAACGAAAACCCTTCGCCTCCCTCACATTTTCAGTTGGAGTTTTTGAGGATTGTACCTCATACAGATAAAGACAAATGCGTACATATATGACCCTGTTCACACATGATCATATATTGAGTTGAGATGCTATAAACCAAAATGGAAATTAAACCAGCTAAGATCATTACATAGCAATATTTACTAAGAACATCTTATGTACGTATATTGATACAAAAGTGAAACAATAAAGTTAACGTTTAATATTTGCTTTAAGACCAAAAGCTTTAACTAAATGACTTTATCCAGGTATAATCCAGTAATTCAACATCTAAATTTTATAAAATTACATTGTAAATAAACTCAGACGTCCATATATTATCAAGAGCTGTCTCTTCAATGGCCAATATTCTCTGATTCTTGACTGTGACTTTCGTGTTTTTGCTAGAGGTTATCGGATATACGTACTGAAGGCAATGCACGCTCCTAATTTATGACGGAAGCGTTTGACTTTGTTTGCATTTTTGTCTGGGACCATTTTAATAAATTAGGAAATCTGAGAATATATTGGATTCCTTAATGAATGTACGAAGACCACCAGAGAGCATTAATTACGAGGATACTTAAATTAGTAGAAATAAATTCTTTAGAACGTTGGTGTCTGTTTTTCTTCTTCTGGGACATGGTTAGAATGTAATATTTTTTATTTTGACAAGAGTCTGAAGTTCAAGCTATGTCCGGGATTACTTTTTGTATGACTTTTGCCAAGTCACTTTGAATTTTTCCAGTTATATAATGTGTTGTAAACCGAAAAGTCTTTTGAAGTGTGACACGCAATAGTACATAAAGGTATTCGTTAAAAAATGAAATGAGTCAGTCCAAACTATTTAAATCACAATGGCCACACATTGACTTCTTAATACTCAAGTCTAAAGTCATAAAAACAAACGTCTTTACTTGAGTCTTTGGTGGTGAAATAAAAGGATTCAGTTCAAACAATTTTAATCACAATGGTCACACATTGAATTCTTAATACTCAAGTCTAAAGTCATACAAACAAACGTCTTTGCTTGAGTTCTTGGTGGTGAATATAAAAGGATTCAGTCCAAACTATTTTAATCACAATAGCCACACATTGAATGTTTAATAAAACACACTTCTTTGCTTGAGGCCTTAGTGAATATATCCCTACATTACAAATACGTCACACATACGTATCATACATATGTATGCCTAACCAATCAATACTTACCAAATTGCATCAAGACATTTCACAGAAAAGGTATATATAATTGAAATTGAAATGATAAACGAACTTGTCAGTTGTAGAATAAATCCTTGAGTAAATGTATTTATATGATTGGTTTCTAAATGTATAAAACAACAATTTAAAAGAGTTTGTGACTTGGACATATCTAATCTTATTTTTCTTTATAAGTGAAGTCAATTATATTAGCAAATTGGCAACATAATGCCTTTGGCCATTTACAAAAACGCCACATTGGTGCAAAATGGAATCAAGTGCCTTCTTCGTTCATATACACTTGGTACTTTATTGCTCTAATTTGATGAAAATATCTTTTTACATACAATATTGCAAAGTCAGCAATAAATACAAATACAAAATAATACAAATACGCAATTTATATATACAAATGTTTGTCACCGCCTCAATTGTCGACCATTCAACGTTACCGCTAAATCAACATAACCCAATCTCAAAACTTAAATGTAGGCGGATCTGGCAATGGTCTTCATTTTGGAAAAGTTGAATATTTCAGTTCTTTCTTTTTTAAAATTTCTATAAAAACAAATAAAATACAATGTTTTTACAATTTTATATTTGCAGAATCTCCCGACATGAAAGTAAAGAACGAAACCGAGACGGAGGAAGACAAGAAGAAGAAGAGACAGAGAAGACAACGAACACACTTCACTAGTCAGCAGCTCCAGGAACTGGAGGCGACGTTCGCACGAAATAGATACCCGGACATGGCCACCCGGGAAGAAATATCTGCCTGGACAAACCTTACAGAAGCGCGTGTTCGGGTGAGTTTAATTTATATTTAAGAAACTGTCAAATAATTTCAAATTACTGAAAAGGAAAACATCACGACAACACTGCTTGCATTTTTATGATAGCTATACTCTGGAAGCACGCTTATTTTGCCATACTTCCATAGTTACTTTTTTATTTTTTGAAATTGGCATAAAAAAATTGGATTTTTACACGTTCCAAATGTCTATTTCACAATCTTGTTACGTGTATATCAACGGATATGCATGAGCCTTTGTGTGAACAACAATAAAACATTCTAACCAAACAGAAAAGATTATGTTTAGCTTTAAGACTATTCAAAACCTGTTACAAAAGAAGCAAGAACTCGTACAGATGTCCACGAAGCTTACAGAATAGCTCACATTACAGTGAGGCTTTTCTGACTTACTCTAAATATACGAGCAGAACGCAAAACCGGCATATCGGCAGACATTCGGCACGTGTTTTCGTCGCGATGATTAATTAGCTATCATTATTACTGCCGTTTTATATACTGAATAGCAAGCAGTGATATAATTTGAACGCCACAAAAATATAAAACGACCATAAGAAGTAGGCGCGCACACCCTAAAACGTTTATCACATCGTTATCGCTTTCCAAGGACATTTTTTTTATTTCATAAAAAAAATTAATATGCATTCAACGGATTAATGTTACAATAAAGCTGTTCCTACATACGCAATTTTGTTTAATTCATGGCTTCGTTGTTGCGGTATAAAATATAGAGAATGCTTGTTTACAGTTGTTCATTCATGTTGCTACATAATACTAATAATTCACCATCATTAACAAACGTGTAGAGATTTTCAGCCAAGATTAAAATTCCACTCGATGCTAGTAAAAATGTATTCAATATCGATCAATAATATTTTATAGCTATAAGCAAAATTGCCCTAATACCTACACTAAATAAATTAGTGTCTACATTGATAAAACATTTGACGTAACAACTTCAGACTCAAATATAATGATCTAGTTTCTAACAATAGGTTATATGGTATATCAAAGATCAATTAGTCTACTATCTGTTTCCAGAATTTCTACACATCCATGCCAATCCGTTCCTAAATACGTCTGTTTTATCCGGTGTTTTCTTCGGAAGGCCTTTCTAAGCTGCTGTTCAAAAGGACAGCTTTTATAAGGTGTTAATCGAAAGATCTTAAATTGCATTTCAATTATACGCCGGAATAAAATAAAACCGCGGCCTTAGAAACTTACATAATATTTTGATATACAGTTAGCCCCGCGTTTGTCGTACGTAAGTGTTATAAGTGCTTAGACATGTAGTACGCGTGAAATTCACTAAACATACTTATAAAGCGTGTTTTATCGTTTTAACAGTATGGTGGTGATTTTCGAAGATGCCTGCAATTTAGATAAATACCTAAGGTTTAATATTTTTGATATCAGTGACCCTTGCTGATTGCAAATGCAAACTGTCATATCTAATATTCAGAATATTCGCCATTTCGCTATCTGTTATCAGGCAATAATCTTTTACAATTTTCAATAATTTGAACGACATTTGTATCCGTCTTTAAATCACCATATCGCTTAAACGACATTAGCAGTAGCATGTGAAGCGAGCAATAATGCATGCTGGGACCTGACAGCGCTACGTTACACCGGGCACGCGGGGAACCGCGCGACAACAAACATTGCAGAATTTTTACGGAAAAAAGTAAATATATAAAATCGAATTCGCCCAGCAGGTTTTCAGCGATAAAGAATACATATGTGCTTAAGTGGAAGAAACCAAAAATATCAATCTTGAGACGTTAGCAAATATATCGAACACCTGTCCTGCAGATAATGGGTCATAGTTTTAAAAGACAAGTTTTTATAAGCTCTCAGCTCGTAATTAGTTATGTCAAATTGTAAAATAAACAAAAACGCATGTTTATCTTTAACAAATCTTTTTGTCATGTGACCTTTCAATTTGAACTGGAACATTGTAACAACTCATCTTGGAATCCACGCTGCTTTCCGTATGCAATGATTGTTTAGTAAAAAAAAATGTTGTTTGTTAAAACAAAACAGAACAATTCCGGATTAAGGCATCATTCTGGCTCGGCGCATAGTTATAAGATAACGTTTAATCACGTTAACAGAACATTGCCACATAGCATCTAATATATTTTTTAAATTCATTTTAGAACAATTTTACATGGATAATATTATTTTACAAGCCCTGGGTTTGGCCATAAATAAAGATGTATATTTTTATATGCATCATGATTCACGTGTGTCGTATTAAAAGCTAAAGTTGACAATTTTGACTCCCGATATAAGCAAATAAATGTTGAAATAATACTTTCCATAAGTAATAACATTTTATTTCTTCTTATGATGCATGCTTGGAATGTAATTATACGACACGTCCTTTATGCCTGTTCAAACATCAGTGATTTAAGATGTCGAATTAATTCCTTTATTTAAACAGTGATCATAATCATTAATATCACTCTTTTTTATTTAACTTGAAATAAAAATAATCGTAGTCTCTGCATATTTTAGATAAAATTGTTATCTTAGCAAAGAACCAGGTCCACGAAGTGCCAGTATCGGCATTGTAAAATGCATTTCTTTTAAAACTAATTTTTCATTTTTAGCGGTAAAGCGTAAATTTGAAAATCAAAATTCACGTTATATAGATAATTAAGTATAATTAAAATAAAAAATAAAACACATCAAATTTTGTAAAGAAAATAAAATTTAGTTTTATTGAGATGGCTATTTCTCTCTCTCTCTCTCTCTCTCTCTCTCTCTCTCTCTCTCTATATATATATATATATATATAGGGAGATAATTATTTGTGAATAACTAAGACATATATATAACTATATATTGTAACTAAAATATATTCAAAACCTTTAAAACACCTTTAAAAATGCAAGTACGCTCATTGTATCAAATATATAATTTTATATATAATGAATGATAAACCAAGACAAACATTTCTTTAAGTTAATTTAAAAAAAATGCTTTTCTAACAATTTCATCATTAATCTAAAAATTAATTGCGGTCGATATATAAGAACCGGTTTAAATAATAGCAGATCTGGGGTAAACATATAATACAATATTCACAGACTTGCGTTTTAAAGGCGTTAAATATATATACACGGTAACATGCATACAATGACAATTTCGTAATTTTTATTTTGTAACTGATATGTATAATTCAAATAATATAATTGCTATATGCTTTAATTTTATATGAACATTATACTTTCTTTTTTAGGTATGGTTTAAAAACCGACGGGCAAAGTGGAGAAAACGTGAACGCAATATGGACACATTCAAAACAGGGTTCGGAACACAGTTCACAGGTCTGATGCAGCCGACATTTGACGACAGCTTCTACAACGGATACTATAACAACACATGGGCCACAAAAGTCCCCAGTCCCTTGGGGGCAAAGTCATTCCCCTGGGGTTTCAATTCAGTGAATCCCCACTTGTCATCTGTGGTCCCTTCGCAACCAATGTGTTTCTCATCGCCCTCGTCGAGTATAAGTTCAAGTATGGTAAATAATGTTCCGTCGGTGCCGACAAACATGAACAATCCGAATAACCCGTGTCCCTATGGTAGCCCTGCCCCTCCATATATATACAGCCCAAATAGAGACACGTGTACAAACAGTATAGCAGCGCTCAGACTGAAAGCCAAACACCATTCTAATCCATTCACTTACCCATCTATGTCGTCAAGACAACAGACACTGTCGGCATGCCAATATGCCACCGTCGGTAATACGGGAACTGTTTGACTGTAACACGTGCGCAGGATAAAGGACACATGTCATCATTGATTTCTTAATAGTTTACATAGTTTAAATGAGAAAATAGATCTGAAAGAAAGTGATAAAGATCTGAAAGAAATGCTAGACCCCATGTTTAAGGAAACATAGATTGACTGTGTGAGAACGCTGGTTCCCGAATGTGTACCGACATATTTAACTGTGTGAGCACTGGTTCCCGCCCGAATGTGTACCAACATTATCGAATTTTGCCAAAGCATTTGCCATTTTGGTGTACCGACACCATGGAATTTTGGTGTACCAACATTATGGAATTTACCATTTGGTGGACGAAAGTAGGACGAACTACTTTAAAACTAGTTTCACATCATATTGACAAATAAAAACTGTCGTAGATGACACTTAAAACGTGTTTGGAAAGAGGAGGCGAGAAATATACTGCATAGCTAACGCTCCATTCAGTGGGACCAGGTTATGTGGAAAAGGGAGGTCAAAGTGTAAATACTAGCTTTAACAGATTGCAGCAAGTGCTGCATACCGGATCAGTCTAGTTTTTTGTAGGGAAGCAGAATGAACTAATTTAAAGTGAAGAAATGGACATGAAGCATAGCATATGCAGGCGTGAGTTATATGCTTTATATATTAGTCTTCCATGTGTATTTAATGATTGATGGGCATCAGCCGGATGTAACTCTGAATATGACATATGTAGAGTTTTAATTCCCTAATTGTAAATGTGCTTTGGTGTTTAGCAAACTTTTAGAGACCCTTTCAATGCCAATGTTATAATGCTGTTTGTTAATAATTACGTATATGTATTTTAGTATCTGATTTGATTCAGATACAAATTGAACTCCATCGATTTAACATATGAAGTTGTGATCTTAGTTTTCTGTCTTTAATTGGGTTTCATGTTAATTACATTTAGCGGTAGAGTGTTCGTTCCTGGCTACAACAAGCTTCCGGTTTTTTAAATATCGTTTAGAGCTCAACGAACTGCTATTGCAAAGTGTCAGTTTTATTGCAGGATATAGTACCAAAACACATAATGTGTATACCGTATCTGAAGTGCAAGGTGGACGATATAATAACCTTGCATTCAGAGTTAACAAGATTCCCAGTATAATGAACATAACATAGGAATGAAACCGGGAACCAGCCTTGATTGTTTACACACTACTTCCTGTCCAAGACGCATGCGTATACTGCCATTTGCATAAGACTGTGTACCATATTTTGTACATTTTGTACCGTGAGTGAGTGCTAAGAAAAATGAAATATTTATTTGTGTTTTGGTAGAGACATAAAAATGATTGTAAAACTTATGAATAAATGGTTTATTCAAACGGATTGAATGTTAATGTCTTATTTATTTATATACATTTCCATACACATGTATGTCTTTGTTTTATTATGGCATTTAATTCTATTTCATTATTTATTTCATCAAAATTGTCTATGTGTATAGTTTAAACAGATAATTATGCAGTGTTTAATACATAAGTTAATATAATGAAACAGTTAAACTATTTTACTATTTCTATTTCTATGGAGTAGATTTACTATATTATGTAAAATGGATATCCATCGAGCAGTATGAGCCGCCTAACATACATTAGGCCTCTCAGTTTTATGGCAACTTGATACAATCAGTAGACTTAACCATCGTAATAAGCATCTATTTCATGTAAAAACAGAAATGTTTGAATGCCATTAAATTGCTTTAGTCACATACAACTTCAGAGTTCCATTGGTATATGGACAGTCCACTTTAACCCTTTACTTCATAAAGACGCCTTTGGACACCTCTAATACAGACACCTTTTGACACCTCTAATATAGAAGGCTTTTGAATAATTTGGTGAATTATGTTTATATTAACTGACAGAGTGGAAAACAGTGCAGGAAGTGTTCAGATTGCTCGTCACGAGCAATCTGAACTCTTCCTGCACTGTTTTCAAAGGCCTTCTGTGATTGGTATCTATGGAGTAAAGGGTTAAATACACATGGGCACGAATTCTTGAAATACAGTTTTAATACAAAAGTCAACCAACTGATTAGCTTTTGAATTATTTGAAAAGAATAAGTTTCTCTTTCGTCTATCATTCTAATAGTTTCTTATAAAAGTAAAAACAATGAAAGAACAAATGTGACAAAATGTGACAAAATGTTACTAAATGTAACTAAATGTGATAAAAAGTGACTAAATGTGATTGATATCTAGACTACTGTCTATATAACATTTCGACAATATCTGCGTTGTCTTAACATTTAATGCCATTGCAAGTATCTCCTTAATTTACAGAATATAAATGTGTAAAGGTTTAGATAAATATATACATATGTATATTATTTACAATTAAGCTATACATAATAGTAAATGGCAATCATAGTCATTTTCATTTTTCAACATAAATTATCAAAATTACAAATAAAATTAAATTATAAAAGCAGTTCAAGATCTGACGCTAAACAGTCCAAGCAATTAAGAAAATTAAAAAAAAACAAAGGTTTAATTTATATACACATTTCTGCAAAAAAGTGTCTTTTTTAATTTATTTAATAATAATAAAAAATAAAATAAAATATTCGATTAAATTATTATACTTTTTAAATTGGAAGTTAAAAGTTTAAATTAAGTTTCATATCTTAAAATATTCAATTTTAACAGAACAAAAATGACACCCTACAAAAGTATGTATACTTGATATGCTTACAGGTTAAATAATTGATTACAACTCTAATAAATTTGGCTTTGCCAGTAACTAGTTTTTTTGTGTTTCAAATTACCGCAATTACAGAGATTGTTCTCTGCTATTGGCACGAGGGGTGGTATTCACCAACCATTCTTAAGACTATTCCTAGACCTGAACTCAAGAATGAATTTTGAAAAGCACTTAGAGACTATTGTTTGAGATCAAAATTTGCAGGCATATTGAGACACCTAACATATAGTCAAATAAACTCTCAAAATGATTCTATCTGTCATGGGAAACTAGATATCTAAAGTTGAAATTTGGATTTTCAAGCTCAAGCTCTAAGAGTATTCTCAAGA
The DNA here is from genome assembly GCA_029582155.1 of Panopea generosa. Taxonomy (NCBI): domain Eukaryota; kingdom Metazoa; phylum Mollusca; class Bivalvia; order Adapedonta; family Hiatellidae; genus Panopea; species Panopea generosa. The sequence continues at coordinate 83,566,950 of CM055895.1, forward strand.
ACGGTTGGTGAATACGACCCCAGGGTCAGAGGTTAAATAATGGTTTACATGCCCAATCCAAATGTCCAGGCTCAGCTCAAAAACGCATGTAATCAATAAAACAAAGTAAAGGTAATTCGTGTAATTTTCTACCACAAATCAGCGCCAATTCTGCCAAATTCGAGACATAGTCAAGTTTGTGCACTTTTAGTCTGAAAATTGTGTTTGAGCATAAATTTGAGTTGAGCATGAAAAATGTTTCTTAACTCGGTGCCAGTCCATTTGCCACGAATTCAGAAGATCAATTGAGCCATACTAAACACAGTTAAACATTTCTGAGTACCTTTTTCTAAAAACGAAGAACACCCATTAATAATTTTTTTTAAATGAAAATCTATATTTGATGTTTGTCCAAAGCAAATTCATATTAAAACCAATTGAAATAAATATCCAGTGCTACTTATGTACAGGTCTACTTATGTACAGGTCTACTTATCGTGGCTGAGGACTGATCTTGGCATTAAATTCATTTTATACAATATTTCATTCTGAGTGTTCACTGCGGTTTCAAAAACATTCTTATTAATATTTTAAAGAGGAAAATCGTTCTTCTATGTGCAATAGTACTTGAATGTGACAGATTTATCCACAAGTGCAGGATATTTACATAGTATAACGCCAAAATTTAAAACGTAGAAGGAAACGGGAACTTCGTACAGAAATTATATCCTGTCAAGTGGAACGATTGGTGTTTCGAACCACCAGCAGATTATGTCATAGTTTGGCCGGAATGGCAAGAGTCTATAATGAAAGTGACTTGTCGAAAACAATTTGAGTGTTTTATAATTTATGTTCAAAATAAACATTAAATCAGATAACATCGATATGTAAGATAAGATCGATATGTATGATAACATATGATTGTGTCCAATTTGCAGGCAAAAACTATAAGAAGTAATTCAAATTGTATAAAATGATAAACATAATTCATTTCGGCTTTCTGTTGTGGAAAAGAATATCTTAAGGAGAAGAAAATCTGGGTTATGTTAGTATTGTTGGCTATGACAACAATAACATGTCCTTTAAGAGTGACCCCTGGAGTAACTTTGAATACTTCTGCGAACATCAAAGAATCTAGGACACAATTATATCTAGACCACCGTTATTAAACTGGAAAAACGTACATACACTTCTGTTAACTAGTGACAGTTACATCCAATACATTAAACTGGAAAGAAATACATAGATAGTGTTAAATAATAACTTTAAGATTTAATACAGTAGACTTGAAACAATTGCATACACTTGCTGTTAACTAGTAACAATGACATTCAGTAAAACTGAATGGAGGCAAATACGTACAATACTGTGGACTGGCAACACTGGAGTTAATATATATAATGCTGTTAACTAGCATGTATTGAAGGATGGAAACAATTATACCAATACAGTAGACTGGTAACAAATACATACAATACAGTATACATAGACTGGTAAAAAATACATACAATACAGTATATTAAAAAATACATACAATACAGCAGACTGTAAGCAATAGCGCACAATACAGTAGTTTAGAAACAATTACATACAAAATGGTTGATTGGAAACAATTATATCAATACAGTAGACTGGTAACACATATAAATATTACATTATACCGGAAACAATAACGTGCAATACAATAGATTGGAAACAATTATATATGATACAGTTGACTGGAAACAATTATATCAAAACAGTAGACTGGTAACAAATATAAACAATACATTTTACTGGAAACAATTACGTGCAATACAATATAATGGAAACAATTATACATAATACAGTTAACTGGAAACAATTATATCAATACAGTAGACTGGTAACACATACAAACAATACATTATACCGGAAACAATTACGAGCAATACAATAATTTGGAAACAGTTATTTCCACTGCAGTAGAAATTTAGTACTTGGATACGATATGAAGTTTATACATTAACAATTACATACAATACAGATACAATAACTGTGTAGCAATTACATACAATACAGATACATAACTGTGTAACAATTACATACAATACAGATACAATAACTGTGTAACAATTACATACAATGCAACAGATCGAAAACAAGTATATACAATACAATATATTAGAAACAATTACATATAACACAGTAGATAGGAAACAATAACTTACAAAATAGTTTCTAGTAACTGAAATCAATTACATAAATGCAGTAGACTGCTAACGCAGTAGATTGGAAAAAATATATAAAATACAGTAGATTGGAAACACACAATATAGTTTACAGAAAGCAATTATGTATAAAACAGTTGGCCGGAAACAATAACATTTAATACATTAGATCGGTAAAAATTACATATACTACAGTAGACCGGAAACAATTACATATAATACAGTAGATCGGAAACAATTACATATAATACAGTAGATCGGAAACAATTACACACAGTACAATAATCGGAAATATTTACATACAATACAGTAAAATATAACAATCACATACATTGGAGTGTAAAATATTACTTAACATACTGTAAATTAGATTGATTATAACAACCACGAACAATACACTACAATAGACTTTAAACAATTTCACCCACTTTCACCATTCTGTCAAGAATTAACTCGTAGGCATTGGCATGTGACACATTTAAACTGTTAATTAATGATTTAATGACTGTTTTAAATATATACAAAGAACATAATGTAAACACAATTGTATGGGGTAACAAAACTTAAAATCTTGGTAAAATAAACACAGAATAATATTCCATATTACAATACAAAATGCAGCCCATGAAAAAGTTAAACAACACACAATGTCTCATTTCAGTTATTGAGAACAAAACCATGGACAGATAAATGTGATACACATGATAAAGTGATATAAAAAATGTACGAAAGAATATATGTTTATATATCAATGGACGGCAACAATAAACTGTGTAAATATTTTTTTGAATGGGGTTTAACGCCATTTTCAACACATTTCAGGTTATATATATATGGCACATCTAGTTTTACTGGTAGAGGAAGATCTCAGACTGGATCAGACTGAGTAGAACCACAGTCCTTCCGCAATAACTGGCAAACTTTCTCACATAAAGATTTTGGAGAGAGCGAGACTCTAACCACGACCTTAGCCATAAGAGGTAAGTGATCTTGAGACGGCGCCTTAGACCACTCGGCCACGGAGGCCACTCCTGTGTAAATAAAGAAAAAGAAACTTATACAGATTATAGGTGTAAGCTCGCCATTGAGTTTTGTTATTTTCTAAAGGAAAGAAATGAAACTTACGCTTTATTGTTTGTCGACCTCTGCTCAACCAAAATAACGGAAAGGTAGGGGTCATGTAGATCATGTATTCATACCCCAAGGTCAGTTTTCTGTCTTAATTCACAATTCAAACATGAAAATGCTTTAAAATATTTCAAAATACACCAATAATGCTATTAAAATAAAAGAAAATAAGCATTAAAACAAGGAAAATGATTTTAAAATAAAAAGAAACAAATATTATTTATAAATGCCAATATGCGACAAAGGCATTTTCTGTTTCAAATAATGGTACAATGCCAATAGAAGAATAAAAAGGAAACCCATATACTTCGGAATGATGGTATTCTATAATAAATGATCAACATAAACTCTTCTCATTCCAATAGCATCCAAATGATTTTGCAAAAAAAAAAACCCACTTAAACTGTGGACGTTAGTTTCCTAAATTAATTTGAAAAAAACACAAGTGTGCTTCCCAAAATAAATTGCAGTGATAGAACCGGCTTCCAAAACATAACTTGGCTTATCAAGATAACTTGCAATGGTAGAATTTGGCTTCCCAAAATTAATTGTAGTAGAATTCACCTCTTTACAATCATCAGGCAAATAGAGCTTATAAATAAATATACATGTACATCGCTTAAAGATTCCTTTAAAAATTCTTTTTAAAACATTTTATTCTGCAACTGGACAATAACATATACATAATAAATTAACAACATACTGACAAAATACAATTAAAATACGTATTATTTGCAACCAACGTGCTGAATACGAAATATTATGTATTAATACGCCTGTCTATTATAATTTACACTCTTGGTAGCTCCTCTCTGTCTCGGGAGCCAATTTATAAAACTTTAAGCAGGATTAATATAATCCAGTTTCATCACTTAGCGTGGCTTGAACACCAGCAGCAGAGTTATTACTCCAGCGGTTTTACAACTTCTATTTCATGGCGCTAAATGGCGGCGTCTCCCGGAGCCTCCGACTTCGGCGTAACCACTGTCTTGCTACCGGTGTTTTCAATTAAAGTCGGTAAAACGCCTCTTGATTCTTGCAATTCTACATTTTAATGAACTTTTGTACAGTTTATGATATTATAATAACATTTTTGAAAGCATGTTTAAGTGGTAAAATATAAATTGATCCATATGTAATTTTGAAATACGGAATAGGCGGTGTCGTGGTATAGTAAAACAACGCTGCACTCTCGTGATAACAAGACGTTTTTATGACAATCAGAGACACATAAAGAACATGTCATTATTTGTAATTTACTGATAGTTTGCTGAAACTGCCAAATAAATTAGATTATTTTAATGACAGTTGATATATGTAAAGTAGATTTAAGCAAACAATTTTTGTGGTAAATTTTATTTTAAATGCATACAAGAACACTTATAGACATACCCTTCTGAATGATCTTGCATTGTTTTATCATTTTACAACATAACAAGCACATGTCATATGATATACAAAAACGCATTCATACATAAATGAAAAGTAAGAATAATGGAAAACAATGCAGATGCATATCTGCGTTTCTTTTGTTCATGCATGTGCAATATTAAGTTAATGATCTTATGATTATAATAAATGCAACTTACAACTTTTACAAATCTAGCTCGTAGTCTTCCCATGTAGAATCTAGAAACAGTTCTTAACAAACACCTTTTTTTTTATTTTATATCGATTGTGAAACAATTAAAACAAGTCGTGCTTGGAGTCTTCCTGAGGATAACGTGTCCTGCTCAATGAAACCAAACGAAGCCGTGGCGGAGGATCAAACCCACGACCCTTGATCCTGTGTCCGATGTTCTGCCACTTGACTCCGTACTCCACTTTGATGCTGATATATAAAGACAACCTTACTCTGAATTGAAAAAAAAAACACAAAAAAAAACAAACAAATACGGACACTGTGTCTTACCACAAAGTGTTGCCACCTAGTTAACATTACATTATGTCCCTGGCCATGGAATATTGTCAGAGTACGTGTCCAACAATTACCCATTTGGTACTAAGTTTGTAAATACTGTTTTACTCTGTGATAGTGATAATGACAAAGTGATATAATTGTTTAATAGTCTCTTACAATTCTTATAGAGTAAAATGGCATTTGTGTTATTGGTATTTTTCACTTTAAATGATTTATGTTTATACTATGATGGGACTTTAATAAAAGATGCACGCATATGCTTGAATTATATTTAACACTCTGACAAACAATTATACATATACGTGTAAGAAACGTTTTTCAATTGATCGGGTGCAAATTATAGGTATTTTTGATTAGCAGTTTCTGTGAGGTCATTTAAAATTACATGCCGATAAAAAAATTAAAACATAATTGGACATCTGATAGAGAAAAAAAAGTACATTTATCTTATGGTAATTGTGTCAAACAAAACTACAAAATAATGTGTGTTTAGATAATTATATTCTTTTTCAGTAATCAAATCTTGCCTAGTAGAACTCCCCCGCCTCCCCACCACCACCCTAAACCCCACAAAATGAGACTCCCACCCTAAACCCCACATGATGACACTCCCACCCTAAACCCCACAAAATGAGACTCCCACCCTAAACCCCACATGATGAGACTCCCACCCTAAACTCCACATGATGAGACTCCAAACTCACATGATCCTAAACCCCACATAATGAGACTCCCACCCCAAACCCATCATGATGAGACTCCTACCCTGAACCTCACATGATGATACTCCAACCATAAACCCCACATGATGAGTCTCCCACTCTAAACCCCACATGATGAGACTCCCACCCTAAGCCCAACATGATGAGACTCTCGCCCTTAACCCCACCTGATGATACTCCAACCCTAAACCTCACATGAGGAAACACCCGCCATAAACCCCATATGATGAGACTCTCGCCCTAAACCCCATCTGATGCCTAAACCTCACTTGTTGAGACTCCCACCCTAAACCCCACATGATGAGTCTCCCACTCTAAACCCCACATGATGAGTCTCCCACTCTAAACCCCACATGATGAGTCTCCCACTCTAAACCCCACATGATGAGTATCCCACTCTAAACCCCACATGTTGAGTCTCCCATTCTAAACCCCACATGATGAGTCTCCCACTCTAAACCCCACATGATGAGTCTCCCACTCTAAACCCCACATGATGAGTTTCCGTATCTAAACCCCACATGATGAGACTCCCACCATAAACCCAACATGATGATACTTTCGCCCTTAACCCCACATGATGATACTCCAACCCTTTACCCCACATGATGAGTCTCCCACTCTAAACCCCACATGATGAGTCACCCACCCTAAACCCAACATGATGATACTTTCGCCCTTAACCCCACATGATGATACTCCAACCCTTTACCCCACATGATGAGTCTCCCACTCTAAACCCCACATGATGAGTCACCCACTCTAAACCCCACATGATGAGTCTCCCACTCTAAACCCTACATGATGAGTCTCCTACTCTAAACCCAACATGATGAGTCTCCCACTCTAAACCCCACATGATGAGTCTCCCACCCTAAACCCCACATGATAAGTCTCCCACTTTAAACCCGACATGATGAGTCTCCCACTCTAAACCCCACATGATGAGTCTCCCACTCTAAACCCCACATGATGAGTATCCCACTCTAAACCCCACATGTTGAGTCTCCCATTCTAAACCCCACATGATGAGTCTCCCACTCTAAACCCCACATGTTGAGTCTCCCACTCTAAACCCCACATGATGAGTCTCCGTATCTAAACCCCACATGATGAGACTCCCACCCTAAACCCAACATGATGATACTTTCGCCCTTAACCCCACATGATGATACTCCAACCCTTAACCCCACATGATGAGTCTCCCACTCTAAACCCCACATGATGAGTCACCCACTCTAAACCGCACATGATGAGTCTCCCACTCTAAACCCCACATGATGAGTCTCCCACTCTAAACCCCACATGATGAGTCTCCCACTCTAAACCCTACATGATGAGTCTCCTACTCTAAACCCAACATGATGAGTCTCCCACTCTAAACCCCACATGATGAGACTTTATAGGCAGATTTGAGGATTTTAAGATCATTAGATTAAATAGTGTGACACAAACGCATAATTTGAGGGTCTTAGAAAATCCTGGATTATGTATCATCGACTATTTATTATACATTATATCAGTATATGTTACATACTGAATATACTGGCACCATGACCCTACAAGTATAATATTTGTAAACTTGAGATACTCCAAAATAACGGATATGGTATTGTTTTCGACCACACACGACTTACATTGACAAATTATTGATCCAGTTCATGTAGGTGTTCTCATGTTAATCGTGTCCAAAACCCACAGCGATGGAATCTTGCCCGGAAACAGAGCATGCAACAGGAACCCACCACAGCTAAACATACTGGTATTTACTGCTTGCTTTATATATAGTTAATACAGATCATCAAAATAGGTCAGTCGGATGTCAAACATCTAGTTTCTGATATGTTTGGAGTAGTTTAAACACCTTTCTACTACTACTTCTACTGCTGCTGCTGCTGCTGCTGTTACTACTACTACTACTGCTACTACTACTACTACTACTACTACTACTACTACTACTACTACTACTACTACTACTACTACTACTCTACTACTACTAATTACAATAGTAATGATAATAATAATAGCAACAGCAGCAACAACAATAGCATCATCATCATCATCATCAACAACAAAAATAACAACAGTAAACAACGTCACTACCACGACCACTATACCATATGCATAAAGAACATACATATAAAGAAACATGGTAGTAAGTTGTTTCAGAATTATGCACAAAAATAACTTTGTCACATTGTCAGCACTAATTGAACTGCGTTGTAATACATAATTGTTAATGATAGAGAAAAGAACATGTAAAATGATACCGCCACAATGGGTATTCTAAAATCTATTTTCTCAATATCGTTATGTTAATCTTTGATTCATGTTGCCATCTTCCAATAATGCTTCCTTCCACGAGGTGTTGTTGGGTCACTCCGGTACACCATACAAATCTCCTCCCCGACATCGGGAGAACGTTTGTTATTACATCAGTTCGTTCTTTATTGAAAAATAAACAAAACAACACACCGGTATAGTCCTGTTTCCAAAGCAAAAGAAGGCCGCTCCGAAACAAAAACAAACAAATGGAAAGACAACACGGCCTAAGGTCCCGAGTCGTTACTCAACACTGTCAAATTATGCCAGAGTTGAGAGTTCCAGCTGAAGATCTCAACTCTAGATTTTCATATATAACAAATTCCGAGTGCGTAAGTATTATATGAAGGGATTAACTTTCAAGTTAATTAAGTTCGCAATGGGTTCTCAGGGCCGGGACACGGACATCAAGCATATCCGAGAATTGTGGAGAGATTTACAAGACTTAAGTTACAATTGGCTTTGACAAGATAGAACATTTTGTAAGAAATATGAATAATGTAAATAGTGTAACGAAATATGCATGTAAGCCTGTCACTAATGAATTCAAGGTTTAAAAATTAGGTTAGAGGACAAGTTAACGGTTAATAAACTCTTACTAGATTAAACAAATACACGAACAACTTGTGTGTGATATAGTTATACGCAATCGTTTGAAATTAAGTAGTAATCTACTACACAAATATTGTATCAAAGAGTAATTTTGGTTATTAATTGGCTAAAGCTGCCAATTAGAAAATGGGGAAATCTTTCATATGATACTGTATTTTGCACAATGTACTTGGATTTATGCACATTTTTTAAACTTAAAAATATATTAAATATTTGATTTAAAATAATATTTGAATAAAAAAAAATTCTATATTGATTTGCGAACATAATCAACAATATTGCTATTTTTATATAAAATGGCCAGTCGTAATAGTCTCTAAGAGAGTGAATCTATAAATACAAACCTTTGCTACAAACTCTGATAGTATAAATCTATAAATACAAGCTCTTTTGTTAAAGGTTTCAATAAATACAAGCCTTTTGTTAAAGGCTCTGTTTGAGGGAATATATAAATACAATCCTTTTGTTAAAGACTCTAAGAAAGGGAATATATAAATACAAGCCGCCAACTGTCAAAGACTCTAAGAAAGGGAATATATAAATACAAGCCAACTGTCAAAGACTCTAAGAAAGGGAATATATAAATACAAGCATATCATTAAATGCTCGGATAGAATGAATATATAAATACAAGCCTTTTGTTAGAGGCTCTGAGATGGTATATTATAAAACGAGTGGTAGTTAAACTAATTTATTTTGTATGAAAATCTGGTTGATTTCTCGTTTAATCGGCAGCTTTAATAACATTAGATCCTACTGTTTAAATAGTCTTTTATGTTGATCCTGGGATTTTAACCGATATCAACATAATAAAAAAAAATGTATGTGTATCTCCAAGTATTTCTGATATATAATTTATTATTTCATTTTGAATACTCTTTTACACGATTCGCTCCCACGGCATTCTATATTATGGTGTTTTATGCAATTTTCTCAATGATTAACTTTTTGCATGGAATAAAAAAAACAAAGTATGTAAACTCTTGAGATAGCGAAATTTACGTAGTGGCCTTAGTAAACATTCTATCTATTTTTAGTCTTAAATGAGAAACACTTGGATATATTACATAATGAAACGGGATATAATTTGCTTAAACACTTAGATAAATAAATCGAAATCAGAATCAACATCATATTTCGACCAATCAGTTTCTAAAATAAAACACACAAATACATAAAAGATCAGTTTTGTATCGCATATACATCAGTCATTTGTGTTACATGTATATTTTATGTTGAAATATTCTATTCAGGCGTTAATTACTGCGCTCCAAGGTTTGATGGATTAACATACAGGGGCCAGATTCACTCAATATCTCAAGCCGAAGTCTTCCTCCACTCAAAGAGTCCAGTTTCTTGAAATGATTATTTGAACTCATTAACTACATGAAATGAACACATGTTAAAAGTTAGAACACAATTAAACTCATTGATAAATAACAAATAAATGATGATCAATGTAAGAAGTTATGGCTTTTCAAAAATCTGAATTGAGGAAAATCTTTTAGTTGAGATGTTTAGTGACACGGGGACAAGTTTATTAGATATTTTAGTCTAAAACTCTGACTCAGACTAAAACTCTGGCTCAAACTAAAACTCTGGCTCAAACTAAAACTCTGACTCAAACTAAAACTCTGATATTTAATATTGCAGTAGATGACTTTACTCATTCTGTATTTACTGGCAGCAATATCAAGTTTAAATCGCACTCTGCTAAATATTATAACAAATGAAGAAAGAAACATTAAATATGCATCCTCGATATGCCATATAAACATTTATTTTGGAGAATAAATGATTAAATATTGCAGAAAGAATAAATTTACAAAAAATCAATATAAGTTTATAAATGTGTCAACAAGCTTGCTACATATTATCATGCATCATTAGAGGTTAACTCATCTTATAAATTAACAGCTTGTCACAATGGGGTTATAGTGATCCCTGAAGGTAGATTATACACGTACAAAAGTCTTCACTATTTTTGGGCTCTCATATAGAACTCCATAACCACAAGTATACGACAAGCAAAGAATATCGAAGAATCCAATAAGAAAATTAATATTACGCAACTCTCTTAAGTAATTCCTACTGACACAGTGTTATATTAAATTTCTCAATACTTCTATATAATATCCTTGATATATAATTGTAATAACACTGCAAACTCTTGGAAATGCAATGAATCTAATTAATTGTATGAGTGTATGTTTATTTAGTACTTGAATGTATTCGTCATAACCATGATTTGGTATTTTCATGAGAGAACATATCGTAATTGATTGAGTAAACATCGTTTTATAAAGAATTCATTATTAATATCAATGTTATTAATGTTACTATAATTGGTACAAGTAGTAGTAGTAGTAGTAGTAGTAGTAGTAGTAGTAGTAGTAGTAGTAGTAGTAGTAGTAGAAGTAGTAGCAGTAGTAGTAGAAGTAAAAGTAGTAGTAGTAGTAGTAGTAGTAGTAAGGATGGTGGTGGTGGTGGTGGTGGTAGTAGTAGTAGTAGTAGTAGCAGTAGTAGTAGCAGTAGTAGTAGTAGTAGTAGTAGTAGTAGTAGTGGTGGTGGTGGTGGTGGTGGTAGTTTCATAGAAAGTTCAAATTAAAAAAATGTTTTGATAAAACGATAAGTTTGTATATTCTGTAAGGACGTCTAGATAAAACTGCTGAAGTGTTTTACCCACAGTGTCCATCTGTCAGAGGGAACAGAGCACTCGAGAATGGCCGGAAATTCAAACGGTAACCTGGAGGTCGCCGATAAAAGTCATGATATTATTAATTTGTAAACTGTCATTGGCAATTATACACATAATCCCGCGTATCTCACAGCCCAAGCTCGTGTTTTCACAATCTGCGGGAATTTCTGTTAAATTCCATTTTGTTACTGACTTCGGGGATTAGCGACCATCTTACGCTAATCCTAAAATGCTGGAACGGCATAGCAAACGTTTAAACATATGAATGAAACTTGAAGATTGTCTTTTATCCGTGTTTGTCTGAATTATCTTAAATATTTTATCTCCAACTTATCACATAAATTCATCAGGGCTAATCAGAACACCCTTGTGAAGTTTAGATTGGTCAATTGTGTGTACCGATTGTCAAGGGTGGATATTATACACCCCGGATAACACACGAGGCCTTGTGACGTAAAATATCTCATATACCACATACAAACATATGTGCATTTATATGTATGGGTCCTGCAGTTTAGATAGCTTTAAACACACGTTTAATGTAATATGACATGTAAAATGTGGTACTAATCTACACAACTTGCCATTGTTCCCACCATAGCGCTTTATTCACATGCATGAATAATGTAGACAATTTTCAATATTAACACATATGTTGGTTTAATGCAGTCATGCGATCTTTGATGTTGTTAGACGTGATATTTAGACGTATAACTTATGCCGTCGGATATTGACACACGTTTATGTTGTACGCTATGAGGCAATATTCAATGTTGCTAAACACATGTCACATATACTGTAAGACAATATTCAATGTCGACACATACGCATGTTGTATGTTGTCAAGTAATATCCAAAGTTGATACAGATGTATGTTGCATGTTGTCAAGTGATGGTCAATGTTGATACAGATGTATGTTGTATGTTGTCAAGTAATATTCAATCAACGGTTAATACAGATGTATGTTGTCAATTTTAATTCAATGTTGATACAGATGTATGTTGTACGTTGCCAAGAACTATTCAATGTTGATACAGATGTATGTTGTACGTTGCAAAGAACTATTCAATGTTGATACAGATGTAAATTGTACGTTTCCAAGAACTATTCAATGTTGATACAGATGTATGTTGTACGTTGCAAAGAACTATTCAATGTTGATACAGATGTATGTTGTATGTTGTCAAGTAATATTCAATGTTGATACAGATGTATGTTGTATGTTGTCAAGTAGTATTTAATATTGATACAGCTTATATGGTGAAAGTTGTCAAGTAATAGTCAATGTTGATATATATTTATGTTGTACGTTGTCAAGTTATATCCAATGTTGATACAGATGTATGTTGTATGTTGTCAAGTTATAGTTATTGTTGGTACAGCTTATATGCTGTATATCATCAAGTAATATTCAATGTTGATATATATTTGTGTTGTACGTTGTCAAGTAATATATAATGTTGATACAAATGTATGCTGCATGTTGTTAAGTAATATTCAATGTTGATATATAGTTATGTTGTATGTTGTCAAGTAGTATTTCATGTTGATACAGATGTATGTTGTATGTTGTCAAGTAATATTCAATGTTGACACAAATGTATGTTGTCAAGTAATATTCAATATTGATACAGCTTATATGGTGTATGTTGTCAACTTATATTCAATGTTGATATATATTTATGTTGTATGTTGTCAAGTAATATTCAATGTTGATACATACATATGTATGTTGTCAAGTAATATTCAATGTCGATACAGCTTATATGATGTATGTTGTCAAGTTATAGTCAATGTTGATACAAATGCATGTGGTATGTTGTTACATCGTCAACTATGTAGTTTCGTACTGTATTCATTATGTAATTTAAAGAGTCATCCTGTATTTAAGATGGATGCATTTGTTATTGTATATAGTCATACTGTATGTATTAGTACTGACATATTTGTTTTTATATAGATTCATTCTGAATGTTATCATACTGTTTTTGGTATTAATATATGTGTTTACAGTTTAATGCCATACTGTATTTGGTATTAATATATGTGTTTACAGTTTAATGTCATACTGTATTTGGTATAGATATATGTGTTTTACAGTGTAATGTCATACTGTATTTGGTATTGATATATGTGTTTTACAGTGTAATGTCATACTGTATTTGGTATAGATATATGTGTTTACAGTTTTATTATACTCGATATATGTGATTACAGTATAGTGCCATACTGTATATATGTGTAAGCTAAGTAATATAATACTTTTTTTATAGTATTATGTGTGTATTTACTATATACGATCATACTTTATTTACTGTATCTGTTTACTTTATAGGGCCACATTGCATTTGATATTAATAATCTGTGGTTACTGTATAATATCATATTTTGTTTGATATATGTGGTTACTGTATAGCGCCACGTTCAGTTGATATTAATAATCTGTGTTTACTGTATAATATCATATTTTGTTTGATATATGTGGTTACTGTATAGCGCCACTTGCAGTTGATATTTATGTATGTGTTTACTCTATAGTACATACTGTGTTTGAATTTGGTACGCTTGTTTGATGTATAGTACTATTTTTATCTTTAATTTGAAATGTGTGTTTGTTTAATATTATACTGTATTTAACATCGATAAATTATGGTTGTTTAGTGTATAGTGTCATCCACTATTTCAATATGTTTTTTATATTATATTTTAAATTGATGTAGTTGTTTGGTGCCATACAGTATTTCAAATTTAGAATATGTGTTTGCTTTATAATGTCATACTGTAGTTGAAATTAGTGTGGGTGAATAGTGCCATGCAGTATTTTGTACAGTATTTAACATTGGTGTGATGTGGTGGGTGTATAATACTATACAGTATTTGTATTGATATATTTTTTAACTGTATACTGCCATGCTATTATTAACATAAAAATAGGTGTTTGTTGTGTAGTGTCAGATTGAATTTATTTATCTCATTTATTTGAATTCTCATAGAATCATAATGTTTTAAGGTTAATATATTTGTTTGTTGTGTTATGTCACACTGTATTTAAACTTGGTAAATGTGCGAGTTGTATTGCCACGTGTAAAAAAAACAAATGATGCAACAAAACAATTAAAACTAACACATGTTTAGCAATTTTATTACATATAATCAGTATTTACTAAACAAAATCAAATAAAAATAATGAACATAATTTGATTGTGACTTCCATTGTATCCTGATGGTTTCCACTCAAATATTCAAATTACAAATTTTCCAAAAGTGCTAAGTTCAAAATTAATAATAATTGTTCGGATGTTGCAATGATATGCTAATATAAAAATATCCACTATATATATATATATATATATATACCCTCTATAATTTAATTATGTAGTGTCAAATTGTACATAATACTAGTATTAATATATTTGTTTGTTGTATAGTGTCATACTGTATTAGATATTAATTTGTAGTGTCAAATTGTATGATTATTGATATATTTGTTTGTTGTATAGTGCCATGCTGTATTTAATATTGCTATGTATTGTCAAATACTTTGAATATTAATATATTTATTTAATCTTAAGGGTTATCCTGTATTAGATATTATCGTATGAGTTTATTGTCTAAAGTGAAACTTGTATGAAATAATAGAATAATTGTTTATTGTTCAGTATCAGATTCTATCTGATTTTGATTTATTGGTGTGTCGTATTGTTTGTGACTTTCTTAATATCGATATATTTTGTTTTTATTCTTGTTTCTTTTTTTTATTTATTTAATATATCTTTGTGTTATATACATGTAAACTAGTTAAAATCTCGTTCTATCAATTGTGATTAAGTAAAGCACGTGCCGTTGGTCAGTCCGCATTACAAATGCGTGATGGTCAGTATAGGGATCGTGCCATAATACAAAAGTCTCATGTCAAGTGAATATATGTCTGATCGGTGTAACTAATGGTAATGAAAACTGACAGCCTCGGAACAATTTCCGTCAATATATATATATACATATATATGTATACGTATGCGTGTAAGGGAGTCAGTATCAACGCTGGTAAGTTAAAATAATGCCATGCTTTATTGACACATGTCAAGAATTATTAATTTTTATTGTTTGGCAATTGCAAATGCAAGGTTAATAACTTTTGATATAATGATACGCATTTATTGACAAGTACATTCTTTCTGAATGAGGAATGAAATATACAAGCATTCTTTCTTTTATTATATTAATTTATTGTCGGCATATATATATATATATATATATATATATATATATATATATATATATTTCTGATATGTTTTCATTAATGTGCACAGTGCGTCTGTCGAAATGAAAACTCTTTAACCGTCTCATGTTAATATCTGAGCAGCACATGAAAAATAGAGGGAGGATAAACACGTGGTGTAATTATAATGGCAATTTGTGTGCTTTATTCAAACAGTGAAATTGCGCCAAATTTCTGAAATTTTTTTTGTAGAAACACAGAAAATAATTCTTCATCTTTATGTTTTTTTTTATTTTATATATATTTGAATTATGTAACTTCTTATGCAGTTGCCTATAGAGGATTACATTAAGGCGTTAACTTGCACGTAAACGCTACTTAAGGCACTTTGAAACTGACGCGGGTAAGTGTGTTTTAACATGAGGAACTTTGCTTGTAAGTGTGCTTTAATAAGCATTAAAACCGACAGAAAATTATACTTAAAAGCACAATATTACTAATTACACACACTGAAAGAAAACAACCCAAACGACTCACTGCTTCAAAGAGAGAAAAATTAAATCAACGTTCGTTTGATAATAAAAACAGGTCCCATTACAAAGTTGTTAAAATAAATAACAGAAGGAAAGGGAGTTCAATGGGAGCATAACAAGTGGGCATGGCATTTTCCCGCCTTCTCACACTTCGCGTTCTTCGCGAGATTTTGCGGTCGTATCACCTCTTCTATCAAATTAATATTATACACTTCTAAATAACCTGTTTATTAGCTCACTCGTGATACAGTTAATGTAATATACTTGAAACTTATTAGATTCAAGAGCCTACCGTCTGGCCTGTACCGCACATTTGAAATCCTTTGATGCGTAATAGGCTTTATGTGGCCGCCAATTAACTGTATAAGAACTGTGTAACTTGTGATAGCTACAGGACCCTATGTCGTCTGCCGGGGTAGGCTATTTGTGAAATATCTGATATTCCTCCTATCTATCTTTCTTTAATTATACTATTCGTCTGTGATGTTTCCGAAATTTTTGTTCACAATCTACTCTCTCGTCTGCTTCATTCGAAATTATGTCGTCTGCGAATAAATTATAAATCACGTTAGTGGTGGGGTTTAAATCCCCCCGTTCTTATTTTTATCAAAAGATTTAACAACAGTGTAAAAATGGCTGATTTTAGTATTACATATATCGAAGGATAAAGGATAACCCGAGATATTCACGCCTGTCCCTTCCAAAGTCGTCTGCATATTGAAGCAAAAGTTGCAGACGTAATCCTTTTTGACGCAATAACGCTCAATTATGGATTTACAGCTAACCTTCTACACAATCAGCATTAATAATCTGATAAAATCTACAATATGGCCAACTCCTGAATAAATTATAGATATGTCATATTATGTGTTGTGTCATATCTTATATGCATATTAAAGACAATATCACGTGCATATGCAATTTGTGAGCAGACGATTTGTTGTCGCTAAGTGGCAACACCTATTCTGACGACATTATCAGAGATAAGTTAGACATCGTTGACAACACGTGTAGATTTATCACTTTAATTGCAATCGTGTTGTTGTAAATGGTTTCATCTGTATTTAGGTAATAAGCAGTGTACAGGTAAATAAAAAGTTAGAGTAGATGGTTTAGTTAAAAGAAAGAAAACATATATTTGCTTGTTGTGTCTCTCTCGTATCAAGGACCTATATTTCTCTCTAATTCCTTGTTCGTATTGATGAAAGTTTTAAAAACTGAAAAAATCACATAATCCAATGTTATGAAATTGTGTGACTTTTAGTCATTTTCTAGTGTTATGCGCCTTATAAAAACAGATACAACATTTTGTGATTTGTTTTGACTATGTTATATTACAAATAATTTTGATATAATGTAACGGTATTAAAGTGCTGCTACAGCAACTACAACTTTAAGATATACATAATTATGTATATCTGCTATGGAAATTATCTGCGTGTAAACAATGTGACATTTACTGGGCATTCTGGCTCCTGTATTTACAATTAATTGGCATTGACATCGATGCTTCCGTTTGAATTAACACCAACTTGAAGGTAAACTATCAAATAAGTTGTACAACATAATACCACGTGATGTCCTTAGAATATATTGATGCTATATTTATCTGTGTTACATTTCACACGTTGATAATAATAGACTCTGAGATACAAGCCATTCTGCAAAGCTCAATGTTAAGATATTATATATCAAAAGGCTCTCACGATAATCTCACACAATCGTTATAAATACATCATAACGATTAATACTTGTGCTAAATACCTTCAAAATACATATTAAACAAACGTAAATCCCTGCAATTGAAACCAATATCCCTAGCTTAATACAGATCATATCACGGCGTAATCTACACAGGGGACTTGGTGAGATTCCGCCACGGTGACTGGAGGGGCTCGACGACACACGTATGACGTGCTGATATGCCATATGGACACTTGTTCACATTCGAATGCATTTTTTTATTTTAAGAAAAGAGCAAACACAACAATTCAGTTTTATGGTATGCGTGAAACATATTGAAATGTTAAGCATTTGTTAAATGATCAGCCAAACACTTTGACATGCAGTTTGGTATAGGTTATGCGCATCACGCTGTAAGTATCCTATAAAAGGGCTCACTTACCAATTACCCCCTTAATGACGGTAGCAATATTCTTGCGAACAAAACATTAGAGCTTTGTAAATGTTTAAAATTGTTTCTTTGTGCAGGTGAGAACATTCGAACATGTTCATGAGTTCTGCCAAGTCTGCATGGCATTGCGTGCTGTTGGATGAAGATATAACAGTTTAAAGAGATGCGGAGTGCTGGACATTTGGACAGACTGTTAAAAGTCAAGGAGTGTCATCAAACCATGGGAATTGTGAAAAAGCGATATGGTCAGCATCACATTTTCCCCTGTATATTTGGACCAACAAAGGACTATCTGTGGAAACAAGACACGTTTAGAATCATTGTATTATTGTGTATGTTTGTACTAATTACTGTCTTTGCCATACTTCATGTAATAAATGGTAAAATGCATTACGTTGCCGATTTGCTAATACAATCTGACTGGGAAATGTGTTCAGTGATCCAGAACTGCATTTCTCTGTTTGCTAAACATTGCAAAATTAATTTGTGTGTCGGATACTTAAAAAAAAGCCTTAGTGTTGGCGTATTTTGTAATAAAACATCACATGTATTGTCAATCGTTAGGGTGTTATGTGCAGAAAGAAGTCACATGGCACGTCTATTATGTCGGTTGTAAAAAGTCACATGACTTATCGATTGTGTCGGTTTATCATGTGATACGTCGATCCTCTATGTATATTTGGTAACAAAAAGCAACACTGCTCGTCGATAATGAAGTGGTAATTTGTAACAAAAAGCAACACTGCTCGTGTTATTTGTAACAAAAAGCAAGACTGCTCGTCGATAATGAAGGTGTAATTTGTAACAAAAAGCAAGACTGCTCGTCGATAATGAAGGTGTAATTTGTGACAAAAAGCAACACTGCTCGTCGATAATGTAGGTGTAATTTGTAACAAAAAGCAAGACTGCTTGTTCGATAATGTATTTGTAATTTGTAATAAAAAGCAACACTGCTCGTCGATAATGTAGGTGTAATTTGTAACAACAAGCCAAATGTACCTATTACCATTTAATCACACACGGGCACATGCATACCTATACGAGGATACATGTACAATGACATATGTCTTCCTGTACACGGACACCTGCACACCTGTACGTGGACATTTTCCGTTATGTTGTTAAATTGAAAACTTAATGGCTAAAAGGAATACGATACGCAACATTGCATGTTTACATGTACACGAGATGCTTATGTTATGCCTATGTCACATTTATATAACCCAAAATGTATTACACAATAAACAAGGGGATATCAAATATTGGTTGAATATAAGACCAACGAAACATGAACTATCTACCATGTTGCCATTTTCAATACTTTCCTTGCAACCCCTGTGGCTTCCTTTCACCTTTCTCTACAATATATCTGATTGTGAATTAACAATTGGCGAATTTACGCAACAGAAAATTATAGAGGCTAGGAGAGTCTGAGAGCGCACAAATCCGGTAAGCTTGGAGTTTTTGAAATGCTTAAAGAAAGATATCGGGGCTTTAACTTCATGTCTCGCCCAAGGGTCAAAAGTAATCCTTTGCTGTATAACATCTTGAAATATGTTGAATTTCTAACATTAAATATTTTATTTTGGACGTTACGTGTTGCTGGGTCATAGTTGATAAGAATTGTATTATTGTATTGCGTGTCAGTGCTGGATATTTATTATTGACAGATCTTTGTACAGGGAGTTTGCTAATGTACGTTATTTTGTATACAAATACCGAATGTAGTGTGCGTAAATGATGTAATATTGCTGTCATTGTATTTGAATATTTCAGTATATCCTTATTTTTTATTATTGTTTTTTTTCTAATAAAAATGGAATAAACAGGGATGAAAATGTTAAGATAGAATCATAATGTATATCAAAATGTGAGTATATTGCTATGTGGGATTGGACATAAACATAGAAATAAAAATTCTAAATTTTGTTGGATTTTTCTGTTTAATTGATACAATTATAATGTTTGAACAATATTAAAACATCTTTATCAATTCAAAAGTGTAAATAGTACTTCATCAACAGTCTCTCGTGATTATGACGTACGTGTACATGCGTAATGTGACGCAATTACTATATTGATTTTCGAATGTTAATAATATATAATAAATGTGGTATGTGTTATTCTAAATTTGTTTACAGGAGGCGTGGAAAAAACGTGTTAAAGTGATTAAGCGGTTCATTTGATGTGTACAGTGGGAACTGGCACTTTTTAATTTGATATAATTTAATATAGTTTGTTGTGACGTCAATGCACTTTCATTAGAATTTAAAGATGATATCAATTTATGCGTGTTTAATATCAACAAGTTCGCATGTTTACTACTAATATAAGCGGAATATTGGGGAAACAGGTATTGGTGTCGTTAAAGTAAATGCCTCAGTTTGCCATATTGTATTGCCTCTGTTTGCCATATTTTATTGCCTCAGATTGTCATATTTTATTGCCTCAGTTTGCCATATTTTATTGCCTCGGTTTACCATATTTTATTGCCTCAGTTTGTCATATTTTATTGCCTTAGTTTGCCATATTTTATTGCTCAGTTTACCATATTTTATTGCCTCGGTTTGCCATATTTTATTACTTCCGTTTGTCATATTTTATTGCCACGGTTTACCATATTTTATGGCCTAAGTTTGCCATATTTTATTACCTCCGTTTGTCATATTTTATTGCCTCGGTTTACCATATTTTATTGCCTAAGTTTACCATGTTTTATTGCCTCATTTTGCCATATTTTATTTACTTGCTCTCCAAGTTTTTTATTTAAACACCACATTATTATCTTTAGTACTTTCGCAACCTATTTGACCTAAGTTTATTAAATTAATAACAAACCGCACATTAGTTCAATGTCTGCGTCTTACTGACCCTTCCCATTCGGTTGTGCTATACGTCCAAATAGGGTGCGATGTTTAGACGAGAATAAGTACTTACGGTCGGACATTCTAATTGCAATTAGGCTGACTATCGACGTCTTTAATAGAAATGTGTAAACACGGCACCCGGTACGATGTCCGGACAAACTATTTACTAAACGTAATTATTAGACTATTTGGTGTATCTTAAACCAACAGTTTATTGCAATAGAGCCGTTTGGCTTTACATTTGCGATACACAATGTTCACCTAAAGTTTACCATTTTAAGGTCCCGTCGGCCCCTTTGTTTGAGATACATTTAATGAAAAACAAGATATAAAGAAATTTGTTGACTCTATTTACTGTCTGGCGAATTTCGGTGATTTATGTGGTTTTTCTTAATGTAGAAATACATAATTAGGTCGGCTGAAATATCGTCTACATGGAAAAGAAATAATTTTAATGAGCTGAAACTTTCAAGTAATGATCGATGGGGACTAAATAACAAATTAAATTGTCATTGCTCCGTTCGCCCCTCAAGTGAAATATACATGGTGGTATTTATCTTTCTTAAGTTGATGCTTATATAACTATGTGCACCTTTTTATACCCACCATTTCAATTGCCCATTGTTTACATTCCCCTTTTTAATATTTGTCTTTTTTTCTTTCTTTTTTTGCCCCAATAAATATTACTCTGGTTGATTATATAAACTAGTATGAACTTTTCAGCTGTACGTTACATGAAGCAGGAAAAAAATGAATATTGACCAAGAATATTAAATTTTGTACAATTTTTCATTATTTTCAAATTAATTTATTACAAATATGTAACCCGTTTTGTGGTAGTATTTATGTTTTATACAGCTGTTTGTGTTGCTGTGGTTCTTTTAAATAAAACAATACTACTAGTGTTAACAATTCAACAATATGATATTGTATATAATTATTATTTTATTAATACTTTTCTGGAAATTCTATTTTTTATACAAATACTTTGCTGCAGCTTCTGCTTCTGCTGCTGCTTCTGCTGCTGCTTCTTCTACTGCTTCTGCTGCTACTAGCATAGCGTGTATTATTTTTGTGATTAATTATTTTCTTTCATCATATACAGCACACACATAGTCATATAAACAGGCACAAGTATTGCATATTTATGCATATGGAATAATCAAAAATATCATTCTTACTGACATATGCTGTTTTTGAACGGTGTAAAATAACAATAGACAGATGAAGCAACAACGAAATAAATGAGGATTTTATTAAGTCACGTTATCAACAATATGGTTATCCTATTTTGTAATCAATCAAATAATCTATTTTGATATATCAAGAGTAAAGTATAAAAAGAACAAAATCAAAGAAAAATACTATAATATATTTAATAAACTATTATCTGCTACTGAAATTGGTTCTAATTGCACAGCAAATATAAATAAAATCAATTAACAAAATTATCATAGAAAATGTTGATTATACATTAATGATTATTATTATCATAATAACTATTTTTTATTGATTTTTATTAATTAAATCTAAAAACAATGTAATAATAAGTATGAAAATTGTACATTATAATTTTGAGTACATTTTGTTTCAGAATGACTTGGCCGAACATTATTGTTGTTCATTTTCAGTATGACTAGTATTATAATTATCATATTTATCATAATTATTATTATTATTATTATTACTGTTATTGTTATTGTTATTGTTATTGTATTATTATTATTATTATTATATTACTATTACTGTTACTATTACTACAACTACTACTACTACTACAACTACTACTACTACTATTACTACTACTACTACTACTACTACTACTACTACTACTACTACTTATACTTATACAAATACTAATACTAATACCACGACCACGACCACGACCACGACCACGACCACGACCACGACCACTATTATTATTATTATTATTATCATTATTATTGTTAGTATTATCATCATCATCATCATCATCATCATCATCATCATCATCATCATCATCATCATCATAATCATCATCATCATCATTATTATGCTACTTGGCTCGGTTGACCTTCCCATTGTAAACAGTGATTACATGAGGAAATGTTTTCTTTTATAGAAGACGGTCGATCCACTTGGAATACTTTTATTTTCCATTTTTTACATCTTAAAATGATTAGAGTATCTTCTTTTCTAATGTAGGTCCATTAAATGTTTAAATAATGTTAATGACATCATTATTTAATATCACATTAAGTTCAGATGTTCTTATTCATCATTTATATAAATCTTTACAATACGTAACTGTATATTTCAATAAACCAGAATAAATTCCAAATACTTTGAGGGTAGGCTTTTTCTAAAAATGCTCTCATAGTTATTATTCAGTATAGTCTGGTTCCCCAATTACACATGTTCACAGTATAATTTATATCAGGTAAGCATCACGAGCCTGAAAGCAGTATACCTTTTTTTCTACTGTATTGACGTCAACGCTGTTATTTGTATTTGTATTTTCTTGACCCAATGATGCTAAAAGCTAAACAAACATCGAGTCTGAAAATAAAAGACGAATAGGTAATTGCTGGTGTCGTCTGGTTTTCCTTCCGAACTTGTTAGAATAAAACTGCTTTATAATATATCTTAAAACGTTACATATTGTGTGTCGCCTACCTCTTTTAGCGGGACACGAATTGTTTATTTCGGAATCAATTTATAAAACCAAATCTGTTTTTGTTATGTTGTATAAATATAACATAATGCCTGCCTGTTTACACCAAATAAATGTTTTCCATCCAGCTGCATTGTTTGTCAGCAAGGAAAAACTATCCTTTAAACTGAATACTTTTGAAGAAATGATAAAATGTACAAAGATGTATAACCTTTGGCGATTTACTTACCTTAATTGTGCACTCCGCCTTTGAAGTCCAGTCACGTAATTGGCAAGAGAGTAATTTATTTCTATATTTGATAGGGATTCTTGCGTAGTTTAGTCAGGTATTTCGGAAACGCTAGAATTCACGTAGAGTTTATTTGTCAAACATTTCATCATAAATTTGGTTAATTCGTTGTTTTGTCTGTTTCCATCTGTAGTTTGGCATTTTGAAGTAACGCAATATGTGTCCATAGGCACAACGTACGGTGTTGTAATATCCGCCGCCTCTATATTTATACAGTACGAACACTGATAAAACGGGCGCATATCCGTGCAGATCGGTCTATTTGCTGAAATATTGCATGCATTTGGCCATGCAGGTGTTGTAAAACGGAATCGACGTAAAGACACTTACGTTCCCTCGCACGCACCATAATTGCAATGAATTGTAAATCAGGAAGTGTAATAATAAACGTGTTCGAATGACAAAATATGAATCTGCGATTTTATGAAAATATATCACAGTGAAACATTTCGAAAAGGAAGCACATGGTACTGTGTAATTATACAAAACAACAACAACACTCGCATAAAATACATTTCTTTGGACGAGGCGTACGTTTTTTTTCAGAACAATTTACTGCCATCTATACGGAGGGCGTGATGTATTTCTGTATTGATTACATTTTTGTTATATTATTAATCGGAAGTGTTGAATAAAATAAATAGCTCGCTTGTATGAAGAAAATCAATAGTAAATTTTTGGCTCAATGGTTAGGTTTACTGTTTAAAAAGTACGGCTAAACTGCGTTAAGAAAATGTTATATTGGTACACCAGTAACCCTACATTTCTGTTTTGGTTTTATGGCAAACGAAACAATCCTCTCTTATAATACGTACACCACAATACAATGTGTTTTTATCATATAAGTGTTTTACAATGCAAGTTAAAATGTTCAAGGAGAGAAATTATATACGAATTAATTTCTTTCGTTTCAATCCCTTTACCATGTATGTTGTGGAATATATTGTACATAACTTATGAATAAATATGATTAAATCAAGTGAGAAAGTTGTAACATTTAGATTTTATTGCGAACTAATTTAAAGGTAACGTGGAATAAAGATTTCAACGAAACATAATGTTATGCATATTTGAATTATATCATTTTCAAATATGTTAATAAATCTATGAATGCTATTGCGAAGTAAATAAAAAATGTAAGCGTTTCTGTTTCTACCATTTTTTATATACAGATTGTAGAAGGTATTCAACTAACATAAATACATTATGTTAAAGGCTACAGCTTTCATCTGAACGTTTCACTGCAACCTTTAATTCACAAATTACAACTCAAACTATGAGTCACTACTCTGAACTAATAAATGAGTCTTAACGATCGGTAAACTCAATTCTTCAACAAAACCGTCGCGCCAAATTTCGGAAATTATCGCGAGAATTTGACGAGAAAACGTGATAACTCATGATAGCATAATAATGGCCATGTAATCGCAGGGACCACTATTGACGGATTATCTGCCTCTGAGTTTTGTTGTCGAGCAGGCTTGTGGGCTCCCACCTGGGCAAACAACCAGAAAACGTTGTCAACTGTGTACACCGCATATTTACAGGGGACCTGTAGGCAAATTAACGATAAATAATACAGGTCGATTCAACAGAAACACATTTACAAGGGCTCAGATCTTAATTAAACACTCGTATATTTACGTATGTATTAATTTCTTTCTTTGCTTTTCGCATGAAGGGGTTATTTGCTACATTCCTAAAACACCATGTAATTAAGGGTATCTCTGTTACGCGAACGCTTTCACGACGATAAGGAAACTATGGTATATGGGTGAGAAGAATGATTCTCACAACAAACATAAATATTCTCATCTAAATTAATAGGGAATGTAAAAAAATAAACGTTATTGTAAATTGACGGACACGAAATACTACTTTTAATGTTGTTGAACCTCAGAACGTTAAGAAGATTTATGTTACATTAGAAAATATAGTTTATTGTAAATTCACGGAAATGAAATTAGACCGTAAGCTTCAAACTTTGGTCCAATGTTAGAGTATGATAACCCTTTGTTAATTTCGTTTTTTTTTTCTTATATTTAAAAATATATATAAGGAAATCACGTTAATGTTCGCAGTATGTACATGTGTTTAAACGGGTTATTTGTTTATTTTAGCATGACATGAAATGATTGAAAACTATTGAAACGATAAAAAGAAGTTAAGTATGAAACACGGCTCCTGATTTATCAACATATACATAAATCTTAAACCAAAGAAGAGCAGCTAGAAGATCATGATTTAAGACTGGTTCTAGTAAAACTGCATATGGTTTCGTTGATATTGCTTATATAAAAGATAAATAACCAGCCAAAACTTAGTTAAGATTTTAAGTATTTAAGCAAACTGTTGGTGTAACAGAAGCCTGGTAACGTATATTTATGTATAAAAGGAATCTCTTAATGTACATTGTTTTAAGATAAATTGTATTTTTTCAGGGTTTTTTTTTATTATCGTATTCAATTAAAACTTTAAAACATGTTTTCTTAAAACATCTCAGTCTGAGTAAACTCCTAAAAAAACTTTCTTATGAGATAAATGCTAGTAATACGGTTAATGGTAAAATATTTCGTTTGTTTGATAAACTTGTTCAGCGGGAAAATCTTACCAACAATTATTCCGACATTACCGACGAAAGTTAAACACTGTGCAAATTGGCAATAATGCAAGATGCTAAGTTTATATAAGTTTGTCCACCATGTTATTTAGAAATAACACTGTTTCTAGGAGAAAAAAAGATGATGTATGAATGGACAATGAATGAGCGTTTTACGGTACAACACTGTGTTTAGTCTAGATTTAGATAAGGGAGATAACTCGCAGCAACACAACATCAATTGCAGTTAGGAGCTTACTGCAAAATGGCGGCGTATTTATTATAATGGCGCTAAATCACGGCGATTAATCCCATCTTTTCACAAATTCTTCGATAAATATTGAATGTTGCTCGAAACAAATAATCTGATGGTTGTTAAAAGATCAGTAAAAATAGCTTATCTCGATTTTACTAGGCGCGAATTTATGAAATGCAATTATAGCATTCATCCGTCTTTAAGATGACCGTTTTACAAGTCTACTTTGTGTTAGAAAAATATTTATATGTGACGCGTGAATCCTACCGGTATTGTTGTTTCATATCACTTGCCTTAATGCGCCTATCTTCCTATTGATAAAGAATAACAAAATGTGAAGATAAGGGGACGTTTCGTTTATTTGTTAGAAAGAATTTGTTAAGTCCGTGCGATTTACAGGTTTTGAAAGCAATATTCCGCGGATTTCGTCATCAATTAAGTGCCTGTCATAACAGAAGACTGTGTGAGAGCAATGGCAGGTACATAATTAGACTGGTGCTACAACATCACACTATAATTAAGACACCTTCTAATACTAAGATAGGTAGGGACTACTGTCTCGCAGTGTTAAGGTGTGAGATTATTCTTTAATGAAGTTACACTAGGTGGTTATTATTACATGCACCTGTGGTAAATCTTCTTTAGCTGTCTCTCCAAAGAAATATTAATGGAATATCTGAAATAAAATGCAAGACTTGTAACTGTATTTTTTATTATATTAAATATTTCTGACGTTAGTTAGCTTTTAGGCGTTTACTTCGTGTTGGTACTTTATTATTGTACGGTTATATATTGAAAGGAAACTTGCAGAATTTTGCATCTACACACGTGTTATTACTATTACTATAATGCATATTTTTTTAATTATTTGATTATTATAAATAGCGTTCTAATTATTATCATTGAAGTTATTAGCGTACTTTTTTGTTATACTCATTTCATTATCTTATACACTTATTATTGTTACTAATATTGTTATTGCTATATTATATTGTCATTAATGTTGTTATTCATTGTTGTTGTTGTTGTCGTCGTCGTCGTTGTCATCGTCGTCGTCGTCATCATCATCATTATTAATTTTATCATCATCATCATCATCATCATCATCATCATTAATATAAGAAGTAGTAATAGTAGTATTTATGTTACATTAATTTATTTACTTTATTTATTCACTTTATTTATTTATATATTTCTTTTATTCATTCATTCATTCATTCATTCATTCATTCATTCATTCATTCATTCATTCATTCATTCATTCATTCATTTATTCATTTATTTATTTATTTATTTATTTATTTATTTATTTATTTATTTATTTATTATTTTATTTATTTATTTATTGGTTTCATTATTTAGTTTTAAGTTATCTTTTTTATTTATTATTGTTATAAGTGTTGATTAATACGACTGTTATGATGACGACAACGACGATGATGATGTTAATGATAATAATGAGGATGATGATGATGATGATGATGATGGTGATGGCGAAAATAATTATGTTAAATATGATAATAACAGAATATAGGACTCACACCACTATTATCTCAGATGAAGGAGGTAGAAATGAAACTTTAGTTATCTTTTTTTTTTAGGGCTTTGTATTGCAATGATATATTTTTTTCTAACATAAGTTAAATGGTCAGTATTTTAGAAATCACCACTGAAATTTTGATGCTGATACCAGCTTTCTGAACAATTATGTGAACTACATCGTGGGCGAATAGTTGACATATTAATACTCTGGAAATTGATAGGTCTCACAAAAGCATCGAATTAAAAAACCAACCTGATCAAGGTATGATTTTTTCCCCGTTATAATTGCATATCTTGAACCAGTGAACCAGTGAAGAATTTGAGCCCAGACAAATGCTGCAGATTTGGTTATTCACTGTGTTTTGGTCATAAAGGTTATAGTGGAACCCTATGGGGGAAGGTAATAGTGGTGTCAGACGTATAATATCTATTATAATTTATAAACTTATGACTAGATATAAATCACGACAAATATACAGAAAATATAATAGCTATATATATAATATATATAAACCAATAAGACAATACAAAGCTATTTTTATTATGTATAAATCAATAAATTGATACAATACTATTGATATTATATACAAAACCATTTCTATCATATATACACCAATAAGGCGATACACAACTGTTATTATCACATATAAATAAAAAATACTGATTTTATTATGTATAAACCAATAAGGCCATATAATACTGTTTTATTACATATAAACCAATAAGGCGATAAAATACTGTTTTATCACATATAAATCAATAAGGCGATACAATACTATTTCTATAAAACATAAACCAATAAGGCGATACAATAATATTTCTATAATACATAAACCAATAAGGCGATACAATAATATTTCTATAATACATAAATCAATAAAGCGATACAATATTATTTCTCTAATACATAAACCAAGGCGATACAATACTGTTTTATCACATATAAATCAATAAGGCGATACAATACTATTTCTATAAAACATAAACCAATAAGGCGATACAATACTATTTCTATAAAACATAAACCAATAAGGCGATACAATACTATTTCTATAATACATAAACCAATAATGCGATACAATACTATTTCTATAATACATAAACCAATAAGGCGATATAATACTGGTTTTATTATGTATTACCCAATAAGGCGATACAAAACTACAGTTGGTGCATATAAAACATTTAGATAAAACTATTTTTACTAATACACACACATCAATATAGCGAAATGATATAATTGTTATTACATATAACACAACACGATCAAACTGAACCATTGTATTTTCATATAAATCAATAAGTAAATTCAATACTTTTGGAACAAGATCTTGTTAATTGATTAATTGTTTACTTAATATTAGCACAGAAAGACATATTAGTATGAAATATGTAGTGATACAAAAAACTAAATATTAATTAAGAACGCAAAACAAAACCATTTCTATTATAAAAGATGAAATGATACAGAACACGCTGCAATCAACCCCTAAAAAAAAAAAAAAAAAAAAAAAACACACACAGAAACTGTACCAACTGGAGTAAATATAGATACAATAACCAGAACAGATGGCCGTGGCTTTGTTGATTTCGATGCATACCAAAAGCAATAACGGATATCCCCGTGGGTTTATCACGTGACAATTACAGATAAGATGCCCCAATGATGGTCGGGTGCAAGTAAACATGGATCCTTATTGGAAAGTCTTATCAGAAATGGGTGTTGGTCTTCCTTTGCGTCCTTATTTACGACGGCATCTTATCATCGCACATTTAATACAGGCAGTGCTTAGTGTAAGTGGTCCTTAATTTCGCTGCTTTTATTATTTCTCTCCGTTTTAATAATATTTCTGTAGTTTATTTAACCTATACACTATACTTATGTGTTTATTTGGTTTATTAATTATTTCCGTTAATTGATTGTTTCACATGTTTTTGTGTATTGTATTGTAAACCTATACAATCAGCCAGGATCAAAGTCGTGGGTTCGATCCTCCGCTGCGACTACGTGTGATGTCCTTGAGCAAGACACCTTTTCCGTATATGCTTAATACTGGTTCTACCACGGAAAACCACGGTGTGATATGTCTTAATTGTAATAAAAAAAAGAAGTTTAAACAACCAGCACACGGTTATAAGAAATGTCTATTGACTTGCATTACTAAAGAGAAAAATGAGCAACAGGCAGAGAAATGTGAATGTTTGTATACACTAGCATGTTACTTATGTTCGAGTGCAATTTAGTGACGTGTTTGCTACTGACCATTTTAAAGGAAGAAAAAAAAAGGAGAAGAGAATAAAAGAAGAAATTTAAGCTATAACAATTTATCATCACACAAAACATATATACAATACATTTACAAGACAAAATCAATGCAACAGTTTTAACAAGTACAGAAGTTAAAAATATCTATCAGGTAAGTAAGTAAGTAAGTAGGTAATTCTCATTCTAATGTTTATGTTGTACACCATTTCAAGTCAACATGATATAATGGTTTCGAGTTTTTATTATGGTTTTTTTTTTCGAGTATCGGCCATTGCCAGCTCACTTGAATTTGTTTTGTTTTCCAGCGTCCATTGCCATCATTATGTGTAAAGATATTCTTATTGTCATATATTGCTCTTATTTCATCTTATTTATACTAAATAAATGTGCCACACAACATGTATTTTCACAAAAGCGTGAAAACGCTCACCCCCACCATCTAGCAGAATAAAATTCAGAACCAAACAAATAAATTGTTTAGCACTACTGTACTAATATCCTATTTGTAAATGTAAGATTTAACTATATTATGCCTCATGTTGTTTCACCTTGTATTTGTGATGTTACCTGAATGACAATAATGAATACTGAATACTGTAGCGGTGACTTTATCATTGGAATGCTGCATCTCTTGAACGACATGTACATGTATTTTTTTGGTTTCCTTTGACCGTCCTCTGTGGCCGAGTGGTCTAAGGCGCCGTCTCAAGATAACCTCTCACCGCTAATGTCGTACATTAGATTCCCAGTTTCTTGCGGAAGAACAGTGGTATTATATTTCTAGAATTGATTTTTTTTCTAGATGTTGTGATGTCATGTTTTATTTTGCAGACAATGGTGGCATTGAAGTAAAAACACGTATAAGCCCAACATGAAACGTAGTATTAAAGCGAAACAGACACAAAACAACGTTGAATATTTAGTAAAAATAAATAAAAACGTTATAAACGTTTAAATGAGGAAAAACTCATACGAATGATTTATCAGACAGTTTAGATGACATGATAAGAAAGCTGGCTTCTATAGCTGAAACAATAATATATTAAGACATCCATTTGTAATAACAAACTGCTATATGACATTCTTAAATACCCCGAAAGCAGTTACAAAAAACTAACACACAAAAACAACAGTTTGCTTTATAGCCTATGACATCTTGTTTTGGATTTATCATAATTTCCTAACTAAGTACAAACTGCTACCAGAAACAACAGAATCTTTGTAATAAACAAGAAATGATGCCTTAAACAAAGATTGTGACTACAACATTAACTAACACCTAAGTGAGCTGGAATTACTGCGTGTGTTTCCAATGGAGGAAACAATGAATTACTTACAATGGTATTTTAGCAGAAAAAGTCGTTAAATAATACTTTATCAAACAAAATTTCAAAACAAGAAATCCTTTTAAAAATAATTTCACAATGTGCTTATTTTGGATGAGATGTTTCAGGTATCTTTGTAAATTAATGTTGGAATGTCGATATATTTTCATGGAGGTGGATGTGGATGGCAACGCCATTTTCATTTTACAGGTTACATCTAGTTTTACTGGTGGAGGAACATCTCGGACGCATACACGCGCATCCAGTAGAAGCCACCGTCCTTTTGCATTTATCTGGTACATTTTTTCACAGCAGTTGTTTATATCAAGCTGGTCTCGAATTTCGCAGCAATTGTATGGACGAAGCTGGTCTCGAATCTCACAGCAATTGTTTGGACCGAGCTGGTCTCAATTGTTTGGACCGAGCTGGTCTCGAATCTCACAGCAATTGTTTGGACCGAGCTGGTCTCGAATCTCACAGCAATTGTATGGACGAAGCTGGTCTCGAATCTCACAGCAATTGTTTGGACCGAGCTGGTCTCGAATCCACGAGAGCAGCGGTCAGAGAAGTGAGTGAAGTAGATAGGATAGTAGATCAATCGCAGAACCCTTAATAATGAAATAAATCATAAAACTAGTAGACAATATCTACAGCATCTAGATTTTAATAAATTATGGATTGCTAAACGTTTTATGTACTCGTGCAAGAAAAGACGCAACTTATTATAATTTTTTTATTTAAGTTATGAAAAATATTTCATAGAATCAGTTACACTTTTATTTCTGTGTAACTTTAATATTTTTGTATAATACTGTGTGTCGTAAATACCTCATACAATGTTTTACAAATTAATATTTCAACAGCTGGTTCACGACACCGTGTCCATAACTGTGGTGGTTATAAAATTAAAAACCATTGACCTTTGGCAGTAGCATAATAGTTATTTAAATGCTTTGCGTTTTGCTAGAATGGCGACTACATTATAGATTAAAACCTTAATCAGGTAAGTCAATATAACAATCAGGAAGCAGTGTGGAATAATATACAAGTGTTGCTTTTTAATAATTTACGAAAACAGTATTTGAAAAAGTATAACTATCAAAGACCTGTGGTCAATTTTTAAGAGTTACTTAATTCACATAACAAAACCATATTATGTAATATTTCAAGATATATAGAAGAGGCATTAGAAATAAGGAAAGCAGTGCTAACTGTTTAATCATTATATTCATCCTCATTTTATTTATTAACAGTCATTATATTTTTATATAATAGTCTAATGAATTTAATTATTGCTGTTAAGTGACTATATGTTTATATCGATTGTATATCGTATAAATTATGATGACGTACACTGTACACATGCAAATAAAATATATGTCTTGTGACGCTAAAACAATTATGTATATATATATACTAATATCTTATAAAACACTCATACATATCAATCAAGGTTTATTTAGCAACCGACAAAGTTTGTCATTTGCCATTTACAATGTTTTACAAAGAAATATGGCCAAATCAACATAATTGTAATGTAATAAAAATAAAAAAGAATATCAATTTGTCTGACGTTTAATTAGCCAACTTATTATTTTTCGTTTCAGATAACTCTTTATTTCACTAAATTAGACAACATAATTTTGCTTGATTTACACGTATAATTGAAAAATATGCTAAAAGCATCGAGGAAGCACCTAAGAAATAAAGAACGCGTCCAAGAGGTAAAAAAAGGAGACGTATTAAGGAGGCGTAATGGAATATTAAACGGCCCTTAAACCCTTAAGAACCAACTTAGTCAGTATTTTATTTCCGAAAAATTATGAATAAGGACTTTGATGACAAAGAATAAAAATATAATATCAAAACTGATGCAAATTCATGATAAAAGTGTCACACGTGTATACTGAACGGGACAGCTAACCCGCCACGTTTGTATTTCCAATGTCTTCGTTAATAAACTACTGTGTAGCGCTGTTAGAGTTTGTGTACAACAGAAGCAGACAATTATGTAGTGATTTTACATAGCCAAATATTTTTTCTTATTCAAACCCAAATTATATTGGCAGTGGCATATTTTTAGAAAATACGTAAAAATGTGAAGTACACAAAAGTCAGGTGGCGGGTTAGCTGTTCCGTTCAGTATAAATATGTAATCAATGGAGTCAGGATGGCATGTGTATCGTGTATATTTTCCAATGTGAAATTAATATGTATTTGTTTATTGTATTTATAATTTATGAAATTAAGATTTCAATAAAATAGTGTTGAAAGTTGAAATAATGTCATATTTCTTTTATTATATCATAACGAATTTCACAAAGTCAGCTTAAAGCATGTTATTAAATATGGATATTATATAATACGATTTAATTAACTCATAAGTTTATACGTTTGAATAATTAATTGATTGCAGGAAAAAAATAGTATACACTGTTTAGAAAAGAACGGGAAATACATAATAAGACTACAATGTGGACACAATCTAAAGTTCTATTTGTTTAACGTAAATATTTGAAGATTTTATCGTCACATACTGTGTTTTCTCTTTTCTTTGTTAAGGAAGTAGCTATATTAACAATGTTAATATTTTAATAGTTCTATTGTTTGAGTAGCCATGTTAATACCTATCATCAGCAAATCGTACTTAATCGTAGCAAAAACACTGAAAATCTGATTCTATCAAAGCAAACCGTATATAAATGATAATTATTGCCCTTGAAGCTGGAAACATTTGACCTTGTATAAGAATTACACTTACATTGTTTTACAAATTGTTGTTTCATTGTTATATGAAACAAACATACCAGATAATGTATGCTTACATTTTGCAATTGTCGTTTATTTTTACTTAGTAATGAGGAACTATATAACAAACAGCGGGAATGGTTAGTACTGGTTCTTACCAGGAAAATTTCGAGAGTGATTTGCCTAAGTTGTAAGAACTTGTTTCACAGTCGATGTAAAATAAATAAGTTTAAACTAAACAGTGGGAAGAGCACAGCGACCACAACAACATACATATACTAAGGGTGTGAGTCCACCATTGACTTTTGTTCTTTATTCTATAGGAAATAAATTTGTTTGCATGTTTGTCATTTATAGAGAGACCCTAATGAAAGAAATGCAACTTACATTTCAATGTTTGTGTACCTCTTCACTACATAATACGATGAGATAAGTAGAGGTCATGTAGCATATAAGTGATTTTTTTCTGTTCAATGTGTACACACAGTTGACAAAGTGAAAGTAGATTTCTGAAATCGTGTATTCATACCAAAGTTCTCAAGCATACTTTTTTCTTAATTCACAATCAAACATGACAATGCTTTCAAAATGTTCAAAATACATCAATAATACCATTTAACTAAAAAGGGAACATCAAAATTATAGGAAAATACATTTTTTAAAGAAGAAACAACAATTATTATTTATAACCGCAATTATTCGATTACTCTACACGCATGTCTTGTTTTTTCAATGGTGGTACTATGCCTACACATGATAAGTATACACATAGGCTGTACAGATATAAATATAGACTGTACAAACATAGACTGTACAGATATAAACATAGACTGTACAGATTTACACATAAACTGTACATATGTACACATAGACTGTAGAACAGAACCAACTCTCCCCGCTAGGGTCCTTCATAAAGCAATGAGAATTCAGCATGTTGCTTCCGCGAAAGCTGAATGACGTCACATCTTTGTAAGCGTTATAGAACAATGCGTTGTGGGGCAGGCATACAACGTCTTACCTTTTCACTGAGGCTTAACAGATCTAAAGTCGGGGGATACCAGGACCTGGGATAAAATAGATATACACAATAAATGACAAGATGATCTGCCACCATTGAACGGTCAGTAGTAAAACTGACATTGCATATAAAACCTGATACAATCCTCACTCTTACCCTATTTAATCGCATCATAAACAAGACAGTGTTTACAGCACTAAGAGAGAACAGACTTTGTACAAAATGCCGAAATAAACAAAATCGAAATTGATTATCATTTCCTTCTGGTGTGTCCCGCACATAGACGCCTTAGAAAAACATACTTTAAAAACTACTACTGTAATTGAAACACGGTAAACAAATTTTCACAAATTGATATCCACAAACACAAACTTTTTGTTAACAAACATAGCAACATTGTTCATTATAAACATATATTATGGAACTAATGCGTATAACAAAATACAGTTAAAATAACTACATGTAATAACGATTGGCATTCTATATACTAACAACTATGAATGTGTTAAATTGACTCTTATCATATATGTATACATAATTATATATAAATTATAACCAAGAAGACAAACTCCATGTCAAATATAATTAAATGTTATTCACACAGATAACATATATATTTAACCAAGAAGACAAACTCCATGTCAAATATAATTAAATGTTATTCACACAGATAACATATATATTGCTTCTCTGTTAAATGATATATTTCATGTTATTCACCTATCTTTAAATTCAATGTGTGTAGACTACATATATTGTATTGTTTTTTATGCTGAATACAATATTCGTATTCGAATATGTATGAGGTTGTGTGAGGTAAATGATGTAAACATATACATATACGAGTATATGATGGAATGTATGATACCGATAGACCTGATTTAAATGTTATTTTAATAATGAAGACTACGTTTTATCAAGCTACCCAACAGAGTTTCAATTCATCAAACATTTATGTCAAAACTCAAACTCAAAATTGCTGATTTTTAAATGCTCTTTATAATAAAAATTGTTGGTTATAAAATTTTTAGATATTTTAGATATTTTCTAATAAAATATCATTGAAATCGTCGTTAATTTCTTGTAAAATTGTTTTAATGTAGACGAAATAATTTCAAATCATAATTTTAGACTTAAAATGAAATAAGAAAAACGAATAAGTTGAAAAGTGTAAACTGCATACAATAAAGTTCTGGTTCAGAGCACGGCCCCATCCAAATGAAGACACCCAACAATATCGAAGAAAAATCATCTTCGTCACATTTTTGTTCTTAAAGAATCATTATGTATCGAACACTGTCAACGACATTTTCTCAAAAAGAAAGAAGTATTATTTCGTACATTTAGCATATTTCAATTTTTATAAGATAAAACACACATGGTCTAAGATCATAACGAGGGTAAGCACATCTAGGTGTCTTAGTAATGTTTGGGAGGTAAAACACTTAACACGTGATGCTTTTGAAAGTTGCTGTTGTCTTCGAATATAGTCAGTCTTAACGTCTCACACCACTATTACATTTCCCATAGGGTTCCATTTATGTCCAAAACAGTGAAAAATTATATTTTGCAGCATGTGTCTGGGCTCAAATTCTTCACTGGTTCAAGATATGCAATTATAAAAGAAAAAAAGTATACCTTGACCAGGTTGTTTTTTTTAAAATTCAATGCTTTTGTGAGACCTATCAATTTCCAGAGTAATAATATGTCAACTATTCGCCCTAGATGCGGTTCGAACCAACTATTCTGAAAT
The DNA here is from genome assembly GCA_029582155.1 of Panopea generosa. Lineage (NCBI taxonomy): Eukaryota > Metazoa > Mollusca > Bivalvia > Adapedonta > Hiatellidae > Panopea > Panopea generosa. The sequence goes on from CM055895.1 coordinate 83,604,724, forward strand.
TACACAGAATTGTCCAGAAAGCTGGTATCAACATCAACTTTTCAGTGGTGATTTCTAAAATACTGACCATTTTACTAATGCTAGCAAAAAACAAAACATTGCTGTACAAAGCCCTGAAAAAAGAAGAAAAAGAGAACTAAAGTTTATAAAAGAATATTTAAACCTCATGGGTGAGAGGTTTTAATATTCAGACTGAACAGTGGAGTATTTAGTAACGAAGTCCAAATAAAGCCACGATATGAGATTTCAACAGATATGTAACCAGAAACGCTACCAAAACAGGTGGATCATTTCAGAGCAGAAACTATTTCATGTCCATATGTGGAATGTTTAATGCTAACAAATCATTTCTATCACCTGTTCGCTTTTAATTTATTTTTAAATTTCGATTACGAATTAGATACACATTGGAGTTTTCACCGTAAATAACCTACCTGCGATACTGGAATGAGATATGTTACTCGCCTCGTGACAGGCTGCATTGTGCAAGCGTCCGAGCATTCTGTTATCAACTTCTGGTTACCATTCAATGCCATGTGAGTCAATCGAAATATATTTACGAAATGTTTTACTGTTATTCAAATGTTTTATATCTTGACGAGGTCACGCCAGCAATCTGGGGTTGTTCTGGTCAGAAAATGTTGTGGGTACGTGTTAAAAGATTTATGAAAGAGTATTTCAACTAAGAAAATCACGTACAGCCATTGTGGTAGGCAAAAGGACCATTGTGTGTTTTCTGTATATATAGAAATACTACGAAATAAATTGTAACCAGGTTTTCGTGTGAAATGCAATTTTCATTCAAAAAGGAAGAAAAATGAGATGAGCACTAAGAAAACAAAACATAAATCATGACCACCATAATGTAACATAAGATGTTATAACAATGGATGTAAAGAATTAAGAACACTTGACTCATACAGCGCATTTACTGTATCGGGGTTTCAAAATTCATAGAGGAGTTAACAATTGAGTATAGACAATGTTTTATCTGTAAATGTTTCTTTCCGACAAAAAGCGAATAGAACATTTCATACCAATGAAAGCAACGACAATGTCCGAACTGTAGTATTTGATATAAATCAAGGACTATTTTATGGTGTGCAGATGACCTTGAACGGAGAATTGTTTTCTTAATTAATTTAAATAAAATAAAAGCTATGTTTAACGGTACTCAGGAGAATGATGTGTTCAAAGTACTGTCTAGCTTGAGGCTTCTCTTTACAGTCAAACCTGTGCAAGCGATCACCTCTATTAAGCAATCACCTGTCTCAAGCAGCCATATTAGCTATTTCCCATGTTTATGCCTTCAGAGCAAATTAACATGTATTAAGCAATAACCTGTATTAAAAGGCCATTTTGCTCCATCCCTCGACTGACTGCTTAAGACAGGTTTGACTGTATTCTCAAACCCGTAATACAAGTAATTTGCGATAACAATTTAATAGGGTCCTGCATGAACGAGTAGTTTAGTGCACTGTTCAAATATCAATTATCTCTCAGTCGTATGCTAGATTTCAACTCGGCCCAAAACCTTCATGTGTGTAAAAGTTTGCGAGTGATTTACAAAAGGTTTTACACCACCAATTAGAATTGTATGTCATATTAAACATATACTGTTTTGAAAAAAATATATCTGCATCAGAAAAAGTAAAACAAAAAAAAACAATTAATAGATTCCTAACTATGTAATCACTCTCAATGTATGTTGTTAAAAAATAAATAGAAAAACGATGTATTGATAAAAACTACTATTTTGAATAGTTATATAACATAAACAAGTAAAACTTGCCGACTCTTCCTCACGAACTTAGTGAAAATAACGGATACACTGTATTTTACAACGTTATCTCCCTTTCAGCCGTTACACCCGATTGTACTTAATCAGAATTGTGGTATAAATCTAAAGTTCCCACCGTTTCACCCTGTCATTCATTTTGTTACTTTAGTAGTTTAAAAATTAACAACAGTTATAGGATTCTAACAAAAAAAACATATAGTCTTTGTCAACAAGTGTATGTCAACAAATGTATGTCAAATATTCAAAATGGTTTCAATAGTCTTACTAACGTGTCTTAACCGAATAATACAATATATATGTATGATACAATAATAGTCGAATCGTATGTATAAAAAACATACATTAAAATATTCATGAGATCCACTAAAACCTAAACCATCTTATGAATGTTATGATATTTATCACAAACATCATTGTTTGTCATTATAAATACGAACATTCAAGGACACACTATTTATTACATTTTTAGAAATAAACTTGCTTTCATTATTTCCCCTGTCGTGACATCTAAATACGAGAATAGAAGTAGCCCCATTCCGACTATTGATTAACAAATGCATCAGTATATACATAATCAAAGTAGTAAATGTACTGACAGCCAGGCTTCAATAAATGTCCATACGCCTTCCTAATTATATGAAAGTTATTGAAGCGTTTCGGGTTTTCTTTGTGCAACACTTTTAAAAATGACATAATACAATGTCTGCAATATGTTATTGTTTGTTTTGATGCTGTTTACATATAAAAAGTAATTCCTGACGTATATGATAATTTTGGCAGTGACTAAGACAACAAATCTTGATTGTAAGGACATGAGGTGGGCTATTCGTTTTGCCCGGCTAAAAAATAAACAAATGCTGCAATACACTGCTTCGCGTATAATAAAAATATAACGCAACAGAAAAAAGTGAAACCAATAAATGTTTAACACTTTCATTACATATAATTAGAACATTATTTGATTTGTGCGTGAGTCGACATACTTGTTAATTCATTTTCACTTAAATGATAGTAAATATCAATCCTAGTGAGTTCCAGCTCAACAAAGTTGGTAAGGAGCTGCATGTCTTGGCTTACATCTTTTTAATAATGCATTCATAAATACAAAACTATATTTGAATACGATATTGTTTATATTTCCCATTTGTATGTTTGTACCTTGATCTATGTCTTATAAGATTTACATTTTCAACTTGTTCAATTTGCAGGAAGATGTAGCTCTTTCATGAAATTAAATGGTATTTTCTAAATTCTACTACCGTAATCATCCTTTCATTTACAAATACATACGCGACATTCATGCGGCATAATTTGTCTTTACCTGACTTTGAAGGTGATGCAATTTACAAAAAAATAGGAGAGAAGAAAGGAGATTAACATTTAAAGCTAACAGCCACCAAAGCGGCATGAACACAATTAATATGAGAAACGAACTATAATACAAGTAAGTACAATACACACATATATACGAAGTGACAACATTCTTTGTAACGGTCATTATCACTTTAAAACATTTAATGCTAAACACGTTAAGAAGCTTGCCAAAAGAGGCTGTGCTCCTTTGCTTCTACAACGGTCAACATGTTTTGTGGAAGACTTATTTTGAGTGTGAAAACACATAAATGAAAAGCATTTATAACTTACAGAGAACAAAATTATGAATCTAGAACTTTTACAAAATACTCTACAGTTGCATGGTTGAAAGTTAGTGAGTTCTCTATTGAAGATGACGGTCAGAAGTATGTAGCATTAAACTAAACAACTTAACACCTCCGCAATGCTTTATTCTGATAATGAACAATAAAATTAAAATCATATTCGGTTTAATGATATAATAATTCCACAGGTCAAATACTATGAAGATGACTTTAAACAAATAAAAATGAAAGATTCAATATTTATTTAAATGTGCCTGCCGAAGTAACAACTTTTGCAATATTGTTATATAATTCTATGAAATCACTCAACACAACTGGAGAGTATTTTGCCATGATTTCTTAAATATGTTAAAATAAACTTCTCTGTTAAAACTTCAGACGTAGAATTAAGAAGCCGAAGAATTAAGTCATACTAATGTATGACCAAATGTTCTTATGCCATACCAAGAATGGTATTAACTTCTCACACACCAATTAATTTTGTACTGTTCTACATATAGAGACATGCACTTCTGGAAGTGTCTTGTTTCCATTGATCTCTGTTAGCAAAAAAATGCAGAAAAAATTGGATTGACCAGTTTTATGTTATGATGGCACCCCTTCATTTCTGCCAAATCTGCCAATTTATTGGAGTATATCCCTACGCGTCTTTAAACTGTTACATTTTCATTCAACAGTACCTGATGTCAAAGCAGAACTCATGAAAATGCTCCATTGTTTTCACATGTACAAAAAAATACAATGTATGACCATTTTAAGCATTTTCAATAAAAACAAGACATGTCACTGGTAAGTGTCGCATGCCCCCAAATGGTCTGTGAAAAATAACAATATATGACATAATAGGTAGCGATGTATCAATGAATATCAAGAGTAATGGACTTATGTTTCAGACTAGACATGCAATTTCATGTTTTTTTACGTTAAAGCGTGACTTTGACCTTTGTTTAACGTTGACCTTGACATCTGATGTAATGGTCAGGGTAGTTCAACAGTTAGATGCAGGTTATACATCATCATGACATTCTGATCACTTGTGACACGTCGTCATGTCATCTTGACAAATTGAGACAAGTTAAAGACAAAGCCACAGACCAGACATGCAATACCAAACAAATTGAAAGTGTGACCTTGGGTCTTACATGCGACATTTAATTATGTCATGTTGATCAAATGAGCCAAGTGTTTTTTTAAAATTTATCCATAGATGACAAATTTACAGACCTGACACGAAATCTCACATAGACTGAAAGTGTTGTCAAACAAACTCAAAGTGTGACCTTGACCTTTGAGGCAAGGGTATGGGTCTCACTCGCGAAACGTCGTCATGTTATGTTGATCATTTGTAGCAAGTATTTATAAAATCCATCTATGCATGACGAAGTTACAGGCCGGACAGGAAATCTCACACAGACTCAAAGTGTTGTCAAAAAAAACTCAAATTGTGACCTTGACCTTTGCGGAAAAGGTGTGGGTCTTAATCGCGATACGTTGTCGTGTTATGTTGATCATTTGCAACAAGTATCATTAAAATCCATTTATGCATGACAAAGTTACAGACCGATAACGAAACCTCACACAGACTCAAAGTGTAGTCAAACAAACTCAAATTGTGACCTTGACCTTTGAGGGAGTGTGTGGGTTTTACTCGCGACACGTCGTCATGTTACGTTGATCATTTGTAGCAAGTATCATTAAAATTCATGTATGCATGACAAAGTTACAGACCGGACACGAAATTTCACACAGACTCAATGTGTTGTCAAACAAACTCAAATTGTGACCTTGACCTTTGAGGTACGGGTGTTGGTCTTACTCGCGACACGCCTTCATGTTATGTTGATCATTTGTTGCAAGTTTCAACAAAATCCATCTATGCAACAACGTTACAGACCGGACACGAAATCTCACACAGACTCAAAGTGTTGTCAAACAAACTCAAATTGTGATCTTGACCTTTGAGGTACGGGTGTGTGCCTTACCTGCGACACGTCGTCAGGTTATCTTGATCATTTGTAACAAGTATCAACAAAATCCATCTATGCATGTCAAAGTTACAGACCGGACACGAAATACCGGACGGAAGGACGGACGGACGGAAGGACGGACGGACAGACGCTGCGATTACTACATGCCACCCGAAAAATGTTTTGGTGGGGATAATAATGTCTAATCGATTTTCACAGCTCTAATTTCTTGGCGCAATAATCTTGCTAAAGTTACTTGAGTGCTTAAATGAATAGACAAGTATATAGACATTATATATTATGTTCACTTCAAAATACCTTGATACTGTTGTCCATCAAATGTTTATTCACGTGACCAGGTGTGCTTTAACTGAGTAACAACACGTTCAATGTTTGTATTTTTGTTTCCACAGTCTCTTAAAAGATGATGTTTATCAAAAACCTGTATCGATACAATATCAATATCAAGACGATGCATAATCAGAACAAAGGAAACCAGCATTTATGACAAAGTATCAAACATTCCGCGCGAAAAATACATGTTACAAATACAGTTTCATGTAAAAAAAATAATATTTCACATTATTATACTGTCTGGGAGCTGATTTACTGTCCTACTATGCTAACGTATAATTATTGTCGGTTTGTGAGAAGAAAAGTGTCGAAAGGGATTGTTGCGGGTCACATCTAAAATTTGATCCTGTAATACAAACGCCAGTGAGTGGTCCTGAGAAAGAGTGTGTCCGAACCGTATGTATTATGCAACAAGCTGACTGCTTCAAGGGTCAGTACTTGGTCACGTTTTGTTTAAGTGAATGGTTACCAAAAAACGTGACAAATTTCGAAACACTCTGTAGATGGAAGTAAAGCTTATATTAGTTAATGTAGTAGAAACATAAGATAGTTGAGCTTGTATACACAATTATATAAACAAACCTTTACTTTGTAAAGAAGCTGGCTTTTAATTTTCAACGCGAATATGTATATGTCATCTTTAGATAGTGTTTTACTTGAAACAGTGACGTCACAAAAACATACCGGCATACGTATTAATTAATCTTAAAGGCCATTTAAATATACAAATACTATAACTCATCAAATCTTTCAAAATGCTGTACTTATTAAAGATTGCCTTATAAACTTTACTCCAAAGAAAGTCTCTACTTTATATACGATTACAATAAGACCATATTTTGAACATACATCCTTAGCTTGGAGTAGGAGGTTCAAAAGGACACTGATAAATTGGAGAGGGAATTCCTGAGCTTTTGTAAAAAAGATGAAACCTGAAGAAAAATATTGAATTTGATGGAAACTCATAAACTTAACTGTTATGAAACAAATCATGTAGTTAATACATATTACAGTCATCAAAGACCAGACCACCGAATCATGCATTTGAAGTCATTTAAAAAGTTTTCTAGGCAGATGTAAGAAAACATCTTCTCATCAATGGTGTGATCACCCACTGAAATAAACATTCTTTAAATACTATCCAGTAAGAGACGGACGACATTATAGCTTATCTTTACTGAATCAGCTAAACAATCAAGTCCTGAGGACGTTATTGTCAGGTTGAGTATTCACGTATCACACAACAATTAATCTTGTACTGTTCTACATATAGAGACGTGCACTTCTGGAACACTGGATACATTACCAATGGTTCTAAAAGTGCCTTGTTCCCATAGATAGTCCTCTGTTTGTCCAATTATGCAGAGAAAAACATGGAGTTTATCACAATTTCGTTGGTTTGATGGCACCCCTTCATTTTTGACAATTCTGCTTATTTGTTTCAGTGTATCACTACGCATCTTTAAATTATTATAGCTTCATCAAACAGTTCCCAATGTCATCCAAACGTGGCAGAAGTCATGACAATGTTCCAATGTTCCCATATACACAAAGAAATATGACATTTTATGCTTTTTTAACAAAAACCGCTCTACACAGCTGTAATTTATTGGGCGTAAGAACCTTGCTACTGTCATGTAAAGGAGGTAAATGAGACATTGAAACTGAGCGACTGGAAACTTTTGTTAATCTCCGTCTTGTCTTTACCTTCACCATTAGTATGCTGCTGTTCTGGTTTCTGTAAATTCACCGAGTGCAACTGCCTATAACATAACTTGTTTCTTTATATATATATATACTTAAGCGTTTTTGTGGTTTACAGCACACACGTGTTCATACTGCCGAATTTGTAAAATAAAAACAGTCTGGCTGGGTTACTACTTTTATTTACATTGTATCGTGTCATATGATGTGGCTAAAGATGGGAAAGCGAGATATTGCAGACCGATAAACCGGAAATCCCGTAAACCAGGGACCAGTAAGCCGGGGACCAGTAAATTTTGGACCTCCGTAAACCGGGGACCCGTAAACCAGGGACCAGTAAACAGGGGACCAGTAAACCTGGGACCTCCGTAAACCGAGACCCCCCGTAAACCAGGGACCAGTAAACCGGGGACCAGTAAACCCGGGATCTCCGTAAACCGGGTACCCGTAAACCATAATTTCCAGTGACGGTTTTGCTATGGACCGTACCAAGACGATTACCACTGTTGTCACGTCTTTAGTATGTCAGTATACACTTGGTTTTGTAGATTATGTTTATGCCATTGTGGCTATATCTGTGCCATTTCAATGTTACGTCTCCCTTTTGAGCGTATTTGTGTCATTTTTGCAAAAGATGTTTTGTAAATTTATTGTGTAAATGCTGCTTTGGTGGCTGGGTCCTTTGTATGCTTCCTCTTCTGTTGTACGCAATTATTGTCATTCATAACTAGTTCTACGCTTATGAAACAGGAAGTAAATTCATCAATAGTTTGAGTATTTTGAATATTTTGAGATTTAGACTCAAATTTAAAATTTCACAACAATAATATTCAAATAACATCTACTAAACAAGTAAAGTACTTTATAGCCAAAACAAGCAATTTTCATGATCATTTAACAGAAAATAAAACATAATCACATTTTACCCATAATTGCATGATTATAGGGTTTTCAAAAATGTAAGATTCTTAGACTCAAATCATTGATGAATTTAGGCCCAGTTTATTGTGTTATACATCTAGCGGAATATCCAAATGTTTAACAACTATACTTAGTTAGCCCACTCGTGTTGTTTTAAGTCAACTATCATATTATGTGTATATATCGATGATCTACATTTAACGAAACTTGAAGCGGTAACGGCTGCATATTTTGACATGTTGTATATAATTAAAACACCATATGTCATCATATACAATTTCAAAGAACGGCTTGATACAAAGATATCTGTGTCGGAGACGGAGAGAAGAAATCATCGTGGTTCAGTATGTATCATTTTTTATTCAATGTACGGACGAGAGAATAATAGTTCTAATATTTCCTTGGACTTGTTAAATTAGAATGACACTATTTATGAACAAACAGATAAGATGGTTGAATCTTTAAGATATCTGAGATTAAAAGATGAATGGTCAAACTAATGTAAGCTGTGAAGAAATAAATGGAAACATTAAAAAGCTATTTACCAGCACTATTTGTAGCAAGTAACACTTTACACTTGTCAAGGACACAGTAAACCAAACAGTGTATTCAAAAAGACTTGCATATCAATCTCATCTGTTTCCTTCACACAAAGAGAGAATGGTTCAGGTATCTTCTTCTTCAAGATTTGAACACGAGAAAATGTTGAAAAATAACTTACGAAACGTACTACGGTATAACTATGACATAACCACCAACTTCCTTATTTTTACATACTATACTCGTTTAAAAGTCAAGAGAAAAATAACGTCTTGTTTCTTTTGTTTTAGCTATTTTACAATGGGTGTGAAAATAGTTCTTACAACTTAGGTAAATCGTGCTCGAAGTCTTCCGTGGTAGAACAAGTACTAAGCATGTGCAGATAAAGTGTCTTGTTCAAGGTCACCACATCTAGCCGATGGGGATATTAAAACCATTTCGCCCGAACTTGGACCAGATGCTCTACCACGCGTCCACAAAAATATGGAGATGCCGGGGATTGAACCCGGGGCCTCTCACATGCGAAGCGAGCGCTCTACCACTGAGCTACATCCCCTCATATGACTGGTTACAGATACTGCTGGTTTATGATAGGTCAGTTCATTGTGATTTGCATGATTTTAGCAATCAAGTTGCGTTAATCATCATGGCGGACACATTTAGAATATATGTTTAAAAATTGACGAAACTCTTTTATGTTTATGCACTACTAAGCATATGAGGATAAAGGGTCTTGCTCAAGGATATCACACATAGTCGTGGCGGAAAATCAAACCCACGACCCTCGATTATAGATCCGATGCTCTACAATACGCTCCACAAAAATGGAGATACCGGTGATTTAAACCGGGACTCTCACATGCGAAGCGAGCGCTCGATCACTGAGCTGAAAACAGTTGGATTAAAACACTACATTCATGGCCAGAACTTTGACTGCCTATTGTTTACAAATGGTAAAACTGACGTATTGTACATGTTGACTTCCCAGAATGCTTGTGAATCACTATCATTTCTATTATATAATATATCTATTATATTTGCTGAATATTTCGATATATATTATGATTAAACACAGTATATGTATTCATATGGGTACCCGTTGTGGAGTACAGGCGCAGACATGTTTTATATTACGTATAGTTATATGAGTGCTCTCACCAAATAACACAGACTGAGATCTCATCAATTTCTTCAATGATACATTTAAATTCCTTGACGATTTACTTAATATCAACAATTCGTCTTTTACTTAATTGGTATTCAATATTGACCCAAGTGAGCTTCAGCTCAATACAGCTGACAGCTCTTATTCTCTAATCCTTTCTTGACTTACATGTCTCTATTGATAATGGTTGGCGGTAGAGTACTTTTTAGTGTATTGCTTCATACTAGAGGTTGCAGGTACACTCTCAAACTCGACCATATGGCCTTTAAAATACAAAAGAAGAACCGCTCTCGAGTCTAGTCTGCTTCCTTGGTAGAACCAGTACTGAGTGTTGTTGTAGAGAAGTCAACTGGTTGATCTGGGGATCGAACCCGCAACATATAACGTGAACGGACAACACTTCACTACACTGGCACTCTGCTCTTGCTCAGTCTCAGACGTCTGCCAAACTGCTTATAAAAGCTATGAAACATCAACAATGTATTTTTATTTTAAAATTTGCAAATCGAATACTCAAATAAAGTACGTTTACGTTTTAAATGCATGTACATTCCAAATTAAGCAAACAGATACATTTCTATAAAAATCATATCAAGTTACTATATTTAGTTTATGCTTCAAAGATCCAACAACTAAGGAATGCAATTATGACAGGAAACTGTGAACTCATTTTTCATTAGTTATATACATTTTGACTTGAACATGCCCTTGAAGTGTATACGTCTCGCTACACAGTTGCCTCCCTTATTTAGTGACAGTAATCCAGTTCTTCCGCTAAAACACAATTCTTCCGCTAAAAAGCCCTATGTTATTTGGTTTCAGATATTTTCAAAACTGTTCATAGCGACTACGGTTTCTTGCTGCAGATGAGTAAAGAAAAGTCTAGCGTAGCATAATTGCAATAATACATCATGGGTGTTTTAACAGATGGGTGTATTTAAGGGCTTCTGTAGTAAAACAAATTAGGGGTACCGCTTCACTATCTGTAAAAAATCCAAGATGGTCAACACATCAGTTATTGTGTGTTTTAAGAGCAGATGTTCTCATGGTATGGTGAAAACATACTTTAAACACATTCTATTTGAATATGTTCTAATCGAACAGAAAAATAGAATAGAACAGAAGACAACTGTGTAGTGAGACCTATGCAGTTTTTGAAAGATGGGTCAGCGTTCATAACGAATAATTACTATGCTTCTGTTAATTGATTTCATCGTGTATGTTATGAAACGAATACGTCATAACATGTACAACGTTGAAAATGGCATGTCAAAACAGAACGCAAAAACTACTGCTAATATTTCATAGGTCACTGCATGCTGCAGATAAATACGTTAGAAACTGCGAGCAAGGAAAAAAAATGAAGCAGAGAAAAGGAATGGTGGAAATATAATCTTCTAAAAACATGTACGTATTGATAGAAATATAAAACCATACACAATTTCATTTTCTTAATCAAAATCTCTGGATGCGTCTTGTATTATCATGTTGTCTGTTATAAATTATAAAAAGTCAAACCTGTGTAAGCTGTCACCTCTGTTAAGCAGACTATTGTCTTAAGCAGCCACATTTGCTATTTCAGGGAAACTGAACCTGTATTAAGAAACATCCTGTCTTAAAAGGCCACTTTTGCCCCTTCCTTTGACATGGCTGCATAAATATGATGCTTAATATTTCGTATCACATGTAATTTGGTTATACATACATATATATTATTTTAATTTTTTATTCAGACATCCAGTTTACATAATAATCATACACAAACATAAATTTTTTTTAATATAAGCAAATCATATAATAAAATAGTTTTTTATTGTATGTTTGTTGTTTTATGATAGCCAATAGCTACAAAGGAATCGATCCTCAAGTGCAGTTTAAAAAAACTACTTATTTATTTGCGAGAAGCCATGCTATATCAAGGAGACCGTATTGCAGTGCAAACTGTTTGCATCACAACGCACTCCTATGGCCCGAATGTGATAGCTTATTTTATTATTTTAGGACTTTCTAGACATGTTTCTTACCCTCCGACGGGTTCACTGTTACACAACACCATAGTGTAGCACTCTAGTTATGTGCTTGTTATGACAGACTGGCTCCAAAACGTTCCGCGAAATTATGCAGAGATGTTATCCTAATTATAAACATACACAACAATATCAAAGGTAAATATTGTAACAATAATACGTACTTTAACAAATATCTCACCAGTTTGCACAGGCTTAGATAATTATTATTTGATTCATGTTTTATGTATTTCTTATTGTAAGTTTTTTCAATGAAAACTGTTATAACTTCGGCATGTATTTTGATATATGTGGATATCATTTTAAACCCAGGATCGGAGTATCGTCGTTTCGATCCTCCGCCACGGCCATGTGTTTTGTCCTTGAGCATGACACTTTATCTGCATATGCTAAGTACTGGTTCTACCCAGGAATGCTTGGAGCATGATTGGTCAATGTTACAATTGAAAATAAATAAGTTTGAATTAAATCTAATCATTTTACATTTCTCGTTCTTATCAAAAAGAATCTATGAAAAGTATTGTTTATGCCTAGTTAGTTTTACTATCTGACGGCATTATTTGGAAGTCAAGAGGGGAACAGAAAAAATACAATAATAGATTCAGAAATACTGACATCATTTAGGTCATGTACGGGGTGACATTTTAATTCCATTATACTGCACGTAAGCCTGCTGATGTGACAGAACGTTAGCCTGTTTTTATGGCAGAACAATAGCCCGTTGTTATGACAATACGTTAGCCTGCTGTTATAGCAGAACGTTAGCCTGTTGATATGACAGAATGTTAGCCTGATGTTATGGCAGAACGTTAGCCTGTTGTAATGGCAGAATGTTAGCCTGTTGTTAAGCCTGTTGTTATGACAGAACTTTAGCCTGTTGTTATGACAGAACGTTAATCTGTTATGGCAGAACGTTAGCGTGTTGTTTTGGCAGAATGTTAGTCTGTTGTTATGGCAAAACGTTAGCCTGTTGTTATGACAAAACTTTAGTGTGTTGTTATGACAGAACGTTAGCCTGTTGTTATGGCAGAACGTTAGCCTGTTGTTATGACAGAACGTAAGCCTGTTGTTATGACAAAACGTTAGCCTGTTGTTATGACAGAACGTTAGCCTGTTGGTATGGCAGAACGTTAGCATGTTGTTATGACATCACGTTAGTCTGCTGTAATGTCAGCACGTTAAACTGCTATTATGCAATCTCGTTAGATTGTTGTTATGACATCACGTTAAACTGCTGTAAAGACATCACGTTAGTCTTCTGTTATGACATCATGTTAGCATACTGTTATGACAGCACATTAGATGTTGTGATGGAACGTTAGACTGCTGTTGTGACGGAACGTTCGACTGCTGTTCTGACAGCACGTTAGCCTGCTGTTGTGACAGAAAGTTCGACTGCTGTTCTGACAGCACGTTAGCCTGCTATTATGACGGAACGCTAGGCTGCTATTGTGACAACACGTTGAACTGCTATTGTGATGGTACGTTAAATTGCTATTGTGGCAGAAAGTTAGCCTACTGTTGTGACAGCACATGAGACTACTGTTGTGATGACACGTTAGTCAGCATGAAAGCATGTTAGTCTGTTGTTTTGACAATTTATCATCCTGCTTTTGTGGCATCCTGTTAGCCTTTTTTGTGACAGCACTTTAGCCTGCTGCTTTGCCAGTTTATTAGCTAGCAGTTGTCACAGTACGTTAGCCAGCTGTTGTGACAGCACCTTAACAAACTGTTATGCCATCACGTTTACCAGCTGTTGAGATAGTACCTTAGCCAGCTGTTGTGGTAACACCTTAGCCAGCAGTTGTGACAGCTCTTTAGCCTGCTGTTATGACAGCACCTTAGCATGCTGTTGCAACAGCACTTTAGCCAGCTGTTGTAACAGCTTGTTAGCATGTTGTGAGATTACGTTAGCCAGCTGTTATGACAACACATAAGCCAGTCGTTGTAACATCACCTTAGTCTGCAGCTGTGACAGCTTATTAGCCTACTATTGTGACAGTGTGTTAGCCTGCTGTTATGATAGCATGTTAGCCAGCTGTTATGACAACACGTCAGCCAGTCGTTTGATAGCACGTTATGCTGTGATTACATGCTAGTTAGTTGTTAAGACAGCACGTGATGTTGTGATTTCATGTTAGTTAGCTGTTGTGACAGCACGTTATGTTGTGTTTACGTGTTTAAGTAAGCCGTTGTGACAGCACGTGATGCTGTGATTACATTTTAGTTAACCGTTGTGACAGCACGTTATGCTGTGATTACATGTTAGTTAGCCGTTGTGACATCACGTTATGGTGTGATTACATGTTAATTAGCTGTTGTGACAGCACGTTAGCCTGTATCTATGGCAACACGTTAGCCTGTTGCTATGACAGCACGTTAGCCTGCTGTTGTTATTGGCAAATGATCGATTGAAGCCACAGAACACAGCTCGGTTTTACTGAGTCTGTTCACGACATACCGTAACATGCCACACTCTCCATAGTCACCCACCCCCACCACTAAAGTCGCATCTTTGAAGGCATGTCATTGGGAGTTATTTATATTTGGAGGGAACTTGTCCCATTTTGAAATTAGTTTATCCTACAAAATAAATTGCACTTCGGTCGATTATTTTTAAATTTGACATAGAATTTTATTCACCTGTTTTCTAACACTATGAAACTGTAAAATACATTAACTCGATGGTTCGATTTATTCTTGGCATCGGAGTTTTCTAAAATGAAATACATCTATTTCCTAAAAACACAAAAAGCTTTCACTGAAAATCCCATCATTTACCGATATTTTCCAAAAACAAACGATTTGAAGCTAAAGGGAAATAAATCTCGATTTTATATGTAGATGATATAGTATTAATAATAAATACATATCGATAGTTATTAAATATTATATGTTATCATTTTATATCAACAGCCAATGCGATCATCTTTTAGATTTAATACAATTCTACAATTTCTTCGATTTGGAAAACCAATAAATCGATACGATTGCTAAGCCAAACAAAGAGACACGTTTACTTAAAGGATTCACGAAACCATATTCTCGATGCCTTTTCAGTTGTATCGGTCGCGTTATCTTGCTTTTAAAATCCCCACAAACGCGAGAAAATGGGACAACATTGAGACATAGCAGTTCTGTGATAGAACATTAAAGATAGGGGACACTCGAACTAAGCCTTTCGTGTGGAAATTTGGGCTGTCCGTGTAAACAACATACCTTGGTGAAGCGAATTATCATTACGGATTTTAAAAATTTACCGGGTGAATTGGAATATCATGTATTCGTGTAGATAACAAATGTCTAGTTTCAAAACATCAGCATGGTCTTACACAATATCCTTTCTGCAGAAGATGAAGTCAACAAAAGTCAACTAGGTTTAGTTGTATATTAGCCATGCATTAAATTTGATAGTATGAGGTCAAAGAAGGGTCCAATAATGCATTAACCTGCAGAGCGCGTGTAATATCAACAATAAGTGATATTGATATATCGTATTGCAATGACGTTGCAATTCACGTATATAGACAATACCTTAGAGGAAGGGTAAGGCTCCTCCTTGACTGCTGTGTGTCATTAACGACCATTGTAATTGGCCTTCGAGCATAACCATGACATGCGATACATACTCCATTAAATAGCATTTTACCAAAAATAACAATATAACCCGCCACCTCTTGGTCAAGCTCACATACACTGAATGGAATAGCTAACCCGTTACCTCCCACACAAGCGCACATACACTGAATGGAATATTTAACCCGTTACCTCCCACACAAGCTCACATATACTGAATGGAATAGCTAACCCGTTACCTCCCACACAAGCTCACATACACTGAATGGAATAGCTAACCCGTTACCTCCCACACAAGCTCACATATACTGAATGGAATAGGTAACCCGTTACCTCCCACACAAGCGCACATACACTGAATGGAATAGCTAATCCATTACCTCCCACACAAGCGCACCTACACTGAATGGAATAGCTAACCCGTTACCTCCCACACAAGCTCACATATACTGAACAAATCAGCTTACCAGACACTTGACATTTGAGTTGTATTTCATCTGACGTTTTATGTATTATCTCAAAACACATCAAAGTAATATCCCTGACTTTTGGTCTTGAATAAGAAAGACAATTTCTTATAACAATGATCAAGTCGGTATTATCAAATTTGACAGAAATTGGGAATAATTTTATAATTATTGAAATGAGCAGTCAAATCAGTGTTCACACGACAGTCAAAAATGGTGGGTAAGCTGTTCCGTTCAGTACATGTGAGCTTGTGTAAGAGGTGAAGGGTAAGCTGTTCCGTTCAGTACATGTGAGCTTGTGTAAGAGGTGGATGGTAAGCTGTTCCGTTCAGTACATGTGAGCTTGTGTAAGAGGTGGCAGGTAAACTGTTCCGTTCAGTACATGTGATCTTGTGTAAGAGGTGGCAGGTAAACTGTTCCGTTTAGTACATGTGAGCTTGTGTAAGAGGTGGAGGGTTAACTGTTTCGTTCAGTATATGTCAGCTTGTGTAAGAGGTGGAGGGTAAGCTGTTTCGTTCAGTACATGTGAGCTTGTGTAAGAGGTGGATCGTTAGCTGTTCCGTTCAGTACATGTGAGCTTTTGTGAGAGGTGGAGGGTTAGCTGTTCCGTTCAGTACATGTGAGCTTGTGTACGAGGTGGAGGGTTAACTGTTTCGTTCAGTACATGTCAGCTTGTGTAAGAGGTGGAGGGTAAGCTGTTTCGTTCAGTACATGTGAGCTTGTGTAAGAGGTGGATGGTTAGCTGTTCCGTTCAGTACATGTGAGCTTGTGTGAGAGGTGGAGAGTTAGCTGTTCCGTTCAGTACATGTGAGCTTGTGTAAGACGTGGAGGGTTAGCTGTTCCGTTCAGTACATATGAGCTTGTGTAAGAGGTGGAGGGTTAACTGTTTCGTTCAGTTTATGTCAGCTTGTGTAAGAGGTGGAGGGTAAGCTGTTCCGTTCAGTACATGTGAGCTTGTGTGAGAGGTGGAGGGTTAGCTGTTCCGTTCAGTACAACAGAGGTTGTGTAAGAGGTGAAGGGTTAGCTGTTCCGTTCAGTACATATGAGCTTGTGTAAGAGGTGGAGGGTTAACTGTTTCGTTCAGTACATGTGAGCTTGTGTAAGAGGTGGATGGTTAGCTGTTCCGTTCAGTACAACAGAGGTTGTGTAAGAGGTGAAGGGTTAGCTGTTCCGTTCAGTACATGTGAGCTTGTGTAAGAGGTGAAGGGTTAGCTGTTCCGTTCAGTACATGTGAGCTTGTGTAAGAGGCGGAGGGTTAACTGTTCCGTTCAGTACATGTGAGCTTGTGTAAGAGGTGAAGGGTTAGCTGTTCCGTTCAGTACATGTGAGCTTGTGTAAGAGGTGGTGGGTTAGCTGTTCCGTTCAGTACATGTGAACTTGTGTGAGAGGTGAAGGGTTAGCTGTTCCGTTCAGTACATGTGAGCTTGTGTACGAGGTGGAGGGTTAGCTGTTCCGTTCAGTACATGTGAGCTTGTGTAAGAGGTGCAGGGTTAGCTGTTCTGTTCAGTACATGTGAGCTTATGTAAGAGGTGAAGGGTTAGCTGTTCCGTTCAGTACATGTGAGCTTGTGTAAGAGGTGAATGGTTAGCTGTTCCGTTTAGTACACGTGAGCTTGTGTAAGAGGTGAATGGTTAGCTGTTCCGTTCAGTACATGTGAGCTTGTGTAAGATGTGAAGGGTTAACTGTTCCGTTCAGTACATGTGAGCTTGTGTAAGAGGGGGAGTGTTAGCTGTTCCGTTCAGTACATGTGAGCTTGTGTAAGAGGTGAAGGGTTAACTGTTCCGTTCAGTACATGTGAGCTTGTGTAAGAGGGGGAGTGTTAGCTGTTCCGTTCAGTACATGTGAGCTTGTGTAAGAGGTGCAGGGTTAGCTGTTCCGTTCAGTACATGTGAGCTTGTGTAAGAGGTGAAGGGTTAGCTGTTCCATTCAGTACATGTGAGCTTGTGTAAGAGGTGAAGGGTAAACTGTTCCGTTCAGTACATGTGAGCTTGTGTAAGAGGGGGAGTGTTAGCTGTTCCGTTCAGTACATGTGAACTTGTGTAAGAGGTGAAGGGTTAACTGTTCCGTTCAGTACATGTGAGCTTGTGTAAGAGGTGGAGGGTTAACTGTTTCGTTCAGTTTATGTCAGCTTGTGTAAGAGGTGGAGGGTAAGCTGTTCCGTTCAGTACATGTGAGCTTGTGTAAGAGGTGGATGGTTATCTGTTCCGTTCAGTACATGTGAGCTTGTGTGAGAGGTGGAGGGTTAGCTGTTCCGTTCAGTACATGTGAGCTTGTGTAAGACGTGGAGGGTTAGCTGTTCCGTTCAGTACATGTGAGCTTGTGTAAGAGGTGAAGGGTTAGCTGTTCCGTTCAGTACATGTGAGCTTGTGTAAGAAGTGAAGGGTTTACTGTTCCGTTCAGTACATGTGACCTTGTGTAAGAGGTGAAGGGTTAGCTGTTCCGTTCAGTACATGTGAGCTTGTGTAAGAGGTGGAGGGTTAGCTGTTTCGTTCAGTACAAGTGAGCTTGTGTAAAAGATGCAGAGTAAGCTGTTCCGTTCAGTACATGTGAGCTTGTGTAAGAGGTGAAGGGTTTACTGTTCCGTTCAGTACAACAGAGGTTGTGTAAGAGGTGAAGGGTTAGCTGTTCCGTTCAGTACATGTGAGCTTGTGTAAGAGGTGAAGGGTTAGCTGTTCCGTTCAGTACATGTGAGCTTGTGTAAGAGGCGGAGGGTTAACTGTTCCGTTCAGTACATGTGAGCTTGTGTAAGAGGTGAAGGGTTAGCTGTTCCGTTCAGTACATGTGAGCTTGTGTAAGAGGTGGTGGGTTAGCTGTTCCGTTCAGTACATGTGAACTTGTGTGAGAGGTGAAGGGTTAGCTGTTCCGTTCAGTACATGTGAGCTTGTGTACGAGGTGGAGGGTTAGCTGTTCCGTTCAGTACATGTGAGCTTGTGTAAGAGGTGCAGGGTTAGCTGTTCCGTTCAGTACATGTGAGCTTGTGTAAGAGGTGAAGGGTTAGCTGTTCCGTTCAGTACATGTGAGCTTGTGTAAGAGGTGAATGGTTAGCTGTTCCGTTTAGTACACGTGAGCTTGTGTAAGAGGTGAATGGTTAGCTGTTCCGTTCAGTACATGTGAGCTTGTGTAAGATGTGAAGGGTTAACTGTTCCGTTCAGTACATGTGAGCTTGTGTAAGAGGGGGAGTGTTAGCTGTTCCGTTCAGTACATGTGAGCTTGTGTAAGAGGTGAAGGGTTAGCTGTTCCGTTCAGTACATGTGAGCTTGTGTAAGAGGGGGAGTGTTAGCTGTTCCGTTCAGTACATGTGAGCTTGTGTAAGAGGTGCAGGGTTAGCTGTTCCGTTCAGTACATGTGAGCTTGTGTAAGAGGTGAAGGGTTAGCTGTTCCGTTCAGTACATGTGAGCTTGTGTAAGAGGTGAAGGGTAAACTGTTCCGTTCAGTACATGTGAGCTTGTGTAAGAGGGGGAGTGTTAGCTGTTCCGTTCAGTACATGTGAACTTGTGTAAGAGGTGAAGGGTTAACTGTTCCGTTCAGTACATGTGAGCTTGTGTAAGAGGGGGGGGGGGTGTTAGCTGTTCCGTTCAGTATATTAAAGGCGAGTACGATCAGTGGAGACAATGCTTTGATGCACGTCTCTTAATGTATTATTGTATGATGAGTGTCGTATATAACTATGGCACAAGGTATGTATGGTACTTTTCATAGAGAAAGTCAAAATACAGTGGCAGGTATAAATAGCCTACATTAATTCAAATTAAAACGTGTATTTTGCATTGCCTTTAAACTGTAAGGGTATGATACAAGCAGCCGCTTTGCACGAAATATGTGCAAGGTTAAAATTAAAAAATTCACTAAATTCACGTAGCTTATCAGTATCATCTTATATTGAATCTGAGTTTGAATTGAAAATGTTTTAGATTTAACAAAAGAGGGGGAAATGAACGGTTCCTTGCATGGAAATTTACATCAATGTATTGGAACGTTGAAAGATCTACTGCAAACAAAACAAACATTAATAAGTAGCCCAAACTGCAGTTTGTCCCTCCAAGATGTATAAAAAAATAGATTGTGAAAACAGTTGTGGTAATATTTACAAAAACAAAATTGCTAAATACAAAGAAAGGATTGTAAAAAATAAAACAAATGTCAACTAACAAAACAGTAAATGTCATTTTTAAATAGCTTTATCTTTAAATCAATAAAATTCAGGGCAGGGAAATTTGAAACTTCAAAATCTGTCAAATAGAGAATTATTAATAAAGCTTTGTGTTTTCAAAGTTTTAGTTACAGAAACATTTTGTTTGATATTTGCGTTCTTCTATGTGTTTATATGACAATGTATCTTATTGTCGATTCATATGTCAGAGACTCTGACCTCTGCTGACAGCATAAATCCCTCGGTCCACAAACGTTCTTGAGATTAAAAACAACGCTATCAACATATCATATCGAAAAATTATTTGAAAATCATTATATACCTTTCTAAATACTATCTTCAACTCTTCAAATCACGGTTTAATGTTTGATTAGAAATGAGATCGAGATTATACAAAACAAACGTTACTTGATACTTCTTCAAAACGATTTTCATTAATTTCATTTAAAAACATTTGTTTAGGTTTACAATTGTCATAATGCACGTTCCACACTGCGCTGCTGGCACTTAAAGGCTCGTATTAGCGATCTCTACTATATTTACACTGATTGTGACGGTCAGTAGGGGGTATGTATAAATATAATTGGTTGCCATGGAAAATATTTGAAACATATAATTTTCTAAGTTTTTTTAACATATAAGAATCAATGTTCCTAACAGTATGTTAAGATATTTTAATAAGAATGTGTTGAACTAGGTTATATTCGTAATGTTAAGAGCATAAATAAAAAATTTATGATCTGCCAACTCTGTTCAATAATAAATACATGACACGGAATAGAACTAGATTTTATCTATCGAAAACACAAATAACTTTATCTACAGGTTCCTAATAAATATAGAAATAAAATATAAAACAATACAGCAAGAAAAATGAGAGATTTGTTTGGTAAAACCGATATTAGTTGGAAGAAAATCAAATACATCATGTGAATAATACCAACAAATAAATCATTAATGAAATACAAGCTTGTCGCTTTGAATCTCTGTGATTTTTGCAATGCAAATGTTAAGACACGAAATCATTTATTTTGGGAGTACGTTCACTTACAAAATTTTTGGAATGAGCTTAAAACATTAAGCTTAAATTCTAAAATATTTTTAATCTATAAAAAGTAACCTTTGGAAAAATTGAAATGTGTATGAATTATATTAAAATCTAAATTATTTTGTTTACAAAATATTTTATATTTACAAAAAAAATGCCAAGGTGACATTTCTTCTTTTACATTATCCAAATGCTATTTAAAAAAAAAATGAAATAGAAGAAAAATAGCACTTTAACACAATAAATTTGACAAACACGAACAAAAATGGAGATTATTTCTCGAAAACAAAATACATTCTTGAACTAAAGGAAGTCTACTACTATATCACCTCCATCTTTTCTTTCACCTCCATCTTTTCTTCCTTTATTATATTTTCCTTAAAATATAAATAAAAAAAATGCTACAGATCCTTATTTCTCCTCCATATCTTTCCTCTCCTTTTTTGCTTTTTATGCTTTACTCTACCCTTATTCTGAGTCCCTATTATCTATTCAAAAACGTTGGTTCATTATGTTACACACGAAATAAATATAGTTATATCTTTTTGGTAAATTCACAATATAAAAATATCATTAACGTTGTTGCTTTGTTGTATAATATATAGAACATCATTAATAAGTAACAGCACATTGGAAATGTCTGAATGAAAATGTGTCCAACAATAAATGACCTAATAGACACATCCGTTGCAGCGACATAAACACAATATAACAGAACACCCATAATAAGTCAAACCATCACCGGGCCTTGTTTACTGATGCACTGTCCTCGCTCTTTCCATTTCCCAAATCGTACATACTCGGCCAATTCCGTCATAATTCGGTATTAGATAATATGTGAGGTGGTCGAAATGCCCATCGCCTTCACATCAAAAAACGAGAAAGTAAATATTAAAGTAGTCCCGTCATACTATTAACGCAGTTAGTCAAGGTCATAACGAGTTTAGCCGAGCTATGACGTATAAGCATTACTTAATAATTGTTTTGGGTTAATTAAGAAATGATAAAAAAATGTCTGTCTTAAACTATATGCAATCATATATGCATTTATATGGAGACCAACGTTATGGAATTGTTCTAATTCCTCGCTAAAGCGTAAGTCTGTATAATACATCGTATATACATACTTCTGAATATTTCCGAGTATGGATTTTTAAGTTGTTGAATATGATTTGATACACCATAAAATGAATATCGACAGAGGCGACATTTTCGGACGCATATCACATTATATTCAACAACTGAAAAGTCAATACTCAATCTTGTTTTATTGTATAATCCGCCTTTAACATTTATAAATGTTACTCTGCTATATAAAAGACAACTATTGTAGGATGTCTATAATATTGTTTTCACCCCATAACTCTGGTATATTGCATTACGGGTGTTCATATGTTTTTATTCAATATTCGTTTATTTCGTAGTTTCCTTAAACATAAATTCGCAGTGTTCATAAATTTATAAACTGCTTCAAAGTCTAGGATGTTAATATTAAAAGTTCATGCAATGCTATTAAATAGTTTAAACCCCAAACCTTAATAGGGGCCACTCCCTGACAAATTATATTCTTGGACCATTGTATGGTGTGCGCATGGTTACACTGAGCTACGATATCTTGCCTTAGAAATATATTGGTCATTTTTTAATTGTATGCAAAAGCATAGGGATAATAAATGTAAGAATCGAATAAATTGATGACAGTTTTCTGGTATCCTTGGGAACCGGTCTGAGGAACAAATTCCAGTAGTTAAGTAATCGATTCTAACCTAACCACTCTTGAACTGTGTTTGGAGGGTGTAGATTGATAATACAATGTATGATTGTAAAATTATTCTTCTTATCCGGTAAGGTATTTTCGACGTTTCAAAATATTACACAACTGATGTGAACAAAGTGTATGGCATCGTCAAAGTTTGTCATTTAATCTTGTTAACTCTATAAATGCTATTTTAAACGCGGAATTTCATACCGCACATCGGTCATATGTTTACAAGGCTTGACTCCATTTTCAACACAGACTATTATTTATTATTTAGAAGTTAGAACACATTGTTAATAAACTTTATACAGAGATTCATACTTGTAATATTGAAGGTAATTAGATACCGTGTAGGTGCAATATTATTTCGGCTGAAGATATAGGCCGTGAGCTAAACAAAAAATTGGTACCAATTTTCTGGCAAATTCCCCCTATGATTTTTTGAAAGATATATATCTCTACACCAAAAAAATTCCAGGGGGCCATATCTCGGGCACAGCTTTATGTCTGAAAATGAGCAATTCCAAAATGGCTTCCAAAATGGCCACCAATTTCTTAAAAAATGTCATTATCTATAATATACACCCGATTTTCAAATTTTAATTGCATAAATGAATGTGTTTTAAGTTACTTATCACATTAATGTATGCAAATTGTAATGTTCTTCATTAAAACACACTCTGTTGAAAAATAAATGGATTTTTGTTAATAAAAACTAAAAACATCAACACCAAGAACACATTTTTGCATTAAAATTGTATAAATTTTATGTTTTTTATATGTTAAATGGTATATGTCCTAATATTTTAATCAGATATGATATAAGGTTAAAAAGAATTATAGATTTTATCAAAATTAGGTGTTAAACACTCTTTTTTTTTGTGAATTACAGCAAAATCAAAGTGGGTGGGGTAAATCGTACAATATTTACACAATTTGACAATTAGTCATAATTTATATACATATATTGGTTAATCATGTTTAACATTTATTTCTAACGAAATTAATTCATGAACACTAAAAATTGACGAAAATACAAACTTGAAATATTTATTCATTTGTTTTAAACAAGAAGCCCATCACCTGATCAAAGGATTGACCCCTGTGGAAGCCCTAAATTTGACAAAAGGAGTCCAGACTGATCAAATTTTATACAGGACTACCAGACAATACTAGATGTAAAATATTCAAACTCCATACATTGTGCTTATTAACACTTTGTTAAAGTTAACCTCTGTGGAAGCCCTTAATTTCACCCCAGCAACCCAGTTTGAACAATTTTGATAAAGAACTATCAACCAGTTGACATACAACATATCACTTGCAGAAGATTTAAAAAAGCTATATTTACCTATAGCATTCTCATATACTATAGAAGTGTTTTTAATACAAGGTCTCGGTAGACCCCAGACCATTTATTAGAATAAAGAAAACTCTATCATAGGGATATTCTATAAGAAATAGGAAAACATTTGACCTACATTCTTGAGTTGAAGGTTTTTGAAGATTCATATTTTATTTTTCCTAATCGAAGTGGTAGTCTAGTGACAGAGCTTCTGCCTCGCATGTGGTAGGTCATGGGATCGATCCCCAGTCGTGTCACACAAAAGATTTAAAATGGTACTAGAATCTTCCTCAGTTGGTGCTCATCACTTAGAGAATAAGTCTGGTTGACCTGTTGTCAGTATCATGTGACTGAGTGGGTATCATACCATATGTTTGTGACATGATATTTCAGTGTGACAACGCTTAGATTATTGTCTGATTCAAGTAGACACCATCTCGATATGACTAAAACAATTTTGAAAGGGACACTTAACACCATACAACATTAATCCCTTCTCTTCTACCCCTGCTGGTCCCTTATTGATATTTATTCCTCTTTAAAGGACCCAGTCTCATCCATTATGACTTATTAATGCTCAAGATCTGAAGATTATACTTTTGAAAATCCACAATTCCATCCCTTTTTAGACCCCTGCTGAAACTTTATGGAGATCATAAGATCACTGTTAAAGGACCCATTTCCAACTGTTATAACTAAACAATAGAGTTCTCAAGATGAATAAGATATAATTCTAAAAATAGATCTGAAAAACATTCAGTTCCATGGGTATCTAACAAACATGTCAAAATATCAACACTTTCGTTGGTTATATTTTGCTGAATGCAAGCCAATCCCTGGTCTTTATTTAATTGATTATACTATTTAAAGAAATACACTTTTTATAGCAGGGTGAAGATATATGCACCTAATCCCTTAACTACAGTGTGTATATTCTAATAAAACCAAACGTCCATAGCAGAATAAAGGTTAAAGGACACAGTTGTCCCAATTGTTATGATTAAACAATGATTCAGCTCTTAAGATGATCAAAATAATTCCCTTTTCTGGGGCCCCAATGCATCCTAACCCTTTCATTTGAACAAACTTGAAACCCCTTTTCATACGGATATCTATACTGAATAAAAACGAATTTGGCTGGTCGGTTATTGATACCTTATTAAATTAAGATTTCTCGTGGCCAGGGCCTATGATCATAGCATAAATAAACCTGAGAGATACTTATTGCAAAAATCAAAGCCAGGTATTACATTTTCCAAGAAGAATATTGTTGAAATTTTGAATAAGAAAACAACTGATAAGTCTCTGGGACAGGTCCAGTCATGGCACCAGGGTCTTGATTTGAACAAACTTTGCGTAAAAATGCTTCACTTAAAATTTGGTGTAAACCTATCGCGCAGTATCTGAGGAGTGATTTATAGAAATTGTTGACAGACATTCCAGCTAATAGGTATTTAAGTGATCATTAGCCATATAAAAGCATCTTTTAAGTAATTAGAAACAGCTGCATATTTTTTTCATCTGTTTTTCAACTGTCAAAAAAAACTTATCCTACCTAAACCATAGGCATTTAAATACCCATTCGGACATTCGGATAGACAGACAGACAGATGTATGGACGAAAAGCGATCCTACTAGCTAATTTAAGAGTTATCCATGTTGATCTTGAAGCACAGCTCATTCAAAAGGATGACAATTTAGACCAAGAAATATGCTTGAGAATAAATGATTGTGCTCTTTTATCAACAGCTTCAGCAATATCTATTGCCATTGTAATGATTTTTTAAGTGATGAGAAAAGGGAAGAGAATGCTTGATATATATGCTTTAGCATATCAAGAATACAATCTTTTGAAAGAAAATCCATATGATTTGTTTTACGACATATTGCGAACGAAACTACTTAATATATTCGGTAGCGTTCAGAAAACAAATTAAAATATTTTGTAAAGAATGCATTCTCGAGGTTGATAACCAGTTATTTGGATACATGGTTTTGGTAACATCTAGCTGACATTTGGTTGTGAAGGAAGTACTTCAAAATCCACCAGGACCATTAACCTTGGCATTGGCTAACTGTGATGGTATCCTCAAGAAAACAAATAAATCTGCACTTGCAAGAACATGTCCAATAGACCAGTATGTGTTAGTGATGCTATGATGATTGTCAACAAAGTAAGTGTTGAGAACCTAACGTTTGGAGATCTGTACAAAAACACATTTGATACTGCAATGTAAGAATAGCTTTAAAATTATTGTGGTATTTGATGTAAACTATAATGCAGAGATGAATAATAGAAGCTCGGGTAGTCGATTGTGGATCTGTAATATCAATAGAGGGCAACCAATTCAGCAATAGATATGCCTCTACGGTTTTCCAGAAGGCAAGACAGCATTAACCAATTTTCTTGTTGATACTTGATAGGTCCCGTAGTACCTTGCTGTTCAAGGTGCCAAAGAGATGTTTGAAACATCAGAAAACAAATGTTATAAACTAACGCATGATACTGTTTGTCATGGTGAAGAGCCAGCATCTTCACACAAAAAACTGAAACTCGCACGCTGCTTAATGCTGCTACATGCCAGCCAACACTTTAACTCTATTGCCATTGAATCAGAAGATGTGTTTTCGCTATGTCTGGCACTTTACAGGGAGATCGAGCATATATTTATCAGATGTAGGACCAAGAATAGACAGCGATACAGAGATATATGGAAACTCTCTTAGTGATAATGGAAGTTTTTCAAGCATTAACCAGATGTGACCCAGTGTGTGCCTTCAATGGTCATGGAAAGGTTTCTGCAATTAGATTTGTTATAAAGTCTAGTGTATTCCAATCAGCTATGTTAAAGTTAGGTGAAGAATGGATTGTACTACTTTGCGAGCTGATTGCATCTCACCAAGACTTCAAATGTAGGATATATGCTGCAAAAGCTACTGATACTAAAGTGAATGGTTTTTGTGCAACAAGATGTTTCGGGTTTAATATCTTGGTGTTGAATCAGGAAACCTTCCACCCTGTGAAGGCACATTATATCTCAACTCATTGCAAGCAAATTATCAGACATCTGGCGTAGAAGCCTAATAAACTTTAATGAAATTCAAGTCCAAAAGATCACGGATGGTTCATGGAAGATGGTTAGTTGGAAGCTAAATGGATGAAGTGATATTCTGCTATGTAGGTTGTTATAGAATTCATGTCTCCTGCAAGTACGCTAGATAATGTAAATTACCAACATGTCAATGTCTGTCAAATGCACTAAAATGCTCATCCGTCTGCAAAAGTCGAGTAAGAGTTTTGATACAAAACATAGAGAAAGCTCTGATGGAAAGAAGGGCAGTAATGATGACATGTACACTATCCAACTACTTCTTGTAACAACGGAAATGTACAGAATGGATTAAAAACACATAGTGTTTTATTACAGTATAAGATTATGTTACTTTAGAGTTCAAAATTGCTTGAAACAGAAGTTTATGTTGTGTAAAATTTTCCAAAAAAAACCCACATTCCATATTTTGCGAGTGTACCTATATGTATCGTCATTCTGATTATGAAATATGGAAGTCATTAGCAGGCTTATATGATTTAAATTACAGTTCATATGATCATATGATTTAAACTTGATAATTATATTTAAAAAAAATGAATAAATACTACTTGTAAATGTTACGTTTCACATTTTTGTAACATATTTTCTGTTATATAAAGTTATAAAAAAAAATTGTATTGTACTAACATGTGTCCACAGAACATTTATAAAAGCATCAGGGCGAGACTATACCATTTGGGTGTTAATATGAATCAAAGCATGCAGGAATTTGATCTGATCCAATTTAAACTTGATAATTATATTTAAAAAAAATAATTAATAAATACTACTTGTAAATGTTACATTTCACATTTTTGTAACGTATTTTATGTTATATAAAGTTATAAAATTGTGCTTGCATTGTACTAACATGTGTCAACAGAAAATTATATAAAAACATTAGGACGAGATGAAACCATATTGGTGTTAATATTAATCAAAGCCTGTAGGAATTTGATATAATGCAATTTAAACTTGATAATTAAATTTTAAAGAAATGAATAAATACTACTTGTAAGAGTTACATTTCACATTTTTGTAACATATTTTATGTTATATAAAGTTATAAAAATGTGTTTGTATAGTACTTACATGTGTCCAAAGAACATTATATAAAAGCATTAGGACGAAAAAAGAAACCATTAGGCGTTAATATGAATCAAAGCCTGCAGGAATTTGATCTGATATTTTAAGATATTTTTGGAACGATTATATAACTGTTTTTATCAGATGATTGTAACGTAAATATTGTTTAGAAGAAATAATTAATAATAATAAATTACATATTACATTACTTATTTGATACACTTGTGTTTGATTATGTATTTTTGTTTATGTTAAATTAATACTTTATAAACAAATCTAGGAAGGGATTTCAATAGAAATATCGGAAATCAATATTACTTCTAAAAAGCAATGTCTAATGTAATTGTAACGTAAAAATACAAAATGATAACAAAATAATTGCTTAATGTGGTATTTTATATCAGAAGAACACTTCTGCTCTTGTTTAAACACCATTGGATAACACATATAACAATTATTCACTGCACTAATGCAACTGTTTTGTATACCAAAAAATAAGAAATTATTTGAAATGATTTTAATGAAATTACAGTTACCATAGAAACACACTAAAATCAGACACTAAGCTGTGCCTCAGAGGTGGCCCCCTGACTTTTTCATATACCACAGACATGTATCTATTCAAAAAAATAGTATAGCAATTTGCCAGTCTGATTGGTACCAATTTGTTAAATTTTGGGTCTTAGCTCACGGCCTAATAGTGATTTATAGTACAAACATTTTTAACCAATCACAAGCGAGATATTTTCAAAACAAATGACCAACTTATTTTCATAATGTTTCTAAATTGCATAAAACTGACCTACTTAATCATTAACTGACCTACTTAATCATTAACTGACCTACTTAATCATTAACTAACGCACTTAATCATTAACTGACCTACTTAATCATTAACTAACATACTTAATCATTAACTAGCCTACGTAATCATTGACTGACCCACTTAATCATTGACTGACCTACTTAATCATTAACTGACCTACTTAATCATTAACTGACCTACTTAATCATTAACTAACATACTTAATCATTAACTAGCCTACGTAATCATTGACTGACCCACTTAATCATTGACTGACCTACTTAATCATTGATTTCATTAATTTTGTTAATAAATAATCTATGACCAAATTATAGCTCAGTCATTTTCAAACCGGGATATTCAAAAATATGTATTTGTACCACTTCATGAAAGAGTGGATCCATTTTGCGCAATGAAATAACATTAAGAAAATAAGTCGGTCATATGTTTTAATATGTTTGTCTCTGTATAAAACTGTTTGAACTATAAGATGCCCATTTATAACAAGTAAGACTTCTTACGCATGCACAATGTTGTATTCGAACTGAGTTAAATACGACCGTACGTGCGTTTACAAAAAATATATTAAAATAAAAGAGTTAAAAAATGTTTAAAATTATTAATTTAAATAACATACTATCGTCAACAACTCGACCATCACTATCATTTTTATATTTTCCAATATTATCGCTCTAAATGCAACCAAAAAGTAATTAACAATATGTTTTGGAAATCCACTTGACACATTAACAACGTTACTTTCGCGACATTGTGTACGTAAATCTATTCAAATATTCATCCATTATTGCCCATATGTTTACACAGATGAATTTCTGGCATCATAGTTGATTAATGAATACATACATAGAATAAATGAAGAGCCCGTAAATCTGGCAGGATATGGAGGGATTGAGGGGATCAGGGGTTCAATCCTGGATATAGAACACTCCACGCTGTCCGTCTCGTATATTATAGATTCATATTGTAAAAATGTCATATTTATCAAGAACTTGAATGCGGTATGTAAGTCGGGCCGACATTAATTACAGCACAATTGACACTGTTAATGAAAAGAATAAAAGTAATATTGTTTGATTTGCATTGTGTTGAACAATCATTTCCACCAAAGGTTAGGCCGCTGATAAGCAAATTTACTATTTTATTTTTAATAACAATTTGCTGTCACAATGTTTGCCATGCAAATATGTGATTTGGCATCAATATGCAATGCAGTTTTTGGAAATGCGTGTGAATGTCAAGTAATACACAAGATGCTGCATTCAGGACTTTGACATGTTTATGTACTTTAATAACACTACTGCGCTTGTACCTCTTTGTCACTGTAGTTGTATGTTGTTATCGCAGTGAATAACATATATATTGTGGAACGCGTGGCCTAGTGGTTGCGCATTGGGACTTGGGTTCGATCAATTGTCACGGATATGGTGTATAGTGTCCCGGAGCAAGACACTACTTTATCCGTATATGCTTAGTGCTGATTCTACCCAGGAAGACTTCGAGTGTTATTTGTCTAAGCTGTAACAACTTGTTTCACAATCAATGTAAAATAAACTAGTGTATAACTATTATTTGAATAAAAACTCTACAAACACGTACAAATGACTACATAATAATTATATTCATCCATAGCCAAAGACGTCAGAAAGTAGTGATTTAACCGCCGGCATGTAGCTATCAATATATTTAATGTGAAATTTCATTTGTACGCTCACGCACGGTTATTTTGAATTTTATTCTCAAACATTACATTGCTGAGTAAGGATGCGCTCCGTGCTGGAGACATTGCAACAACTGTTCAGGAACACTCCGTGCTGGCGTGTCCGCCGGATACATTGCAACAACTCTTGAGGAACGGTCTGTGCTGGCATGTCCGCTGGAGACATTGCAACAACTCTTGAGGAACGGTCCGTGCTGGCATGTCCGCTGGAGACATTGCAACAACTCTTGAGGAACGGTCCGTGCTGGCATGTCCGCTGGAGACATTGCAACAACTCTTGAGGAACGGTCCGTGCTGGCATGTCCGCCGGATACATTGCAACAACTGTTGAGGAACGGTCCGTGCTGGCATGTCCGCTGGAGACATTGCAACAGCTCTTGAGGAACGATCCGTGCTGGCATGTCCGCCGGATACATTGCAACAACTGTTAAGGAACGCTCCGTGCTGGCATGTCCGCTGGAGACATTGCAACAACTGTTAAGGGACGGTCCGTGCTGGCATGTCCGTTGGAGACATTGCAACAACTGTTAAGGAACGGTCCGTGCTGGCATGTCCGCTGGAGACATTGCAACAACTGTTAAGGAACGGTCCGTGCTGGCATGTCCGCGGGAGACATCGCCAACAGCTGTTGAGAAACATATCCAAAGAAAACTATATCATCGATACATGTTGTGGTATCAGTTTCTAGCAGTAGCTACTTTTGCAGATAGTTAATCGAATTAGCGGACATAAAATTATACCACATAACACATATGTGGTCAAAGACATCGAGAGTTTCTTTTTTGTTCAGCATAAAAATAGTAAATATGATATACAAAGTTCCCATTAATTATTTCATACTATGGTGTAGTCGATGAAATAGGACATTAGTTTAGGCATGGGCGGGATAGGAATATGCCCAGAATGATGAATAATGAGGAGAAAGAGAAAACATTTACTAATATATCAATACACAATCATATAACAACTAATTTCCGTGTACCATATATGTTTATAGTCTAATAAAAACTGCTATACATTTGATGTGTATTCACTTAAATCCGTTTCTTAACTGTTTTGTATCGATTCTGATATAGTATGTTTTGAATTTCTAATTGTTTAAATGGAGCATATCAAAATTAATAACATTTTGTTAGAATGTGTTGTATACATTAGCATATAGTTCACAATGACATTGTTTGCACATATTGGAACATATCCCGATGTTGTGCTCCATGTTAAGAAAAAAATTTTCTATTACAGGTTTGTGGTAAATATGTTGTTACATATTTATCGTTTTGTAGTGGTATACATACAAATATTTAAAATAGAGGTGACCTAGATTCCACACTAGCTCTGTGCAATGTAGGTCATATCAATTTTAAATATTTGTTGTTAATATTTGTTTATACAGTTTATGAAACAATAACGTTCTTGAGAAAACCGTCATTTTCGCTGTGGGCGCATGAACGCTGTCAAACTGTAGTACATTCAGTTATCGTTTTAGTTTTTTTAAGTCTGTAGAAATATTAGAAAGTTGTTTAGACTTTCTGCAATATATTTCGTCAGTCATTCTTACATTTTGTTGATTTTGAGTTTCTTATAGATGCAAAATTGTTTGTTTAATTAAATTCAGTTTTATTTATTCATTACTCGGTTTCAAATGTGATAAACATATATACGTACAGTATAAAGCATAAGTACATACAGTATAAAGCATAAGTACATACAGTATAAAGTACATACAGTATAAAGCATAAGTACATTCAGTATAAAGCATACGTACATACAGTATAAAGTACATACAGTATAAAGTACATACAGTATAAAAAAATACAGTATTAACATAGGTACATACAGTATAAAGCGTAAGTACATTCAGTATAAAGCATACGTACATACAGTATAAAGTACATACAGTATAGAGCATAAGTACATACAGTATAAAGCACATACAGTATAAAGTACATACAGTATAGAGCATAAGTACATACAGTATAAAGCATAAGTACATTCAGTATAAAGCATACGTACATACAGTATAAAGTACATACAGTATAAAAGACATACAGTATTAGCATAAGTACATACAGTATAAAGCATAAGTACATTCAGTATAAAGCATACGTACATACAGTATAAAGCACATACAGTATAAAGCATAAGTACATACAGTATAGAGCATAAGTACATACAGTATAAAGCACATACAGTATAAAGTACATACAGTATAAGCATAAGTACATACAGTATAAGCATAAGTACATACATTATAAAGCTTAAGTACACATAGTATAAAGCACAAACAATATAAAGTTCATACAGTATAAGCATAAGTACACACAGTATATAGCACATACAGTATAAAATACATACAGAATAAGCATAAGTACATACAGTTTAAAGCACATACAGTATAAAGCATAAGTACATAAAG
This sequence comes from Panopea generosa, assembly GCA_029582155.1. NCBI lineage: Eukaryota > Metazoa > Mollusca > Bivalvia > Adapedonta > Hiatellidae > Panopea > Panopea generosa. Next base: position 83,638,343 of record CM055895.1, read on the forward strand.
TATAAAGAACATACAGTATAAGCATAAGTACATACATTATAAAGCTTAAGTACACACAGTATAAAGCACAAACAGTATAAAGTACATACAGTATAAAGCGTAAGTACACACAGTATAAAGCACATACAGTATAAAGTACATACAGTATAAAGCATAAGTACATACAGTATAAAGCATAAGTACATACATTATAAAGCTTAAGTTCATACATTGTAAAGCATTAGTAAATACAGTAAAAAGCATAAATACATACAGTATAAAACATAAGCACATACATTATAAAGCTTAAGTACATACATTGTAAAGCATTAGTACATACAGTATAAAGCATTAGTACATACAGTATAAAGCATTAGTACATACAGTAAAAAGCATAAGAACATACAGTTTAAAGCAATACATAAGTACATAAAGCATAAGTACATACAGTATAAAGCAATATATAATTAGAATATCAATGGCAGTTCATACACAAGCTTACATCCCATTCACAAACATAACTACAGGAAATCGACCATACCTAAACTATACATTTATATTTATATTATATTATAGATTTTATAAATTATATCAGTAGCAATAGTTCTTAATGATGTATAAAGTTGGATTCAATTTTAAATCTAGTGATTTATACATGCTATATATGCTATTGTTTTTGTTCAATTAATGTTACATCTGCATGTTTATTGTTTTACGTGTATCTAGATTGTATACTGCTCAGCCGGTGATTGGGACGTGAGGGTTTTAGACCCGGTAAAACTCTGTCTTCTATTTTTTTTCCTGAATGCATTCTGCGCTTCCATTGCAGCCTTTTATTAGATATCATTGGATATACTTGTGGTGTTGATATGGATGGGATGATGGAAGTAAAGATCTGCAAAATTAAAAAAAAGGATGTCCACTACCTTTCAAATGACACAGCCATCACACCAGCACAGACACAATTTTAAATCATAATATACTACAGAGGTAGCCACCTAGTAACTTGCCGTTGGACCTACGCCGTGAACATCTTGTGTACAGGTGCATATAAAAACGTAATTACTGTTCCACAAGTCATATATCAATGTCATTATATCACACCGAAATATATCATAACATGATATTTCTATCACCACTGTGAATTGAAAATGGTCTTCAATTTATGCGTAAGATTAATTGTTTATATGCTAAGTGTGAAAAGAATCACTTTAAATCCTTATACTTTCTATTTCAGATCAAAGCGTTTTATGTCGGATTCTTTTAGGCTTAATGTCTTTGTTGTCGGTCATCATAATCATGTTTAGGATTGCCCATCTGGCTATACGTTGCGCAAGAGTTATTTCAAAGATTTAAATACAAATCCTAGAAAATACTTGAATATATGTCTCAGCAATATTAATTTAATCACAGAGATAAAGATTGGCTTTGCGTGTATACCTATCTGATATTCTATTCCGCAAACAATTTACAAATCCACAAAATCCACATTTTGAGTCACGTGATGTCCGAAATTAGGCAAATATCAGCGTATCCTTAGTGTCGATGCGTTATTTTACACACTGAATTGGACTTATTTTGGAATTCAAGAGAAGAAGCTATTAGGGGCCCAATCAAACCGGACAACAGTACAGCTGTACGATAAAGGCTAATCCCGTTTGGATTATGGGATTACATTTGACCCAGTGTTGTGCATTGTTAATGGTTGGTCATAGTGGTTTTCAACATTTTTAATATATTAATTATTTGACATTTTCAAACATCACAATTACTTAAGTAGTTCGTATCAAACAGCAGAGCGTCCTTTTGGTGGAATAAGCATCAGATATCAGAATATTTGCAACTGTGGTCAACTTATGTCCAACAAGAGATTTTCAAATCAACGTCACACATGCCACTTAACTGATACTACAACTAATTTATGGAAAATGAATGTATACGTAATTTGCAATTGTATTGTCTGGTTTTATTTATGCATTCAATAAACATTGTTACCGGCAAACGTGACAGTGTATGACATTGCCAAAATATATGTGCGACAGGAGACGAAGTGTTAAAGGACCACTGCAAAAGCAAATCATGAACGAAGATTTTTGATATTCTGATTTCAGGTCAGAATATTCTGACAATGGTCCTAAAGTTTTAAAAATGTATTATTAGCTTTCTTCGTACTAGTCTCTGTAAAAATGTAATGTTAGCATTCTTCGTACTAGTCTTAGTCTCCGTTTTCAAGTCTGCAAAAATGTATTATTAGCATTCTTCGTTCTAGTCTCAGTATCTCCCTATTTAAGTCTGTAAAACTTAAATGGCAAGAAAAAAGCCACATGCATCAACTCAGCAGCAGATAAGAAAGCTTAAATGTTAATATAGTATTTATCATATTGTCATGTATTTTCGTGCTTCTACAAGTCACTGACCAGCCAATCGGCGTGCTCCTAATTATTAGTCCTGTCCATAACGGGCGCGTTCTAGTCTGAATATTGAAGGTTAAGCGTTGAAGCTACAGAATAAGTATTACCTTTAACAGTATCTTTATTATACCGATATAATAACGATGGGCTATTGGTAACAACAAAACAAGTTCAATGACTATATAAACATTGAAGAATTTATGTTCGTATCCTTTTCTTTATATGCTGTTTTGAAATATTATTTGTGTTTAGTTATATTTTTTATGATATTTATCAATATTTATTTTGATTATATGCATCTATTACTATTTATGTATTTTGTTTATTATTGCATACCAATACATATTTTGTGTTTGTGATATTTGTCAGGACTTGTTAGTTTAACATGTACATTGTGTTAAGATTAATTTTATTTATTTGGTATTTATCAATATTTAATTTACTATTATGTAATAGTTGTTGTTTTTTTGTCACTATGTATTAGTTTTATTGAAATGTATCAATATGTATCTTGTTAATGTTACATTTGTCAAGATTTATTTTGATTTTGTGATATTCATCAATATTAAGTTTATTTGTGTGCTATTTTGAATAGATTTCGTTTAGATAATTTGATATTTGTCAAGATTTATTTATAACATATTCTATTTATTTGTCAAATGTATTTTATTTATCATTATTATTTTTATTTAAGCGATATTTGTCAATACATAATTATATTATGTGAAATTTGTTAAGACTTAATTATATTATGTGGTATTTGTCAATACTAATTAAAATTATGTTATATTTGCCAATACTTATTTATATAATGTGATATTTATCAAAATGGATTTTATATTTGTGATATTAGTCAATATGATTTTGGTTTTGGTTCATCTTTCGATGTTTTCCGTATAATTCGGCTCTCCTACGTAAATTGGCGAAGTTCTTTCTGACTTACCCGAATACATAAATGGTGTCGATTTGTCATGGTTAAATGAAGTTATATTATGATGACTTACGGAAACAAATATTCCTTACTTTTCTCTCGTTCCTTGTAGAGGTGATCTGTTTAACAAATGGCAAATGTAAACTTTTGCTGAGTTATGTAATAACACGAATCTTACATTCGTGCACTTTATTATTGAATTTGTCAAACTCGGGAAAAATGATACAACGCTCGGTAGAGCCTCGCATAATATATTTTTTCCAACTCGTTTAATAAATTTGATAACAAGTAGACACTCGTGTAAGATCCTCTTTACTTTTCTAGCTGTGCTTGGTATTGCTTAGCAACAAATAAATATGGATCCGCTGAACTTCTGGCTCTGATGTCAATTTGATGCATTTATTTACCAAAACATTTCTTTTTAAATAAAAAAAAACACGTGTATTAAATTGTGTAGATGTTTTAGTGTATATTCTTGTAATGAAATTTTGCCACAAGTGGCTTTAGTTATAACAGAGTGTGCATTATAATGTTAAATTTGCACTTAATTTATACTCAGTGGGAAAATATTATCAATCACTTTTTACAAAACCAATAAGTTTTGTCTTTAGATAAATCGTAGTTTTAACAGATTAACGAGGTGTCCCCATAGAGAGTGCTAACTGTTGAAAATGGCTGCAATGTTAAGACGGTCACGTGTCAATCTCTGCGATGACAACACACTCTACACATCACTATGATGAGGAATATCGACTGTAATTTATGCGTCAAATCTTTTATGATTCGATGGTCCCTAGGTAACATTTCATATATAGGTTTATGCAGTAAGACTTTATACACATTGGAACCCCGAAAACAACGCCTCATATCAATTTATCGTTGTGAAATTATTTTATCAAGGGAACGTAAATTCTCCCTGGCTTAATCCCCCATTCGTCCCATCCATTTATCCCGAACAAAATAATGTCAACCGTTGATCCCCCATGTCGTTTATCAGAAACAGTTTGACATCTCAATCGATTCCCGTGAAAATGTTACAAATATAAGAGTGATTTAGGCCTTGCCGATTTGTTCCTTAAAATTGAAAATATCATTAGATATTACGAAAATATCCCTTTAATTCCATTCAATCCCTTTTAAAACCCATTACTGAGTTGCACGATTCTTTACCACTAATTCATCATAACAAAATGCACGTGGCTGATTGGGACAACTCAGCAATTTAGGAAACTAAGATCGGAATATTGCCTCTATATTTTGTACATTCTTTGACTAAATTGAACGCCTTTATTCATTAGGAAAGATAACCTGTTTTTTAATCATAGCACGATCCTTGATTTTATATTTTTTAAGAAATGCACCAAAAACGAAAGTTTGTATTAACAAAAATGATTTGAATTTGAATACATCTTCTTTTCTATTTTCGGTCTGCAATAGAATAATTATTTCGAATCAAACGTTATTTCATAACATCTGTCCTAAAGAGTAATGTCCACATTTTCGCAATTTATTCTCTTCATTTGGACTGGTCATCACCATTGTTTTCTAAACAAAAAAGAAAACAGCAACTGGCAGATTATTTTGAAAATGGCATAAACATGAAGTGCACGCTGTGGTTATCAATAACTTGAGTGTTTGTACTGACGCTCAAGAACACAAAAAAAAAGATTAATTTTGTGATACAAATCATTCATATATGGGTAAAATGCAATAAACATTCTCGCAAAGCGCTCTTAAAACAAGGCAAATGCATACATATTTTTACATGTTGTCATTGCATTGATGGATATATGTTTAATTCATTTGATTTTGTTATTATTTTGTGAAATAATGTCATGTAAGTTTCTTTATATTTGCCTTGAAGTATTTTGATAAAATAGTTACTGATAAGTCTTATTAGGCTGGGTATTTATTTACATTTAATACTATTTTTGCTAATGTTGTTAATCTAACATTTGTTGTAAAAACGATGTATTTTTCAATAGTCGAAAAACTAATCATTTAAATGTAATAAATAAAATTGATCCTGACCATGTTCTCAACCTAAAATATGTATTAATATTTAAAAAAAAAAAATAAAATAAAATAAAAAATATATAAATATACCAACTATACTGCTACTTTGTCAAACCACTACCCACGTACTTGTCACTTTGTATTATTTTGTCCTCATATTTTATTGCAATTATTGTATTATAATCGGGGTTTCCAAATAAAAGTTCTGTTCTGTCCTGTCCAGGACCTGCCCTGCCCTGCCCTGCCCTGCCCTGCCCTGCCCTGCCCTGCCCTGCCCTGCCCTGCCTATAAGGTATTATACAGTCAACCATATGGCCATTGTTATACTTCTGTAAGGTAATATATAGTCAACCATAAGGCCATTGTTATACTGCTATAAGGTGTTATATAGTCAACCATATGGCCAATGTTATACTGCTATAAGGTGTTATATAGTCAACCATATGGCCATTGTTATATTTCTGTAAGGTAATATATAGTCAACCATAAGGCCATTGTTATACTGCTATAAGGTATTATATAGTCAACCATATGGCCATTGTTATACTGCTATAAGGTGTTATATAGTCAACCGTATGGCCATTGTTATACTGCTGTAATGTGTTATATAGTCAACCATATGGCCATTGTTATACTGCTATAAGGTATTATATAGTCAACCATATGGCCATTGTTATACTGCTATAAGATATTAAATAGTCAACCATAACGCCATTGTTATACTGCTGTAAGGTAATATATAGACAACCATATGGCCATCGTTATACTGCTGTAAGGTGTTATATAGTCAACCATATGGCCATTGTTATACTGATATAAGATATTATAGAGTCAACCATAACGCCATTGTTTTACTGCTATAAGGTAATATATAGACAACCATATGGTCATTGTGATACTGCTATAAGGTGTTATATTGTCAACCATATGGCCATTGTTATACTGCTATAAGGTGTTATATAGTCAACCATATCGCCATTGTTATACTGCTGTAAGGTAATATATAGTCAACCATAAGGCCATTGTTATACTGCTATAAGGTATTATATAGTCAACCATATGGCCATTGTTATACTGCTATAAGGTGTTATATAGTCAACCATATGGCCATTGTTATACTGCTATAAGGTGTTATATAGTCAACCATATGGCCATTGTTATACTTCTGTAAGGTAAAATATAGTCAACCATAAGGCCATTGTTATACTGCTATAAGGTATTATATAGTCAACCATATGGCCGTTGTTATACTGCTATGAGGTGTTATATAGTCAACCATATGGCCATTGTTATACTTCTGTAAGGTAATATATAGTCAACCATAAGGCCATTGTTATACTGCTATAAGGTGTTATATAGTCAACCATATGGCCATTGTTATACTGCTATAAGGTTTTATATTGTCAACCATATGGCCATTGTTATACTGCTATAAGGTGTTATATAGTCAACCATAAGGCCATTGTTATACTGCTGTAAGGTGTTATATAGTCAACCATATGGCCATTGTTATACTGCTATAAGGTGTTATATAGTCAACCATATGGCAATTGTTATATTGCTATAAGGTGTTATATAGACAACCATATGGCCATTGTTATACTGCTATAAGGTGTTATATAGTCAACCATATGGCCATTGTTATACTGATATAAGATATTATAGAGTCAACCATAACGCCATTGTTATACTGCTATAAGGTAATATATAAACAACCATATGGCCATCGTGATACTGCTATAAGGTGTTATATTGTCAACCATATGGCCATTGTTATACTGCTGTAAGGTGTTATATAGTCAACCATATGGCCATTGTTATACTGCTGTAAGGTGTTATATAGTCAACCATATGGCCATTGTTATACTGCTATAAAGTGTTATATAGTCAACCATATGGCCATTGTTATATTGCTTTAAGGTTTTATATTGTCAACCATATGGCCATTGTTATACTGCTATAAGGTAATATATAGTCAACCATATGGCCATTGTTATACTGCTGTAAGGTATTAAACAGTCAACTAAATGGCCTTTGTTATACTGCTATAAGGTGTTATATAGTCAACCATAAGGCCATTGTTATACTGCTATAATGTATTATACAGTCAACCATATGGCCATTGTTATACTGCTGTAAGGTATTAAACAGTCAACTAAATGGCCTTTGTTATACTGCTATAAGGTGTTACAGAGTCAACCATAACGCCAGTGTTATACTGCTATAAGGTAATATATAATCAACCATAAGGCCATTGTTATACAGCTATAAGGTGTTATATAGTCAACCATATGGCCATTGTTTTACTCATATAAGATATTATAGAGTCAACCATAACACAATTGTTATACTGCTGTAAGGTGTTATATAGTCAACCATATGGCCATTGTTATACTGCTGTAAGGTGTTATATAGTCAACCAAATGGCCATTGTTATACTGCTATAAGGTGTTATATAGTCAACCATATGGCCATTGTTATACTGATATAAGATATTATAGAGTCAACCATGACGCCATTGTTATACTGCTGTAAGGTGTTATATAGTCAACCATATGGCCATTGTTATACTGCTATAAGGTGTTATATAGTCAACCATATGGCCATTGCTATACTGCTATAAGGTGTTATATAGTCAACCATATGGCCATTGTTATACTGCTATAAGATATTATAGAGTCAACCATAACGCCATTGTTATACTGCTGTAAGGTGTTATATAGTCAACCATATGGCCATTGTTATACTGCTGTAAGGTAATATATAGTCAACCATATGGCCATTGTTATACTTCTGTAAGGTAATATATAGTCAACCATAAGGCCATTGTTATACTGCTATAAGGTATTATATAGACAACCATATGGCCATTGTTATACTGCTATAAGGTGTTATATAGTCAACCATATGGCCATTGTTATACTGCTGTAAGGTGTTATATAGTCGACCATATGGCCATTGTTATACTGCTATAAGGTAATATATAGTCAACCATATGGCCATTGTGATACTGCTATAAGGTATTATATAGTCAACCACAAGGACATTGTACTGCTATAAGGTGTTAAACAGTCAACCATATGGCCATTGTTATACTGCTATAAGATATTATACAGTCAACCATATGGCCATTGTTATACTGCTATAAGGTATTATATAGTCAACCATAAGGACATTGTACTGCTATAAGGTGTTATATAGTCAACCATATCGCCATTGTTATACTGATGTAAGGTAATACAGAGTCAATCAATAGGCCTTTGTTTACTGCCATAAGGTGTTATATAGTCAACCATATTGCCATTGTTATACTGATGTAAGGTAATATATAGTCAACCGTACGGCCATTGTTATACTGTTATAAGGTGTTATATAGTCAACCATATGGCCATTGTTATACTTCTGTAAGGTAATATATAGTCAACCATAAGGCCATTGTTATACTGCAATAAGGTGTTATATAGTCAATCATAAGGCCATTGTTATACTGATGTAAGCTGTTATATAGTCAACCATATCGCCATTGTTATACGGATGTAAGGTGTTATATAGTCAACCATATGGCCATTGTTATACTGCTATAAGGTATTATATAGTCAACCATAAGGCCATTGTTATACTGCTATAAGGTATTATATAGTCAACCATAAGGACATTGTACTGCTATAAAGTGTTAAACAGTCAACCATATGGCCTTTGTACTTCTATAAGGTATTATATAGTCAACCATAAGGACATTGTACTGCTATAAGGTGTTAAACAGTCAACCATATGGCCTTTGTACTTCTATAAGGTATTATATAGTCAACCATAAGGACATTGTATTGCTATAAGGTGTTAAACAGTCAACCATATGGCCATTGTTATACTGATATTAGGTGTTATATAGTCAACCATATGGCCATTGTTATACTGATGTAAGGTGTTATATAGTCAACCATAAGTCCATTGTTATACTGCTATAATTGTTATATAATCAACCATACGGTCATTGTTATACTGCTATATGGTGTTATATAGTCAACCATATGACCATTGATATACTGCAATAATATATTATATAGTCGACCATAAGGCCATTGTTATACTGCTATCAGTGATTTTTTACAAAAATATTTAAACTACTGTTTAAGCTGTTGTCGGTGACGTTTTAAGCAAATTACGTTGTAATTATATATTTATAACGCGAAAACATGTTGATTTTATCGACGGTTTATGCAGTTTTTAATAACCGCAAATCTAAGAGCCAAAACCAATGAAATCACAGGGAATTTCTATATGGTGTTAGAATTGATGTTTTACAGTCAACTGTTTCACCATTTACGCCATAGATATACTGTAAAATATATAATGGAGACAAATATTTCCAAATTGATAGTATTACTGTAGTTGATATTAATTTATTTCAGCTCGATTGCGAAGAAAGCTCAGGGCTTATATGAATCGCTTTTGAGACCATTTTCACGGTAAAGCCAGTATTTCGAGAAGGTCGAGTCTGGAATCGAACTCGCGACCTCAATCACGAGCAGCAAATAGTTTATATATTGCACTGCCGCTCTGCTTAAGTTACTATATGGTGACCTATTTAGCCATTTTCGCCATTCATATGTTGCTATAAGTTACCGTTTAGAAAGCATTTTCGACATTAATATACCGCTATAGGTTGGTATTTTGTCACTAGTTTTGCTATCGATATACAGCTGTATAACTCGTACTAGTAGAAGCGGCTGTAAACTTGGAAACTGCTAATTGAGCAATGAAGTATAGTTTTCTACTATTGCCGTCAATAATAAGAAAACTATATTGAAAACAGTATTTGTACTACGCCGTTAAAATTAAACATTTCGTCCTAAATTATTTTCCCGAGTTTGTGCATACCATCTTTTATTTATTTTTGCTATAGCACATCATGTGACCCTGGGTCCTATTAGCTGTAATGGACTGTTTCCTCCAGAAGCACGTTACGTAACTATTTGTTTATGATTTGTAATTTCCTTGGTTACCTTCCGATCCAGAACAGCGTCAGTTGCTTGATCTTTATCTAATTTTCCGGGATAATATCGCCTTCTCCGTGGTTTATCGTCTAAAATCAAGTTTTAACGCAACATGGTATTAGCCTTTAATGTCAGAAAGACGAGCAAAAACATGGTTATTATAAAATGAAAATTCAAAGAAAATACAATGATATATAGTAACATGTGTTTATTCACTTTTCACACAACTATTGTTTCTAAACACAAACACACCCTTTGTGTGTATATAGTTAACATATCATATTATAATTATATGTGTATGTACCTATGTATAAAAAATTACATGAATGACAAACACGTGTAGGGGAATCTGACATAGAACATGACTGATAATACTGATAAGATCGATAAGAACGTGATAACTGCACGTGCGTGCGGTCTACTAATATGTCAAATAATTGATAAAATTGTGTCATAATATGTAATCTTATTTTTATATTGATTAGCACAATAACAAGTTTGTCTTATATAACAAATACAAGCACTGATTAAACATGTGTAATGTGATGCATTTGTTTGCGTGACTTTGGATGCTTTGCAACTTTCTGTAATGTTCATCAAGGCATGCCGTGCGTTTTTGGATATGTTTGCAGTGTTTGTGAAGTTAACACAAGTCAGATACATGTGCATGACGTATTATTTGTGTTTTATTTTGCATCTTATTAAATCTGTATTTCTGTTATAGTCCCAGCTGTGAGCTGCTCTTGTTTATTTATTAAGGTCGTTCAGTACTATTATAATTATTTATTTCTCTCCATGGTTTGTTATATCAAAAGTCAAATCGTCTAATTTTACATTCAATCAGAATTTATAATTTTACATTGATAGAAACCAAACAATTTTCTCCTGCTATCAATGTTAAATGCATCAAACACTTAACGAAGGACTTTATGTTAGATTTGTGCGTGATTCGACATTCTTAACACATGCGTTAAAAAACAGAAAAAAATGAATTTAACCCTTATAATTCCAATCCTGATGATTATATTTAATTTGAGACTCCTCAAGTGAATAAAAATAAATATACGCTGCAAAGTAAACGCGTAAGAATACATCACCTCTGTCCTGGTTGACATCAAATTCTCTAGATCTAATATCCAATAATATCATAACGGCTATTGGTTCCATTATCAGATGAACTCTGTAATATTAGTTGGTTAATTGTAAAATGACGAAATATATTGCGGTGAAAAAATTAAACACCCGCCTTTTATCTCATGATTTAGACAAATAAAAACTCAATAATTCCAGGAAATACCCACACAGTGTATTTATACGTAGACGATGACATCATTGTTTAGTTTTTATCTACACGCTGTTTTTAAAAAAATGTCTCAATATTTACGAAGGTCATATAAATCCACGCTCATTGATGGAGAATCAGAATTTGACACGTTTCAAACGACTTTTACGTGGAAGGTTTGTGGATTTACATTGTCTCACGATCGTCTTCTTTTGAACTTCAACTACATGTACATGTTTTAATTTCATATTTCCTGTCGAATAAATTAGTCTGTGGAAATTTTTGTCAACAACTAGCATTGACATTCGGTAAACCAGGGTTGTGTTCAATTGTACACTATACATCTCAAATGACCTACTTCATTGTTTCTCAAAACAACTTATGGTCTGATTGTTACGCCCGATTAAATCGCTGAACCAAAGAAATCTATAAAACAATAAACCTAAGAAAACAACTAGGACTAGATCTAACATTTGTTTTTGTTTTTTTTTTTTTTGTATTTTATTATTAAAATAAGCGCGGAACCATTGCGAACGTTATTTAAGTTCGTATATTATTAAACTGACCATCAAAATGTCGATGCTTCTTTGTTTACGCGAGAAACGTAAAAGTAGTCCGGCTCCAAGGTTTCTATCGAAATTAAAAATCTTTAAAAAATGACGTTGTCCAATGAAAATGCTTTAAATACATATATGATAATGAGATTTGAATTATTTAGACATATTTAGCTTATATAAGGAAAATGGCGGTGAAGCAACCAATAGCGATCGCGGATTGGATTATCAACACGTTTGATTGACAGCCTGCGTCAGGCCATTCTTTATAAAAGTCGCTCATGAAATGCTGTCTATTGTTGTCAATATCATTGAAGGTTATGCTTCATTTCTATTACTAAATGAAACTCATGTTCCGTGAATGTAAGTTAATAGTCCATTTAGTTGTTTCATGAACCATTGCTACTTGTTTTTGTTTTGTTTTATAATTATTATACACGTATTATTTAAAAAAAACAAGAAGTTATATATATGACAATCAATGTGACAATTGCAAAATTGCCTGCATAAACTTTATCATGTCTCTCAAAACCAACTGTAGTGACGTTTTAGGCAATTATTAAGTTTGTATAAATACACAATTAGTTTTTGTATTTGTAATTTTAACAGAGTAGCATGTGTGTATATTTCTCACCATGGAAAGAAAATCAATATGTAAATAACAGTTTACAAATACAGAGAGAAGGAACATCAACTTTTTATAAAACTTCTAAATAATGAATAAAACATATACAACTCCAAAGTCCTTGCATGTTATGAATAAAAAACTCGGAATTATGGTGATTCTAATACTAACTACAATGTTATTCCCATACATAAAATAACAGGCGGCTTTTAGTTTATATTGAAGAAAAACTTTCTCTACCATATAATTGTATTTTAATTGGTGTCGGTTACTTTTATTTATTTTTTTTTATTTTTGTCAAATTAGATATCTATTACAATTATGTTACATGCTAAGAAAAGAATGATTTTAGCTCTCTAGGGGACCATGTCCACAAATACTTTAACGTTCGAGGTAAAATTATGAGGAATGTTTTGCAAAATTTGTCTAAAGGAATTTTCGAGTGAAATGTTCCATACTTTTGATATTGAAAAAAACAACTAACATTTCCTGAGATTTTTTTTGTTTTGTGGGAACCAATACATGCCAGAGATTGTTTAACTTTTGGTCATTTTTTATGTATGCCTGTATTGTCTGTATTTAATTATTCCAGGTAATGGGTGTGTTTGTGTTACCTCTTTTTTCACACATATAAATCTTTGTTAAAAGGCGTTTCGTATTTAGGAAACACTACATTAGTTAAAGTCACTACTATTGGATAACGTAGTAGTATCAAGATGAAGTTTGAATCATAAATATTTATTGTATACTCATTGAATTAGTTCGATGGTACACCGATTTTGTTTTAAATTTTTCAATAAGTATAATCAAATTTCCTTAAGCAGCCAGCTGTCAATTTGATCCCCGTAGTTTTTCATCCAGGCTATATTTCTCTGGATGCTCTCAATTGCTTGCTCACGACCGCGTGCACCAGCGCCTCCTTCCGGGTATTTTGCAAAGAAATCTTCAGCCTGTAAAAACAAGCATGAGGTGTCGAGGTTAAAGCACTGCGTAAAATATGGCACACTCCACTTTCACCACTAACAAATCAAATACCATGTATGCAAATTTGTTGTAAAATGATATTACATTGTATATACAGTAGAACTTCGTTGGTTCGAACACGGATGGCTGGAACACCACATATAGCTCGAACCATTTATCTGGTCCCGACCGAATTTCTATATTAATATATGTACATGTATGGTATGCTGTTGAATAATGCTTGCTTCGAACAACCTTATCTTTAAGTTGAACTATTTAATCCAGTCCCGTCGGGTTCGAGCCATCGAAAGTCTACTGTATATAATAAATGTGGCATACATTATTTCATAGAACGAGCCATTATGTTGCAAGTTAAACAAACAATAGACATGGAAATGCAACACAAGAAAAAACATAAAAACCCAACACATTTAGCACGATTATATATATCCATATACAGTAACTATTGTCTCTTCATGTTATTGCTTGTTTACTTGAGATGTTACAGAATAATTTTGTACCCCATTTTTTTTTTTCAGTTCCATACAAGTTCCCTCTAAACCCCGTGTTTTCATATCTATTCATGTGTTGCGTCTTCATAATAAAGTGTATATCCTATCATCATAAAATACCATCAACACACGTTTCTACAATTGCCATTGGATTACTAAAATATAACCATAGAGCAGTGTCACTGCAGTAATGTCTAAAGCCTATTTTTCCATGTTTCAATATATTTAAGAAAACAGGTAACTCATATTGTTCTTAATCGTAATGTACAATGCTCAGAAGGTAATTAATGTGATGTATGGCACTTCTACTGTATGATTGTTCTGTTAGATTTACAGTAACGATCTGTATGTAGTTATATCTGTATCATTGTTGTTGTTGTTGTTGTTGTTGTTGTTGTTGTTGTTGTTGCTGTTATATTTGTTTGTATTTTTTGTTTTTTTTTATTGTATACAAAAGACAGGTTGCATTGAAATTATATTTGACGGCCACAAAATGTAATTATTCACTTTTTATTTGTGCTAAGCTGAAAGTCTCACTGTACTGGGGCGCTACGGAGATGTTGATAATGGACGCATGCGTATGGACGACATATTGGAAAAAATGATTTTTCTCTTACACTTTATTCTTTCCTTCCTTACCAACCTTTACCTATTTTCATAAAAAAAAAAAAAATACATTATTGTTAAAAAAAAGTAATTTTGATGCATATTTTGAATATTGTAAAATGTACGGGATGGTCTGAAACTGGTGTTGAAAGAACGTTTGGCTCAATCGCATTTCATTTTGAAATAAAATGTTTATACTAAACTTAAGTTGTGGTGGCTGTGACACTCGGATGCAGCATCTCCATTTGATGTTTTTGTTGCGTTTTTAACTCAATATATGCTCCAAATGGCAAAGTGACAAAATATGATAATTTATTATGTGTATTAAGTTAAATAAAACTATGTATACCTCTTGTAGTTTAAACTGAGTGTTAAAGTTGTTGATGATCTGGGGAACCAGCCTTCCCAATGACCGAGATCCTATAGAAAACCTGAAATATAATATCGCAGAGTAGCATAAGGATCCTGTTTGTCTTTCATGCTTACACAAACATTGGTGTGTGGTTTAATAAAAATCAACAATAATTATTAAGTGACGCATGATAGCATTCAGATAAAAAATAATAACCAACTGAGATTTAAATTGTTTGACATTAAGGTCTGAAATCTGCCTTTTCTTCAGATTTCTTCAAAAGTATCGTATGATTTTCTTTTTTTTCCAATGACATTTGTCACAAATACTGAACGCAGTATAGGAGGAGATGTGTTTTGTCTTTGCGAGGATCCCGTGTTAGAAAGATAAAACAGCCCCACCAATGTTACACTTATTGGTTAATACACAAAACCACTTTTTACAACATTCTTAGAATGAAGCTCGAAAATCCAAATTTAAATTTTTTTACCACGACATATAGAATAATTGTGAGAGTTTATTTGATTATATATTAGGTTTTCCCACATGGTTGCTAATTATGGTCTCAAGAAATGGTATCGAAGTGTGTTTATCAACATTTTTTCTTGAATTCAAATCTAAGAATATTCTCAAAATGGTTAGTAAATACACCCCTGTAGATGCACAACGCATCTAATACTTCTACACTCAGCCCTCAAACCAGCGTCCATATGTAATGTATTCAGGTTTTATACAGTCGTTATAATTAAATGAACATATAATAACAATATAAAATTAAAAACAACAGGGCAGATAAGTGGATATAAAAACAGCAACATAAACGTACATTTCAAATGAATACACAAAAATAAAAAGCGAAGCCCTTACCCAAAACTATTTTTTGAGACATCGGGATATTTAGACATTTAGACATACGTTAACGTGATCTACGCACTATGGTTTGGACGACGACATCTACAACTGTCCATGGAGTTTATGTCTACACTCAACAAATGTAATCGGTCACCTGGCTTTATTTGTATATTAATATATATATTTATAAATTCAGACAGAAGTAAGAATGTAACAACCTTTTTAAATGCACCACCAACAAAGCCAGAATTCACAATTGTAACAGAATCTTGTATGTCCGCCATTTGTCTCGACCTCAATGACCTTTACCTAACTGGGCATGCATGGAATTTGTTTAAAAAAACAAGACAACTTTTACAGCCACATAGTATGATGCATTTGTATTTGAACGTTAACCTGGAATAACATTGTCCAAATATACTTGCAGAGATACATTGTTTCAATGGATTGAATTACTGTAAACGGTGTACCAATATAATTGTGAATTTTGACTCAGCGGGTGGTGCATTTCAAACAGTTGGCACATGTTTTTTGTTAATTCATTCAAATTAATCTTAGACAAATATGCACACTTAAGATATCAAATTTACAAACTTGTGTTGACGATATATCAATAAACCCAGTTGACTGACTATAACTGGTGCTGAGTGTATGACTTACCTATCAACAAGATATTCCCAGTTCATTCTGACCCAGTCCCAAGCAAGGTTGTTACCGACGGTATTTTGTGATATATAATTGACCACGGTAAAAAAGTCCTGAGTCCGGATTTTAGATGTATCTTTGCAATATTCCAAATATCTGAAATAAAAAAAAGACACTATGAATAAATCAGACAACCCGTATATATGGACAGTGGTTAAAGGGAAACAACTACGACTATGAGATAAATTATGAATACAGCAGAGTACTTTTCCCGTAATCTGATTTTAAGGCGACGAACTGTATATACCAGTCACTGCAATTGTACGAGGATGGCTACACATGTTAATAGATTACAGCTGTGAAACATTTGTTATAACTTATTTATACACAATTGAAATAGTGCTTCTCTAAATAACTTCCATTCGGCCAACAATACATTTCCCATCTGTAGACCTATGGCTTAATCACGTGAATTAAACAGTCAAGTGACAAAACTCGCAGTGACCCAGTGATGTCCACCCAAAATTCGTCTCTGTAGATTGTTCTTTTAGATTTGGGACGAGACAAAAGTCGTAGGTGGCTTGGTCCGGACTGTAGGATGGGATGTCTCCATGTCAGTGTATTGTGGGTGTTTCTAACCAGCTTGCAGTTATACACTGTGATGTTGTATTGGTACAAAATGAAACCAGATCTGAGAAATGAGATACACTCTACAGGGATAGCTTCTGGAAGATTATATGTAACTCACGTAGAAATGAGATACACTATACACGGAACGCTTCTGGAAGATTTTATGTAACTCACGTAGTTTCTGGAAGATTATATGTCACTCACGTAGAAATGAGATACACTCTACACGGATAGCTTCTGGAAGATTATATGTAACTCACGTAGAAATGAGATACACTCTACACGGATAGCTTCTGGAAGATTATATGTAACTCACGTAGAAATGAGATACACTATACAGTGATAGCTTCTGGAAGATTATATGTAACTAAGCGTAGAAATGAGATACACTCTACAGGGATAGCTTCTGGAAGATTATATGTAACTCACGTAGAAATGAGATACACTCTACACGGATAGCTTCTAGAATATTATATGTAACTAAGCGTAGAAATGAGATACACTCTAACGGATAGCTTCTGGAAGATTACATGTAACTCACGTAAAAATGAGATACACTCTACAGGGATAGCTTCTAGAAGATTATATGTAACTCACGTAGAAATGAGATACACTATACAGGGATAGCTTCTGGAAGATTATATGTAACTCACGTAGAAATGAGATACACTCTACAGGGATAGCTTCTGGAAGATTATATGTAACTCACGTAGAAATGAGATACACTCTACACGGATAGCTTCTGGAATATAATATGTAACTCACGTAGAAATGAGATACACTATACACGGATAGCTTCTGGAAGATTATATGTAGCTCACGTAGAAATGAGATACACTCTACAGGGATAGCTTCTGGAAGATAATATGTAACTCACGTAAAAATGAGATACACTATACATGGATAGCTTCTGGAAGATTATATGTAACTCACGTAGAAATGAGATACACTCAATAGGGATAGCTTCTGGAAATGAGATACACTCTACACGGATAGCTTCTGGAAATGAGATACACTCTACACGGATAGCTTCTGGAAATAAGATACACTATACACGGATAGCTTCTGGAAGATTATATGTAACTCACGTAGCTTCTTATATAACTCACGTAGCTTCTGGAAGATTATATGTAACTCACGTAGCTTCTGGAAGATTATATGTAACTCACATAGTTTCTGGAAGATTATATGTAACACATAGCTTCTGGAAGATGATATGTAACACATAGCTTCTGGAAGATTATAAGTAACACATAGCTTCTGGAAGATTATATGTAACACATAGCTTCTGGAAGATTATATGTAACACATAGCTTCTGGAAGGTTATATGTAACACATAGCTTCTGGAAGATTGTATGTAACTCACGTAGCTTCTGGAAGATTGTATGTAACACATAGCTTTTGGAAGATTGTATGTAACTCACGTAGCTTCTGAAAGATTATATGTAACACTTAGCTTCTTGAAGATTATATGTAACTCACGTAGCTTCTGGAAGATTGTTTGTAACTCACGTAGCTTCTGGAAGATTATTTGTAACTCACGTAGCTTCTGTAAGATTGTATGTAACTCACGTAGCTTCTGGAAGATTATGTGTAACACATAGCTTCTGGAAGATTATATGTAACTCACATAGCTTCTGGAAGATTATATGTAACACATAGCTTCTGGAAGATTTTATGTTACTTACGTAGCGCTTCTGGAAGATTATATGTAACACATAGCTTCTGGAAGATTATATGTAACTCACATAGCTTTTGGAAGATTATATGTAACACATAGCTTCTGGAAGATTATATGTAACTCACGTAGCTTCTGGAATATTATATGTAACTCACATAGCTTCTGGAAGATTATATGTAACTCACATAGCTTCTGGAAGATTATATGTAACACACATAGCTTCTGGAAGATTATATGTAACTCACGTAGTTTCTGGAAGATTATATGTAACTCACATAGCTTCTGGAAGATTATATGTAACACATAGCTTCTGGAAGATTATATGTAACTCACGTAGCTTCTGGAAGATTATATGTAACTCACGTAGCTTCTGGAAGATTATATGTAACTCACGTAGCTTCTGGAAGATTATATGTAACTCACATAGCTTCTGGAAGATTATATGTAACACACATAGCTTCTGGTAGATTATATGTAACTCACGTAGTTTCTGGAAGATTATATGTAACTCACATAGCTTCTGGAAGATTATATGTAACACATAGCTTCTGGAAGATTGTATGTAACACAAAGCTTCTGGAAGATTATATGTAACTCACGTAGCTTCTGGAAGATTATATGTAACTCACGTAGCTTCTTGAAGATTATATGTAACTCACAAAGCTTCTGGAAGATTATATGTAACACACATAGCTTTTGGAAGATTATATGTAACTCACGTAGCTTCTGGAAGATTATATGTAACACATAGCTTCTGGAAGATTATATGTAACACATAGATTCTGGAAGATTATATGTAACACACGTAGCTTCTGGAAGATTATATGTAACTCACATAGCTTCTGGAAGAATATTTGTAACACATAGCTTCTGGAAGATTTTATGTAACTCACATAGCTTCTGGAAGATTATATGTAACACATAACTTCTGGAAGATTATATGTAACACATAGCTTCTGGAAGATTATATGTAACACACGTTGCTTCTGGAAGATTATATGTAACACATAGCTTCTGGAAGATTATATGTAACTCACTTAGTTTCTGGAAGATTATATGTAACACATAGCTTCTGGAAGATTATATGTAACACATAGCTTCTGGAAGATTTTATGTAACTTACGTAGCGCTTCTGGAAGATTATATGTAACTTACATAGCTTCTGGAAGATTTTATGTAACACATAGCTTCTGGAAGATTATATGTAACTCACGTAGAAGGAAACAGGCTCCTGTTTTGACTACACAACTCAAATGTGTTAAATGTTCGTTTACATTAATCGTTTTGCGTGTTATACTTTACCTATGAGGTAAGATGTTTTTCAACTTTAATTATGTGTGCACATTTAATATGTAATTAGTTCAAGTAAAAAAGTTGAGTTGAGGAAAATCCACTTGAGATGTGTAATGAAACCGGCCCCTGGTTATTAACAGTAACTCTCCGGTAGCATGCGGTTAAACTGCATTTTGAAAAGATTGATACAACTAACCCTGATAAAGGAGACTTTACTTTGTTGTTTGTTCCCAGGTTCATTAAAAGTGGTTATTCAACTTTTCGTTTATAGATATCTAGGGATTTTTCAAAAATATTCTTTACTTCCCCTGCACTGACACCAGTTACTGGATTAAAAATCTGGAACAAACTCGTTCTGTGCTTCAATCATTTGGTATCGAAGCTCCGAACAGCAAGTGTATGTGCTTCCTCATAATTACCTTACATATCCTGAACTGGACGTAAAATGCAAACATTTATCATAACATTTATCATTTTAGAAATGTACACACCTGTTCAAAAGCCATACTTGTTTAGTATGTGCCAATCCGTACAGCAGCTTCACTTGTTCCTGGGGAACCGTTTCCGTCACGTATTTGTTCCACATGAAGTCCCAGTCGTGTTCAGATCCCGAATCCAACATACCGTATTTATATACATATGTTCGGATGTTTGGTGATATACTGCAAAATAGTAATTTCATAAAAATTAGAAATCCTGAATTATAGTTTAATTAACAAAACGTGTTTTATGATTGTCTGTTTAAAGCTTACCATTACGTATTGCATGTTTCTTGTTGAATTAATATCATTTAATAGTCATTTGATTTATTATACAGTCAAATCTTTCTTAAGCAGCCAGTCAAGGTAATGATCAAATGTATGTCTTGCTTAATACATGTTAATTTTCTCATAAAACATAGAATGGGAAACAGCAATTGTGGCTGTTTAAGAAAAGTGGCTGCTTAATAGAGGTGATTGTTAACACAGATTTGACTCTATTTCGAATTTTATAAAATAACACAAAAAAAATCATTGATGAGAACTATCTTTATACTAATTTATATGTTATAATTTAGGCAATATATAACTAATTTTGCAACATTTTTTAAGGGTTATCAATTAAAGATTAACAAAAATGCATGCCATTCATTGGCGATTTACGCTAAATTTATGAATTTAGCAATAAACTTTATGAGCGCTATTACACGACTGTAATTACTGCAGTGATTGTAGTTTTATGTCATTTCAACATACACAGCATTATTGTCAATCCAATCTCGGAACTTCTTGGTAGCATTACTGAGACAATCTTGATCGTAAAAGTCACATGCCAGACGAATGATGTTGGACCTCATCAATCTGAAAATGATAACAGAACAGTATATCACTTAATTGTGGTACCACCAACATATATTGTTATTTTAACTATTCAAACAACAATAAAGGTGAAAATCAATGTAAACAACCGAGCGAAACATTCGTCAAACTTACATGTGAAAATAATGAAATTGTAACTATGCAAGAAAGATAATTCGGAGTGTTAAACTAAAGTCAAACTAAACAACCACATAATACAACAAGTGAACCAGGAAATACTTCACAGGGCAGGTAATAGCGAATTATGTTTAAAATTGGCGCTAATAACTTAAGGTATCACAAACGTTGAGAAAGTATTTAATGAAACTACATTGAAAAAACACACATTTCTTTCTGTTTAGATATGCATACAATACGAGTATCTATGTTTTACTACAGTAATACAATCGGCAGAAATTCAATAGAAATATCGCATTGTAAAATCATTTTCTTATGCGGTATACAACTCAGAATCAGTTAAACAAAACACATATGCCATTACTCGTTTTACGAAAACAGATTCCTAAGCACGCACTTGTCTAAATGAGATGTCCCATCGTCCCAGGTCAATCGTTGCAAAACTGGTCTTACTTTCTTAACCACGTATTTCTGAAATAGAAACCGTTTAATAAAACATCAAAACATCAAACAAACGGTTAAGTTCAAACATATGTGTTGCAAAAAAGACTTATTGGTATATGCATGTTTTATGACATAAGTTATATTTCAACTAAATATTTAAGTTAATATTGTTTTATTAATTTTATATCATGGCTGCCGTGACATTTTGCATTATTATTTGTTTTATATTAATCACTTGTTACCTCGTGATGTTGCCATCGGCAACCATGTATAGTCATAACAGAAGTGTACATATGACGGATATAGTTCTTGTCAACAACATAAACTACACCTCATCTGTATAACAATTTTATAAAGTATTGATAAATGCTTCAGTGCACATGCGACAGTATCGGTGTTTAGACAAACGAAAAAAGTAAACAAGCAACAACAAAAAATATGCTTGTTTCCGGTGTGTGCATCGACATAATGGTGGTCACTATGAACCAGTCTGAAATCGCGGAAAACTTACGCAGTTAATGGTTTTCTTTTTGCTTTTGAAGATCAGGTAAAGTTTGTTGTCTAAACACCGATACTGTCGCCCTAGTTTCAGTGTGCATAGAGACGTATATTATATATCAATTAGTTTATCAGTTGTGTTATTGATTGAAAACATGGCTGGCACTTTAATTTATATTTCAAAATCATTCCTATTAAGCCAAATTGATATTTTTACAATTGTTTTAAAAGTGACTGCCTATGCTCAAGTTGTTCATGCCATGTAAGCAAACATTATCCATCTCAGGAGCTTGAAAACACGAGTTTCGTCACCGTAAATATATGGACCAGTCAAGCCAGACTGTTTTGTGTAGGCATTTTAAAGATGTATGTACTTATCAATGAGTTAAGCTAAAAGTCGTCAAGAGATGTTTTAAGTTCAAAATAAAATTACTTTGTCGTTATAAATTATATCAGTTGCAAAGTAAGAAAAACAATACCAACCCGCAAAGTTGCAAAGTTGCCGCTTTTGAGAAACATATTCTTCATGTACACAATCCCGCTGTAGGCAGAATCCCACGGAAGATGGTGAAACTCATGGTCCAAATATCTTGTTATTTCCAAGGCCACGTCATAACTCAGATAACCACCACGAGCTAAATTAAATGCATCGTCAACTAAACCAGTTCGGTCAGCAGGATATGGAACCTAACAATACAAGAGAACAACTGTTAGTTACTATTGCTTACATTTCATAAAACAAATAAAACGACTAGCAAAATTTGTTTTAAATGACGAAATCAAATCACATCTGTGCATCTTTGATTTCCCATTTAAAAAAATGTATTGAAATTTTCTGATATTATTTAGTGTATTGACTCTAAATAACTCTTATTGGTACACCCACGTCATGTACCAAAACGGTCGCATTTATTTCATTTACAAGCAGCTTGCTTTATTCCCTGCTGATGTAGTTGTCAATGCACTGAATTCACCCTCTTCCCCTTTAATGTTCGTTTTCATTCAATAATTTTAACATAAAAACAGCTTAAAATACACTTCAATTTAAGAAACTATAATAAGGTAATAACTGTTTGCGAGTTCGAGTCATAAAACAGAGACAATTGGATAGCAAACATCTTCAATAACGCAATAATTGGTAAGGAAGTTAAACGTCCATTCCGAAAAAACGCAATTTATCTCGTTAAACAGAATAAAACATATCGGTATCTTAATAATTGTATGATAAATATCCAGAACTAAAGTATTTAGAAACGCTTCATCTCCTGTCTTTTCAATTGCTGGAGATTACAATAAAACATAATTGGAAATGATTTAAACGGTTTCTGAACTGTTTGAACAATATGAAATTTTGAAACATGTCTTGTGACTAATGTAATTTACACAGTTGGGGAAAGCCGGAAACATTTGAAGTTATTCTTGAACATAAAGACACCGTTGTACATATGCCGAGAGGCTATACAACGTACTTATCCAGATCCAGATCGTGATCCAGACTCGTTTAACCTAACTGATCATTTATATAAGCAATTGAAATGAACAATCCAGACCCGAACACAGCACAAATACAACTAATGCATTAAATAATTATAAATACTTAATACTACTTACCTTTGTGCATCTTTAATATAAACCGCATTTGGACCTTGATGTTTGTACTCAACACGAATTAGATATCCCATATGTAAAATAACACATACTGCATTTGGACCTTGAGATGTTTGTAATCAACACGAGTTAGATATCCCATATGTAAAATAACACATACAGTATTTGGACCTTGAGATGTTAGAACTCAACACGAGTTAGATATCCCATATGTAAAATAACACATACCGTACTTTGACCTTGAGATGTTAGAACTCAACACGAGTTAGATATCCCATATGTAAAATAACCCATACCGTATTTGGACCTTGAGATGTTAGAACTCAACACGAGTAAGATATCCCATATGTAAAACAACACATACCGCATTTGGACCTTGAGATGTTAGAACTTAACACAAGTTACATATCCCATTTGTAAAATAACACATACCGTACTTGGACCGTGAGATATTAGAACTCAACACAAGTTAGATATCCCATATGTAAAATAACACATACCGTATTTGGACCTTGAGATGTTTGTAATCAACACGAGTTACATATCCCATATGTAAAATAACACATACCGTATTTGGACTTTGAGATATTTGCAATCAACACGAGTTACATATCCCATATGTAAAATAACACATACCGCATTTGAACCTTGAGATGTTAGTACTCAACACGAGTTATATATCCCAAATGTAAAATAACACATACTGCATTTGGACCTTGAGATGTTAGAACTCAACACGAGTTAGATATCCCATATGTAAAATAACACATACCGCATTTGGACCTTGAGATGTTAGAACTCAACACGAGTTAGATATCCCATATGTAAAATAACACATACCATATTTGGACCTTGAGATGTTTGTAATCAACACGAGTTAGATATTCCATATGTAAAATAACACATACCGCATTTGGACCTTGAGATGTTTGTAATCAACACGAGTTAGATATCCCATATGTAAAATAACACATACCGCATTTGGACCTTGAGATGTTAGAACTCAACACGAATTAGATATCCCATATGTAAAATAACACATACCGCATTTGGACCTTGAGATGTAAGTACTCAACACGAGTTAGATATCCCATATGTAAAATAACACATACCGCATTTGGACCTTGAGATGTTAGTACTCAGCACGAGTTAGATATCCCATATGTAAAATAACACATACCGCATTTGGACCTTGAGATGTTAGAACTCAACACGAGTAAGATATCCCATATGTAAAATAACACATACCGCATTTGGACCTTGAGATGTTAGTACTCAGCACGAGTTAGATATCCCATATGTAAAATAACACATACCGCATTTGGACCTTGAGATGTTAGAACTCAACACGAGTAAGATATTCCATATGTAAAATAACAAATACCGCATTTGGACCTTGAGATTTTAGAACTCAACACGAGTTAGATATCCCATATGTAAAATAACACATACCGCATTTAGACCTTGGGATGTTAGAACTCAACACGAGTTAGATGTCCCATATGTAAAATAACACATACAGCATTTGGACCTTGAGATGTTTGTAATCAATGCGAGTTAGATATCCCATATGTAAAATAACACATACCGCATTTGGACCTTGAGTATTGAGGGCCTCCGCAAATCGTCTCCATATCGTGTCAGGATAATTCACTCTGTAAAAGCCTGTATCGTTTACGTTGAATTTAACTAGATCAACTCCAACGTTGGTGTTAACCTCAAATTCAACTGGAAAAAGAAATGGTTCACATAAATGTTTGACAATGTATACATTTACATCTCAAACTGAAACTAAAAAATAACCAATAAGTCAGCAAACTTTTAAAAAATAAAATGGAATTGGAAGTATGATTAACAAAATCACATCAGTTTAGTCATATTGTGCTTAAATGAAGCACATATGGTATTCATTTCTATAAAAAAAATGTTCCGTGATCGATTCGATCAAAATATTCAACCCAGATTACCAGATCATTTGTCCTTACCGCTGTGGTTCGATTAAAATATTCAACCAAGATGACCAGATCATTTGTCCTGGCCACTGAGGTTTGATTAAAATATTCAACCCAGATTATCAGACCATTTGCCCTGGCCACTGAGGTTCGATTAAAATATTCAACCAAAAGTACCAGATCATTTGTCCTGGCCACTGAGGTTTGATTAAAATATTCAACCCAAATTACCAGATCATTTGCCCTGGCCACTGAGGTTTGATTAAAATATTCAACCCAGATTACCAGATCATTTGTCCTGGCCACTTAGGTTTGATTAAAATATTCAACCCAGATTACAAGATCTTTTGTCCTGGCCGCTGAGGTTCGATTAAAATATTCACCCAGATTACAAGATCATTTGTCCTGGCCACTGAGGTTCGATTAAAATATTCACACAGTGACACACGATTGGATCCGTAGGAATACCTACAATTTCTCATACACAATTTGTACCCGTAGGAATATATACAATTTCCAATACACAATTTGAATCCGTAAGAATATCTACAATTTCCCATAAACAATTGGTACCTGTAGGAATATCTAAAATTTCCCATACACAGTTGGTACCCGTAGGAATATCTAAAATTTCCCATACACAGTTGGTACCCGTAGGAATACCCACAATTTCCCATACACAATCGGTACCTGTAGGAATATCTAAAATTTCCCATACACAGTTGGTACCCGTAGGAATACCCACAATTTCCCATACACAGTTGGTACCCGTAGGAATATCTAAAATTTCCCATACACAGTTGGTACCCGTAGGAATACCCACAATTTCCCATACACAGTTGGTACCCGTAGGAATATCTAAAATTTCCCATACACAGTTGGTACCCGTAGGAATATCTACAATTTCCCATACACAGTTGGTACCCGTAGGAATACCCACAATTTCCCATACACAGTTGGTACCCGTAGGAATATCTAAAATTTCCCATACACAGTTGGTACCCGTAGGAATACCCACAATTTCCCATACACAATTGGTACCCGTAGGAATATCTAAAATTTCCCATACACAGTTTGTACCCGTAGGAATACCCACAATTTCCCATACACAATTGGTACCCGTAGGAATATCTAAAATTTCCCATACACAGTTGGTACCCGTAGGAATACCCAAAATTTCCCATACACAATTGGTACCCGTAGGAATATCTAAAATTTCCCATACACAGTTGGTACCCGTAGGAATACCCACAATTTCCCATACTCAATTGGTACCCGTAGGAATATCTAAAATTTCCCATACACAATTGGTACCCGTAGGAATACCCACAATTTCCCATACACAATTGGTACCCGTAGGAATATCTAAAATTTCCCATACACAGTTGGTACCCGTAGGAATACCCACAATTTCCCATACACAATTGGTACCCGTAGGAATATCTAAAATTTCCCATACACAGTTGGTACCCGTAGGAATACCCACAATTTCCCATACACAATTGGTACCCGTAGGAATAGCTAAAATTTCCCATACACAGTTGGTACCCGTAGGAATACCCACAATTTCCCATACACAATTGGTACCCGTAGGAATATCTAAAATTTCCCATACACAGTTGGTACCCGTAGGAATACCCACAATTTCCCATACACGATTGCTACCTGTAGGAATATCTACAGTTTCCTACACAATTTGTACCTGTAGGAATACTTACACTTTTCCATACACAATTTGTATCCGTAAGAATACCTACAATTTTCCATACACAATTTGTACCCGTAGGAATATCTAACATTCCCATTCACCAATTGATACCCGTAGGAATACTTACAATTTCCCATACACAATTTGTACCCGTAGGAATATCTAACATTCCCAATACACAATTTGTAACCCGTATGAATACCTACAATTTCCCATACACCAATTGATACCCGTAGGAATACTTACAATTTCCCATACACAATTTGTAACCCGTAGAATAACCTACAATTTCCTATACACCATTTGATACCAGTATGAATACCTACAATTTTCCATACACAATTTGTAACCCGTATGAATACCTACAATTTTCCATACACAATTTGTACCCGTAGAAATATCTACAATTTCCCATACACAATTTGTAACCCGTAGAATAACCTACAATTTCCTACACCCCATTTGATACCCGAAGGAATACCTACAATTTTCCATACACAATTGGTACCCGTTGGAATGCCTACAATTTTCCATACATAGTTTATACTCGTAGGAAAACCTACAATTTCCCATACACCAATTTGTACCCGTAGGAAAACATATTATTTCCCATACACAATTGGTACCTGTAGGAAAATCTACAATTTTCCATACACAATTTGTACCAGTAGAAAAACCTACAATTTCCCATACACCAATTTGTACCCGTAGGAATACCTATTATTTCCCATACACAATAAGTATCCGTAGGAAAATCTACAATTTTCCATACACAATTTGTACTCGTAGGAATATCTACAATTTCCCATACACAATTTGTAACCCGTAGGAATACCTACAATTTCCAATACAGCAATTGATACCCGTAGGAATACCTACAATTTTCCATACTCAATTGGTACCCGTAGGAATACCTACAATTTTCCATACACAATTGGTACCCGTAGGAATACCTACAAAATCCCATACACAATTGGTACCCGTAGGAATACCTACAATTTTCCATACACAATTGATACTTGTAGGAATCTCTACAATTTTCCATACACACGAGATATACATAATTATATATCACTGAATTAATATATTAGATAAAAGTATATAAAAGTGACTCACAAACCTTTTGACAAATCTACGTATAAAATTAATAAATTTTAGCATTTGTAAAGTATGCGTGTCGAATTAAATGCAAGCAATTTAGTGTTTCTCTGGCAAACGAATTAATAATGTTTAATCTTCTCTTAAATTCAAATGCACGGTTAAGTAGTGTACAACATTGAAAAGTCGAACGAGTTTACTTGGCTCAAGTTTAAAGTATAGTGAAACAATTCAGAAAAAAAACTCAGTAGTTCAGTTATTTAAAGTGTAATAATTATAGCAAGCATATTCATATTTCTTCGAGATCAACTTATTTTTGCAAAATAAAAGCAAACAAATTAAATTAGCACTGAAGTTAAATTCTTCTATTCTGTAGAGAATATCGCTGCAAGACAGGGAAGCCTGGTTTACTGCCAGCCATTTAAGCGACATTAAAACAGAGATAATGGTTTAACAATTATTTCGTGACTAGTTAAGTATTCGATGTTATAATACACTACAAAACAGCAAATAAAATGTAATGATGATCATTTTAGAACTGTAGTAAATATTAATGAGCTATTAAATACGTTGAATTTATCTAAAGATTTTTATAGTCACGTGTGGGATCCTATCCAATTAAATTAATGTTTTACAGATTGTACTCAATACTTCCATCTGATGTTTTAGACGTGATGTGTCTACACTTGTTGTATATATTCTATTTTAAGAAGTGTATCAAATGAGGTTATATTTTAACTAACTAACTTTGTGTCGGCATTGTTCTGTTTCCAGCACATTTCATTCTGTGTTACACAACCGTTTGTTAAAATTGAACACATTTTGTTCTATGCCATGAATTAAACAAACAGTATTCAGTGTGTGGCATCACTGTTAGAAATTAAACACACAATCATGGGCATTGTTGTTTATAAAAAAACTAAAATAAATCGTCTGACCCAAACAGGTCAGACATGTTTCAATCTTATCTTTTCTTCAGTTATACTTTGCTGGCCAACACATATAAAACAAAGAGAGAAAACCCCTTTACCTGTACATGTATATAATTTTGACAACAAATATAAACATCATTTTTATTATCTCAGAAGTGAAATGTACAAACACAAACTCTTCCTTCTTCAGTCCAATACTGACCGACGCACCAAGAAACAATTCCTTACTCAATGTGACGTTTATATATTAATCATTTTCCATGGATAAATTAACGACTGAATTGTTTAATGCATACTACAATCTGTTTTTATACGTAATGGTTGGGTCAAGCGCTCATTTTAGCCGTATTCAGTACCTAATTCAGACTCTTTTGTAAATTAATGTGAGTTATTTACACATATGCGACAATTGTCATGTATCAAGCAATTAAGAAAAGCATGAGGTACTTTATTACGTGCCTTAAAATACAGCACCCGCTATCGAAAATTGCGTTAAGATTTTTTTGTACCATATTACAGTAATGGTCATCTCATTTGCAAACACAACAATGGAGCGACAATGTTTGTCTTTATCCGACTTTTTTAGTGATGTGATGCACAAATTTCATAAAATCTTTGACCATTTTCACTTTAAAAATTATTCAAATTTCAAGTTTCAAATTGTCCATTTACAGTGATTGCAGAAATATGCAATACTATACAGGTAAATACAATGCAAATACATATCAAACAACAATAATAAAATATGAGTCCCACAGGAGACGTGGCGTTGAAAGAAGCAAACCTTATATATCAAGACATTTAACATTATAAGTCAGCGTTCTTTTTTTCTACAACGAACTGTGTGTTAAGTTTGGTGGTTGCACCGCCTGCAGTTTGCCATCATTTCTTCTTTAACTGTGCGACGGACAGAATGACTAGGCATTCCATAATGCCAAATTATGCCTAAACGTCTCGCACAACAGCTAATTTTGTACTGTTCTACATTTAAAGACATTTATTTCTGGAACACTGGATACATTACCAATGGTTCTAAAAGTGCCTTGTTCCCATGGATAGTCCTCTGTTGGTCCAATTATGCAGACAAAACAAATGGGGTTGACCATGTTGCTTTTTCATAATTTCGATGGTTTGATGGCACCCCTTCACTTTTAGCAATTCTGCCCATGTGTTGCAGTGTATCGCTGTGCATCATAAACTGTTATAGCTTCATTAAACAGTTCCAAATCTCATCCAAACTTGGCAGAAATCATGAAAATGTTCCAATGTTCCCATATGCAGAAAGAAATATGACATTCATGCATTTTTACCAAAAAATAATGGCCAACCGCTTTACACAGCTCTACTTTCTTGGGCGTAAGAATCTTGCTTCCGTCATGTAAAGGAGGTAATTCTTAAGTGAGAGCTAAAGCCTACAAGGTGCTATATACTTGTCCTTATCTTGTCGTATCCGTATTTATTATTCTCTTGCAGTTCTGGCTTATGTAACGACACCGAATACATATCTGTTATAATTCTAAACAGAATGGCATGATTCAGTACATATAATGATTATGTATATGTATGTTTTATGTTGTAACTATGATCAGACTTTAATAATGAATTAAACCTATCTGCGTATAGAATCACTTTCCCTTTATATAAATTTACTTGATCCTTTCCGTGTTTTACACCGTATTTTATTTCGTATTTGTATGAGAAGAGTTGCGGGGACACATGTGTGTAGTACACTGTGTCGTCTTATGATGTGACGAACGGAGAAGAACAAGGCTGGGCGAACTACGTCTAAGCTCACCAGGGGTGTGTTTCACAAAAATACTTACGACAAAAATCATCGTAAACGTAAACCAACAATTATTCATAGTATGTTTTATATTCATCAAAACGAATCCAAAATTGCTAAAACCATGTAGAAAATGATATAGTGTCTGGAAATATAATAATTTTAAATGTCGGTCAAAATTTAAACAAACAAGATGTAATTGTCAAATTGGCTTACGGCGACTTCTATAGTAATTTCTACTTACCTTTCTAAAGCTGTGACCTCCGTTCGTATGCCCATTCGTAATTATTATGTATACTGAACGGAGCAGCTAACCCGCCACCTGACATTTTATGTACAGAAAGATTTATATCTTTTTTCAAAATATATCGAAGAAATATCTTTGGAATATGGACTCGGATAACAAAGAACAGTTAGGCTGTGTAAGATCAATACATCCTTGTATGTTAGAGTCGTAAACAATTTTAACGCTACTTAATATTTTAACGAAGATTTTGGAAATACAAAACTGACGGGTAAGCTGTTCCGTTCAGTATATAGTGATTGTCTCTATGCTTTATTAGTGGCGGTATCGTCTTCTTTTAGTTTTCTAATATCATATTCGTATTTCTTATTTTTGAGTAGGAACTAAATTTATTGATATTCTATATGTTTTTTATCTATAATGGTGAGGGATAGGTTATAATTTAACACGTATACGGACTCACCTGAGTCTTCGTCTTTAGTGAGCCATTTGATGGTGTACTCGTTGTTGTCCATAAAGTCTAACTGCACGTACCATCTGTACCTGAAACAACAGTAATTAACTATGACGAATAGGCAAACATTATAGAAGTACGTCAATAAAGGTACAATAGTATCACAATAGACCAAGAATAAAGCAACAATTTGATAAATGGATCAGGGCAATTCATTATTAATATGACCCTACAAAAGATAAAAACGAAATCAATACATACCATAGGAGGAAATCTACATATAGCTGCCTATCTAAAAAGTTGTTTATTTTTGTACAATATTAGTCTGGCAATATTTATTGAGTTATTTATCACTATTCCAAATCAAGTTAACACATTATCATTTTATTATTACAATATTATTTGACTGAGCTGAAGGTGAAAAGCTTGAGGTTATCTTCGAGTTGAAAACTAATATTTATATCCATCGTGTCTACAATTATCCAATCACAGAGACCTCCCGCAACAGTTATATAATGTAACTACCTGAAAGGTGACTCCGACTCACTATATACCATATTTCTGTCTGCCAGGAAGCGTCTCTGTGACGCAGTGACACGAGTACGACCTCCTCCGATGTCTGTGTAGGTGATGTTGATATACGGCAGGCCCATCTGTCTTGTCCACGTGTCCATCACAGACTTGACAGTGTGACCTCCAGGTACCTAGGGTCGTCATGAGACAGGATATGAATCTTCATGCTATTGTTATTAACGTATGTTTACCCTTGGAGCATCAAATTGCTATGTACCTTCATGTTACATATGCTTATAGCACCTTATTGCTCTAAAAGGTCGAGTTGCACTTTTATTTAATTATTATAACATGCCATACTTATGTTTAGACATATATTTAAAAAGATTCACTCATTTGTATTTGTAGAAATATCATGATTTATTTTCATATTGTATAGTTAGAATGAATGTTAATGAAACACTTATTTGTATTTGAAATATTTAAACTACTCAATTAAGACACTTCATGTACGTTTACCAATATTAAATATAAAAAAAAAACTCACGTTGACTTCTTTGAATCAATGTTCATATCAATTTCATTAAGAAAACATTGACACTGGAATATAAAAAAGGAGATGAAAAATATAACCATAGAATGACTACCTGTCCAAGTTCGGCCCACAGATCGTCCGTTTTTGCCGTGGACCACTCATATTTGTAAAGATACTTAGAAATGCCATCAAAGAACGATTCACTTCCCATCATCTCTTGTAACATTCGGATAATCGAGGCTCCCTTAAATACGACGAGAACATTTAGTGAAACTAGTATACGTTTAAAAGGCGACCATTGTTCTTTTTACTCGTTAGTTATAAAAGAAAAAAGAAAAATATTTAACATGATGCAATGATACTGAAAACAAATTACATTTCAGCCGTATCACATCTACACTACTTATAAATAATTCAACCGTCTGCAATAAGTGATTAAAACGACAGGTTTAATATTTCAGAATGTCATTTACATAATATGCTAATAAACTTCAAATTATATTCGGTTATACGAATTAACAAAAAGGGCATTTTACTGTTAACTATGTATACAATAATGCGGTTTTAAAGTCAATTATCACCCTCTAATTTAAAATAAACTTTATATTAAATGCTACTTCCAATCACACACATTGATTTACATGCTTCAGCCATCCAATCAAAGCAATTGTTTTATATCTTACATCTAATCAAATACATTATTTAATATGGTACATCCAATCCAATACATTGTTTTATATGCTACATCAAATAAATACATTATATCCAATCGAAGACATGTATATATACATACTACACAAATCAAGGGCATTGTTTTATATGTTATGTCCAATCAAACACATTGTTTTATATGTGTCATCTAGTAAAATACATTGTTTTTCATGTTAGATTCAATCACATCATAATTATGCTACATCTGCAAAGAGGTATTGTTTTATATGCAATCAAAGATATTTTTTTTCGTGTCACGTAACTATTAATTAAATAAATTGCACCTAGTCAAAGCTATTGTTATTCATGTTATACCCAAGTGCAGAGTACAGAGATAGTTCACAAATAGTACAGACATTGTACAGACATAGTACAGACATAGTACAGACATTGTACAGACATAGTACAGACATAGTACAGACATAGTACAGACATTGTACAGACATAGTACAGACATTGTACAGACATAGTACAGACATAGTACTGACATAGTACAGACATAGTACAGACATAGTACAGAGATAGTTCACAAATAGTACAGACATAGTACAGACATTGTACAGACATAGTACAGACATAGTACAGACATAGTACAGACATAGTACAGACATTGTACAGACATAGTACAGACATAGTACATACATTGTACAGACATTGTACAGACATAGTACAGACATAGTACAGACATAGTACAGACATAGTACAGACATTGTACAGACATAGTACAGACATAGTACAGACATAGTACAGACATTGTACAGACATAGTACAGATATAGTACAGACAAAGTACAGATACAGACATAGTACAGACATTGTACAGACATTGTACAGACATAGTACAGACATAGTACAGACATAGTACAGACAAAGTACAGACAAAGTACAGATATAGTACAGACATAGTACATACATTGTACAGACAAAGTACAGACATAGTACAGACATAGTACAGACATAGTACAGACATTGTACAGATAAAGTACAGACAAAGTACAGACATAGTACAGACATAGTACATACATTGTACAGACATAGTACAGACATTGTACAGACATTGTACAGACATAGTACAGACATTGTACAGACATAGTACAGAAATAGTACAGACATAGTACAGACATAGTACAGACATAGTACAGACAAAGTACAGACATAGTACAGACATAGTACAGACATAGTACAGACATTGTACAGACATAGTACAGACAAAGTACAGACATTGTACAGACATTGTACAGACATTGTACAGACAAAGTACAGACATAGTACAGACATAGTACAGACATAGTACAGACATAGTACAGACATAGTACAGACATAGTACAGACATAGTAGACATAGTACAGACAAAGTACAGACATTGTACAGACATTGTACAGACATTGTACAGACAAAGTACAGACATAGTACAGACATAGTACACACATAGAACATACATAGTACAGACATAGTACAGACATAGTACAGACAAAGTACAGACATTGTACAGACATTGTACAGACATTGTACAGACAAAGTACAGACATAGTACAGACATAGTACAGACATAGCACAGACAAAGTACAGACATAGTACAGACATAGTACAGACATAGTACAGTCAAAGTACAGACATAGTACAGACATAGTAAAGACATAGTACAGACATAGTACAGACAAAGTACAGACATAGTACAGACAAAGTACAGACATAGTACAGACATAGTACAGACATAGTACATACATAGTACAGTCAAAGTACAGACATAGTACAGACATACTACAGACATAGAACAGACATTGTACAGACAAAGTACAGACAAAATACAGACATTGTACAGACACTGTACAGACATAGTACAGACATAGTACAGACATAGTACAGACATAGTACAGACATTGTACAGACATAGTACAGACATAGTACAGACATAGTACAGACATTGTACAGACATAGTACAGACATAGTACAGACATTATACAAACATAGTACATTAATAGTACAGACATAGTACAGACAAAGTACAGACAAAGTACAGACATTGTATAGACAAAGTACAGGCATTGTACAGACATAGTACAGACATAGTTCAGACAAAGTACATACATAGTACAGACATTGTACAGACAAAGTACAGACATTGTACAGACAAAGTACAGACACAGTACAAAGTACAGACATAGTACAGACATAGTACAGACATTGTACAGACATAGTACAAACATAGTACAGACATTATACAAACATAGTACAGTCATAGTACAGACATTGTACAGACAAAGTACAGACATATACCTTGCTGTAAGAGATGGCATCGAACACTTCATTTATCTGATCAGGGTGACTGACGTCGACGACGATTGGGTGAGAATGGATACCAGCGTCAATCACCATCACTGGCTTCACGTCGTCCACCACCATCTGGTCCAACTGAAAATATCCATCGACTATGTACGAAGATCTTTAATTGTACTAGACATAAATATACAACAAACTGTACCATTTTGTATTAAACCCTCACATTAATACGAGCATTCGTTATAACATCTACTTTTGGGATATGTATCTATTTCATTTACAATTAAGTTTAAAAAAAAAAATTTCCAGTATTATGCAACGATGTATAATTCAGCTTGTAAAATGGAGCTTGTACAAAAAGAGAGAGGGAGATAGATCCTTATCTGAACATATAACCACAAAATAATAGGTCGACATACACAAGTAAATCATGACAATTTGTTTTTACCATTTCCCAGTCTGGTTCTGTTTCGTCCACACCTAGATATTCCACAAAGCTTGCAAAGCCTTCATTGAGCCACAGGTCGTCCCACCAATCCATCGTTACAATATTGCCAAACCACTTAAAACATTAAATGAATATTAACGTTGGTTTTAATTTACATTAAGTTATTCTAATTGAAAAAAAGATATGTAACTCAATTTTAAAAAATATCCATTATTGATAGTGTTTTAAATCATAGAATTTCATAATTCAAATTGTATTAGATTTATTTATTAATCAGAAAAGTATTTGTTTAACAAACAGAAACTCGATAATGACGAAACAAAGTAATTGTTGAAAAAAAGAAGTAGTTTCTATGAATAATAAGACAACATAGTTTAAACCTGTCTATTTTACTTCGATTGTAAAATAAGTTATTACAACTTAGACAAATCACGCTTGAAGACTTCCTGGGTAGAACCAGTAATTAGCATATGTGGAAAAGGGTCTTGCTGAAGGATGCCACACATAGCCGTGACGGAGGATCGAACCTACGAATCGTTCTAAAGTTGTCACAATAAAATGTCCATGTGACTAATGACATTATGAACGCTGCTCACCATGTGTGCTATCTCGTGAGCCACGACGACTGCCACTCTCTGTTTATTGGCAGCGGATGCCTCGTTGACGTCATATAACATGTTAACCTCTCGGTAGGTTATTAACCCCCAGTGTTCCATCGCCCCGGATACAAAGTTTGGAATGGCGATCATGTCTGTAGATACAAGTACACATAAAATACATTGAATAGTTATTGCATGGGTTATAGCAAATACAATTTCAATACTTACCATAAAGATAAATATATGTAATATTCTGTATCTTTTGATGTGTAACCGAGGTGCTACTATGTTCTGGTAATTATTTCTGGCTGTGTCATCAACATTTTTTTAAATTTCATTATAAAGCCAGTCAAGGGAAGGAGCGAAATTGGCATTTCAAGACAGGTTTTTGCTTAATAAAGGTTAATTTGCTCTGAAAGTATTAAAATGGGAAATAGACAATATGGTTGCTTAAGACAGTTGGCCGTTTAATAAAGGTGAAACAGAAGCATGATTCCTGTTTCATAAACATATACTTGAATATTTAATAACTTAAATCTATCAAAACCATCCGGTTGGTCATTATTTTAGACTGGTTCCATTAAAACTGTAGTTAAATTCATTGTTATTGATTTAAGAATGTTTACACAACCAGTCAAATGTAACTTACGTTTTTAAGTTAAGTTAAGTATTGGTGAAGAAACCATATCTAGTTCGATGATGGAACTCATTTAGTCTGTCTCGAATATAAAACAGGGCTCTAGGGAACATGAGCAACTTCATCTTAATATTAGTGCTCATCACCAGACTCAATAAGACAAAGTATGTTATGTTTTCTTGGCTGCGCTATATACTTCTAAAAGATATTTATCAGATAGCAATCAGTGTCATTTCATGGTTATTTATACAAGTTTGAAACTTGTTCTTAAAACACCTATAATATTTGGATTTAGTAATAGCGTTCATTTAGTAAAAAAAATAACAATTAAGAAACGCAAAGGGAGCGACCGCAGGTCGCTTAGTGTTAAGTGTCATTTGACTGACAAATTGACCGCATTTGGCCGACTCCGAGCGAAGCTAAGATGAAAGCTGAGATGATTGAAATTTTAAAGTTGATGTTTGCCAAGGCCGTTTATAAGCATAGCTCGCGCGGCTTTGTAATTTGTACAGGACTCGTTCAGAATTGAATCAAGGGGCGGAGTCTGTACAATGCTATTCACGCATGCGCAGTGATGACGAACTTCTTAATAATTAAGAACAAACTTAATAATTTAATTATTTTGTAGACTGTTTTAACAACTAAGAATACAGTTTTAAAAATTGAAGCGATTTCATTGGTTGTCAAAGGAGGTTAAACACATGGTGGCATAGTTTAAAGTAATAATATTTTAAGGAGCAAGAATAAGTTAAATTATAGCCTTGTGATAAATATACATTTAATGGTCAATAAAGCATACGCCATACGGTGATATAATTTGCCATTGTTATTTTTTACACAACCGTTGTTTATGTATGAGTATACTGACCATTTTTGGGAAGAGGAAAAGGCACTTTGAATAGGTCTTCAAACTTGTCCATTGAAACTTTCATAACACGAAGCGAGTACTCGGCCTGTTGTATCCGATCTGGCGTTGCAAACACACGAATCTGTAAATACACTTCTCTTTTAGAATAATGATAAGTAGAATAGCTATAGTTTAATATTAGGGCATTGACATTGAGATATTTAATTGATCTAAACTTTACCGTTTCTCATCATTTTACCTACAATTGTCATTATGTGTGTACATGACAGAACATACTAGAAGTATATAACTGTATCGCTTTAAGATAATATGTCAAATTATTAGAGTTGCCATTGTGTAATTGTGATAAAAAATCGAAAACGGTCAGCATAGCGTGATAAGCTTTGTTTACCATATACATTTTCGATAGCAAAAAAGACAATTTGCTCAAATCCCATATTTATGACATGGTTTACATACAGAACGCACCGACAACGTAGTACCAGTGGGTCATTGAAAAAAATGTTCAGTCGCTTAATTGTTTAAAAGCGGGCGGTAGTGTATTGGATATAGTGTTGGCCGCTCACGTTGGTTGCAGGTTCGACCCCCGATCGACAGATGCCTCTCATAAAACAACACTCTGCAGTGGTTTTACCGGGAAGCGGACTCGAGAGCGGTTCATTTAAGCTCTGAGTTTTAATCGCAATCGAGCTAAAATAAATTAGTATAAATTAAACCAAATGTTTAAGAACTTTACGTTGTTCTCAATACGAATGCTATTGTATATGTTCATAAAACTGGTTCAACACATTATGTATTCCTCTACATTTCCCTACATACAGAAATGGTTACCTCAGTCCCATGAGCTGTAACGTCCGTCAGGTTTGCGAAATCACAGACGACAAAGCAGACGAGATATGTTGACATGGCAACGGAACGTTTGAAGAGAGTGGCTTTTAGTGAAGAGTCATGTTCCCATGTAACTGTTGACTGTAGATAGATACACAAATCGATCAAATAAAACAGAAAACATTTAATAAGATATAAAAATGCATTACTTTGTCAATTGACAGAAAATGAAGCTGAATCGAGAATAACTACCATCACCTCGGATCGATGCGTTTATAAATACATTCAACGTAAACAACAACTCTTTATTATAGAATTTCTCTTCAAAGCGACGATTTATATTATGCCTTTCAATGCATATATTCGTCCAACGTGTGGGGTAATTGTTTCTATAGAATACGCGGTTTCTTTACTTTTTAAACTGCAGAGAACATCGACATGCATGCACGTGATTATACTGATAGTATTTAATAATGCTGACCTCCTCTGGCATGTTCGACAATGCGATATATCCGTCTCTATATATTAGGGTGACAGTATATTCCGCCTTGATGTTGGGCTCGTCGAAACAGGGAAACGCTCGGCGGGCGTCAACTGGCTGAAACTTGGAAGACGCTAAATGTCTGAAAACGAGTTTGAACGATTTATAAATATTATTACAAACTGAAATAATCTATTAGTATTTTTTGGCATTCTAACCAACGGGCATTTAGATATGGTGTGATAGAAATAATGACAAACTGCAAGGGGGTTGTGTCCATCACAATGTTATTCTATATTGATGTTTTTCTGACCATAAGATGACTGCACTTCTTGGCCCTTCGAAAGCATCGGCTCAGCTCGCTACTGAGGCTGGATGCCGTCTAGAGTTTTAAGTTGTATTAATTATAAGCTCGTAATAGTTCTTCTTACATTAGTTACTAATTCATTAGATCATCAAGTTATGATACAAATCAAAGTTCTCTTTGTGCAGTCTCCGTGTTGCGGTGGTAGGGTTTACTATATGTTGTATATGGTATGAATTGGTACGTTAAAAATACCGACTTCAGCTAGCACAAGTTCTCTTTACTTGTCATAAAGAATATCATATTTTCTATATTTGAATATGTTATTAGTGAGAAAAGTCATTCAGAGTTACGTTACTTCAGCAACATAAAGTCTTCCGTTATTGACGATCTGCAATCAAAATATTGCTCTTTGGTGGGGTGGGCGGGGCTTGGTTAATATACGTTTGTGTGTTGTTACTTGCAGTTATTCCACATGTATTTACATTTGAATACGTCTAGGCCATCCATTGTCATTCATTTTATGTTTAAGCCCGACCTAGTAAGCTCAGTCGGCAGCGCGTCTGACTATCCATACATGGGTCGTGAGTTTGAATCCACGCCCGGCAACGGTCTCTGTAACGATTGATACACGACATTATGTTTCATTGCCACCCGTCTCTCACCGCTGATTGAAGTGGAAAAGTTATCAGGTTCTTGCAGAGATGAGTGTGTCGGAGTACTGCTATTGCTATTTCGTATTTACAACTTGATCGTATTTAAATAATGTTCTCGTAAATGCCGCGCGACGCTCCGACCGGATCATTATACGCTGTGGGTGATAGTTCTTTAACTGTTAGTAAAGCGTTGCTGGGCGGGGTATTATGTCGTGTTTGATCGGTGTGTTGGCAAATTACGTGCATTATTGTTTCAAAAACAACATCGTGGTTTGCCTGAACTAGTGTTAATAATTAATGTAAAAAAAACTCACAATACAATACCACCTTTTAAAATGAAAAAAAACGAACATTTTAACTGAAATGTCTTGAATCCATGACTTCTTCCTGGGTTTTGGTTAATGAAATTCTAACCGCGAATTCACTTAATGCGAGTCTCTCTGGTGTGAAAAAAACACCTGAAGACTTGAACGCTGTTCAACATTGTGCCTAAATAGATTATAATTATAGAGTTTAGACTCTATGTTATGGGAATTCTTGCCCGCCCATTTGAACGGTTAATTCACTCTTGATTAAGCATCTAAAAGTGGCAAACGTGATACAAAAATACACTATGACATTTATCTGAAGGGATGCCAGAAAATGTTGTAGATGAAAATGTTTCAGATGCAGATAGATATTATCTCGATTAACATTATTATATTTGTATATGCTATTTTTACAAGCTTGATCGTTAATGGTGGATATTTAGTTATCTTAATATGCAAAAAAAAAATGAACATTTCCGTATGTTTTTTTCTTTACTAATGTTTATAATTGATTGATTGATTGATTGAATATTAAGCATCATTTTTAAGCCATCGAGGGCTAACAGACGATCAATTAATCTAACCGCTGTTTCCTGGGATTAACCAGTATTCGAGCACACCCCATCTCCGCATGTAACTGATAACTTTCCCACTTGAATCAGTGGTGAGAGACGAATAATAATGAGACACAATGTCGTATATCAATCATCACGGAGACTGTTGCCGGGCGGGAGATTCGAACTCACGACCCCTGGATAGATAGTCAGACGCGTAACCGACTTTGCTAATCGGGCCCGGCTTATGATAATAAGTATGACAATGAGACGCAATGTCGAAAAGAAATCATCACGGAGACTGTATCCGGGCGGAGATTTGAACGCACAGCCCCTGGATTAATAATCAGACACGCTAACGATTAAGCTAAGTAGGCCCAGCCAGAAAGATGAAGAAGAAGAAGAATGATGATGATGATAATGATGATGATGATGATGATGATGATGATGATGATGATGATGATGATAATGATGATGATGATGATAATGACGAGGAGGATGAAGAATGGAGGATGGTGGTGGTGAAGAACAAGAACAAGAAGTAAAATAGGAAGAAGTAGATAATGAAAGAGGTGAAGAAGATGAGCAACAATAACAACAACAGCAATAACTAGGAGGGAGGGGAAAAAGTAGTAGGAAAAAAATAAAAGAGAAAAAAGATGATGATGATGATGATGATGATGATGATGATGATGATGATGATGATGATGATGATGATGATGATGATGATGATGATGATGATGATGATGAAGAAGAAGAAGAACACTGAACTAGTACAAGAACTAGAACAATAACAAGAACAAGAAAAAGAACAAGATATAAGGAGGAAGAAAGTAAGAAGAAAAAAAAGAATAACAAGGAAAAGGACACAGAAGAGAAGAAGAAGAAGAAGAAGAAGAAGAAGAAGAAGAAAAAATAAGAAGAAGAAGAAGAAAAAAAGAAAAAGAACAACAACAACAACAAAAAAAAAACAAAAAAAAGAATTAGAATAATTATAAGAAGAAGATAGAGGGGCGAAAAGAAGAAGAAACAAGAAGATTATGTTATGAAGAAAATGAA
Source organism: Panopea generosa (assembly GCA_029582155.1). Lineage (NCBI taxonomy): Eukaryota > Metazoa > Mollusca > Bivalvia > Adapedonta > Hiatellidae > Panopea > Panopea generosa. The sequence continues at coordinate 83,681,646 of CM055895.1, forward strand.
GAAGATGAAAAACATCAACAAGAAGAAGAACAAGGAGAAGGGGCAGAAAAGAAGGAAAAATTACAAAAAGTAGTAGTTACTATTTTCCAGAAGAAGAAAATAGCAGACATATTATGAGAATATAAATATATTTCCTTTCCAGTTATTGATGCTACAAAGGGAGATGTTCATGACATAAGACAAATCCGAATACATCCAAAATACGACTTGGAGCATAACATCTAAAATTTAATTAGCCTAAAATATTTCATCTACCTTTTAAATACATAGTATTTATTAGTATGTACTGCTTTCTTTGAATGCGTATTATTGAGTATTTACCTTTCTTCTTTGGTAATGGAGTTGATGTATGAGCTCTTGTAGAACCCAATTATCGCCCTTGTTAACGAGCCGTCAAACTGTAACTCCAGGTACACCGTCGAGAGTTGAACTGGTGTCTCTGTTTCCACAACCCAAAACTGGTTCTCTTCATACCAAAACGTGCGTGCTATTTGGATCTCAGTGTCGTCTGCATAGCGAAGTCGGGTTTTAGTTATATTCAAAAAGTTCACATGAATTAAAACATATTTAGTCGCTGAGGTGATCTTCAGTTCAACAGTTTCGTTGCCATAAAACCAGCCGTTGTCGCCATAGAAATTAGGGTACAGCGCTATGTCGTAATGAATAGGCATTACGTAATTTGGCAAACGTAAGTTTTTCCACGGCTCACCATTGATAACACCACCGTCACCGCTCCCTGGCGTTTGTGTCGGTTCCGGCGTCGTGGTCGTCTGTTCACCGTCACCGACGGCTGGCAAAGTCGTGCCTCCGGAAGCTTCATCACATGCAGACTTGGTGAAGTGCCAAACGACAACACCAGCGACGACCGGAAGAACAATAAGAAGGAACACTAAGAAATAAAAACATCTTTTACCCAAGGCGACCTTGCTTTTATCCTGCATGTTGCTATATTCCTCCATTGCAATGAAATAATGCAATTTGCAGAACGTTTTCCATGCAAGATGCTCTCTCCAGTACGCTGATAGATTTACTCTCGCGAGAGCGTTATTTCTTTAGAATTTTAATTAATATTTACAGCTTGAGAGCAATTACAAACTATTACCGTAAAAACGCTTTTGTTAATCGAATTAACTGTGTATTATACTGGAGCACTCTATGAATTGTTTCCCGAATTATTTGTAAAATCCATTTGTGCAGCACAACGATTAAGCTTCCGATATACAGCGTCACTGCATAAAGTATTTACTCCTATGACCAGCGACCATGATCCGCAAAGTTTATCTGTCTGAAACAAAGAGATAAATAATACACCAGAATGTAACATCACCACCTTTTAACCACAACGTATAGTTTTAATGTAATTGATGTGTATATTAAACACGTGACACAGAATACGGGCTGTTTTGACTTTTTAAAACTGTTTTGAAGTTTATAAAACAAATACTTGATAAGGAAATACAGTTACGCATCTATATCGTATAATATATTGTATGTAAATACAATATATCCATATGTATCCGCCCAGATAACGACAACCTTCCATAAAAGTGAAACATAAATAAATCTAATAAATTCATTTTTATTTTGAATTTGCTGACTCGCTTTACATCAGGCCACGAACTTGTTTCATATGCAACTCAAATTCGTTTTCAAGCAAAATATCGGAATATCCAGGATTCATATAAAACATGAATTCAAAGCGCGAATACGTGACTCGACATTAAAGTTGAACATAAACTGTTGTGTTGAGCATAATTTGTTGAGTTACGCACGAACTGTTGAGTTGAGTTGTTGAGTTGAGTTGAGTTGAGTTGAGTTGAGTTGAGTTGAGTTGAGTTGAGTTGAGTTTAGCATGAATTCTTGAGTTGAGTTGAGAATGAACAGTTGAGTTGAGTTGAGCATGAACTGTTGAGTTCCGTTAAGCTCAGCTTGAACTGTTGAGTTCAGTTCAGCTGAGCTAAGCATGAATTGTTAAGTTGAGCATGAGCTGTTATGTTGGACATGAACTGTTCAGTAAAACATGAACTGTTTAGTTGAGAATGAACTGTTGAGTTGAGAATGAACAGTTGAATTGAGCATGAAATGTTCAGTTGCGCATGAACTATTAAGTTGAAAACGAACTGTTGAGTTGAGAATGAACAGTTGAGTTGAGAATGTACAGTTTAGTTGAGAATCAACTATTGAGTTGAGAGTGGACTACTGAGTTGAGCATGAACTGTTAAGTTGAGTTGAGCATGAACCGTTGAGTTGTGCATGAATTGTTGAGTTGAGAATAAACTGTTAAGTTGAACACGAACTGTTGAGTTGAGAATGAACTGTTAAGTTGAGCATGAACTGTTGAGTTGAGTTGAGCATGAACTGTTCAGTTGAGAATGAACTGTTGAGTTGAGAATGAACAGTTGAATTGAGATTGGACAGTTTAGCTGAGAATGAACTAATGGACTGTTGAGCATGGACTGTTGAGTTGAGCATGAACTGTTGAGTTGAGTTGAGCATGAACCGTTTAGTTGAGTATGAACTGTTGAGTTGAACTGAGTTGTGCATGAATTGTTGAGCTGAGAATGAACTGTTCAGTTGAGAATAGACAGTTGAGTTGAGCATGAACTGTTGAGTTAATCATGGACTGTTGAATTGAGCATGAACTGCTGAGTTGAGTTGAACATCGACTGTTGAATTGATAATGAACTGTTGCGTTGAGAATGAACAGTTGATTTGAGAATGAAATGTTGAGTTGAACATTGATTGTTGAGTTGAGCATGAGCTGCTGAGATGGGAATAAACAGTTGAGTTGAGTATAGACTGTTGAGTTGCTCATTGACTGTTGAGTTGAGTTGAGCGTGAACTGTTGCGTTGAACGTGGACTGTTGAATTGAGTTGAGAATTAACTGTAGAGTTGAGCATGGACTGTTATGTTAAGCATGGACTGTTGAGTTAAGCATGGACTGTTGCGTTGAGTTGAGAATAAACTGTTAAGTTGAGCATGAACTGTTGAGTTGAGTTGAGAATAAACTTGTGAGTTGACCACGGACTCTTGAGTTGAACTAAGCATGAACTGTTGAGGTGAGCATAGACTGTTGAGTTGAGTTGAGAATGAACTGTTGAGTTAAGCATCGGCTGTTGAGTTAAGCATGGACTGTTGCGTTGAGTTAAGAATGAACTGTTAAGTTGAGCATGAACTGTTGAGTTGAGTTGAGAATGAACTTGTGAGTTGAGCACGGACTGTTGAGTTTAGCATGAACTGTTGAGGTGAGCATAGACTGTTGAGTTGAGTTGAGAATGAACTGTTGAGTTAAGCATGGACTGTTGAGTTAAGCATGGCCTGTTGAGTTGAGTTGAGAATGAAGTGTTAAGTTCAGCATGAACTGTTGAGATGTGTTGAGAATGAACTGTTGAGTTAAGCATGGACTGTTGAGTTAAGCATGAACTGTTGAGTTGAGTTGAGCATGAACTATTGAGTTGAGAATGAGCTATTGAGTTGAGCATGAACTGTTTAGTTGAGAAAGAACTGTTAAGTTGAGCCTGGACTGTTGAGTTGAGCCTGGACTGTTGAGCTGAGTTTAGAATCAACTGTTGAGTTGAGCATGGACTGTTGAGTTGAGCATGGACTGTTGAGTTCAGTTGAGAATGAACTGTGGAGTTGAGCATGGACTGTTGAGTTGAGCACTGACTGTTGAGTTGAGTTGAGTTGAGAATGAACTTTTGAGGTGAGCACGGACTGTTGAGTTGAGTTGAGCATGAACTGTTGAGTTGAACATGGACTGTTGAGTTAAGCATGGACTATTGAGTTGAGTATGGACTGTTGAGTTGAGCACGGACTGTTGGTTTGATTTGAGAATGAACTGTTGATATGAGCATGGACTATTGAGTTGAGCATGGACTGTTGAGTTGAGCATGGACTGTTGAGTTGAGCACTGACTGTTGAGTTGAGTTGAGAATGAACTTTTGAGGTGAGCACGGACTGTTGAGTTGAGTTGAGCA